>CM062816.1:423417441-424045941 GCA_031772625.1 Pinus tabuliformis
ATTGCTTCCAATGGACTTTAACTTGCTCAATTTGTCTATTCTGGAGCATGAGTTGTTTCCATTGCAATATGCAATGAGCTTCCAGCTGAAATTCTCCTTCTAGATCCACCTGCAATACAGACTAGTCAATCACATGATTAACATCCTTCACATATCTTTTAAGCAATGAAACATGGAAAACATCATGGAATTTCACCGTTTGCGGCAGTGTAAGTCTGTAGGCCACTAGTCTAACCCTCTCAAGGATCTCAAAAGGCCCACAATACCAAGGTGCCAACTTGGCACATGACCCAATCCTAAAAGAGATCCTCTTGGGCTTGATGCACTAGTGCACATGCTCCCCAACTTGAAACTACTTAAGTACCTAGTGTTGATATGCATGACTATTTTTCCTGTCCTATGTTGCCTTTATATTCTTCTTGATAACTTGCATTTATTTTTCCATCTCTGCCAACATGTCCGGTCCAATTAGTAGCATATTTACTGGATCACTCCAATTGATGGGAAACTCATTTGCCTCAATTAGAAAACAATGTAGGATACATATCCTGCATTTGATCAACCATCTCCCATGTAGCTTCTTCGGGCCCAAAGTGCTTCCAATGCACTTGAACTTGCTCAATTGGTCTGTTCTGGAGCATGAGTTGTTTCCATTGCAATATGCAATGAGTTTCTAGCTAGAATTCTCCTTCTGGATGCACCTTTAATATAGACTAGTCAATCACATGACTAACATCCTTCACATATCTTTTAAGCAATGAAACATGGAAAACATCATGGAATTTCAATGTTTGCGGTAGTGTAAGTCTGTTGGCCACTAGTAAAACCCTCTCAAGGATCTCAAAAGGCCCACAATACCAAGGTGCCAACTTGGCACATGACCCAACCCTAAAAGAGATCCTCTTGGGCTTGATGTGCAAGTGCACATCCTCCCCAACCTGAACCTCCTTAAGTACCCTGTGTTGATATGAATAACGATTTTCCTGTCCTATGTTGCCTTTATTTTCTTCTTAATAACCTGCATTTATTTTTCCATCTTTGTCAACATGTTTGGTCCAATTAGTAGCCTATTCAATGGATCACTCCAATTTATGGGATTATTGAAAATCTATCCATTAAGTACCTCAAATGGACTCATCCTCAAGGAATCCTGATATCCATTATTATTCACAAACACTACCAGTGGAATATACTCTTCCCACTTCCTCTTTTGATGAACAACATGCATCCTTAGCATGTCCCAAAGAATCTTGTTGACCCTCTGTATGTCCATTTGTCCACAAATGATAAGTTGTATTGAATGCAAACTTTATCCCCAAACCTGCAAACAACTCCTTCCAAAACTTTGAAGTGAACTTGGCATCTCTGTCAGATACAATCTTCTTAGTAACACCATGTAAAGGCTAACTATCTCTCTAATGAAGACTTGAGCTACCTCACTAGATGAATTAGTAGACTTCACTGGAATGAATTGAGCTACCTTTGTCAACCTGTCAACCACAACCGTGATGGAATCATGTTGTCTAGATGTGCTCAGAAAACCTGTGATGAAATCCATGGAAATGGCCTCCCATTTCCATTCTGGAACTGGAATCCACTGCAATAGACCACCTGGATGCTTGCACTCTACTTTTACCCGTTGACAATCAAAACACCTTGTGACAAACTCAACTACCTCTTTCTTCAGATTCGACCAATAGTAGAACTTCCTAATTGTTGTTAATGTCTTTTGATATCTTAGGTGACCTAAATAATGAAATTCCCTCAAGATACACTTCTTGAGTTCATTGTTGTTTGGAAAATAGATCTTTTTCTTAAATATCACCAAACCATCTGTATCGAGATGATAATATGCATCATGATCACCTATACTCTATTTTTGTAATCTATGCTTAAGTGGTTGGTACTTGTCATCCTGCTACCCTTCATGTAAGATATGATCCCATAAATCTATCTCATATGAACTCATAGCTAGAATTTGATTTACCTTCACTCTTCTGCTCTCGAAGTCAAACTCACTAAGTGTGGCCAACCATCTATATTTCCTCACATTCAAATTAGGTTAGTCGAACAAGTATCTCATCCCACTGTGATCACTCAGCAATAAAAACCTCCTGCCAAGAAGATAGTGCATCCAGATCTTCAATGCATGAATGATCATTTCGAACTCAATATCATGAGTCACATAGTTCTTCTCATGCTCATTCAACTTCCTTGACTCATAACACACCACTTGTCCCTACTGTGTCAAGACTCCACCATTTTCTCTCTTACAATAAGTTGTACACATTACAAACTCTTTATCTGGATCTGCAATCTTTAAAACTGGAGTGTTTGTAAGAAATTGCTTCAACTACTCAAAATTGGCTGCATATTCCTCTGTTCATTCAAATTTATTTCCTTTTAAATGCAAGGAAGTAATAGGATAGGAAATTCGTGAAAAAATCTTGATGAACCTCTTGTAATAAATTTCTAACCCCATGAATGATCTAACCTCATACACATTCCTAGGAGCTACCCATTTCATGATAACTTTGTTGAGAAATGGCAACAAGAAATTCTAGTTTAATTTGTCTTTGAAATAAACTGAGAATTAAAATCAAATTCTATTCTCATAGCAACTTGTAAATAGTTAATTGAGTTTAATTAACTTAATTAGGGGTCTAGTATAAGTTTAAATTGAGTTGGAAATTACATTGCTCGGTTTACTGAGTTAAGTTCAGTTAAATTAGTTCTAATTTTTTTTGGAACTAATAGAGGACTAATAGTCAGTTGGTGCACTAATGTATCCACTATTGCTACTCTAGTTAACTGAATATTTCCTCATGAGAAACTCATGCATGTCAGTTCAGAGAAAGACCCAGTTGAGACTAGAGTGTAGGGACAATGTACTATCAGTTGTATGATTTATTGAGTTGTATAGATCATGAATGCAATAAGGAACTGGACCTAGTTTGGATTGAGCAGTTTTGGATGCATTGGATTCCCATTAATATAGGATATTCAGCCATAGGAATTACGCAAGGAAAGAGGGGCTTGGAGAGTTGCAGAATAGGATAAGGATTTAGCTTGAGCTTGCTTGTGAGCTGAGAGAGTTGAGCATACTTGTGTGGAATTGTTCTTGTGAGAACAAGATTTGTATATTCACTCATATTTATGATACATGCAATACAAATAGCGAGATTTTGAGTAGTGGATTTCCCCAGATACATCTTGTGTTATGTGCCATTTATTTGTCTTCTTCTTTTTCTTATTATTTTCATCGATCTATTAGATTTTGTTGGTTGAAAGTACAAGTAGATTCTTGTCCTATGCTCTAGTAAATTGCATGAATCTACAAGATTTTCTACATGGCATCTGAGCTGAGAATAGTATACTAGAGGATATTTCGAAGTTTTGAGTTTTGGGTTATAGTTGAAATTCGAATTTGCAATACATACTTCAGGATTGGAAGATGGAATTCTACGATTTGCGACTTGAGTATGCCTTGGAAGGCAACTCAAATTTTATAGCCTAGAGGGACAGAATGGAGGATATGCTAAAGGATAATGGCTTGAAGGATTTCATTGATCAATAAATTCCTAAGCTAGCAACATCGGATGCATAGAATTTGGTCGAATGGAAGAAGTGTGTGGTGAAGGAAAGGTGGATAATCCTTGAGGGAGTTCAAGACCACATTGTCTCGAGTCTCCATGGCAAGGAAAATCCATATTCTATCTGGAAAGCATTGATGGGCTGTATCTAAACAACAGTGACCAAAGGAAATTGGCACTGAAGGAAAAATTTCGAAAAATCAAAATGGAGAAAGGTGAGACTATTCCAAAATACTTGACCAAGTTCACTCAATGCCATGATGAACTTGGAAGTGTTGGAATCACGTTTGTCAAGGATGATATGGTGAGTCTTGCTCTTCTAGGACTCCCAAAGAGTTGGCATAGTTATGAGGACTCTGTGAATGGTCGGGAGAAGCTACCAAATTTGGGATGAATGTGGTCGGATTTTTGCAGGAGGAGACCAGGAGGAACACCAGGGATGGCTTTTCACAAACACTGATGATGAAGAGAACTGTGCTTTAGTGATTAAGGTGAAGAAGGGGAAAGGGAAAGATCCAAATTCCAAATTGGATTCTTATCATGGAGGTAATAAGAAAGACATGATGAAATTTTAGTGCTTTCATTGTCATGAGCTGGGCCATTTTGCTACAAATTTTCCACTCAAGAAGTCCGAGAAGAAGTCCTCAAGAGGAGCGGTGGGTGAGGCTTTGGCCTCTCAATTCAAGTTGGAATTTTCCCTCATTTCATGCATGGTGTCATCAATGATGGGAAGTGTATGGTACTTAGACAGTTGTGCTTCATTCCACATGACTAGCGGCAAAGAGTTATTCAGTGACTGGGAAGATAAATATCTCTAGATGCATTTCGAGATGGGTGACGACGGGAAGTATAATGTTACTGGTTTGAGCACGATTACTTTTCATAGGGAGAATGGGGCTCAACTCACCTTGAAGAATGCTATGTATGTGTTTGGGCTTAAGAAGAACTTGGTATCTGTTGCCATGCTTAAGGATAGAGGCTATGATGTGATCTTCTCGAAAGGAAAGGCATTCCTTCGACACATAGCCCCAGGTCAGGTAAAGACGATAGGGATTCGGGTGAAGAATCTATATAAGTTGGAGGTAGAGGAGTGTGTTTCTTTGAGAACAAAAGTAGAAAGGGTGTAGAGCCAAGATGTTGGTGAGTTTCGGCACAAGCAATTGGGCCAATTACATCATCGAACTTTGAATATATTGCAGCAGGTCTCTACCTATCTTCCCAAAGGTATGCTTGAGCAAGTTGATACATGAAAGGGGTGTAGTTTTGGAAAATACACCAAGTATTCCTTTCACGATAGAGACAGTCAAGCAGAGGATATTCTAGAGAGAGTCCATTCAGATGTGTGTGGACCATTCTCGATAGAATCCATGGCCAAACACGGGTATTATGTTATATTTGTTGATGACTATTCTCATAAATGCTGAATATTTTTCATGCAGAAAATTGATCAAACTTTCACAAAGTTTCGTGAGTTTAAATCATTAGTGGAGAAAAAGTTGGGCAAGAAGGTTAAAGCTCTATGGAGTGATAATGGTGGTTAGTATGTCTTAAATGAGTTTAAGAACTTCTGTGCAGTGGAAGGGATTAAACAAGAGTTGATGACACCCCATAACCCTTAGCAGAATGGGGTGGCCGAGAGGAAGAACAGAAGCATAGTAGGGACAACGAGGGAAATGTTGCATGATCAGGGCCTACTACTACACTTGTGGGATGAGGCATGCAACACAATAGTTTATGTTCAGAACAGGAGCCCACATTGGATACTTGAGATGGAGAAACCTGAAGAGGCTTATTTCGGTAAGAGGCTAGATGTTGGTCACTTTAGGATTTTTGGGTCATCAGTATATTTCCATGTGACCAAATATGCATGGAATAAGCTTGAGTCAACAACAGAGTTGGGGATATTTGTGGGGTACACTGATACACATCAAAACTATCGGGTGTACTTTCTGACCAATAGGATGAAAATGGTTCGCAGGGATGTCAGATTTGATGAGGAGAAGGCCATGCGAGTTTCCCTTGAGCTACATGCAGATGAGGATCTTTTAGCTCCTAAGTTTGAGGAGCCTTAGATTTATGTGGAGCAACCACATGCAAAGGATCAGGGGGTGGAGACATCCACTCAATAAAAGTCTTCCAAAGAGGGAATAAATCACATTAGAGAGGCTGACAGATTGTTGGATGATGCATGGGAGAATGTGGGAGCACCCAATTCTTAGCGTAGGTAGAGGAGGTCACCTGAGAGGTTCACTGGACACATGGCTCTTATGGGTGAATATGTTGTGACAAACCCATCTTCCTTTAAGGAAGTAGGGAAGTAGTGGTTTGGGTTGATGCCATGGCGGAGGAGTATGAATCCATAGTTTTTAACCGTGTTTGGGATGTGGTCCCGATACTGGAGGACAAGTCAGTGGTGATCGCTCGTTGGCTTTAATAGGTAAATCAAGCTGCAAATGGTAGTGTGGAGAAGCATAAGGCTAGATTTGTGGCCCATGGCTTTTCACAGGTAGAGGGCATTAACTATGATGAGACCTTTGCTCTTGTTGCAAGGTACTCGTCAATCAGATTTATATTGGCACTATTTGCACAAATGGGTTGGAAGATACATCAAATGGATGTGAATACAACATTCCTTAATGGCATGATTGCAGAAGAGGTGTACATAGAGTAGCCTGAAGTTTTGAAACCTTTGATCGTGAGTCACATGTGTGCCAACTCAAGAGAGTGTTGTATGGGCTAAAGTAAGCACCCCGTGCTTGGTACACCAGGGTAGATAGCGACTTCACCGGGTTGGGCTTCACGAAGAGTGAAGTAGATGCGAACCTGTACCACATAGTGGTGGGAGGTAAGTTGTTGATCATTGTACTTTATGTTGATGATATCATATTGACAGGTGATGATCATCTGACCAAATATTGCAAGGAGGACCTTGGAAGAGAGTTTGAGATGAAGGACATTGGGTTCATGCATTAGCTTCTTGGCATGGAGGTATGGCAGGGAGATGGGGATTTATTTGTGTCTCAGGGAAAGTATGCCAACGAGATACTCAGGAGATTACACATGGAGAGCAACAAACCCATGGAGACTCCTCTAGCAGGTAAATGGAGGAAGGTGGATGCTACTTCAAGGGAAGTAGTGGAAGTTACTATTTATAGGAAGCTTGTGGGTTCACTTATGTACTTGGTGAACACACGACCGGATATGTGCTATGAAGTTAGCCATCTTAGTCAAGCGATGGTTAGGCCTAGCAATCTTTATTGTAAGGCGGGAAATCATGTGTTGAGATACCTCAGGGGCACTTCTCAGTATGGATTATGGTACAGACGGATAGAGGGAGTGATGCTTCAAGGCTTCACCGATGCAGATTGGGTAGGGAGTCCATCTGACATGAAGAGCATATCAGGAGGGATATTAAGTGTTGGGTCAGTGATAATTTATTGGTACAATAGGAAACAGAGATCAGTTGCACTTAGTTTGGCAGAGGCAGAGTACATGATTGGGAGTCAAGTAGCATGTGAGGTCATATGGATGAGGAAGATCCTATTTGGCTTGTTTGGTCAGTAGATGGGCCCAACTATATTTACTCTAATAATCATAGTTGTATTAAACTCTCTAAAAATATAGTTTTTCATGATCGGTCCAAGCATATTGATATTCAATATCATCATCTCAGAGATTGTGTATTGAGGTGGATTATGTTGTTAGAGTACATTCCCACAGAGGAGCAAGATATTGAAATTTTGAAAAAGGAATTGTTAAAATTCAAGTTTCACGGAGACAGGATTGGGGTAGCTGACAATCCCTTTCTTGTTGAGAGGGAGTTTTGAGAAATGGCAACAAGAAATTCTAGTTTAATTTGTCCTTGAATTAAATTAAGAATTAAAATTGAATTCTATTCTCATAGGAACTTGTAAATAGTTAATTGAGTTTAATTAACTTAATTAGCTTAGGAATTTTGAGTTGGAAGTCTTTCTGTAGTCACGCATATGTTCTCCCTAAGTTTTAGGGGCCCAATATGAGTTTAAATTGAGTTGGAAATCATATCACTCATTTTACTGAGTTATGTTTAGTTAAATTAGTCCTAGATTGTTTTTGGAACTAATAGACAAATAACAATCAGTTGGTGCACTATTGCATCCCCTAGTGCTACTCCATCTAACTGAAGATTTCCTCATGAGAAACTCATGCATGCCAATTCATAGAAAGACCCAGTTGAGACTAGAGTGCAGGGACAATGCACTATCAATTGTATGATTTACTCAGTTGTATAGATCATGCATGCAATCAGGAACTAGACCTAGTTTGGATTGCACAGTTTTGGATGCACTGGATTACCATTAATATGGGCTATTCAGCCACATGAATTGCACAAGGAAATAGGGTCTTAGAGAGATACAAAATAGGATGATCATTTAGCTTGAGATTTCTTGTGAGCTAAGAGAGTTGAGCATACTTGTGTAGAATTGTTCTAGTGAGAACAAGCTTTGTATATTCACTCATATTTCTGATATATGCAATACAGATAGCAAGGTTTTGAGAAATGGATTTCCCAAGATACATCTTGTGTTATATGCCATTGATTTGTATTCTTCTTGTTCTTATTGTTTTCATTGATCTATTGGCTTCCATTGGTTGAAAGTAGAAGTAGATTCTTGTCCCGTGCTTTAGTAAATTACATGAGCTTGTCAATCTACAAGATTTTCTACAAACTCTGATCTTTTTTGGGTCCACTTCTATGCCTTCCTTGGAAAGAACAAGTCCCAATTAATGTACCTCTATCTGAAACAAATTGCACTTACTAAGCTTGGCATACAATTGATACTCTCTCAATGATTTTAACATTGTTGCTAGGTGTTTTTCATGCTCTTCCTCATTCTTAGAATATATTAGTATATAATCAATGAATATTGTCACAAAATTGTCTAGATAAGGATGCAAAAAAATATTACATGAAAATAGCTGGAGCATTAGTAAAACCAAAAGGAACTAACACAAACTCATAATGCCCATACTTGGTCTGGAAACCAATGTTGTAGATGTCCTCTTATTTGATACATACTTGAGGATTTCCCAATCTCAAATAAACCTCCAAGAACAATGTTTCTCCCTTCAACTGATCAAATAAATTATCTATCCTCGACATTAGATTCCTATTCTTAATCTTCACCATGTTCAATTGCTTGTAATCAATGCACAACCTGAGAGTACCATCCTTCTTCTTGAAAAACAATATTGGTGCACCCCAAGGCAACACACTTGGCCTAATGTATCCCTTGGAAATCATTTCCTTCAACTGAAACTTCAATTCCACTGAGTCTAGAGTGTTCATCCTGTAAGGTTCTGTTGATGTTAGTGCCGCTCACGTTACCAACTCAATAGAAAAATCCACTTCCCTATGAGGAGGAAACTCTAAAATCTTTGTTGAAAATACATCCTGAAACTATTATAAAAATCAGATTCCTCTTCAAGACTTCCACATCCTCAACATCCTTACCTTTATTGCTAGAAGCATGCACTGCAAAAAATACACACCCTTTCTTGCAAGTGTGTTTTTCCTGCATAGCTATAACCATTCTTACTAATGTAGGTTTCTTCTCACCTTGTAATATTCTCTTCTCTCCATCATCATCCAAGCACTCAATAGCCTTCTCATAACAATCCACCTTATTCCTTTGAAGGTACAAGCAATACATACCCAACAACATATTGTACAAGCCAAATGGAAGCACATTTAGATGTGTTGATATAGGCATACCATTTGGCTCAAATGCACAAGCTCTTACCCAATGACGGATTCTTTTCTTAGTAACTATAGCCAACTGCACCAACCAAGACTTTGCATGCACTTATTTTCTCAAACCACACTTATACACCAGGTCAGCGTTAACATAGCTATAATTAGATCCATAGTCAGTCAAAATGGAAACAACTCGATCATAGAGATTACCTTCCATCTCAATAATCAGGCTGCCTGGTGATATTCTTTGTTGTTATCAAATGTTACATAGAACTGAGGAATGTTATGGCCCACATCCCCAACTATCTGCACCACACGAGCACGGTAAATATGAGGCTTGCCACCCTAATACAATGGAAAATCCTTCCTGTGATGATCCTTGCCACATATCAAACACTACAATGGTTCCCTACCACTACCCTTATTTTGTTGTTATCCAAGCTGAGATCCATGCCCCTTCTCAACTGAATTAAACTTCTTGTAAGGATAAATATTTTCATTCTCACCTGCATCTTGAGGTCTTCCCATATTTAGTGTCCAATTTCCTTTATTCTTATCATTCCCTTTCCAACCCTGCTTAGAATCAGTCTTACGCTTTGATTTCTCATAATAGTGCTTCAACTTCCGAATGAATTCCTCCAACAACCAAGACTCATCATACTCAATCCAATCCTTGAATGCTAATGGAATTCCACTGATAAATGTTTGAAATTTTATCTTCTTGTCCTTAAGATAAGGTACACACCTCAACAATTCCAAGAACTTAGTCATGTACTCCTCCTCTATCATAGATCCCTTCTTCAACTCATAGAACTCATTGGCTTTTCCATCATAGTATCCCTCTAACAAGTACTTCTTCTTGAAGAGTCTTTTGAATTCATGCCAACTCAAATCCTTTGTCCTAGTGTCTCTAAAACGCTTCACATATTCCCACCAGATGCTTGCTTTCCCTTTGAGACTAAAATTAGCTATCATGGCCTTCATGTTCTCTATATAGTCATGCAACTCAAAGAAATTATTCATTCCAAGAAACAATGCCTCTACATCTTCTGACTTCTTCAACTTTCCATAAATGTAGGTGACTTGGATTTCTTGAACTCATCTAGAAAATATCCCCTCTCACTCCTCCTGTAAGGATGATAATGATGATGACCATGATACCTGTCTGAACCAAAACTAGAATAGAACCCATAACCAATGCCTCTCCTGTCATGTGTATCCAAGAACCTACCATGTCTAACTGTGTCATCCTTGTCTGACCTATGTCCTTCATGAGAGCTACTACCATATGCCCCATTAGTCCTGTCCTCTTGTCCATAACTGATCAATGGTTGTCCCTATATTTACAAGTCTCACAAACTCTGAAGGATAACTGCATTAACCTCTATTTTTTTTCCCTGGCAATTCCCTCATGTGACTGAATGATTTTTTCATTATCCTCCTTGAAACTTCTTATTTCTTCCTTTAAAATTCTCAAGGTATCTGCTATGTTAGGAGTGTGTTCATCTCTTGGTAGCTCATCTAATCTGTAAAGAGAGTTTTGAGAACTCTAATCCACCATTTTTCTAGTCATCTCTGACATTCTTTTCTTGAAAGCATACCATGTCAGAATAACCAAATATAAACATAATCAACATACATCAGTGATGTTTAGGGGAGGTTATCTCATCTACACAATCAATCCAAATTAGCATGATAAATATATGTACATAATCATATCAATATATCGACATCATGCATGATAAAACTAATTGCATATAATGGCCTCATGCATGAAAACCTTAACCACAAAAATCCATGCATAACCACATGCATATAGCCCATCTAGTCCAAGTATTTGAACCATGCTCTAATACCACCTTGTAACGCCCCCTCCCACATTTATCCAATTTCACTGGTTTACCAAGGTAAAACATGAGACGAAGAGTTACTATGACATTCCCTGACCTCCATTCTTTAGTTATGGAAATGGGGTCGACAACTAAGACTTATTGAATGCAATCTGAGACCCTATAATGCTTATAGGACACTTAGGGTTCAAAGAACCACCCCATGTGACCCAACCCTAAGCTAGACTACTTTTTAGTGACCTATGTTAGTGTCGGTCTCTTCATCCCTCCATCAGTGATCAAAATTCTCTTTTTGCATGCATTTTAGGTATATCATCCGATCAACTGCATTCCATTAGGTCATGGATCATCTGATGGTAGTGGTTCTTTATCAATTTCCCTCATGCTTTTCATCTGCTGGCCTATTTGCACATGTACAGATCATTTGCGATCATTTTTTATTTCATTTCAATTGCAGAAGTCATTTTAGGGTTTTCAAGTCTCATTAGGTCTAGGGTTTACCACCATGATCTTCAAAATCTTAATAACAAGCTAGCAGTCACATGAGGATGTTCAATAAGTTCATAAAATCACAAATTTTAGTCATGATTTGCTCCATAAAGGGTTTTTACCTCAAAAATTTGTTTTGAGGTAAAAACAGGGTTTTTCCATTTTTTGTACAAATTTTATGTAATTTTATCGTTTTCATATGTAATAAAGCATCATCTGTAGCCTTGGGTCACCTTGCCAAACTCCTGCACTCTATATCCTACAAAAGAGACAAGAATATCCAAGCATTAGTCCATCAAATGATAAAAAGACAGCTAAATTGCAAAACAGGGTTTTAAAGAACAAAGTGAAAAGGAAAACTTTAGAAAGTGGGTTTTCTAAATGAAAAATTAAAGTCAAAAGTATAAAAAGGGATCATTTGTGTTGAAGACTTCATTTGTGCTAAAAGTGAGAGAGAACAAAGAGAAAATCGTGTTTTGAGGTGAAAAGAGGGAAATTGCAGCAAGTTTCGAGATTTCTCTTGGCGCAGCACACCTGCCTGGTGTGGTGCACCGGGCGTAGGAATTACAGAGAAATTTGAACATGCGCGACACACGTGGGTGTTGGCGCGGCGCACTAGTCTGCCAAGCTAAAAATTCATTCAATCGACTTTCTAAGGCTCTAAAATTTCCAAATATCATTCCTCCAAGTAAGTAAAACCTCCTATTTGCCATAGCAAGACATTTTATCATCCTTGATGGTGTTTTTATAGGTGAAAAATCAAACCCTAAATTTCTTCACAGTTGCATTGCAAAACTGTCTAGGGTTTTGTAATTTTGTCATTCTTGCTGTTTTTACTCCCTTACATAATTCTCCCATATCCCATCTAACTCCACTAAATTTCCCTAATTTTATTTCCCTTTCCCTCTCTCATTTACACTCATCTTACTCCCTTTTTCCCAAACCCTAAACCCTACACCTACTTCCCACTATTCCCCAAAACCTAATATTCATTCCCAAAACCATATCACTCCCTAATAACCATACAGCCAGCATCAAAACCTTCCACTCATCAAATCCCACTCATCAGTCCCACTCATCAAATCCCAAAGAAGAAAACAACAGTCACCTATTCTTGAAATAAAATCTCTTCATACTCATCATTTTACACCATACAGTGGCAAATATGGAAATAGATTCAACTTATGAAAGGGATGAGGAAAATTTGAGTGATTCCTCCCAAGAGATTCATGCACCAAGAAAACCACATAAGGGAGGAAAATTCATCCGGGAGGATCCCACTACACTCACAAAGTTACTAGCTTGCCCTCTTGCAGTAACATGCTTTAAACATCAGTCTTGCTACTAGTTTTCTGAGATGGTGTAGAGGGTGAAATACCAGCATGAACTTGCTAGGCTATTTGTCCCTCATCTTCACAATGGTCAAGTGAACTTAGATGGTGTTTCCTTCACTTTAACACCTGAAACTATAGCTGAAGCAATAGGTATTCCAAATGTGGGTGAACAGTCGAACAAAGGACAGCTTGTGGGAAAAGAGCATTATGAGCCTTATATCAAGGCTAGTTATCAAAAGAAAATTAGTAGGGTCTTTCCTTTCAGATACCTACAGGACACTTATGCTCCACTCATGAATCTCATTATCAAATACTTCACCTGTGAAGGGAGATTTTCTTGCTTGTACACTTATCATGTTAGATTATTGATGCATTTCACTAGAGTGAGGATGATGAACCTACCCTATTTCATATGCAGAAATATTTAGAAAATGGCTACATTGGTGCAAAGAAAACCTCTTCATCAAGAGTTCAATAGAATTTATCACTTTTCATTGATCAAGATCATTGTTTTGCATCAGCTGAGCTTGTTGAATGTTTCATGGGATGCTTTCATTTTAAATGAGGTTTTCAAAAGCCCTCATGTGACCCCATCAATATTTCAAGAGGAAGGAGGGCCTTCAAATCAGCAAGAGGTTCATGAAACTCAAACTATAGGTGTGCCAGTAATTGTCACTTATGAAAAGGGCACAAGGAGATTATTTGCAGCTGCCAAATGAGTACTATCTCCACCTGGGGTGGAAGGGGTCTCGTTTCCTTCATCAGACGACAAGCAAATCCTATCTTCACCCGAAGTGAAAGGGGATTTTCCTTCTTCTTCAGAAAAGTAGGTACATGATAAAGGGAAGCAACCATTGCATTAGGAAGAGCCTTTTGAAGGTTAGGAGAGAGATTTTATTTTGATTCAGGAGGAGGATACTAATTTGGGCTCCCAAAGATCAAGACTCAAGGAGATCATCAAATAACAAGAAGCTGACATCCATGCCTTATCTCTTAACCTTGAAAGGTCTAAGTGGATCATTAATTACCTTGAGAAATAGAACAAGTAGTTGGAGGATAAACAAACAATTATGGAGCTGCAAACCATAAGGGAAAACAAGCAAGCAACAAAAAGGAGGAAAGTCAAATTGACACCACTTGAGCAAGAGATTGATGCTGATCGAGAATCTTGGCTAGAGAGGGAAAATATGCACTTGGAGAAGCGCTTGAGAAAGCCAATAAGGAGAAAAATATGTTGCAACACATGGCTTATAACTATTTGGCATGAAACAAAATTTGCAAAACTAGGATAAGGTGCCTAAAAGCCAAGTTGAGGAAGACTTTGAGGAGCAATAAAGAGAAAGATAAGCTCAAGATTTTGGCTGAAGCTTCATTGGCCCAGCATAGTACTTGATGCAGATCACTCATGCCAAATTTTAAGAAATTTGGAAAACTTTTGGCAATTTTGAATTTTCCAAGGAAAAAACAGGTTTTTCTAGCAGGTGCGTAGCGCCACCTGGCGCTTACTTTTGATAGGGACATCCTTTGGAGGAAAACTTTGCATTTTTGGATTCCTTATGAAAATTTATGCATGCCCATAAATTACTAGGAAATTTTGACAAGTCTTGGACCTCCAAAAGGGCTAAAAACACCTCAAAAATGCCCTCTCTGCCACTTTTTGGCCACACAAGAACCAGTGTTGGGAGAATTGATTTTTGGAGGGGAAAATGGACACCTAATTCAAAAATTCCACTTGTACTAGAAATTAGACAGATAGAAATTTCCAACAAGCCAATTTAGAGAAAATTTGGTGAAGGGGAAGGCCTCCAAATTCAGCTGGGAAAAAGTGCTACGCACAGAAAAAGTGGCGCTACGCACAGGATGAAAAAGTGCCAATTTTGCTCAAAAACTTTGTTTTTCGCCTAATTTTCTTCTAGTTTGACTTTTTGTCTCTTACGGTCAAATTCATGAGGTGAAATTATGTAAATTGATGTACTATGATGTAAAAATGATAAAAATTGACTTGATAAGGTAGATACATCTGTTGTAGGTGGTTTAAAGTTGAATGAATCAGTTTCCTAGGTTTAAGAGGCATGTTGTTCCACTGTCTATTTTTGTGTTCCTAGTTTAGATATGGTTGAAACCACTCCTATTCTCATGGATTCGACCCCTGATGGATAGTACAGGTGGTTTGGAGGTCTATATCATGTGTTTTTTCAGTCATTTGTAAAGGTTAGACTCTTGTGAATGCTTTGAGCATTATTATACATTCATCTCTGCAGTTTGGCAAGGAAATAGACCAAGGTTTGCAACATTTTGTGGGATTCTTGTGGCAAGGTGATTTAGAATTATTTTTCCTTCTGTGATTCAAGTTTACATGTGTTTATGTGTGGTAGCATCTCTCTCTTTTCAGCTTAACTACATGAATCAGGTATAAAGGTGGAAATCATTGATGTTGTAGTGCTCTACGTTAGGGTTTGTTTAGCTTTACATGTTTCTACTGTTTGAAGAGGACTCATGACACTCCCATGCCCTCTCCAACTCCCCATCAGTATTAAGACTCTCCATCTCACTTAATTCAAAATACTAAACCATTTTCCTACCTCGCCCCATAGAAACCGCTGCAAGACTGAGTTCATTCCCTAGACCCAAAACTGCCTTTCACATTTGATCCAGCAAATCAACACAAACCTCAATCAAACTCCTCTGAGCATATACCTAGCCTAAAATTAGTCGTTACATCATTCATCTCAAGCCTCATTTTCTATATTTTCTTGAGATTGACAAGGAGAGAGCCCTCTCTCGACCTAGTAAGGCTAGCTACCAGGTTAAACGTAGTTTGATGTTACCCTAGACCTGCCTTTCTCAGCTTGTGGTGGATTTAGGCCATAACAACCTAGACTCCCAACTGCATGCACAAGCTTGCATGAATGCAGTTGTGACCCTCCAACTACACGCAGAAGCCTACCTGAGTGTGGTTGCAACCAAAAATTCTTAATTGAAAGGGTGTGGTCTTGAGATCTAAGCCACAATTCTAGGCTAGCATCCAGAACAATTCCAGAAACTTCCTAAGGCTTTCCAGAATGATAAAAGACTTGAAGAAAATGCTATACATACAAAAATTGATCAAGACTTGACCTAACTAGACCTAATCACGACAGTCATTTGTTCAAACACATAGTGAACATGTAATATACAGGTCATGATTGCATATCTAAACATAGGAGTTGGAAATTTATCTGAAAATCACCAAGAAGTTCTAATGCCCTCTCATAATAGCTAAAATAACATTTTTTATCTCATGAATTCATTAACCATCAAATACTTATCAAATATTGAACAAGACATAGCTAGAGTACATTGCAATTCCATGATTATAACCAATGCATAATTAGATTACTAATCATGACATAACATCCTTCAAAGCACCATAATAAAAAGTACAAGTTCTCATATATTACAATAGGAAAATAACTCTTAGTAACTTATGCAAAAGATAACCAAGTTAGGGACTTCTGCATACCACTCTACCATAGATTGGGCTGAACCAAATCTTTCTTTCGGCCAATTAACCGCATGCCATATTCCAGTCATGAATGTGGGATCTCAAGACATAAACAACCATGGATTCTTGGATATTAAACCACCTCCACCCTGAGGCTACTATGATCTTGCCAAAACTGGTCAAGAGATCACAACACCCAAAACAAGCTTGGATGCCTTAGAGTTTCTTTACCAATACCTTGAAGAATTTAGTTGTCTCCACCCACCTGTTGAGGATTTCTCGGATATTAAAGCACCTCCACCCCAAACCCTTGGGAATTTTCTTGATACCACCTCACTCAGTTCCAAAACCTTTTGGAAATCCAAAGCTCAACTAAGAAAATAATCCCATCACACATGGTTATCCGAAAATGGAAAGGAAAGGATGAAACCGCTGTCACACCCAGAAACATCCATGTGAATGATAGAAAATCAACCAAATACATAAATGCATGTCCCATGCATTCACAAAAAAGTTATGAAATCAGACATGCAACTTGTTACATGAAAATTATACTTGTTGAAACTTCTTGATCCAAACTCCCTTGCTTGTCCTTTACTTCCTTGTCTTCCTTTTACCTTCCTTTCTCTAATGATATAGTGCTCCAAGAATTCTTTAAGTGTGCAATAGTATGACAAAATACAGAGAGCTCCAAAACTGAACTGACAATAGATGAACCAACAAATGCTGTGAACTGATCCTCAGAAGCCTTTTTATTATTGAGGCCTCTATTTTTCCTTCAATGTTCCTCATGCAAATTTGTGACCTTAAATCTCCCTTTTCTCCTATTTTCCTTTATTTTCATAAATAAAATTCCAAATAATGTATGTTTTCCTTTTCCATAATAAACTGAAAGTGACACCCTGTTGGGCATGGAATCCCCCCAAGGCATGTTTTGGGGTTCAAAGCCAAAGTTTTGACCTGATATTATTATAAAGACTCTGCAAATTATGGGTGCAGAGCGTGAAATGTATGATAGAGTCACAAGGTTGTCCACCCTAGTTTTGTAATGTAATGTCGGCTGGATAGACCTACCCATGGTCCGCGGACCATGGGATTGTATAAATAGAGCAAGGATCTAAGTGTAAAAGATAACTAAGAGGATAGCAAAGTAGAGAGAAGAAAGAATCTGAGTGACTAAGTATGTCTTTGGGTCATATAGTAGGAAAAGGATCTGCAGCTGAGTGCGTAGAGGGTGAGTAGTCCGCAGCTGAGTGTGCAGGGCAAAGTCGAGTATGTAATCGAGAAAGGAATTAATAAAGAGAATTTTGATATCATATTTGTGTATCTGTTCTTGGGTTAATGCATGTTTGATATAAATTTCAAATATTTATTTACTTCGCGCACCTCTATGAATGGTTTATATTGTTAAGTATAACTTAAAGCATGCAAGTAGGCTAATTTAATTAACTAACACTGGAATACTAGTAAGGACTTGGGTAATAACAACTTTTGGCCCCCGAGTAGGGCTGCAAGGTACAAGAAAGTGCGTGTAGCGATGTGTGCATAGGTTCAAACTGCGGACCACTTGAACTCATCAGACATCTCTAGGGTGCAGAAACCTAGCTCTAGCACCCTCCCATACTACTTCGGTTGAGACCTCAATCCGTGCTCCGTGGACTGTTGCCGAAAGGGCCAGTGGTACTGGGATTTGTTTGGCTAAATCACCTCTGAACCTAGGTCAGGCCCCAATAAGCCAACAAATGGTTCTATTGTTGGGACCGGTATCTGCATAAGATATGTCTGATGTTGTGTCACTAAAATCTGACAAAGAAATAAATTGAAGGGTGGTGGGACATAAATATTTACGAGTTCGTGGCGCAGGAAAATAGGAATCCGCGAGCATCAAAGGAAGAGTGGTTGGAGCTCTAATTATATACTAAAATCCACAAAATTTTCTTTGCATCCTTCCCCTCTGAGCTGTACGGGTGGATCGTGAAGCTAGTAAACAGTTAGGGAAGGTGTAGACTCAACAAACCAATTTTGTGGACTCGAAAGTTGGTGCGCAGAATGGAAGCATCAGAAGATAAGATCGCACGGGCTGTGGACCATTGGCTCGATTGAATTATAGGAGGGTTTATCATCGAGTTCACGTTAGATACTTTAGTCAGCTATAGTGAGGTGGAACGACTTTTCCTCAAAGGACTCCGAGGTAAGTACGTTAAATCTTTGAACACTTAGATTAAAATGCTACTATGTGAAAAGCAGGTTATGCGAATAAATTGATGTTTGGGGCTACATGAAGCGGGGAGATCTACAGAAACGAAGGTAGATAAGAGATAGAAACTAGCCCCTTGATTTCACCTTCATGAGAAAGCGAGGAAGAGCTCGCAAAAGTTTCACCAAGAAGTGTGATCAGTCTGATAAGGAAATGAATTCCGTGCATACCACCCCCACCTACACCACCACTAGTTTCACCATCTTCACCACCATCTTTGCCCACACCACCTCTGCCACCACCACAGTTCAATATGTCGAGCACGATAAAGTTGTCGGTGTTCAAAGGGGTAGGGAACGAAGATCGGGACCAATTTTGGTTCGTGGTAAAGGCTGTACGGGAAGCACAAGGAGTCACGGATAACAACATAAAGAAAGCAATGCTGGTCAACGCATTGCAGGATCACGCACTGACGTGGTACATTAAAAATTACAATGACAATCCAAACGCCAAGGTCGCGAATATCCAAGCTGTGCTAAATAGGGGATTTAGCAGGCCAAAATCAGAGACACAGTCGATTATCAAGTTTAAGGAAATTGCGATGCTTCCAGGCGAGACCCCTTGGGAGCTGGATCAGAGACTGAAGGGTATGATTCATGAAGCCAACATGAATTTTATGGATGGGAAACACCTCACATGGTTTGTAGCGTCGCGAGTGCCGCATCTAAGGAATGCGTTGTCACAACAAAAGTTGTCAACTCAGGCTAAGGCCTTGGAAATCACAATGAGGCTGCATGAGACCTTGGTACAAGATCCTAACCTGGGAGTCTAAAAATTCCATGCGCAGTTGAAAAACCTGTGTCTGGAGATGCAGAGTTTGAAGCAAGACAAGGACCATTTTCCAGCCTTCATGAAATACCTGGTGGGAGGAGGGCTGATGCCATTGAGACTAGAGGCACAAGCAGGACTGAGCATGATTCCTACATTATGGTGCACGATTTGTTAGATAGGAGGGAAGTATGCTACATATAATTGCCATCTATTACAAAAGTATACACAGACATCCCACCAGTTGTTATGTAATTTCTGGAGGTCAGTAAGCCACGATGAGTGTACCTATAGAAGTTATGAATTGATGATCGATCAGACTCCTACCTACAGAGTTCAGAATGAAACACGAGGCCTCGATCAAAATGCAGGGATGGTACACACTGGATTTCCGGGGCACGGACGCGGTCAAGGTGGAATGGGACTAGGAAGGGGATGCGGACAACTGATTTGTTACAATTGTGGAGGGCCAAGGCATTATGCCCGTGATTGTACAAATCCAATGAGAGCATCATGTTTATATTGTACCCAATTTAATCATGAGATGGAGGACTGCCCCACACTGATAGTGAGGTTGTGTGATAAAGGAACACTCCAACCTCCCCCAACTCAGAACCTGCAAATGATGAGGTCTAAGTCATGCGAGGAGGACCCAAATGTAAACATCGTGCTCCGAAGTAGTCTCACGATAGGAGATGACAAGGGCAAGTAGCTCGAAGAGAGTGTCTGGGTTCGCAAAGCTCCAACAAAGGAACCAGAGTTTGATTTGGTGCGCACAAAGGAGACATTCATGGAAGCTAAGAAGAGCTTCATGGAGGCCTCAACTTCAGGTAGTGAAGACAAACTAGAACTAGAAATGGACCCATCAATGCTCACTACCTTTCTGGAGACATGCATGAAGCTACTACACGTCAGCAAAGCAATGAAGGGGCTGCAGGAACTCATCACTAGATGTGTTGGCGAGGGAGAACAACGCATAGTCAGGAAAGTCAGAAAGCACAAAACGCGAACATGAAGGGAGATGCGATTGACTGTGCAAATCGGGGAATATGAAATGGATCAAGTGATTTTGGATCTAGGATCGGACGTGAACGTCTTGCCAAGGCAGAAATGGGAGTGCATAGGCACATCCGCATTACAATGGTCACCTATTCAATTGCGAATGGAAAACCAACAAAAGATCCTACCGATGGGAAGATTGCAGGGAATAATGTAGATATCGAAGGTGCAAGCATGCTTGTAGGCTTCGAAGTGATAGAGATTGTTGATGACAACAATCCCCATCCCGTGCTACTAGGAATATATTGGGCCACTGACATGAATGGAGTGATAAATCTAAAGAAGCGCAAGATTATTTTTTAGAAAAAGTCACTACGCGTAGTGGTACCTTTAGACCCTGCAGAAGGATTGCGCTACACAGAGCCAGTGCGCGACTGTGACAACGACGATGATATAGACTGTATCTACAAGATAACCGCATGGGAGTAGGATTGGGTGAATCCAACAACGGATGGTAGGATTTCATGGGAGCGCGAAAGCTCTTGCACCTCATATTCGGACAAGGAAATAAAACGATGGTAGAACCAGTTACACGAGGTAACCATGCTCAACTGTAACATGATGATAAGGTCACTACACTATGTGACAACAGAGGTAAGAGATCTGCCTATGTATGATAGGTTGAGCAAGGTGGATGATTTCCTAAACAAATTTGAAAGCGAAGTACCTGAACAGAAGCGTTTCCACACTCTGAAATGGGCACTGCGCGTTGTGCCCGCAAGATGGCTGGGTACACATCAAAGAAGTTTTGAGGACTGGTGCGAATGCAGACGTATGATGCACCTATGATTTGGGAAATTTCAAATGCAGCTAACAGACAAGTATGATGGACGAGATGATCCACGTGTGCACCTCGCGAAATGGACCAAGGTCTATGGGGAAGAGCCACAACCTGAGTGGGTGCATCTGTTCTATCATACCCTGGGTATCGTACCCATGAATTGGTATACTGAGATGGAGCTCCGCCATGGAAAAAGCGAATAGGATATCTTGCGCGAAGGATTCCTATTAACCTTCACGTTTGAGGATCGTTGGTGGGATACTATTGATGATGCGCTACAAGCATTTAAAGCAGCTACCTTCAAAATACCCCAGGAGCCAATGGAAGTGCTTTAGCCAGAATGGGCGACCCAATTGAGCTGCACAGTGGAGTGTTACAATGTAAATAGTGAGGAGGATGATGAGGATCCACGGGAAATTAACATTCCAGAAAATGAAGGCTCTCGCAAGGTTTGAGGACCATTGATTGAAGATCCTAACATCACAGTGTTGCTAAAAACAAAGCAGGTAAACATTGGGACGCAGGCCGAACCAAAATACGCAACGCTCGGTGATTATTGGCATGATGCCACGGTAGACAAGGTCGTTAAGTTACTCCATGAGTACCAAGACTTATTCCCGACTTTCTTTGCTTGATGGTTTTTCAAGTTACAATGAGGTGAATGTTGATACAATAGACAAAGAGAAGACAACCTTTACTACACCTTGGGGTACATTTTTGTAAGCTAGGATTCCATTTGGCTTAACTAATGCTGGAGCAACATTTCAGAGAGCTATGGGCATAGCTTTTATGGGTTAGGTAAATAAATTTGTGGTTATTTATCTTGATGACATAACTGTTTTTTCTAATTCTGATTAGAAACACCTAAAGCACTTGATGAAGGTTTTTGATAGGTGTAGAAAGTTTGAAATGTCATTGAAACCTAAGAAATCCTTGTTTGCTATCAAAGAAGGAAAACTGTTGGGCCATATTATTTCAAAGGAAGGAGTAGTAATTGATCCCAAATGAGTATCTGCCATTGAAACATTGACCTTACCTAGAAACAAAAAGAAGTTTCAAGCTTTTCTAGGCAAGATTAATTTTCTAAGGACGTTTATTCCAAATTATGCAGAGATTGTAAAATATATAACTGACATGCTCCGAAAGGACCATGAAGTCAAATGGACTCCCTCTTCTAGGCATGCATCTGAACAAATAAAAAGAGCTATCTCTGAAGCTCCCACCTTAGCTAGCCCTGATTATACTAAGCCATTTAGTATTTTCTCTTTTGCCTCTAAAACAACCCTTGTTGCCATTCTATTACAGAAAAATGAAGATTCCCATGACCAACCCATAGCATTTTTCAGCAAGGTTATGAGATATGTTGAGCTCAAGTATGACATCATTGAGAAGCAAGCCTATGCCCCCATTCAAGCCCTGAAGTCATTCAAGATGTATGTTTTACATTCACCTATTACTGCTTATGTCCCTAATAGTGTTGTGAAAATTTTCCTAACCCAACCAGACACTGATGGGAAAAGAGGTAGACAGATCACTCAAATTTTGGAGTTTGATCTAACTATCAAGACTATCAAACTAGTAAAAGGTCAAGGACTAGCCAAGCTTCTAGCTGAATCCAACTGCAAAGTACTTGGAATCAATTCTATTTTAGAATTACAAGGAAAGAATACACAAGAACCTTCCTTTCATCCTCAAGGGAAGAATACACAAGAACCTTCTATCCTTGCTGAAGGGGAGAATCCACAATAACCTTCCCTTCATCCTAAAGGGGAGAATCCACAAGAACCTTCCTTTCATGCTAAAGGGGGGAATCCACAAGAACATCTACCTCCAGAGCAAATCAATCCTATACACATTGATGAAAAATTCTTGTTGTCAAACTGGTATCAAGATATTGTAAATTTCTTGACCCATTTTGAGTGTCCAGCATGATTCTCCAAAACCCAGCGTAAAACCCTTAAGTTAAAACCAGTCAAGTACTGCATTATAAATGAAAATTTATATTGGAAAGATCCACTGAATATTTTGTTATTATGTTTAACAGAATCAGAAACTGAAGGAATCATTGATCAGTTTCATAGAGGATTTTGTGGGGGACATTATGCTTGGGGAGAAACACATACAAGATTATGAGGGGAGGATTTTATTGGCCCACATTGTTCTTACAAGTAGGGGCAAAGGTCAGAGGTTGTGTTCCATGTCAAATATTTGCTGGTAAACAAAAATTAGCAGCTCTTCCACTCGTTCCATCAATAGTTTCAACACCTTTTTCTCAATGGGGATTAGATTTTGTTGGAGAGATTCAACCCACTTCAAGTAATCAACATAGATGGATCCTCACTGCAACAGACTACTTTGCTAAATGGGCGGAAGAAATTCCAGTCATAAATGCTACTAATTCAATAGTAATTAAGTTTATTGAGGAGAATATCTTATCTAGATTTGGTTGCCCAACTCAAATTGTCACTGATAATGAAACAACTTTTTCTAGTGTTAAAATGATTGACTTTTTCCAAAAATATCAGATACTGTTACATCATTCAACTCCATACTACCCTCAAGGTAATGGCCTTGCAGAGTCATCCAACAAAAGCCTGGTAAAAGTAATAAAAAAGACTCTATCTGATCATAAGAAGAGTTGGGATTCACATTTGATTTATGTAGTATGGGCAAAGAGAATTACTCCAAAGATATCAGTTGGAAAATCTCCATTTCAATTAGTCTATGGGAAAGATGCAATCTTCCCTACCAATTTGGCCTTCCCTGCTTTAAAATTCCTGCATGATTCAACATATGAACTTGATGATTTTTCAAGAAGGATAAATCAAATTATTGAACTTAATAAAAACAGAGATGAATTTCAACTAATATTGAATAAATATCAAAATAAGATGAAAGTCCTGTTTGAAAGAAGAGACAGGGAAAGAGACTTTAAGGAAGGTGATCTAGTTCTGAGATGGGATGCCAAGAGAGAAGAGAAAGGAAATCATGGCAAATTTGACAATCTATGGTTTGGACCTTTAGCAATTGCTGAAGTGAAGGGTAACAACACTTTTGTGCTGTAGAATCTTGAGGGGCTGTATTCCACTTATCTTGTAAATGGAAGGTTTCTCAAACATTGCATTGAGGACTAAGAAGTTGAAATAGTTTTCATTGTAAATACTCTAGTTTTCTTTTACCTTTCAAAATATCAGTGTGATTTTTCTTACAACAAGGATTCCATAGCCCGAGGAGAAGGCACATGGATCTGTAGGTTCTCTACATTCTATAGGAGAAAGCAGTCCCTAGTTGGAGCCAATGTTGTAGCATTTTTTGGTTTTGATAAGATAGAATATTTGAAAAAATGTTAAGTTAGGATATGGACATAACAATAGTGAATAAAATGTTTTTAAAGAAAATATCTTGATGATGATGTCCATATCAAAGAAAATGTTAGGTTAGATGTCCTAAAAAATCAAGGCAAAAGAAAATGTTAGGTTATAAAGAAAAGAAAACAAATAAACTCTGAAAGTGAGCAAGTCTAAATGCCACTACTATTGTTTATGAAAAATAATGTTTGTGTGTGGCTTGTCATAAATGCCACAACCCATGACAGTCAAATAGTTTAATCTTGACTGCTTCATGCTTTATATTTAATGTTATAGTTAGAGAATAAAGATCTTGCCAAACTGTTTAATCTTGGCAGATCAGTAGTTAGGTATAGAATAATAAGGTGCTCATAAGTTTAATCTGAGCCTTTGGATGTTATAAGATTAGAATTAGATAGCTTTCTTTTGTAAAATAAAAAGGAAGGAAAAGGGTTTGCTAGCTTAAATGCACCCATTAAGTGAAGAAAAAATGATAGGATAAGCAAAGGGTAAGTAGAAGAAAGGTTGCAGAAGTATGATAATTCACTGGACAAATGTACATTTATCATGTTTTACCATATGTTTCTATGTCCATGATGCAATTACACAAAGCAAATGAAGGTATATAAGATCAATTAATTAACTTCCATCATCCCCATTCATCCCTATATTTACTAATTTCCCCTTCCTACCTTCATACATTCATATTCATTCATTTTCCATAAAAACCCCTTTCCTAAGGTCAAAACCCTTTTTTCCTAGGAAAAGTGAAAACCCCATGTTAAATCCCCTTTTACACGAAAATCCCACAAAAAGTTGTTTAGCCTAAGTATTAATGTATATATGCGAAAATCAAATAACTCATAAAAGCATTATACTTAGTGTATTTCCCTTTTCCACCTATATTTCCCTTTTCCGCCTATATTTCCCCTTTTTGCGTATATTTTCACTTTCCGCTCATATTTTCATATTAACACTAACCTATAGTATTAAACCCCTAAAAAGTCCCTTTTCCCGTATATATTAATTCCCTTTATTAAATAACCTGAAACTTTTAGTTTTATTAAAAAACTATGTGTTTCATAATAATATTGCATCACAAGCCTTTCATATGAATGCACTCCTCCAATTGCGATATGCGATGCATGATGGACCCAGACCCAACTCTATATATTTCATATTTAATGTCATATCGCATCCATCTCCATCACAAGTCCAGGCTAAAAGCATTACCCTCCACCATTGCGATCTCCAATTGCGATGGGAACCCGGACCCGATCACATATCATACATGATTTATTCCTACGTCATGTCTAGCCCCTATCACATTCCTTTGCGATGGGCCTTTCCTTTGCTAAACTGCAATTTCGATCACTATTTGATCTATATCACGGTGTAAGGTTTTATAGCAGCCCTTTGCTGATATGTTAATATTATACAAAGGATTAAGTATTTCAATACTACATCTGTCTGCATTCATTGGTCTTCCAAAACTAAAACCAAAAACCCCAAAACAATTATTTTAGATGCTCTGGCATTGGTAGCTGACCTACTACCATCTCAGAGGTACAACAGGTTGAAGAACGCACTGGCCATCTTTTCACGCATCATTGTTGCCGCATTCAAAGAATACATCCACAAGTTCCTAGAGGTCTATCTGGATGATTGGACTGTCTTTGGATTGGTTAAGAACCACGTAGAAAGCTTACGCTTGATGCTGGATACTTACCGATGATACCAAATTTCACTGCAACTTAAGAAGTGCACATTCCTCTTTCCCTTTGGGAACTTGTTGGGATATGTGGTCTGCAAACATGCACTGATGATGGACCCCGTGAAGATTGCAGTGATTCTAAATTTGGAAGCACCACAAAGTGTTAAATAGCTGCACGCTACCTTGGGACACACAAGGTACTATAGGAAGTTCATCAAAAGCTATGCCAAAATCACTGCGCCGATGGAGAAACTATTGAAAAGGATGTCATATTTTGCTGGAATGATGATTGCATGAAGATCCTGGATGTCCTAAAGGGGAAATTGGCCTCCGCTCCAATCCCAGTCTTCCCAAAATGGGTTGTGGAGTTTCATGTCCATGTTGATGCATTGTGTATCGTTCTGGGAGCAGTGCTCACATAAGAGGGCGAAGAGGGCTTGGATCACCCTATCGCATTTGCAAGTTGTAGATTGTCCAAAGTTGAGAAGAACTATTCCACAACTGAGCGCAAGGGGTTGGCGATGGTGTACGCGCTCCAAAAATACCAAGACTATTTGCTAGGAGGACATTTCAAGATTTATAAAGACCATTCCGTGCTAAAGTACTTGGTCAATAAGCCTGTGTTGAGGGGGGCACATATGTAGGTGGCTCTTATTGTTCCAAGAATATGACTTTGAGGTCATGGTAAAACCTCGACGCTTGAACATAGGACTGGATCACTTGTTGCGTATTGAGACAGGTGAGGAACCTACTAGTATGGAGGAAGGATTACCTGACACACACTTCTTTGTTGTATGCGTCGCGGACGGGCACTTTGAAGTTATAATCCACTTTTTGACAATAGGTACCACGCTGAAGGAATACTCCGTCCAACAAAATAAGGAATTGGTGGTGCACGCAGCGGATTTTTCTGTCATCGCGAGGCACCTATATAAAATGGGCAATGATGAGATGTTGCGAAGGTACATACCTAAATTTGAACGAAGTCAGATCCTTGTGGAAGCACATGGGGGCGTAGGGTTTTGGTGGCCAACCCTACACCAAGATTCAAAAGCACACTGTAAAGCTTGCGATATATGTCAAAGGACCGGAAAACCATTGCGAAGGGGTGAGATGCTATTGAATCCACAAATGACGCTATAGCTGTTCCAGAAATGGGCAATTGACTTTGTGGGACCTATCAAACCTCAGGGAAAAAGGGGTGTGCACTACATCATCACCGTGACGAAGTACTTAACACGATGGATGAATGTGTAGCCTGTCAAAGACTACACGACCACTACGACTACGAAGTTTTTGTTTGAACACGTGTTGACTCGATTTGGCTGTCTGAAAATCTTAATGAGTGATTGCGGTACACATTTCCTGAATGAAACCATCAGTGCGCTCATAGAAGAGTTCTAGGTGTATCATCAGAAAATCACACCATATCACCCATAAGCTAATGGGATATAGAAGCATTCAACAAAATATTGGAGACTGCGCTGACCAAAGTGTGCAATGCACAGCGAAGCGATTGGGACCTGCATGTACCTGCAGTGCTATGGGCTTATAAGACAACATGCAAGAAATTGATAATACAAACACCTTTCGAGTTAGTTTATGGCGTGGAAGCTATTATGCTGATGGAATATATCGTACCTAGTCTACGCATAGCAGCACTCACAGGGACGACGGACTGCGAAGCTCTAGAAGAAAGGCTTGCGCAATTGGAAGAACTTGAGGAGGGTTGGTCCTTGGCTAGTTTTCATCAACAGGTACAAAAGTAGGATGAAAAGGCCTGACACGATCACCATATTAAGTTGCGCACCTTCAAGGTAAATGACTTAGTGTTGTTGTATGATAGTAAGTTTGAAAAATTTCCGCGAAAATTCAGAATGCATTGGTTGGGACTTTACGTGGTTAAGGAGGTCACAAACGACGGTGCAGTCCAGCTAGTCAAACTAAATGGAGAACCCTTCCCAGGCCAAGTGAATGGCAGCTGCTTGAAGGCCTACATGGGTGGGCCAACTATCTGACTAGCCGATAGAAGCACAGTGTTCACACTCCAAGGAGCCGGGCAAAGGCGCAGGACTATAAACATATGCAGCAGATACCGATATAGATGTATGGAAATAGTTTAGAAACAAAGGTCTCAGAACAATAGATGCAACACTTCCAACAAGTAGCAGCTCAGTGAGCTATAGACCTCAGTACATTTCGAGAACAGTTGGAGGGACTTAATGCCAAGATCACCGTGCCAACCGAGTGACTCGAGGGTGAGTCACGATGTTTGTGTTGGGGGCCTGTTGGGCATGGAATCCCCCCAAGGCATGTTTTGGGGCTCAAAGCCCAAGTTTTGACCCGATATTGTTATAAAGACTCCGCGAATTGTGGGCACAAAGCGTGAAATGTATGATAGAGTCATAGGGTTGTCCATCCTAGTTTTTAAATGTAATGTCAATTGGATAGACTCACCCATGGTCCGCGGACCATGGGATTGTATAAATAGAGCGAGGCTCTAAGTGAAAATGATAACTAAGAGGATAGCGAAGTAGAGAGAGGAAATAATATGAGTGGCTAAGTGTGCCTTTGGGTCATAGTGTAGGACAAGGCTCTGTAGCTGAGTGCGGAGAGGCCCAGTAGTCCACAACTGAGTGTGTGGACCCCTGCAGCTGAGTGCGCAGGACGAAGTCGATTCTGTAATTGAGAAAGGAATTGATAAAGAGAAGTTTGATATCATATTTGTGTATCTGTTCTTGGGTTAATGCATGTTTGATATGAATTGCAAATATACTATTTATTTACTCCGCACACCTCTATGAATGGTTTATATTGTTAAGTATAACTTAAAGCATGCAAGTAGGATAAGTTAATCAACTAACATTGGAATACTAGTAAGGACTTGGGTAATAACAACATTCAACCCCTGAGTGGGGCTGTGGGACGGCAACATCTCAGGTTGCGAGGTATGGGAAAGTGCGCGTAGTGACGTGTGCGCAGGGTCGAACCACTGACCACTTGAACTCATCGGACATCTCCAAGGTGTGCAAACCTGGTTATAACACCATCCCATACTACTTTGGGTGAGACCTCAGTCTATGCTCCATGTACTATTGCTGAAAGGGCCAGTAATACCAGGATTTGTTTGGCTAAATCACCTCTGAACTTGGGTTAGGCCCTAATAAGCCAACACACCCACTAGGATGTTTTGCCCAACATTCAACTTGGAATACATGTCCCATGACCTTGGTCTTATTTTTTCTTTATTAACTTTATTACATGAAATTTTAACCTAGGGTTGTTACAAATAAGGGGTAGAGCTCATGCTTGGTTTTTTCCCATGTGCTAATGTTAATGTCATGGACATCTTTTGCATTTTATAATTTTCCTTATTTTGGTTCTTACTTGTGGCCATGATATGCTCTTTCTTTTTATTTAGCTGCATCAACCTCTCGAGGAAACATTTCCAATCTCAACCCATAAATGTGGAAAAGAGGAAGAGGTGAGTTAAATCCTAGTTGATCCATGGTCAAGTGGACCTAGAGAAGGGAGGTAGAATCAAGACACATAATGTAAGGAATGTTAGGATATTCCGACACATAGGATATAGTTAAGTTCAACTTGGTCTAGTATAGAGTTAGGTTAGAGTTAGGTAAAGTGTGTTTCTTTACCGTTGTACATTTTGTAACTTACAATCCGACGGTCACGATATGTAGTGATCCGACGGTTCACTCTCACCTCGGTATTACCGACACTTGATCCGTGGCTTGACACCCGATTGGTCCATGAGTTCTATTTAAAGCGCATGGAGGGTCATTGTTCGGGTAATCCGTGCATGAGAGAAGCTTATGTAAATTTTCATTCTTTGATTAATAAATTGTCTGTACCCACGTTGGGACAGGCCGTGGACTGTTTCCCTCCTTGCACTCTGAGGGTTTTAACCACGTCAAAAATACTGGTGTATTGATTTGAGATCTGGTTGTGAGCGGTGTCCTTTTGGTATTCTTCTGTGGAACTTACCCTGTAAATTCCTACATGGTATCGGAGCTATTTGAGGGCCGCGTCCGTTGGTGATCCAAATCTGAAGCCGGTAGAACTGCATGCGGCTGTCGTTTCCTAGATCTGTTGTTTCTGACTGCTTTCGGGCCGAGAGGACTGCTCTGTTGCATTCGGAGCATCTGTTTCAGTGAGGAACCCCTTTCGTTTCACGCGAAAAGGTTTCCGGTAGCCCTAGCTGCGTCATTTTTCAGATCGGGAGGTATACAGTGTTTTTTTGCAGTTTACTGTCATTTTCTCTCTGCTTATTTCGGTTTCGGTTTATTTAGCCTTTTTTTTCCCGGATCTATACCTTTCATTTCTGCGTATGCTCTTTGCCCTGCGACTCTGTGCGATCTGGGCAAATCAGAAACAGAAAGAAAGGATTTTTCTCATGCGTATGCTCTTTTCCCTGCACCTTAGTGTGATCTCGGAAAATCAGAAACATTGAGGAAAATATTTAGTTTTTCGGCTAAAAGCTAACTTTGAGATTTTTTTTAAATTTCTAGTTTTTTGCTAAAGCTAACTTCGAGCCGTAAGGTTCGTTTTTCTTTGATATTCGTGTTGGGTTTTGTGTTTTGTGTTTTGTAGGGAAAAGAGTCTTCCCAAGGCAAGCACGCAAATCGAGGCCCCCCCCCCCCCCCCCCCTCTCTCTCTCTCTCTCTCTCTCTCTCTCTCTCTCTCTCTCAAATATTTTGTATAGATCAATTGGTTCAAAGACCTTTTAAGAGAGTAGAGGTCTTGGGTTCAAGTCTCCATTTTGTGGGGGCGGATTTTTTCATTCCCGCACATTCGCGCACTTTGCCGGCAACGTCAACAATTTTTTTTTTCAAAAAGCCATAACTTCTTCATCCGGAAGCCTTTTTCAGAGCCGTTTTTTTTAAAACCGCCTATTTTTTCGAGATCTATCCATTGGACCACTTACTTTCAGCATCTTCAGCTTCAGTTGTTTTTCAAAAATGGAAAGTCCATGCCAAGTCATTCTTGACAGCACTAACTACTTCCAATGGGTAGCCTACATGGGAGATTTACTTAGAAGTAAAGGTCTCTTCAGAATAGCCACAGACCAAGAGAAGAAACCCAAAGATGAAGACAAGGCCGAAAAATGGGAAAATCGACAAGATCAAGCACGTGGCTTGATAGGAATGTCTGTTTCTCCTGATCTTAGATTCCACATTGCAGAAATTGAAACTCCTCATGAAGCATTAGAAAAACTTGCTAAAGTTTTTGGGATTAAAAATGAAATTAGATCCCATCAACTTGAAAATGAGCTGCTTACTTTGGATCCTAATAATTTTTCTTGCATTGAAGATTTCTTGTCAAAATTCAAGAACCTTAGATATCTCTTGGAAGGTGTTAAAGTTAAGAAAGATGATGGTAACCTTATTTATTCCATCCTCACTAAGTTAGGACCAGCCTACTCTGTATTTGTTTCCACTTTCCATTCTACCAGGGAAGCTTTCATTTGTCAAGGCAAAGACTACAAGCCCCCTTCCTTTGACTCCTTTTGTGATTCCTTAATAAGAGAACAAGAAAAACTCTTACACCTTGGTCTTCTTAATCTTGGAAACTCTTCCACAAAAGCGTTAGCCGCCCAGCAGCATCCAAATTCAAAGAATCCTAAGAAGTCTTATCCTCAAAGGAATGGTCCTAAACCAACTCAGCCTCAAGATGAAAGATCATTTCAGCAATATGATAAGACCAATAAAAACAAATGGAAGAAGACTGATAGACATTGTAACTTTTGTAATCGAGATGGCCACTTAGAATCTAAATGCTTTAAGAAGATGGAAGCCTTGGAAGCCGCAATGAAGAAACATAACATCCATCTGGAGCCTACTTCAACTTCAACTTCCGGAACGGCATTTTCTGCATGTCATCGTCAATCATCTCAGTCTGGTTATGCATTAAATGTATCTTCTTCTTCTTCTCATTCTCATGAGTGGCTCATTGATTCTGGAGCCTCTTGTCACATGGCCAAAAACCAAGCCATGTTTTCTTCTTTAAATGATTGTAACACCAAAAATATATATGTTGGTGATGATAGATCTCTTAATGTTGTAGGGACTGGAACTGTTCATCTAGACAATGGTCAGTTCAATGATGTATTATGTGTTCCAAACTTATCCTGCAACCTTCTATCTGTCTATCAGATAACTCATTCAGGTGAAGGTAAAATTTGAATTTTCACCTCATGATGTTGTAATCAAGGATCTAAAAGATCCTAAACAGATTCTAGCTACTGGTCTTGCTGATGATTCCAAAAGGTTGTATAAGTTTCACAACTTTGGGTCATCCCATCTTCCCTCAGTATTTGTTGCTCATAATGATGAAGTGAGCAAACTTTGGCATGAGCGGTATGGTCACTTAAACTATCGCTCCCTTCAGCATCTATGTAAAGAAAACATGGTGACAGGTCTTCCTATGGTATCTTGCAAAGATGGTGTTTGTTCCGGATGTGTACTCGGAAAACATCATCGGGACAGTTTTGACAAACGTGCCTCTTGGCACGCCTCAGCCCCTTTACAGCTTGTGCACAGTGATTTATGTGGTCCTCTTCCTGTTGCTTCATTCTCTGGCTGCAAGTACTTCTTAACTTTCATTGATGATTTCTCTAGACGCACTTGGGTATACTTCTTAAAACTCAAGAGCGAAGTATTTACCACCTTTTTGGCCTTCAAAGCATTCGTTGAAAAACAATCTGGACATCAAATTCTTAAGCTAAGAACTGATAATGGTGGAGAATATGTTAAAAATGCATTCATCACCTTTTGCACCGAAAATGGAATTCAAATGCAACATACTGTTCCATACACTCCACAACAAAATGGTGTAGCTGAAAGGAAAAATCGCACTTTAAAGGAAATGGCTAATTGTATGCTGCAATCTAAAGGACTCAGTCTTAGTTTTTGGGCCGAAGCAATTAATTGTGCAAATTATATAATCAATCGCACTCCTACTAAGGTTCTAGAGAATATCACTCCAGAAGAAGCTTGGAGTTCCATTAAACCAGATGTAAGTCACTTTCGTGTGTTTGGAAGTGAAGCATGGGCCCATATTCCAGATGAAAAGCATAAAGCCTTAGAACCTAAGAGTGAGAAATGTACTTTTGTTGGATATTCTGAAGATGTAAAAGGCTATAGACTTATTCCATTTAAGTCCAAAAATGTTATCATTAGAAGAGATGTAAAATTTGATGAAAATAAATCGGCCTGCGAGCCTAGTCCGGCGGATGTGCCACCTCTTCCCATCTCTTCTATCTTTGAAAACATTTCTTCTTCTGATGATGAAAGCGAGGATGATAATCCTTCCCCACCTTCTCAGGATCCTCAACTTCCAAGATGGGTCCGTGCTACTCGGGATGCAGCAGGTGATCTTGCCGGTGATCCTACAGATCAGCGACGTACACGTTCTCAGTTTGAAAGAGCCTCTTCTTTACTGGCTCAAGCTCCAGTGAATCATGATCCTGACACTTTTGCAGAAGCTTCAGGCCATCCACATTGGGAAACAGCTATGAATGAAGAATATCATTCATTGATGACAAATGATACATGGGATCTTGTTCCTCTACCAAAGGGACGCAAACTTGTTAGATGCAAATGGGTTTACAGAACCAAGTATGGACCAGATGGGAAAGTTGATAAACATAAAGCTCGTCTAGTTGCTAAGGGCTTTTCACAGGTTGAAGGCATTGACTACACTGAAACCTTCTCTCCAGTTGCCAAAATGAACTCTATCCGCCTTGTTCTTTCCCTTGCTGCCTCTTTAAAATGGGAAGTCCATCAAATGGATGTTAAATCTGCCTTCTTGCATGGGGACTTGCAGGAAGAAATCTATATGGAACAACCCATTGGCTTCATACAAACAGACTCCAGCCTCGTTTGTCGACTTAAGAAATCCCTTTATGGCCTCAAGCAAGCTCCTCGAGCTTGGTATGCCAAAATGGATAGCTTTCTTTTAGAATCTGGCTTTTCTAGGTGTCATTCTGACAATACTGTCTACACCAAGAAAGTGGGCAACTCTCTCATCATCCTTGTTCTTTATGTTGATGATCTTATTCTTACTGGTAGTGATCCCAACCTTATAAACCATGTGAAGTCCAGCCTTAAAAAGAAATTTGAAATGACAGACTTAGGACACTTACACTATTTTCTCGGTCTTCAAGTCTTGCAATCCCAAGAGGGTATTTTCCTTTCCCAGTCCAAGTATGCTTGTGATATTCTTCGTCATTTTCACATGGAAGACTGTAAGCCAGCCCCTTCTCCCTTTCAGTCTGGAGTCAAACTTTCAGTCTCTTGTACTTCTCCTGAAGTTGATGCTACCTTATACCGTCAACTTGTCGGAAAACTCTTGTATTTAACCCATACTCGTCCTGATCTTTCCTTTGTTGTTGGCCTTGTTGCTCGTTTTATGCAAAACCCCCGTGAAAGTCATTGGAAAGCAGCTAAAAGAATACTTCGTTATGTTCGAGGTACAATACAGTTTGGGATTCATTACAGTGCCAAAGCAGCTCCTCTGTTAGTTGGTTTCACTGATTCTGATTGGGCTGGTGACCTTGATGATCGGAAGTCTACTGCCGGTTATGTCTTCACTCTTGGTTCAGGACCTATTACATGGGCTTGTAAGAAACAGGCTGCCATTTCTCTTTCGTCAGCAGAAGCAGAGTATCGTGGTGCCGTGGAAGCTAGTAAGGAAGCCTTGTGGCTTCGTCAGATCCTATCAGAGTTTGGCTTTGAGCAGCAGCATCCAACCACACTTTGGTGTGATAATCAAAGTGCCATTCAGCTATGCAAAGATCCAGTCCAGCATCAGCGCAGCAAACACATTGAACTACACATGCACTTCATCAGAAAACTCATTCATGACCATGTTCTTGAAGTGCAATATTGTCCAACGGATGATCAGGTTGCAGACATCTTCACAAAGGCTCTCACAGAGGCGAAGTTCACTAAACTTCGATATATGCTTGGAGTTCAGGAAGTTGTCACTAAGGGGGGATAGGCTCTAGTGCCTCCTTCCTTCTCCTATTGTGTCATATTTGTAAATCCTTCAATCCTATCCCAAGTTGTTCTTAAGGGGGGATGTTAGGATATTCCGACACATAGGATATAGTTAAGTTCAACTTGGTCTAGTATAGAGTTAGGTTAGAGTTAGGTAAAGTGTGTTTCTTTACCGTTGTACATTTTGTAACTTACAATCCGACGGTCACGATATGTAGTGATCCGACGGTTCACTCTCACCTCGGTATTACCGACACTTGATCCGTGGCTTGACACCCGATTGGTCCATGAGTTCTATTTAAAGCGCATGGAGGGTCATTGTTCGGGTAATCCGTGCATGAGAGAAGCTTATGTAAATTTTCATTCTTTGATTAATAAATTGTCTGTACCCACGTTGGGACAGGCCGTGGACTGTTTCCCTCCTTGCACTCTGAGGGTTTTAACCATGTCAAAAATACTGGTGTATTGATTTGAGATCTGGTTGTGAGCGGTGTCCTTTTGGTATTCTTCTGTGGAACTTACCCTGTAAATTCCTACAAGGAAAGTAGTGATGAGTATGGAAAAGGGATATATGGAACACACAATCTCAATCATGAATTCCCAAGTAGTATCACTTCCTAAAGATAAAATCCATTAGGGGTGGTCCTGCTATACTAGGATAGGAAATTAACCCCACATTTAATGTGGGAATAAGGCTTCAATGAAGACACTTCTTTCCTTCCAAGTCACTCCACAATTCATGGCAAGCCAAAATACAAACAAGCATAAGCACCCAAATGAAAAATGAATAAAGTACCTTTTGTCTAGAATCCCATCTTCCAACATGTAATCCTGACAAATGGGAAAGGGGAAATATGATTGATGCAATTGGTGTTATAGACATTTTTGTGCCTTACAGCATGAAGCATGAAATGTCCATAATCTAAGGGATCCAAAGTCCCTAAACATGTTTTTCCTACCCCTAGAGGAACAAGGTCAGCAAACCACAGCACTGAATAAAAGTTCTTCACCTGAAAACACTCAAAAACAAGGCAATTCTGGATCATGTCAACTGCTCCACTGAGCATCTGCGCTGAATGTCAACTGCTCCACTGTCTACCTGCGTTGAATGTCAACTACAAAGAAGGCTACCTGCGCTGGGCGAGTTTGGACATGTGGCACAGTCATTCCTCAAGGTGTCAATGCCCAGGAAGCTTCCAAAATGACACTTGGATCAGGGAATTCGACTGGTGATGAGTAAGAGGTTCTAGATCTCCAAGTGGAAGCAAGAACCTCCAAGTGGACTCAAGAACTGAAGAATAACTGAAGTGAGAGAGGACACTAGTCAGCTTCATGCTAGTCTCAAGCTGACTCATCCTTTCTCCAAAACTCCTATATATAGATCTCTCTCATGAGGTCTAGGGAGGCTGGAATCTTGGGAATGTAAAGAATTGCTGTTGGTTTGAGTTTAGAACTATTGGGTGATTTGCTTTGAAGGAGGTGAAGAGGAGATTTCTTTCTGCTGGGAAGGTGATGCTGGATTGGGCCTCTTATGGTTGTATCACTTCCTGAACCTTACTTCTTCCATTAATAAAGCATTTGAGGTTCTTCTATATGCATGTGTCTCAATTGTATTGTTATACTTGTGTATTTGATTTATTCTAATCCTTGAATCAATTATGAATGTATGCTTCTTGTAGTTTCCCTCTCTTGCCATTTTGCAGGATCTTGGTGTAGCTAGGCCAGTGAAAGAGCAAGGAACTGAGGGCAAGCAACAAAGAGAGAAGATTGGATCAACCATTAGCGAAAGACATCGGTTAGTGGATCTCTTTCTCCCCTCTCTTACATCTCATAAAGAAGTAATCTCAGATAGCTTTGCTTTGATTGTTGCTAAGGAACTATCACCCTTAGAGAGGGATAGGGTCATTCCGTATTGGATACTTTTCCCAACAACAAATTGGTGACTCCGCTGGGGATCGTATCTTGTTGGTTGTTTGTGATTTTGCTATTCATTTCCTAAACACAGGGAGTACCGAATCGAACTGCATTTGAATCTTTCAAATGCAAAGTAGAGGGCAGCTACTCTAGCTCAGTTTCTGGGCATGTTTATGATTTGAAGAGCTAATCCACAAGGACTCTGAACAGCTCTTAGTGATAACTTTTCATCCTCCTAATCATCCTTTAGTGTGTACTTGATTGGTAGCTTTGATTTGGCCAAAAACTGTTGATTTTTGAGCAATCTGTAACCCGGAAACCAAGAGAAACGAGAGTTTCTCTCTTCATTGCAGGCACTGTGAAGGCAGTCTGCATTTCATCGTAGGTCCCGAAGGGGCTACCTGCGCTGAATGTCAAACTGACAGTGTTATACCTGCGCTGAACCAGTTTTGCCTTGTGCAACTGGGGTTCTCTGTTTTCTGTTGCCCTGTTTTCATCCTTGTTTTTGCAGCCTGTTATCAGCCAATGTACCTATCTGAAACCATCTTTCTTTGCCACTATTCTGCCTCGGTTGTATAAAGAAACTGTATTTTTTCTTTGTGTATTTCTTACATCATTTGCAGTTTCCCATAACGAAAGTGAACTAGTCTTGCCGTGGCCTCTTAGATCTAGACCTGTGATAAGTGTCGTTTTGATCTCAAGAGTTAGTTTGTTTGCTATTCATAGCTGATTGAGCTTTTGCTTTCGTCATATGGTTTGAATTTATGTATTTCTAGTGTTGAAACAAGTAAATCTTAAGGTGTCTTTTGATTTTGGACAAAAGCTTGTTTGCTTTCACTTGAAATTGAATTCAAAGTTATACAACAGCTTTCTTTTTGTAGTACACCAACATTAAGAAAGAGAAAAGAAATACCTGCATTGTGCATGTGCATTTTGACAGCTTGCATGTTGATTTAGGAAAAAGTGCATTAGTGTGTGCTCTATGATCTGTGTGAAAAGATGATGTCTTTATTTTCCCTCAGTAGTTAAGATTTTCATAAGTTGAAAAGAATGAAAAAGCTTGCTTCTCATCTTTAGACTGCATTTAGGAGTTGTACCATACATCTCGTGGTGATCCATAAAGGCAAACTGCTAAACAAGATCAACCTAAAATAAATTGAATTTACATAACAACGCTTTGAAACATAACGCAAACACATAGAGGTCTAAGCTAGAGACGTGTTCCGGCGTCGTTAAACGTGATATCTTACCATTGAGTGGTTGGGTGATTCCTCCACGGTGAAGCGATAAGTATCAATACAGACTTGTGCTCCCACGTACCGTCGCGTATATATTGGGAGACCCCTTTAGGAAAGAAGCCTTTATCCATAGGAAGCCGTGTCGGCCGCCCTACTGATCACAATGCAGTGAACACAGCATTCACGAAGATTGACCACCCATACCGTAAAACGTATTCTGTGGTTTTGCGAAAAGTTTGGCACACCCTCTGCCTAGAACTCCAGAGCAGTTTCTTTTGGCCTTTTTCAGACTCTATAACAAAAAAAGTCCATCCGAGCATTTGTCACTTCGGGCTCGTTAAAACATCGAAGGAGACTAGAGTCATCTTTAGCTTTTTCTCGACTCTTAAAAAGTGAAAAAGCAAGTTGTGTCTAAAGCGTCGTTATAAAATTTATTTTAAACGGAACATAATCACCTCCTATTCCTGCGTTGATCTGTAGGTTGAGGACATGGAATGCACCAACCAAGGAATTCCCCATGATGGAAATCCTAGTCCTTTCTCCTCTTGGGGAGAAGTTGGTGCGCCCCACATGGCCACATTGTCGCTTCCAGGACTGACAATTGGCCTGCCAATATGGCTATTCTCAACCAATGTAGTTCAGAACACCATGGTTCCTGAACAGTCGAGTCAACAGTTAGATCAGTCTAGAGCTGCCCACCAGCCTTCTACTTCCTATAACTCTTCCTCCAATCCTTCATCTTCGCAAGGTAGAGCCGGCAAAAGCCAAGCTCCCATGGAGAAGAAGGAGAAGAAGAAGAGGGAGAAGAAGAAGAAGGAGCCTAAGGCCACTGGGGGCAAGCAAAAGACATCTGACAGAAATCCACACACAGCACAGACCGGGCCTAAATCGCCATGTGTCATATGTAGAGGAGACCACTTCCATAGAGATTGTCCCTGTATTCCCCGGATACTAAGGGACTGGTCCCCTCGTTTGCACAGTTCGGGAACATCAACCTCTGATAGCCATGTTGAATGCTTACCGTCAACCAGCGAGAGTGAAGGTTCAAGACAAAGAGGGGGAGCAAGATCCCCCTGCAGACTGTGTGAAGGCGATCACGCCATCCACCGTTGTCCCTTCTTAGACGAAACGAAGAGAGTTTTGGAAGATCGTCCGGTTTCACCGTTGAGACTTCCTCCTGGATACAAAAAACTCGTGCCAAGTCCTTTGTTGGTTGAGAATACAGCTGGCCCGCTCAAGTGGTCAGCTGAAGCGTCAGTCATCGAAAATGAACCTACTGAATCCAGACCGGACGAAAGTCCAAAGGTCGAAACGGCAGTTGACCCGGTTCTCCCTTCAGAAGTCTCATCTTCTAATGACACCGTCACTGAAGATTCATCTTCAAATGACACCCTCACTAAAGAGAATAAGGATGACACCATCCAGATTCTTTTCATCAACACAGAATCTGACGAGCGTCAGGGCAATGCACCCATTCCTTTATCGCAGGAAGGAACATCGCCAGGGTCATATCCGGCCGTGTATTCGGTCCCACCACCAAGCAACCTGGTTGTGTCCTTTGATTGGAACCAACTAGGCAGACCCTGGTTACCAGCCAGTATACCATTCAGAATCATGGTCCAAATATACAGAATGGTAATGGATGGCACTATCATTGATGAAGGGGCATCTGTGAGTATCCTTTCCTCTGTTGCTTGGAAAGCACGGGGTTCCCCGACGCTTTTGCCTGAGATAAGAAATCTCTCGGGTTTCGATAAAGGAACCAGTCGACCATTAGGGATCCTCCCCAATGTGCCTGTAACATTGAAAGGGAAGACCGTTCAAATGAACATGATGGTCATTCAAGGACCCTTGGATTATAACCTACTCCTTGGACGAGACTATATATATTGCATGGGAGCAATAGTCTCCTCACTCTTTAGAGTAATGTGTTTTCCACACGAAGGAAGAATGGTCAAGCTCATAGACCAACTTTCATTTCCGGGATCACGCATCGCAAATAGTCACATACCAACCCTGAATGGTCTATTCAATCAAGAAATGTCTCCACCCCCAGTCCTTCTTCCCGATGAATGCGAGTGATTCGGAAAGATGGGACTGGAACCCAGGGGGCATGCATCCTGGTCTGCGTTGGGCAGAGAAAACCCTGGGTATAAGGTAGAATTTCCGCGAGAGAGTATGACTAGTCCGTACCCCGTCCATGGTTGGAAGAGGGGTTGTTCTGGAATAGGATTCTTTTGTCAAAGTTACGTGTTTGGCACCAGTCATTCACCCTTGTCTATTTCGGTAGACAGTGCCGAGGAAATGTTTTGTTTGAAAGATTAACGAAACAATCTTTGGGTAACTAGAAAGAGGTAAGCCTCCCTCAATAACACAAATGTTTTGTCTTTGAGTAGTGTTCTTCTCTTGTCGCAAGTCGCTGCTCTCTTGTTGCAAGTAGCTGTTCTCTTGCGATCTTGTGAAAAATCTGTTAAAAGTTGGGCTGACGAGAAGACAAGTATCGTATAGACCCGTTAAAATTAACGAGAAGACAAGTATCGTTAAAATTGGACTAGCAAGACGACAAGTAGCTGTGAACACCCAAAGAAAAGCAGAGGTGGGAAGGAGGAGGGGCAGCCTTGAAATTGTATTTTATACCTGGGGGCATGCAAACCTTTTGGAGTGCAAGCAAAGAGCGGTTATTTATCTATTTTTTGGATTAGCCGTTTCCGAACTTGCATAAAGAAACGATATGGAGTAAAGCTTAGTGAAGATGAAACTCCTTAAAAAATAGAGATCTCACACGGGACATTTCTTATCTTATGACTAGTATAATCGAGCAGTTTTAGCATAAAGTTCATGCTCGTTAAAAAATAAACGCAAGATCCGAGCAGTTTTAACGCGGTCTTCATGCTCGTTAAAAAATAAATATAAGCAGTGAGCAATGTTTCCTCCAGAGTTTAAGCTCATTTTTAAATAAAAAATGAACCTATTCCGGTAAATAACCGCTGTGATCGTAAATTTATCAGCCATAAAAGCCTTGGTCGTGTTTTCACTTGCCACCTCCACCGTTATTTGGCCGATCGTTCACCTCCATATGATTGTTTACCCATTTTGAGGAATAGCTGCGAAGAGTGATTTCACCTAACCATCCTTGTGACACTGCCGTGATTGGAAAATTCCAACCTGTACCTGGAATCAGTTGCTATCCCTGTTTATCACTCGTTCCTCAAAAGACGAGTCTTCTTTAAGCTCTTTTCATCTGACTCATAAAATATGAAAAGATTGCCGAGTTTTGGCCTTCCAACTCGTTAAAAGGACCGGAAGAGCTATCCCTCCTCTAGATTTTAATCTTTTTGGACCTGAGGGATTATTGCACAAAAAGGTCGAGTGCTTGTTTTATTCAGCTCGTTAAAGTTATCGAAAACTCATCCCTTTTGTATTGTTTTATACTTTTTTGGACTTAAGGGATTAGATGACGAAAAAGGAATTTTGGAGTTAACTTTATGTATCTTTTCAGACTCTCTAAAAATGAAAAGAACCGAGTTGTCTTTGTCGCTAGACTCGTTAAAATGCATTAAATAACGACAAACTTGTCCTTAGACGAGAACGAGTTTCCCTATCGCTAGGCTCGTTAAAACATAGCGATGGGCTTGCCCGAAGGGTAGGTTATAAAACAAGCATATGTTATCCTCCTCAAGCTTGACAAAAATAAAGAGGTACTGGTCAGAAATGACTGGCGAAAAATTGGGAGAACCTCAAAGCTTTAATGGTAGCAAGTCGCTCTTGAACATGACACTTTTCTTCCGTACCACATCGAGTTGGGTTGTTTCATTCACCGGTCTCATCACCATGGTCTCGCCAAACCATCCACATTTGGGGTAATGCTACCGATCCATCGCATCAGTGTCGTTATATGTTCAAGAGATGTTGTTCAGAAAGAGTCAACCGTGTCCCATCCACTGCCATACATTATCCTTCATCCATTCATGACCGCCACCCTGAATCATATGTCACAGATTGTTTTCACCTCCATTAAAATCATTAGCTCCGTTCCGTGTCACTGATGTGGGATTCATCAAGGTCCTCCTTTGACGGATCGCTTCTTGTCGACTTCAGCTCATTATCCAAGAAGTTGATCTAGGAACAACCCCCTCAGTACTTTGAAGCTTGCATGCCTCAATGACAAGTTTCTCACTTCCGGCGATAGGTATACATCAATGACCTTCGACCAGAAGATTTTGCGTGGTGTTCGACGCCAAGTCCTTTATTCACACCACGTGAATTGTACTGCAGTACCTTGAGGGTCATTATCATTATCGGTGATTCCTCTCGCGCTTGTTAACGGTTTACATCATTGACCGGTAATCAAGCGATGTCTTTCCATGTTCGACTTCAGCGCAATTCTCACATGGATCGACTTGTACTTAGAGTGAAGATCAAACGAGTTTGAAGACCCTGGATCTAGTTTCATCCATCCGGGCTGCGATATATATTCAGGAAATATAAAGACATTTGACATGTACATCATTGCAGCAGATGATCATCCTACTCAAAGGATGATAATCTTCACCAAAATTATCAGTCTACCATCAGACGATCGTCTGTTCTATGTACCAAAATGAATTTATAAAGCTGAGCATGGGAATGCCCGCCTCAGCTAGATCATGAAAGCAGTATGAAAAATAATGTATTGTATTGTATCTTATTACATGTCACCTCTCAGCGATTGAATGAACTTCGGATCCTCCTGATAAAGCATTTCACCCGATAAACGACCTCATACTTTAGGGGGCAACTGTTATAGACATTTTTGTGCCTTATAGTATGAAGCATGAAATGTCCATAATCTAAGGGATCCAAAGTCCCTAAACATGTTGTTCCTACCCCTAGAGGAACAAGGTCAGCAAACCACAGCACTGAATAAAAGTTCTTCACCTGAAAACACTCAAAAACAAGGCAATTCTGGATCATGTCAACTGCTCCACTGAGCATCTGCGCTGAATGTCAACTGCTCCACTGTCTACCTGCATTGAATGTCAACTGCAAAGAAGGCTACCTGTGCTGGGCGAGTTTGGACATGTGGCACAGTCATTCCTCAAGGTGTCAATGCCCAGGAAGCTTCCAAAATGACACTTGGATCAAGGAATTCGACTGGTGATGAGTAAGAGGTTCTAGATCTCCAAGTGGAAGCAAGAACCTCCAAGTGGACTCAAGAACTGAAGAATAACTGAAGTGAGAGAGGACACTAGTCAGCTTCATGCCAGTCTCAAGCTGACTCATCCTTTCTCCAAAACTCCTATATATAGATCTCTCTCATGAGGTCTAGGGAGGCTGGAATCTTGGGAATGTAAAGAATTGCTGTTGGTTTGAGTTTAGAACTATTGGGTGATTTGCTTTGAAGGAGGTGAAGAGGAGATTTCTTTCTGCTGGGAAGGTGATGCTGGATTGGGCCTCTTATGGTTGTATCACTTCCTGAACCTTACTTCTTCCATTAATAAAGAATTTGAGGTTCTTCTATATGCATGTGTCTCAATTGTATTGTTATACTTGTGTATTTGATTTATTCTAATCCTTGAATCAATTATGAATGTATGCTTCTTGTAGTTTCCCTCTCTTGCCATTTTGCAGGATCTTGGTGTAGTTGGGCCAGTGAAAGAGCAAGGAATTGAGGGCAAGCAACAAAGAGAGAAGATTGGATCAACCATTAGCGAAAGACATCGGTTAGTGGATCTCTTTCTCCCCTCTCTTACATCTCATAAAGAAGTAATCTCAGATAGCTTTGCTTTGATTGTTGCTAAGGAACTATCACCCTTAGAGTGGGATAGGGTCATTCCGTATTGGATACTTTTCCCAACAACAATTGGTGGAGATATGAATGGTACATCAAATTAGCTACAAGGTGGCTCTCAAGGATTGTAGGCTATCATTTGGAATAGATGAATAGGAGAAAATTTTCTCGTAGGGGTTTCACACTTTTGGTGGGTAAAAACTACCATCCACATAATTTATAGAAATGCTTTAAAAACTATAATAACTCTGATCTTCTCCAAAGAAAATATAACTTCTTCATCCAAAAAAATACCTTCATTATCTATAAAGACATTGATATTTCAAAAAATAGAAAGATCAAACATTTAGTATGCATTTCTAGTGTTTCTCCACTTACCACAAGCATCCATAGCCATAATGGAGGCACCCAAAAATAATAGGCCTTGCTTTACTACTAGAAGGTGTCCAAAACACCACGGAAGATACCAACAAGTCCTAGTTCTTCATAAATCCTTTCTCAAGCATTTAATTTGGATTCATAGTTATTCAATTTTTTTATTTGGATCATTTGGGCCATAAGGTGGATGAGGGATATTGTTCTTATTTGTGTAAGACAAATAGGGTTATTTATGTGCTTGAAAGTTTATAGATTTCTTATCATAAATATGTCTTCTTGATATCACTACTTAATATTTATCCTTTGAATCATAATGAAGCTTGTCTTAATACTGTACATGATGTTTTGAGACCTATTAACCAACAAAGTAATTGGGTTAATGTCCATTCAATATATTCATTGGTCACAAAGTGTTCCCCATTTGGAATTGGTCATATTCGCTATGATCATCATAAATATCTCTTAGAAATCACATATATTCATGATCCAACCTGCGTTGTGCCTGAAAAGAGAAGTCTCGTGAGGAAAGCATTTATTAGAGAAAAAATCAGAGAATCCAATGTTAAATTGAGATTTATTATGTACAAAATAAAAACTATGTTAATTGAAACTATAAAGGGAGAATGATAGAAAATTTAAGATAACAAAATAGGAAAGAATGTTTATTCATTTATAAATGTTGGAAACTAAGGTCACTACACGAAGTAATTTTTGGATTTGGACACTTACTAGGAGAATTTCAGTTTCTACCTCTAGATTCTAAAGTTAGTATGTTCTTAGGCCAAGCCATTATGCACTATGTAAGGACCAAGACATAAGGATTGAAATTTGATGTGTTTACAGTTCATGTGGTTCATCCCATTTAAGCACCAGGTCTCTTACATGGAAATCTTTCTCACTAGTTAATTTATTGTCAACCCATTTCTTGATAGTGTGTTGGTGGGTGGAAAATGTTTGTCATGATTTGGTTCTCCCTTCTTTAAGTTCAATAGGGTATTAATCTTCCTTTTCTTTGTTAGGCATCACTGCCCTCAAGAATCTTGTGATAACTTCAACGAAGGTAGAAAGATATTTGGTGGTAGAATGGCTTGTTTGTCATAGACCTAGAAATAAGGGCAGGTCCTTCAAGCAACTTTGGGGGTTACTTGGTCTAACAAAATTGCATTGGGTAGGGCGTTGTGCCAATTGCTTTGTTGATCCATTGTGGTTTTCTTGAGGATAGAAATCATGTTTTTATTGATGGACTCAACCAATCCACTTCCTTGGGGATAATAATTGGTTGAGTGTCTTAGCACAATTACTTTATATGATGCATGTTCAATCAATTTTAAAGATGAGAAATATGAGGTATTATCAAAGACCAGAGAAGTTGGAATTCCAAACATGGTGATGATTTTCTACCCGATGAATTGTAGGATCACCCAATCACTGACTTTGGTCCATGGAACAACTTTTGTTTATTGGGTGAAATAATATGTGGTTGTTAGTATATATTGGTGTTTTTTATAGGAATGGAGGTAAATCTCATCAATTACATCCAATCCCCATTGTTGGGAGGCTTATTCTACCATCACCAATTGTAGAGGAACGATTGGTATTTTCTCATAGCTAGCACACTTATGACAAACTTGTAACAACCTCGGGTTAAAAGTTCATGTAATAAAAGTTAATAAGGGTAAAATAAGTGTTGGGTGACTTAGTTGTCTATTAAATCCCTATTATTTAATTGTCAACCTGGGGGTTTCATAAAACCTAGAAGTAAACCAAAATATATGGGACCTCAAATGCAACTATAATCATCTTTAGAAGATAAGTTATGGAAACTGAAGGGAATGCAATTATAAACTAATTAGAAGTGCATATTACAAATATAAAATTTAACCAAGTAATTTCTAATTAATTATGTAATAAGCAAGAGAAGTGGCTCCTAACTTAGGAGAACCAGATTTGTCCTTCTTCTAGAATACTACTTCATGAATAGAAATAAAAAACCACTAATGGACAATAACTTAATATGCATAAACAAATAATAGAAGAGGATCCTAATTGTTGGGCATGGAATCCCCCCACAGCAAGGTTTGGGGCTCAAAGCTGAAGTTTTGGTCGAAGATGGTGTAAAACTCCACGAAGTGCTGGCGCGGAGTGTGAAGTGTACAATTGAGTCATAAGGTTGTCCGCCCAAAGCATTGTATTGTAAAGTAGTGTAAATTCGGCCTCCCATGGTCCGTAGAGCATGGGATTATATAACTAGAGCAAGGCTCTAAGTTGTAAAGATAGCAAATAGTAGAGAGAGTAGCGAAGAAATGGTTTGAGCTTAGAGTAGATTTCTAAGTGTCTTGGGTTGTAGTAGTAGGAAGAGGCTTTGCAGCTGAGTGCGCAGAGACCTAGAAGAGTCCACAGCTAAGTGCGTGGACCCCTGTAGCTAAGTGCGCAGGGTGGAGTTGAGTCTATAAGTGGGACATAAATCTAATAAAGAGAAGTTTATCATAATTCTATGTAATTGTTGTGCATTATATTCTTTATATTTACATTCATTTATGTATTGTACGCATTGATATGATTGATTATTATGCTGTAATAACCATAAATATCACACACACAAGTTAAGTAATCGGTTAATAAGAAAGGAAATCAGGTATTATATGGGTCGCACCCCAAGTAAGGCTGCAAGGAAGCCGCACCACAGGTCATGAAGGGATCGCAAGTGCGCACAACAACAAGTCAGACCGCGAAACTCCAGAATCCCATCATACATCCCAAGGGTGTTAAAACCTAGTTCTAGCACCCTCCCATACTACTTCAGGTGAGACCTTAGTCTGCGCTCCACGGACTATTGCCCAAGGGGCCAGTAGTACCAGGATTTTCTTGGCTAAATCACCTTTGAACCTAGGTCATGCCCAACTAAGCCAACAAATGGTTATGTTGCCAAGATCGGGATCTGCATAAAGGATGTCTGATGTCATGCCACTGGAACCCTAGAAGGAAAGAAATTAGAGAGTTCTTGGACAAGAAGATTCACGAGTTCGCAGCGTAGGAAAATAGAAATCTGCGAGTATCTAAGGAGCAGTGGTTGGATCGCTACTTGTACACTAAAATCCACAAAATTTTCTTTTCATCTTTTCCATATGAGCTGTATGAGTGGATCGAAAAGCTAGCAGACAGCCAGGGAAGGTGTAGGCTCAACAAACCAATAGTTTGGACTCCGAAACTAGTGCGTAGACTAGGAGCCTCGGAAGATAAGATAGCGCGAGCTGTGGTCCGCTGGCTCAACCGAATAATAGGAGGATTTATCACTGAGTTTGTGGTAGACACGACTGTTAGCTACAATGAAGCAGAGCGATGCTTTCTCAAAGGACCCTGAGGTAAATATGTTAAATATTTAAACACTTGGATTAATATGCTATTGTGTGAAAAGCGAGTTATGTGAATAAATTAATGTTTGGGACTACGCGGAGCAGAAATATCTACAGAAGCGGAAGTGGTGAAGAGTTAGAAAACAGTCCCTTAATTTCACCCTCGTGGGAGAGCGGGGACGAGCTCACAAAGGTTTCTTCAAGAAGCATGGTCAGTTTGATAAGGCAGTGAATTCCGCGTTTACCACCTTAACCCACACCGCCACTTGCTTCACCCCCCTCACCTCCATCTCCACCGTCTCCACCTTCGCCACCTCCACAGTTCAATATGGTGAGCACGATCAAACTACCAACATTCAGAGGAGTAGGGAATGAAGATCCCGACCAATTCTGGTTCGTAGTAAGAGCATTATGGGAAGCACAGGGCATCATGGATGATAATATCAAAAAGGCTACGCTGTTGAGCGCACTGCAGGATTATGCATTAACATGGTATATCAAGAATTCTAATGACCACCCGAACGCAGGAATTACAGAGATCCAGAATGCGTTGAACAGGGAATTTAGCAAGCCAAAATTAGATTCGTAGTCAATCATCGGGTTTAAAGAGATCACCATGCTCTTGGCTGAGACCCCCTAGGATCTGGACCAAAGGCTGAAGGGTATGATCCATGAAGCTAATATGATGTTAACGGATGGGAAACATTGTGCATGGTTTGTGGCCTTGCTTACGCCACACTTAAGGATGGTGCTGTCACAATTTTTTTTTTCCACCCAGGCCGGAGCATTGGAGATGGCAATGAGGTTGCATGAGACCCCTATACAAGACCCTAGATTGGGAGTCCAACAAATCCACGCACAGCTACAGAATCTGTGTCTGGAAATGCAGAGTTTGAAACAGGATAGGGCACCTCGGCTAGAGGCACGCAAGGAAGTATGTTGCATAAAATGTAAAGGCTAGGGCCACGACAAAGATCACTATCCAGTACTCGTGAACACTCGATAGGAGGAGAGCCAATTCCATTAAGACCGGAGGCACAGGCGGGGCCAAGCATAGCGTCTGCATTATGGTACGTGATCTATCAGATAGGAGGAAAACATACCACAGATAATTGTCATCTGTTGCAGAAGTATATGCAGGCGTCACAACAGTTATTTTGTAATTTCTGCAGGTCAGTAGGCCATGATGAATGCACCTGCCGAAGCTATGAACTAATGATGGATTAGACTCCTACCTACAGGGTGCAGGCTGAAACGCGAGCCCTCGACCCAAATGAAGGGATGGCATGCACTGGGATTCAGGGGCACGGTCGGGGTCTAGGTGGAATGGGACCAGGAAGGGGCTGTGGTTAGATAATTTTCTACAATTGCGAAGGGCCAAGGCATTATTCCCGTGATTGTACGAAATCGACTAGTATATCATGTTGGTACTATAGTCATTTTGATCATGAGGCAGAAGATTGCCCTTTACTGATAGCAAAGATGCGCGAAAAGGGGGTACTCCAGCCCCCTCCAACCCAGAATATACAGATGATGATGTCTGAAATGCGTGAAGAAGACCCAAATGTAAACATGATGCTTAGGAGTGGTATGACAATGGGAGATGATAAAGGGAAGCAGCTAGAAGAAAGCGTGTGGGTTTGGAAGGCTCCTACAAAGGAACCCAAATTTGATTTAGAATGCACGAAGGAGACATTCATGGAAGCTAAGAAGAGCTTCATGGAGGCCTCCACTTCAGGTAGTAAGGATCAACTAGAACCAGGGATGGATCCTTCCATGCTCACTACCTTTTTGGAGACATGCATGAAACTACTGCATGACAGGAAGGCAGTCAAAGGGCTACATGAACTGATCACTAGGTGCGTGGGGTCAGGAGAATGCATGTGGTCTAAAAACTTGGAAAGCATGCATTACGCACAGGAAGGGAGATGAGGTTGACTGTGCAAATAGGTGAGTATGAAATGGATCAAGTAATCCTGGATCTAGGTTTGGACACGAATGTACTACCAAAGCAAACATGGGAACACATGGGCAGACCCGCATTGCAATGGTCCCCTATTTAGTTACGAATGGTGAACCAACAGAATATTTTTCCCATGGGAAGATTGCAAGGAGTGATAGTCGATATTGAAGGCGTGAGCGCGCAGGTGGATTTTGAAGTGATAGAGATTGTCGATGAAAACAATCCCTATCCCGTGCTACTAGGAATAGACTGGGCTACTGATATGAGTGGAGTCATAAATCTGAACCCAGTCGAGGGAGCGTGATACACTGAACTAGTGTACGATGATGATAGTGATGATGATCTCAATTGTATCTATAAGATAATTGCACAGGGAGAGTATTGGGTGAATCTGACTACAGATGGAAGGATTCATGGGAGCACGAAAGTTCCTACACTTTGGATTCAGACGAAGCTATAAAGTGATGGTAGAATCAGTTGCACGAAGTGACAACGCTGAACTACAACATGATGATTAGGTCATTGCATTACGTAAAAATAGAGGCAAGGGAGCTATCAACATATGACAGATTATTACTAGTGGACGAATTTCTGAGAAAATTTGAAAGTGCAGTACAAGAGCAACAATGGTTTGATGCGCTAAAGTGGGCACTATGCGCAACACCTACACTATGGTGAGGTACACATCAAGGAACTTTTGAAGACTAGAACGGATGTAGAAGGATGATGCGCCTATGTTTTGGAAAACCCCAACTTCGAACGAAAGCCAATTAGCTGGGTCGGAAAAACTTGTGCGGCCACCTTTCCCGATGGGTGCAGGCATATGCGGTACAGTCTGCATAAGCACACAGCCTAGAGGACCGAAAAAAACTACAACAGCAGGAAGGGCTATGTGTGCTAACAATTCTCCATGATGAGGCATTCGATAGGGTGCGCAGAGTACTGAACAAGGTTTACTAGACAAGATGAACTGATTGGGACCTATGCGTGCCATTGGTTTGATGGGCCTATAGGGCCCCATGTAAAAACCTGAGCGTGGAAATGATTCCAAAGGTGCGGAACAGAGTCGAAACCATAATTTCATAAAAAAGGAATCCTCACGTAATAGCGCCTACAGTTGGAACAATATACGAAGACCAAGACGAAAGGATCACTCAGCTACGCAAGGATGAACATATAAGGATTCAGGAAGCCATTCGCCAAGGGAACCTCAGACTTTGTGAACTCGAAGAAGATCAGGTATGATTAGGGAAGGAAAGCATGTTGATGGACACTGAGATCAAGAAACTAGAGAATGAGATCACGCAAGCCTATCTCGTTGATAAACTAAGCGTGACAAGGCTAGATATGGATAGCCATACCACTGTGTTAGAAGATGCTCGTTGAGAATTTATGACTCTACTACCACGGTTGCAATCGCACCTTACCAAACGAAGTAACTAGGGGAGCACACCATATAAGATAAAGCCCGTGGTGCCGGGTGTCGCGAGGGCAATTAAGGAATGTCCACGGACTATATTAGAAGGTGAATTGAAGTCTTGCACAGGTGGTGCAACCACCTGACTAGCTGTAGGAAGCACAGTCTCAGTGCTCCAGACAGTTGAAAGAGAGTGCGGGACTCTAAATGAGTCTATTTGGGAACTGTACGGTGAAGGAGGTGTGCGCAAAATCAGCATGGTACAAGGTTCAGTCCCACGCACAGGGGGCTGCGTTGCCACACAGGTAGATTGGAAAGTAACTGTTGACGTCACTGTTCATGACGAGATGTCCAATTTAAGGCAAAAGGGAGCAGGCGGCGGGCAATTAAGACACGAATTAAGAGATAGATTTGGGATGATCTGCCACAAAGGATGCATTAATGACTCAGAAGTGGGGGGAATGGTCAAATTCATATTCAAAAGACGCTATAAAACCCCCTATGCTATCCACGAGACAAAACTTGGTCGTTTAATATTTGAGCTATTACGAAGAACACAGAGTGTTGAGTGCCATGCAGTATTTGCGCCCCCAAGTTCGCGATCAACCAAAGACAGGTCAGACAAGATGAAAACTACCATGAGAGGTGTGGGTTTTGTAGAGAGTGCCACCGAGGAATCCGCGTAAAGCCCTACGGTGCAGGTGGGGGATGTGTCGGAATTTTTGAAATCACCTCGGACGCTAAGGCCCAAGAAGGATACACAGTTCACGAGACCAGTCTGCATTTCCCCATGAAATCTGCGGTTTGGTAAACTTTTCATGGAGGAAAAGGACAAGGCTATCAACCTTGAGACATAATGACGAGGAGGAGGACCTCTAGGATTTTGTAGAGGAGATAGAGGCGCACAAAGAAATGGAAGAAGACATCTAGCTGGTGCGCGTTGCAGCAAGTCTGCTTGAGTACATTCCTCCAAGGAAAGGGAAAGTACCTAAGGATTTGGATGTCGCTACAAGTGCACTTCAAACCCCACTCCTCCCAGATGGAATTCTGTTTGAGGGTTCGGTTCTGGGCCGTGTGCCCATAATGAAATTTGAAGACTGGGACCTCGTGGACAGTGAAAATTTCCACCATTTACAGATGGAGAACCTCATGAAACGGAGCAAAGAGGGGTCAGTTACAATGCTAGAGCTGCATAAATGGCTGCGTAGTGTGGAGAAGGCCGAGCTACTCCACCTACTATGGATTCCACATTTTCACTACGCACCGATCATGATATTTGTCATCAGGAAGCTGCTTTTCCTAGTGCACGATGGGTATTTATGGCTGGAGGAGCCTATTCCCATCACGACGGAGGTTATTCACAGGATTTCTCTGCTTCCCTGTAAGGGAAGGGAACCCGTGGAAACAACTGGAAAATGCTGATATTTGGCGCTCGCAGAGGCCATGAAGAAGAAATATAAATTGGAAAAGAAGAAGAGACACTACGTAATTAGTAGCATTAAAGACAAAGAGGTGCACGTAGTCACCCAACTACTAGCCGGGAAGGTGATGAGAAAATGTCGCGGAGACGAGGTACTAGCACCGGTCGTTGCTTTGGCAGAATAATGTGTGGAGGGGGTCCAATTCAACTGGGTTGCCTTCCTCTATGAAGAATTCCTAACCAATTACAAGGAAGTTTAGGAGCAGGGCAAGACCTTCCACTACGCGTGGTTGCTCTTGTCCTTCTTACTGGTGACAGGGGAACTACCAGAGGACAGTCATTCCCTCCTCTTGAACAAGATTTGTGAGAGGCTGCAAAATATGCTTCGCTCTGGGCTATGAAGGATGCCACGCGAATCTGTGAGACTAAGATCTTCTGGTTGCTCATGGAGGTGAGCATCTAGATGTGGATTAACAGAAGGTTGTGCCTATCCCCCATAGTGTACAACAGTTTGCGGAGCTTTGCAGACTTCAAGGAAGATATGCATAATGTGTATATCAAGGCGCATAAGGATCTGATGCAGAACTAGACCAAGCTTCCTTTCATCGCAATTGATGATGCCATCTTCTCCATGCTCGACTCATGGCCTTTCGAGTGGTGTGCCCCAGATCTGGCAGAAAAGGATAAAACAGTAGCACAGAAGTAGAAGGCTGTAACCAAGTTGCATGTCACAAAGTTGGTCTAGTAAAGGCACAACAAACAAGCATCCACAGAGGTAAGGGTCACCCTCGAAGCAGTAAAGGTAGCCGCAAAACAAGCAACGACTGCCGAAAGAGCACCAGTAGCATAAGAAGTAGGGGCCACCACGACACAGGAGGAAGGAGGCTAGGATGTGTCTACAGGATAGGGACGAGATACAATAGAAAGCATGGACCCATGCACAACGTCTAATCAACTAAAATGGACACAAATAATGGAGTGGTCAGGTCCATGCAAGAAGGCCAAAGTTTCCAAATTGGACATCGAGCCAATTACGTTGACAGAGGGTGACCTCTATGATATTGGCGACACAGTTCACGAGGTCACCTGGGAAGTGCTCTAGGAAGCTATGACGGAGCAACAAAATGTGTTGGGGGCCCTAAGGGTGCAGCTGTAGGAACTTCAGGTGCGGGCCCCATAGGAAGGAACAGTGCCTGCCTACTGTGTCGCAGGTACGTCAACAACAGAGCAGCTGCTGTGCGCAAGAATGGCCAACACCATAACTCTATCGGAAGGAGTGCTAACAGCGGAAAGTGAGGAGGACAGAGCTGCGGTGGCTAGAATCAAGGGACAAGGCCTAAACGTGGCTGCCCTTCCACGGGATACATTATATCAGCTGCAAAACAGAGCAACCGCAAAACTCCACGCTAAGGAAGGACGCGCAGTGTAGATGCTCAGCGAACAGAGAATCAACATTGAGCAATTTAGTCTCTAGTGTGATGAAGTTCTTGCACATAAGAAGCAGTTGGAGAAAATAGTAGAGGAAGCATGTTGCTGTGTTCCAGAGCTAGAAATAACGACAAACCTACCAATCGAAGTGCAAATCCACAAATTAGCCAATGGATTCCGTGAGGCAAAGGAGGAAGCAATGAGGATACAGCTGGACCTCAATATTCAAATTGTCAAACTGTGATTAAAGTTGTAGTCCTCTACACCCCCAGAAGTTAGGGAACAGTGCACTGGCACTATTCAGAAAAGGCTGGAGGAAATAGGACAGGCAGTACAAAACTGCACTACTATGATGGAAGAATCCTTCGTGGTCCTCACTTCATTATAGGAGGAATCCAACATACAACACCTGGAAACAGAGGCATGAGAGCTTCAAGTATAGTATGACAGTGTGCGCGGAACGACGTAGACAGTTGTCCTGACCCAGTGGCTTGCGAAGCTACAACAGGCAAAGGCGTTGAAGGAATAGGTGGATGTCACGCAGCAAAAAGAGGCAGTCCTTAAAGCACGTGTCCAACTTTGGATTGAAGAGGCCTTCCTCATCACTGCGGACATCAAAGGAAAGCTTGCATAGATGAAGGTGATACATGGAGTGTAGAGCATATCTACCAGACTGTAGATCAGTGCGTTGCAAACCTACAAGAAGCGAAGGAACGGTTGGAGGGGCTCCGTGCCAAGATACCATCAGAGTGACTCGAGACGAGTCACGATTATTATGTTGGGGGCTTGTTGGGCATGGAATCCCCCCATAGCAGGATTTGGGGCTCAAAGCCTAAATTTTGGTCGAAGATGGTGTAAAACTCTGCGAATTGCAGGCACCGAGCATGAAGTGTACAATTGAGTCATAGGGTTGTCCACCCTAAGCATTGTATTATAATTAGTGTAAAGTCAGCCTACCCATGGTCCGCGGACCATGGGATTGTATAAATATAGCGAGGCTCTAAGTTGTAAAGATATCGAATAGTAGAGAGAGTAGCGAAGGAATGGTTCGAGCTTAGAGTAGATTTCTAAGTGTCTTGGGTTGTAGTAGTAGGAAGAGGCTCTACAGTTGAGTGCACGGAGGCCTAGAAGAGTCTGCAGCTAAGTGCGTGGACCCCTACAACTGAGTGCGCAGGGTGGAGTCGAGTCTGTAAGTGGGACATAAAGCTAATAAAGAGAAGTTTATCATAATTCTATGTAATTGTTGTGCATTATCTTCTTTATATTTACATTCGTTTATGTATTGTGCGCACTGATATGATTGATGATTATGCTGTAATAACCATAAATCTCACACACACAAGTTAAGTAATCGGTTAATAAGAAAGGAACTCGGGTATTATATGGGTCACGCCCCAAGTAGGGCTACGCAGAAGCCGCACCACAGGTCGCGAAGAGATTGCAAGTGTGTGCGGCAACAAGTCAGACCGCGGACCTCCAAAATTCCATCAGACATCCCAAGGGTGTGGAAACCTGGTTCTAGCACCCTCCCATACTACTTCAAGTGAGACCTCAGTCTGCACTCCGTGAACTATTGCTGAAAGGGCCAATAGTACCAGGATTTGCTTGGCCAAAACACCTTTGAACTTGGGTCAAGCCCCACTAAGCCAAAACTATCTAAGGAGGTCTTTGCTGTTCTTCATTACAAATTCATTCATCATTAATGGAATTGTTGGAAAACTGGAAATTTAGAAAATCACTTGAAACTAGAAAAAGATAATGAATTTCAATTATTACTCATATGAAATGGAAAAGAGCCTAACTTAGACCCTTGTTTCTCCTTTCATATGTTGATAACATTTAAACTAAAATTCATTCATTAATAATGAAAAATCTTCAAACATCTAAGTAATTAAATGAAAATAAAATCTATAATGAAATAAAATGTTTCTTTGATCCTTTTAGAGTGAGCTCAATTCTCTTAAGAACAAAGTGAAAAACTATTCCATAAATTCATATACTACATTGAGACAATTTATATCTAAAACTATAGAAAGAAAACTTTATTCTATTCCATCATAAGTTAAGATACATGTTCCAAGAGTCCTCACTTTGGAATGGAGGAGGTGCTCCTATTTGTTGGGCATGGAATCCCCCCCAAGGCATGTTTTGGGGCTCAAAGCCCAAGTTTTAACCCAATCTTGTTGTAAAGCTCCACAAATTGCGGGTGTGGAGCGCGAAAAGTATGATAGAGTCATAGGGTTGTCTTCCCTAGTTTTGTAATGTAATTTTGGCTGGATAGACCTACCCATGGTACGCGGACTGTGGGATTGTATAAATAGATCAAGGATTTAAGTAGATAGAAGAAGTAGAGAGATAGAAAGAGAGTCTAAGTGACTAATTGAAGTGTGTCTTTGGGTCGTACAGTAGGAGAAGGCACTGCAGCTGAGTGCGCAAGGCGGAGTCGAGTCTGTAACCAAAGAAGGAATCAATAAAGAGAAGTTTTATCATAATTATATCTATCTATTCTTAGGTTAATGCATGTTTGATATAATTTGCAAATATACTATTTTTTTACTGCGCGCACCTGTATGAATGGTTTATGTTGTTAAGTATAACTTAAAGAATGCAAATAGGCTAAAATAATCAAATAAAATTGTAATACTAGTAAGGACTTGCGTAATAATGTAGAAGTGCAGTGTTCGGCCCCTGAGTAGGGCTGCATGAAGACAATATCGGGTTGCGAAGTGTGGGAAAGTGCACGAAGCAACCTACACGCAAGGTTAAACTGTAGACCACTTGAACTCATCAGACATCTCTAGGGTGCGGAAACCTGGTTCTAGCACCCTCCCATACTACTTCGGGTGAGACCTCAGTCCACGCTCTGAGGACTGTTACCGAAAGGGCCAGTAGTACCAGGATTTGTTTGGCTAACTTTACTCTGAACCTGGGTCAGGCACCTATAAGCCAACAAATGGTTCTGTCGTCAGGACCGGGATCTACATAAGATATGTCTGATGTCATATCATTTGAATCCAATAAAGAAAGGAATTGAAGAGTGGTTGGACAGAAAGATTCACAAGTTCGCAGTGCAGGAAAATAGGAATCCACGATTATCAAAGGAAGAGTGGAGAGATTGCTACTTATATATGGAAATCCATGAAATTTTCTTTGCATCCTTCCCCTTTGAGTTGTACGAGTGGATTGTGAAGTTAGTAGACAATCAAGGAGGTGTAGGCTCGATAAACCTATTGTGTGGACTCCAAAGTTGGTGTGCAGACAGGAAGCATCGGAAGATAAGCTTGATCGAATTATAGGCAGGTTTATCACTGAGTTCGCGGTAGATACTTCAGTCAGCTATAGTGAGGCAGAATGACACTTCCTCAAAGGACCGCGAGGTAATTATGTTAAATCTTTGAACACTTGAATTAATATGCTACTGTGTGAAAAGTGGGTTATGTGAATAAATTGATGTTTGGGGCTACGCGGAGTGGGAGGATCTACAGAAATGAAGGTAGCGCAAAACTGCAGTCTAGCCCCTTGATTTCACCTCCGCGAGAAAGCAAGGAAGAGCTCACGAAAGTTTCACCAAGAAGTATAATTAGTTTGATAAAGCAGCGAATTCTGCGCATACCACCCCGACCTACACCACCACTAGTTTCACCATCTTCACCCTCGTCTTTGCCCACACCACCTCCACCATCACCACAGTTCAATATGGCAAGCGTGATAAAGTTGTTGGTGTTCAAAGGAGTAGAAAACAAAGATCCGGACCAGTTTTGGTTCGTGGTAAAGTCTGTATGGGAAGCGTAGGGAGTCACGATGACAATGTAAAGAAATCAACATTGGTCAACACCTTGTAGGATCACGCACTGATGTGGTACATTAAGCGTTCCAATGACAATTCAAGCACAGGGATCGTAGAATTTAGCATGCCAAAATCAGAGACATAGTCGATTATTGGATTTAAGGAAATCGTGATGCTTCTAAGTGAGACCCCCTAGGAGCTATATCAGAGACTAAAGTGTATGATTCGTGAAGCCAATATGACCTTGACGGATGGGTAACACCGTGCACGGTTTGTAGCATTGCTAACAATGCATCTAAGGAATACACTATCACAGTAGAAGCTATCCACTAAGGTCGAGGCCTTGGAGATCGCAATGAGACTGCATGAGACCCCAATATAAGATCCTAACCTCGGAGTCCAATAGATCCATGCGTAGTTGAAAAAATTGTGCCTTGAGATGCAGAGTTTGAAACAAGACAGGACAACTTGCCCAGAAGTGTGCAAGGAGGTATGGTGCATAAAGTGCAAAGGCCAGGGACATGACAAGGACCATTGTCCAATATTCACGAACTACCTAGTAGAAGGACGACCAATGCCATTGAGACTGGAGGCACAAGCAGGACTGAGTGAAGTGCCTGCGTTATGGTGTGTGATTTGTCAGATAGTAGGAAAACATGCTACAGATAACTGCCATCTATTACAGAAGTATACACAGACTTCCCAGTAGTTGTTCTGTAATTTCTGCAGGTTAGTAGGCCATGATGAGCACACCTGTAGAAGTTATGAACTAATGATGGATTAGAATCCTAGCTACAGAGTTTAGACCAAAACACAGGCCCTCGATCAAAATGCAGGGATGGCGTGCACTAGATTTCAGGGGCGCGGACGAGGTCGAGGTGGAATGGGACCAGGAAGAGGTCGCAGACAGCTGATCTGTTACAATTGCGGAGGGCTAGGGCATTATGCCCATGATTTTAAAAATATGACAAGACCATCATGCTTATATTGTACCCAATTTGATCATGAGATGGAGGATTGTCCCACGCTGATAGCGAGGTTGTGCAATAAAGGAGCACTCCAACCTCCCCTGACTTAGAACTTGCAAATGATGAGGTCTGAGCCAAGCGAGGAAGACACGAATGTAAATATCATGCTCTGAAGTGGTATTACGACAGGAGATGACAAAGGAAAGCAGCTTTAAGAGAGTGCCTGGGTTCGCAAGGCTCCAAAAAAGGAACCAGAATTTGATTTGGAGCACGTTGAGGAGAGATTCATGGAAGATAAGAAGAGCTTCATGGAGGCCTACACTTCAGGTAGTAAAGACAAACTGGAATCGGAAATGGACCCATCAATGCTCACTACTTTTTTGGAGACATACATGAAGTTGTTGTGCGACAGCAAGGCTGTGAAGGGGCTGCAAGAACTCATAACTAGATGTGTTGGGACCACACCAAGAGAACTGCATGTAGTCTGGAAGCTCAGGAAGCACACAACATGAACAGGAAGAGAGATGAGATTAACCACGTAGATCGGGGAATATGAAATGGATCAAGTGATTTTGGATCTAGGATTGAACGTGAATGTTCTGCCAAAATAGACATGGGAATGCATGGGTAGGCCTATGCTGCAATGGTCTCTTGTTCAATTGAAAATGGAAAACCAACAAAAGATCCTACTTATGGGAATATTGCAGGGAACAATGGTGGATATCAAGGGTGTGAGCGCGCTTGTAGATTTCGAAGTGATAGAGATTGTTGATGACAACAATCCATATCCCGTGCTACTAGGAATAGATTGGGCCACTGACATGAATGGAGTGATAAATATAAAGAAGCGTAAATATGATTTTCGAGAAAAAGTCACTACACGTAGTGGTACTGTTATCACTCAGGTTGTTCCCTGCCTCCAGAAGGGAATACGGCCGAGGTAACCACTAACCAGTCTTTTAGCTACAGATTCTAGCCAATCTGCAACCAGAGAGGGCTCTCTCTTTATAATTTAGATTTGTTTTGTTATATTTTAGGCTAGTTATGAAGCATAAGGTTTGTTTGATGTTTGGAAGATGACATTCAGTAGAGCAGGGCTGTAATGTAAGATAATTTCAGACCATTGGGTTGATGGAGTCTCATGGAAATAAACCTCTGGGTATGGTGTCTTTGGCAATAGGAAAACTACAGAGCAAGATAATTAAACACAGAAACAATTTTCAAGCTGGAATAAGATGAAATGAAGTCAGGGAATGAAAGGAAATCAAGAATCTTTCATTATGCTAACAGAGGGAAATTGTATAAACATTATCAGGGAGCAGTTAAGAATTCCTTGATGATATTTAGAGTGAAAGAACCAGGGGGACAAGAGCAGTCAAGAATTCTTGCCTATGCTAGTCCTGTAGAAAACATGAGAAATTACAGGAATTGAACACAGAGTACAACAAAGTAAATTCGGTGTTATCCTTCTTTCTTGTAACTTAGAGCATGATATTTAGATGGTAAATAAAACACAAGTACAGTAACACAAGAGTAAAGAAGACTTATTGATCCATGCATCAACACGAGAATTCTGCAATATATCCTTCTACCATTGATTCCATAACCAACAAATTCACCAGCAAAACATTCCAGCAATCTTTATTTCAGAAGAGTTCTTAAAACATACAGCACGGGTCCATAATGATATTCACCAGCCAACAATAATTCATATCTTGGGGAAGTATTTATAGAAGAGTTTACAAAATATCCCGTAGGAAAATATCCAGTAATAAATTCATCCATCTACTTTGGCAAAGGTAATAACTGAATGTGGAAAAACCACACAGAAATGAATGAAGGAGTAACTATGCTGTACTGGCTACCTTAGGTGTTCTGCTATTGTTTACTTTTCGGCTCAACTATTCGGTTGACGACTGCTTCTCTGATTTGCGTTCCTGATGTGTTGCCACTTGCCACCTGTGCCTGAGTTTGTCTTAATGCCTTTTAGCAAGAATTCCATCCTTTTTCAATTTGATTTTCTGGTACGTGGCCTATATATTTGAATTTTCTAATGTGTAGCTGACCAAAAAAGCAATAAAATTACCTTGGCAAAATCTCAAGCATGCCCTCCCACCATTGATCTGTAGGTAGCTGGTGTCTCTGTAGCTTAATCAATGTTTCATCAGCTTCAGTGTATGTGTAGTAATTTGGCTGGACCTAAAAAAGATGACTTATTTCATGTTCAATATAAAACAAAATTTCCAATTTGTCATATAAAACTTGTCCAAAGGGAGGTGTTGTCTCTTCTGTGTTGCTTGATGATGCTGTGATTTGATTGGTAATATAGGTATTTACCCTTCGAGCCTACTGTTCATGTGTTAAAAGTCTCCCACTGCTGGTTAGTAAGCTGGGCAATCCCTTGCTCTGCAAAACTGCAAACTTTTGTCTAAAGATATTTATTTCTGCTTGCATCTCTTGGCACTTTCTTTCCAAAGTCTGCACAAAATTCCTCATGGTTAGTACCTTTTTCACTAACAAAATTGTGTCTGTTCTATTCCTGATATCTAGAGCTGCTAACTGTTCTCTAGTATGAGTATTCAAAAAATGGATCATTTTGTTGGCCTCTTCGGGCTTGTTTGCTAATAATGTTCTGGCCTTTTGAGTCTCAAATTGAGCTATCCCTATCAACTCAATCTGGTCATGAATAGTCTGGATTGATGTCCATTGATCAGTGATGGACTGGCCAATTTTACTCCACAAAATTGTTTTGATTTCTGTTAGAGTCTTGTGAAGAGTAAGGTCCTTTTCCAAGGCTTTTATCTTATTTTCTAGGGCCTTTACTTCCCTTGTCTTCTCAGCCACAACCATTTTTGATTTGCCATAATTTACCTCAATCTTGGCTAGCTTTTCTTTGGCTTCTTTTAACTCTGCCATTTGGAGTTCCAAAGCTTTTATTTCTTTCATTATTTCCTCCATACTGAGGCTGGCCTCTTGTTCTGCTGCTGCTGTAGTTGTTGCTGTAACTGTTGCTGAAGTTGAGGCTTGAGCTGAGGTACGTATTGTTGATGCCAGATCAGTAGGAGGGACTGCTGTGGTGACTGTAGGAGGAGCAGTTTCAAGAGTTAGAGTTGTTTGAGCCGGCTGAGAGGCCAACTCTCCCTGTTTTCCTTGCAGTGCTGCCCCCAAGGCTTTCTCTATTTCTAGCAGTCTTTCATTCATCCTCATTAGCAAACCTACTACATCCTCCTGTTCTTTCTGTTGTGCTACTTCTATGGTTTGAGGATGTATTGTAGCTGGCAGCTCGAGTTGTTTTCTGAGGGCTGCTATGTCTTGTTCTTTCTTATTTATTAAAGCCTGTATGCCCTTGGGATCATTGGGATCATGTCCCAGCTCCATAATAATCTCCTCCAATGATTTGATTCTATTGTCCTTGGCTAATGATGAAGCTTTCTCCAATTCCAATTGGGCAGAAGTATTATGAAGTGAATTTTGCAATCTGTGGGCCAATATTGCTTTATCTGCCAAGGTGGAGTACACCATTTCTCCAGCTTGTTTGCGTAACTCAATCTGGTCCATTGGGTGGATGTCTTTAGCAAGGACTTCCAGATTGGTTCTGATATAATCAGCAGCTGACTGGGGCTATTGCACTGTAGGACTAAAATGACTGAGGGTCATTTTCCCTTCTTGGATATCATAGGCTGCCATTAGCCTCTGTTGATTGGTGGGAGCCATTCTTAGTAATTGGCTATAGAGATGGAACCTTACTGGCTCATTCCTGGCCTTGATTTCAGTGAATGCCTTCCTGATGTCAGAGCCTTGCTTGCTCTGTTTCTTGGTGGATGTAACCTCCTGTTGAAGCCCCGAAAATCGGGTCGACAACAAGGGGGATACCCACCCGGTCCGGACCTTGGTTGGCAACTCCTTATCCGTTTGGTATAGCGGGTCCGACTGGGGATAATGGGACCAGTTTCCCAATTTAAGGGTGTGTGTGTGTGCAGAGTTGGATGATGCTGATCTAAGAGTACTTAAAGCTAATTTAATTCAAACTTTTAAACTAACTCTATGCTATTGTAATCTAATGAGAAACAACACATCTAATCTATGCTAACCCGGGGTGTATTTCTTCTATTATGCGATCTAAAGAGATTTCAAACAATAACTTGTAATAAAGATCATTCAGCTATCATAAGAATAGAAATCAATTAAGATAAACCACTTTGCATAAAAAGTTAGGCAAAACAATTGTGAACAGCATATCACATAATAATTTATTCATATATCAAACATAAATAAATGACTCCACCATACAAAAGTGCCAAATGGTAACTCACACATTCATGCAGTAACATATAAAAAACTAAAAACTGTATATCACTTTAAGAATATAAACAGAAATGGTCAAGAGATAAAAGTACCATTTATGACTGGTTCCACTCATAAGCTTCAAGCAACAATGATTTATCTCTCCTTGCTCTAACATTTACTAAGAGTACAGAAGTGCAACATCAGTAGCAGACATCAAATGCAAACATTAATAAATCTCGATCCATCCATTCATCAAAACCTCCTCTGAGGGTGCAGAAGTGCATGTTCCGAGGACAAGTTTTTGACAAATTTCTGGACCTTTCTCCAAATGCCTGAGAAGGGTTTAAATACTGCTAACTAATTAACTTATTTACATAAATTTAGGATACGGTTTTAAATGACTGCCCTTCTGCTAAAGCAAAACTGTTTCTAAAAATTTAATCTAATTCCTAACCATTTTTGTATTGGCTCCTTAGTGCTGCAAGCATGCAAAATTCGCCTGGGAAGAGTCGGCTGGTCGCCTTCTGCTTTCGTTTGAGCTACGAAAATAGAAATAATACGCGCTGGCACCACTTTCTGGTAAACTAGAAGATATTTTCGAGAATCTTCCTCTGGATGGGTGTATTCACTACGTGTATACTTGGTAATAACCCAAATTTCTCTCAAACTGATTCTGCTTTTGCTATTTCGGTTTCCGGCCTTGCGAATGACTGAAAAAGTTAGGGACTTTTCTCTCTGAACAATTTTCTTAGCTAATCGCACATCGAAAACTGCCTCCGTTCTTTGTTCCGGGCTTTTCTGGTGCGTTTTCCTTCTTTAGCGCCTTTTTTTTTCTTTACCGGGCATAAGCTTTAGGATCTTTTGTAAACATGCTGCTTTTGTGCGCTTTTGACTCTGAGCGTTGGATGGCCTATTGACATCAGCATCTGTTGAGTGATACTCTGGAATCTATGGTCCTGTTGCATGCGGCATCCATTTATGAAGGCATCTCTTCTCTGTTCTTCGAGCATTGACGCTTTCCCCTTTTCCTTAGATGTTTCTTGCACATTGTTTCATGTTATTTCCTGTCTTACAATTTACGTAAAGGAAAAGAGTAATGATAATAAAGATTGACATGAAAGCTTTAAGCTCTTATGAATGTATAAAATCATGACACCCATAGCGAACTAACTCTTCGAAAAACACAAAACTGTCCTTCTTGAATACTTTGGTGTACATTCATTAATTTCTTTTACGGCGCGTGCCCAATTTTGGTTTATGGACAACTTTCCTTGAATACTGCGTCGAGGAAAATTTGCGATGGGTGACTTCTGCGACTCACATCGCAGTATCGCGGATCGCGTCGTCAAGATGTGTCATCGCGGAAATTCATGATCACATTTATCGCAAATCGCATTCATCGCAGATCGCAGCATCGCGGCATCGCAGATCGCGCTTAGTCATTCAATCATTGTGTGTTGCTTACGCGATGTTGTGATATGCGACGTCGCATATCGGCCGTCGGAGATTTCTTAAGATTTTTCATTTAAGAGCGCTTCATAATGTATGCGATGCGATGAATTTTGCGTCGCTTCTTTGCAGTTTATTATGCTCATAAGAAAATTTTTTATTCTCTTTTCGCGATGCGATACAATTTTAAGGAGTTGAATAAAAAAATTTTCATAAAATGTTTTTTTGGATTTTTTATTAAGGGTCCCCATTTGCTTGGTGTTATTGCTTATACCAAACAAAGAGGGGGTTTGTTGGTGGCCACAACAATGGCGATTCACTGGGAAGAACCAGTTATCTCTGCTTTTCTATTGAATTTTAACTTCCAAAGCAGAAAAATTTTCATAAGTCTAAATTTTGTTATGGACAGATAGAGTACATTATGCCTTATCCTATCAATGATATTTTGTTTCAACCTTTTTCTATTCCAATTGTTTGCTTCCTCAGGCTTTGTCCTTGTATTTACATCAGCCATTACTTTGTCTTTTAAAGATAAAATAAGGTCTTCTCTGTTTGCTGGCTTTTAAAATATGCTCATTTGTCGTAGGTAGACCCTCTGCTGCCAGCAGGCGTCCATAGCCTCGACAGGGTTACCTGTTACCCAGCAATGATCCTTTATCCTGCTTAAGGCTATTTACAACTTTTCAGAGAAAAACCCATTTTGACACTTTTTTCCTTTTTTATTTTCTAAAGAACAATGTCTTGGTTTGGTGGCCAAATTATGACACAGTCATTCACTTGATTTACACTTTTGTTGAACAAGCTGGCTCGTGATGAGACCCCTTGTCTTTTGATTGCAACAATCTTGAGTCGTTGCCCTGTTTTGGTGGATAGTATTGGCAAAGTTAGCAAGTTATAATATCTGTGATCATGATAAGCCGGCTCGTGATGAGACCTCTTATTCTTTGAGATATAGTGTTTTCTCGGATTGTTCCTCTGAATGCTGCGATTTTCTTTAGCAGGGAGGAAATCATTTTTTTTCCTTAAGAAAGCTCTGGACGACAATAATAGAGTTTGAAAACAACAGTTTTACAGAGAATCTTTATTTTATTATTGATACCTTTCATTGTGCTGATATAAAACAATTTTTTGCCAAAGGTTGCTTTCATCAAATTTTTTGAAGTTGAAACTAGTATCATATCTAGGCTAAAGTTTTTTTTTTTTTTTAACTCTATCTGTCAATAATAAAGATCAGATTTTTCGAAAAATTTTACTATTTGTACAAGCGAAAAAAAAATCAAAATCTGATAGAGAATTGGTGTCTTTTTCGTGAACCCTTGTAGTAACCATCTACAACTGGTTTTATTTATAAGGAAGAAAAGAAAAACTAAAACTATCCTACAAAATAGAAGAATAATCTTCTATGGAAAATATATTTTAAGGATCTGTCCATTAACAGGCAAAGAATCCCTTCTACCTGCTAAATCCTGCAACACAAACGTTGATGGGCCTATGACTTCTACAATCTGAAAAGGACCAAGCCACATCTTCTGAAATTTTGTATGTTTGCCCTTTTCTTCTTGAGCCTTATCCCATTTCAAAACTAGATCTCCCATCTGAAAAAATTTTCTGGTCATTATGCTTGAATCAAAAGAGGATTTTATTAGCGCTTGGTGATGAGCATGGGTTTTCTTAGCTTGTTCTCGTCGTTCTTCTAATTTAATTATTTCCATTTGTCTTAATTGTAAGGAGGAAGTAGATACTTCATCGATGTATTGTACTAAAGGCAAGGAGGGGATCACTAAGTGAGTTGGGAGAACCACTTCCTTCCCATAAACTAAATTAAAGGGACAAGTGCCGATTGAAGATTTCTTCGTTATTCTATCTGCCCATAAAGCATTTACCAAAGTTTTGTGCCAATTCTTTTGGTTCTGGTCAACTGTTCTTTTTAGTAATCCTGATTAGGTTTTTATTTGTTGACTCAGCCAATCCATTACCTTGCGGATAGTAGTGGGCCGAATATTTCAGTTTGAACCCTCTTTTAAGTGCAAACTCAGTCATTGCATTCTCAGAAAAGTATGAGGCATTATCAAACATTAAAGCCATTGGCAATCCAAACCTAGTGATTATAAATTGATCTATGAATTCAATGATGTTTTCAGAATTAGCTGTCTTGAGAGGAACTGCTTCTACCCATTTAGTAAAATAATCTGTTGCCGTGAGGATGTATCTATGCTACTTAGAAGAGTGAGGAACGATCTCACCTATTATGTCCAAGCCCCACTGACTGAATGGTTGCTCGATGTTTACCAGCTGTAGTGGCATGGACGGTTTCTTTTGTCTCCCTGCAGTAGTTTGGCAGACTTGACATTTCCTCACGTAACTGTGTGAGTCTTTGAACAGCGTGGGCCAATAATATCCTGCACATAAGATTTTATGTGCAGTAGCATCTCCAACATAGTGTCCGCCTGCTGGTCCATCGTGGAGTTCCTACAAAACCTTTTCGGCGTCAGTTTTCTCAAGACACCTAAGAAGTACAGAATCGTAATTCTTTTTAAACAGAACATCATTTATGAGCTAATATTGTTTAGCTTTCAATATCAGAGCTCTTTTCTTAGTGTGATCCAGGTGTGATGGAGCATACCCGTTCTTAAGATAATAAATGGTGTCAGCATATAATGATTATGCATCGTTTAGGCTTACCTCATACATTTGTACCTCTTAAGATGAATTTTCAGGAACTTGCGATGCTCCAGCCAACATTTTGCAGAAGCCTTGACCTCTTGCAATGCTTGCTGGTTTGATCTCAAGGTCGTATTCTTGTAAAGCAGTGATCCAATTTGCTCTTTTTTCGCCCACATCCTTCTGTACTAGAAGATTTCTTACCGCTGGAAACAGTACTATGACCTTAGTATGGGTTTTAATTAAGAAAGGTATGAAATATTTGACCGCTTTGAAAACAGCATATGCCTGTTTCTCCACGTCTGAATAGTTGAGTTCAACACCTTGTAAATTCGAGCTAAAAAATGCGATTGGAGCTTCTGCTTTCTCTTGATTTGCTTGAGTTAGAATCGCAGCATATGATTTCTCTGAGGCAAATGTGTATAAGCTAAAAGATTCTGAAAAACTCGGGTTGCTAAAGATGGAGCGTTAATGATAGCTTGTTTGATCAGGTTGAATGCTTCATGCTCATCTTGACCCCATTTAAAATTTGAATTCTTTTTAATCATGGTTTGCAAAGGAGAAACAATTCGTGAAAAATCTGGGACAAATCTCTTCACAAAATTGATTTGACCAAGGAAAGATTGCATGGCTTTTTTATGATGAGGTAGGGATATTTAAGAAATTTCTTTGATTCTGTCAGGCTCAATGTGAATACCAGACTTTGACACTATGAATCCTAGAAGTTTTCCTTCACTTAATGCGAAAAAAGATTTCTTTGGGTTAAGTGAAATCCCATACCTTAAACATCGTTGAAAGATTTGTTTCAAGTCTTTGAGATGGTCACTTCGCTTCTTGGAGTACACTGTTATATCATCCAAATAAATTACTACAGATTTATTGACTAAACCCTTGAATGCGATGTCCATGGCTCTCTGAAATGTAGCGCCGGCATTGATCAAACCAAATGGCATCTTCTGATATGCGTATGTGCCCCATTTAGTTCGGAATGTGGTTTTTAACTGATCATCGAGATGTACCAGCACTTGATTGTATCCTGAAAATCCATCCAGAAAAGACATTAGTTCTGAGCCTGCTACTGCCTGTAATATCTGCTCCATAGGTGGGAGGGGAAAATTGTCTTTTTGACAGGATTTATTGAGATTCCGAAAATCGATGCAGATTCTAATATCTCCGTTTTTCTTTCTGACGGGTACCATATTGGAGACCCATTTGGAATGTCTGACGGGGAAAATTATTCTGGCTTTTAATAACTTATTTAGCTCAGTTTTTATCTGATTTTCTAAATTGGGGTGGATTTTTCTGAGTTTCTGTTGGACAGGCTTTTCGTTGTCAATCATAGGGATAGTATGTTGAATGATAGAAGTGTCGTATGTCTTCAGCTCATCGTAATTCTAGGCAAAAATATTTTTGTATTGTCTCAAAAGACGAATATATGCTAGTTTTTCTTCAGGGGCTAGGTCGTGGCCTAGATTAACGTTTTGTGGTTTATCATCAGTTCCTAGGTTTACTAATTCGTAGTTCAGAGTTGAACTGTAGAGCTTAGAATTGGTAGACATTTTAAACCGACTTTTCAAATCATATAAGTCTTCCAACTTAACCACCGATTTAGGTATAGCATTATCAGTGCTATCTTGTTGTATTTGTCGATCGTGATGGTCTTCGTCAATTATTTGATTGGAGTAGGATCCTTCAGAAGTGAGGAAATTTACAATATCAGGATCGTCATTGAATACTCTCCAATTTGTAATGTTGTTAGGGATGGACGGTCTAAAGATTAATTCTATTGAAAATCTATCTGGACTAAAATCTTCGGAGGGAATAAGTCTAGAGGCTACGTTAGCTAAAAGATTTGCGCTCGCGTTTTGGAGTCTTGGGATTGACGAAATATTGAATGCTATGAAATGCTCAGTCAGATCTTGTACTAAAGATTGATAGTGTTTCAAATGACCTGATAGGCAATGTATGGTGTTACGTACCTGTTTGACGACAATCTCAGAGTCTCCAAAGACTTGAAGATACTTGACGTTCAACCCAATTGCTTTGTATAGGCCTTGCACCAAGGCCTCATATTCCGTTGTATTGTTTGTGCAATCGAATTCAAGTCTGCACGTAAGCATGGTCTTATTTCCTTCTGGACTAATCAGAACACATCCTACTCCTGCACCTTTGTTAGATTTAGAGCCATCAAAATATAATTTCCAAAACAAAGATGTATTTATAGGTTTATCTACAAAATTATAAAACTTTGAATTATCAGTTTGGGAAAAATTTTCGACTTGGGACAAAACTAAATTTTCTAAGTAAGGTGATGTATGAGCATTGAAATTGCCGAGGAAAGAATCTACCGAGTAATTGCCTATGATACTGCTGTTATATGCTATTGCTTCATTTTCTCCCTCCAATTCTGTTACGATGTACTTCTGGTGTAACTCTCGTTCAACCTTTATTTGATTCGGTTTACCATTGTAGGGTAACCACATGTGTGACCAGTCGGTTGAGAAGTATCCATGGAGTTTTTCGGACCAATCCCTGCTAAGAATCAAGCCATAGAATTCTGGGATATCAGCTACTAGAATGTCAATAACCTGACATACCTTCAGGTTGGACGACAATCTTATGGTTACTTGATTAAGTTCACCAATCACTTCGACTTGAGATCGATCAAGCTGAACTATGCGCACTGTGGATTTTCATGGTTGAACATTTAACTTGGCACATATTGATCTGGGTAAAATATTCATTGAAGCACCAAAATCTACCAAACAATTGTGCACATTTTTATTGAAAATTTCATAAGTGAGAAGAAAAGGGGGAGTGTGAGACCTTGATCTTCCTCCAATCAAGGCGATGTCATTTGGATCAATCTTATTGATCGTGTTGGTTGGAGGTCTTCCCATGTTGTGGGAAGCTACAGCTGTAGGCAAAGATGTAGTAGGCACAGCATGTAGTTCTTTCATCATTATCTTCTGTTGATGTTTCAATTTGCTCAATTCATAAAGAGTGATATTAGCCCTAGTCTTTTTCATGTCATCAATAATATTGTATTCCATTTCATCTGACACTATCAGTGTTCTTGATGGAGTTGTTTGATCTGGTTGGACTGGGCTAGATTGAGTTGCTTTAGCGGTCGTTTTCTTTGTTGCGACTTTATCTTTTGCTGCAGGGCTTGCACCCTTCTGCTTAGGGGTAGTTTGGGGAGGATCAAGTTGATTTTTGCTTCGTGTGCTAACCGGAAATGCTTCTTGATCTTCTTCTTGTGGGAGGATGAAATCCCACATTCCTTGTAGTTCCACAACTTCTTCGTCATCGGTCTGCCCTTCAGTGGTACTCTCTTCTTCTTCCTCTTCTTCGGATTCGACATTTGAGATAGCGTTGGGTGGTTTCACATCCATTGAAGGGCCTCTTTTAAAAGCTTTGTAGGGATTTTTTGAAGAAGTTTTTGCTACTTGTTTTTTTATGTCAATCATCTCATTGGACATGGTCTTTAATACTTTTTGCAATCCTTCCAAATCGAAAGGGTCTTTCGTTTGTTTCTTCTTGGAGTCTTCCTTGAAGGTGACTTTTTTAGATTTGCGTTTCTCTATCGCAGATCTCTTTTCCAGGGCTACTACGCGTTTCTCTACTGCTATCACCTCTGTCAGGTTTTCAACTAAGGTTGTTTTATTTTCCCTATCCACGAAGATTGCTAAGTTTGATGGCAAGGCCGTAATATACCATTCACATCGTACTTCTTCGCTGGGTTGGGAAGCAGTGGGAATTTTGTTGAGGATCTTATTGAACCGTAAATTGAAATCTTTGATGGGTTCTATAGCCTTGGCTTTAAGATTGGATAGGTCCTTGATTAACGTTGCCGTTGATCTGTCATCACCAAACTTGGTAAGGAATTGACTTTGAAAAATGTCCCAACTTGTGATAGACCCGGAGGGTAATGAAAAGTACCATGACCTGGCTGTTCCTTGCATTGTATAGGGAAAAAGCCGGACAACAGCATCCTCGTTGGTAACTCCATTGAGATTGACAGAAAGCATGAAATTCTTAATGTGCTCTTCAGCTAGCATGCCTACTTCTGGATTGAATTTGGGTAGCCATTTCTTAGGATGGTCCGGTATTTGGCTCAAGGGTGGAGGCATTAAAACTGCCCCAGGATTGTTCCATGGAGACTGGGCCATCGTTGAGCTGCTAGTAAATGAAATTGCAGAGGATGATCCCTGAGGCTGGGAAGATGAAGATATTATGATCTTAGATGATTGAAGAAGAGGGGTTGTGGAAGATGGATGGGTGGTTTGGAATGAAGATGTGGGTGGCTGACTTCGCGGTGAGGGAGTTGAAATGGACGATGTAGATGAAAGATTCTCACTGTCAGACTCTTGTGGTGTTTTCCTTGCTCTTTTCCTGGTGGGGAGAGGGAATTCAATTGGCTGGATGCCAAATTTTTCACTCTTTAATCTCGTCAGGGGATGAGCAGGATTGTACTGCGAAGTCACGCTGCTTTGAGATTTATCAGACCTCTGTGTAGAAATAGAAAATCCCTGGAGTTTGCGAATCAGAGTTTGAACTTCAGGGGGTTCAATGGTAGATTGGTCTGAAATATTAGGGTATGTAGCAGCGGTTAATACTCGAGCGACTTCTGACTTTGGATTTAAACGTACTAGGGAAGTCGGGGGAGTTGATCAGGGCGATTTACTCTCAGAATGGTATTTAGATTTTGATTTAGGTGCCATTCATAGTTCGGGCCCTCCTTCTAGCGCTAAATACGTTGAAGCCCCGAAAATTGGGTCGAAAACAAGGGGGATACCCACCCGGTCCGGACCTTGGTTGGCAGCTCCTTGTCCGTTTGGTATAGCGGGTCCGACTGGGGATAATGGGACCAGTTTCCCAATTTAAGGGTGTGTGTGTGTGCAGAGTTGGATGATGCTGATCTAAGAGTACTTAAAGCTAATTTAATTCAAACTTTTAAACTAACTCTATGCTATTGTAATCTAATGCGAAACAACACATCTAATCTACGCTAACCCGGGGTGTATTTCTTCTATTATGCGATCTAAAGAGATTTCAAACAATAACTGGTAATAAAGATCATTCAGCTATCATAAGAATAGAAATCAATTAAGATAAACCACTTTGCATAAAAAGTTAGGAAAAATAGTTGTGAACAACATATCGCATAATAAGTTATTCATATATCAAACATAAATAAATGACTCCACCGTACAAAAGTGCCAAATGGTAACTCACACATTCATGCAGTAACATATAAACAACTAAAAACTGTATATCACTTTAAGAATATAAACAGAAACGGTCAAGAGATAAAAGTACCATTTATGACTGGTTCCACTCATAAGCTTCAAGCAACAATGATTTATCTCTCCTTGCTCTAACATCTACTAAGAGTACAGAAGTGCAACATCAGTAGCAGACATCAAATGCAAACATTAATAAATCTTGATCCATCCATTCATCAAAACCTCCTCTGAGGGTGCAAAAGTGCATGTTTCGAGGACAAGTTTTTGACAAATTTCTGGACCTTTCTCCAAATTCCTGAGAAGGGTTTAAATACTGCTAACTAATTAACTTAATTACATAAATTTAGGATACGGTTTTAAATGACTGCCCTTCTGCTAAAGCAAAACTATTTCTAAAAATTGAATCTAATTCCTAACCATTTCTGTATTTGCTCCTTAGTGCTGCAAGCATGAAACATTCGCCTGGGAAGAGTTGGCTGGTCGCCTTCTGCTTTCGTTTGAGCTACGAAAATAGAAATAATACGCGCTGGCACCACTTTCTGGTAAACTAGAAGATATTTTCAAGAATCTTCCTCTGGCTGGGTGTATTCACTACGTGTATACTTGGTAATAACCCAAATTTCTCTCAAACTGATTCTACTTTTGCTATTTCGGTTTCTGGCCTTGCGAATGACTGAACAAGTTAGGGACTTTGCTCTCTAAACAATTTTCTTAGCTAATCGCACATCGAAAACTGCCTCCATTCTTTGTTCCGGGGCTTTTCTGGTGCGTTTTCCTTCTTTAGCGCCTTTTTTTTTTCTTTACCGGGCATAAGATCAGGATCTTTTGTAAACATGCTGCTTTTGTGCGCTTTTGACTCTGAGCGTTGGATGGCCTATTGACATCAGCATCTGTTGAGTGATACTCTGGAATCTGTGGTCCTGTTGCATGCGGCATCCGTTTATGAAGGCATCTCTTCTCTGTTCTCTGAGCATGGACGCTTTCCCCTTTTCCTTAGATGTTTCCTGCACATTGCTTCATGTTATTTCCTGTCTTACAGTTTACGCAAAGGAAAAGAGTAATGATAATAAAGATTGACATGAAAGCTTTAAGCTCTTATGAATGTATAAAATCATGACACCCATAGCGAACTAACTCTTCGAAAAACACAAAACTTTCCTTCTTGAATACTTTGGCGTACATTCATTAATTTCTTTTACGGCGCGCGCCCAATTTTGGTTTACGGACAGCTTTCCTTGAATACTGTGCCGAGGAAAATTTGCGATGGGTGATTTCTGCGACTCGCATCGCAGTATCGCGGATCGCGTCGTCAAGATGTGTCATCGCAGAAATTCATGATCGAATTTATCGCAAATCGCATTCATCGCAGATCGCAGCATCGCGGCATCGCAGATCGCGCTTAGTCATTCAATCATTGTGTGCTGCTTACGCGATGTTGCGATATGCGACGTCGCATATCAGCCGTTGGAGATTTCTTAAGATTTTTCATTTAAGAGCGCTTCATAATGTATGCGATGTGATGAATTTCGTGTCGCTTCTTTGTAGTTTATTATGCTCATAAGAAAATGTTTTATTCTCTTCTCGCGATGCGATATAGTTTTAAGGATTTGAATACAAAAATTTTCATAAAATGTTTTTTTGGATTTTTTATTAAGGGTCCCCATTTGCTTGGTGTTATTGCTAATACCAAACAAAGAGGGGGGTTGTTGGTGGCCACAACACCTCCACACCTTGTTTCCTCTCTTGCTCCTGCTGAATGGAGCTAGCTGATGTTTCCATACTTGGAGGAATCCGCTGTTCAGTTGTTTCCTCACCCCTTTGGTTACCTGCTGTCTCCTCTGTAAATTCTTCCTCAGAGTAGGGGTTCAACCTTTTCCTTTTCTCTCCTTGTTGTTCTGTGGATGCCCCTGTGGGTGTCTCTTCCTGCCCGTCCCTTTTCTTGGCTCTTTCCTCATTGAGAGGAGTTTGCAACACAGGGATTTCAGGTGCCTTTGCTTGTGTTGAAAGGGCTTGCCCTTGACTTTTCTCTTTTACTATATCTGGCCAGTCTGCCATTGTCTCCTGCTGCTCTGAATGCTGCACTTCCTTGCCCTTAGATGTCCCTACAGGAGGAATAGTCCCTTGGGTAGGTTGTTGTGAAGTTGTGGCAGATGATGGGCCCACTCTAAGGTGTCGAGGTAATGTGAAAAACACCTATCCAACAGAGTCCAAGTCAAGTGTCTTTTCAAACTCTTTCATTTCTTTTTCTAATCTCTCTTCTTCAGTAAGTTCCTCAACTAGTGTGCCTTCTATCCACTCCTATTGATTAGCATATTGTTCAATTTGAGGGATACTATGGTGCACATATCCTGTAAGCTTGTTTTTTACTCTTCTAAAGCTTATGAAATGTTCAGGGTCATATGGTGACCAAAGAAAACTTTGTTTCAACTTAAGTTTTTCTCTCAGGATAGTGTCAGCTTCCTTCCATGCTTCTTCCCTTTTATTAAAGATAAAGGGGCCCAATTGGTGCCTTATCTTGAGTTGTTCTTTTTTCCTAGCACCATAGAAGTGAGTCAAATCTGAACTACTAAATTGCCGGTAGTATTCTAGGGCAAAGAGTCTCATAGGGATATACTTTGGCAATTTGTAGGGAGAAAATTGACAGCCATAGATCCTGATCATTGTATGGTTTTGGTAAAAATATCAGTCACCAATACTGTATTCCTTTGAGAGGTGTAAGATTTTTTGCATTTCAGCAAAGAGCCTGGTAGGAGGAGTTGTTGACAACAAACATGTAGCTGGATATATGAAAAGGCCAATAAAATCACAATATGTATATGGGGAGCTACTAACATGATGGAATACCGAGGACCAAAATATTACAGACCTTCGCTCCCCCTTAGCATCCAATTTTTTAAGGGGAACTGGGAACTATCAGGTTGATAGTACAACAACAAATGGTATATATATGAAGTGTACTTGAACACTCTCTCTCTGTCTAAATTCATGAATTGCTCGTGAATTTTGTTAGCTATGAAGGTGGCATAATCATACATGATAGCAGGGGGTTGTCCTGGAGCAAACATGGACATCAAAGCAAAGACAGTCTCATCCACTATTTCACTTGTTCTGAATCCCAGGATGTAAGAAATCATGTCTATGAGTAATTTTCCAGGCTCATCAAACCAGACATGGTGATAGGGAATTTTGTATCTGGAGTAACAATCTGGTGGCATGAACATCTTGGCAATTCGATCAATTTCTACAGAGGACAACTTGGAGGCTTGGTCTAGCAAATGCTTCATGGAGAGAGGGACCAAAGGCTGAGTTGGCTTGAAGTGCAACATCTCATTTATAGACTGAGGGGTGATATGAAAGAGGACATTGCCAGAAGGGTCCATCACTGCCCTTTGAGAAGGCTCATAATTAGCACAACATTGATGGATGAGGTCAGGGAAGACATTCACTGAAGGCAGGTAGTATATAGGCATATTAGACTCCCAGATTCTAAATATGTCAGTTTTATTCCTGTATCTATTCCTTATTTCACAAAAATCCTGAAGGTGAGGTTTATCACCCTCCATGTCCTCAATCTGGAAATCTCTATCAACAAGAGGTAGCCACTCAAACTCCCTATGTGGTGCATTCAAGGGTGCAATATTCAGGGCCACTGGAGCCTCCATTTTTAGTTTGTTGAATGACTTTTAACTTAAAGTTAGAGTTTCTGGAGCAATAAACAATAGAACACTAGTTTTGTTTTTCCTTAGGAAATCAGAGAGTGAGTTATGTTCCCAGAAATTGCTGCCTTTGATGAAATTCACAGTGGACCTAGAATTTGCAGAGTTTGGTCGGGAAGGTGGATAGAAACAGGGGAAATGGTCCTCTTTGGGAGTGAATTTTGACAATTTTGACTTAAGATGTGGATATTTTTGAGATTTAGCCGGCAGAAATGGGCATGAAATACAAAGTAGCGGGCAATTTGAAAAGGAGAACAAGCTTGCAGGTTTTCCTTGACAATCAATGATGAACAGTGACTTGACATGCATAGGTTTACAAGTAAAAGGACATTTTACTCATATTCAGCTCTTCCGGTGATTGTTAACAGAGAAATTCATAAAATCAGGGTTTATGGGCGACTGTTGAATAAATAACTTTTTTTCAAGCACTTGGCGCAAAATGCAGTTGCAGAGTAAGCTGAAGGGGTTGGGTTTGCAGGTTGAACTTGCTTGGGTGGAAGACTAGAGTGTTGGTGGCGAGTTGAACGTAATACCCATGCATGGTCTCCGCAACATGATAAAATAGAAATAAACAAAAAACGATGATTTTTGCGACTTTTGACAAAATTCGGGCCTTTTGGCGCTTTTTTAGGATGACATCATCATGACGTAGCTTTGTCCTGTAGTGAGCTACAGAAGTTGACGTGGCAGACGACGTGGGGGATAACACGGACGGATGACATGGCATACACGGCGGACTGAACATAAGCGCGGGCACTGGCGTGGTGTATGACATGTGAGTGACGTGAGTAGCGGGAACAGGAGGCAGTTTGTGGTTTCCATTGGACCGCTTTTGGTACGGGGGTGGTTTATGTCAAAGCGGCCCGATGCAATGAAAAGAGGACACGCGTCTAGGGGTACGGTGGGAAAACCGCTTTCTATCGGGAGCTAACGGTCGGACGTGGGGGCGGCTCTGATATTAACGAGAGTCGTTGGATCTGGAGGGCGCGATCCAACGGTTGACGGGAGGCGTAGGTGGTGACGGTTTACACTACGGGACCCGTACTATCATTTAGCCATTAAGTTTTGTTTGGGGGGGGTTTAAACCTTTGGTTATGGGTTTAATGAACGCGGTTATTTAATTAATCAGATATTAATTAAATCCCATTATTTTTGCGCGGCAGACTATGGTTATTTGCTTAACCAAGGGTCAAACAAATCCCAGCAGGATAGGTGGTGGGTTGTTATTGGTCCCAGATGGACCAATGACTCCCGGGAAAATTACAATGTAGCCATATTAGGCCGGGGCGGGATATTTACAATATTTTTTGGGTTTTTTGTGTATCTTATACATAATAGGGGAGGGGAAATATAAGTGGGAGTTATATAATAGGGTTAGTATGTTAATATGAATATAAGGGGAAATGCTAGGTGCATGAAGTTGAATCACCTAGACTTGGGTGTGGGGAGAAATAAAACTTTACACAAGAAATGTGGCTTTGAGCTTTTAAGTAAACCTGAAGTTTTACTTAAGCTTTTATAGAAATGGAATGAGTTTAAGAGTTTGAGCAGATCCCAATCTCTTTGAGGGATGTTAGTGAATGATTATTCTGAGGGGAGAGAGGGGGGAGTTAGACATGCAACATCTGATCACACCTTTGCCATGGCATTTGAGATATCCATAAAATAGATCATATTCAAAAAGGTGACATTGCTGATAGACCTGTTTCTGCAACTTCAATCTACTTACCCATTCTACAATTCCTAACATTTTTTCTTCATTTTTGATTGGGTGGACTTAAACTAGCAAACCCTGATTTTCCTCTTTCCTTTTGGCTGCCCTTCTATCTGAATCTATCCTTATCTCCTCCAAGGGCTCAGATTAAGCAGTTGGGCCCTTTATTTCTCTATCTTATCTAGTGATTTGCCAAGCTTGAACTGTTTGGACAGAACTTCATTCTCTATTCTACAACAGGAAATTTAAATATGGACTGGCCCAGATTGCGCTGTTGGGCTATCCATCAAGTGTGCTAGGAAACAGTGTTTTCACATTGTGAACTTGCTTTGTACAAATAGGACAGTAGTGGCATTTTAACTGGCCACTTTCCTAGTCTTTCTTTGGGGTTCATTTTCTTTATGTTTTGTTGACCAATTCATTCTTCTTGCCCTTTGATTTTTCTTTTAGGGCACACCCTCTTTACATTTTTTAATTTTTTCTTTATCTGTTTACAAAATATGGAACCTTTGCAGCATGGAAAGGATGATCATATTTGGCACTTCCACAGCCAATCATGAAATATGACACCTATTGGTATAGGAACCTAATAGGTACCTTTGGACCCTATGGAAGGATTGCGCTACATGGATCCGGAGCACGATTAAGATAGCAACGACGATATAGATTGTATCCACAGGATAACCGTGCGGGAGCAAGACTGGGTGAATCCAAGAATGAATGGCATGATTTTGTGGGAGCACGAAAGCTCCTGCACCTCAGATTTGGACGAGGAGATAGAACGATGGTAGAATTGGTTACACAAGGTAACCACGCTCAACTGCAACATGATGACAAGGTCGCTGCACTGCGTGGCAATAGAGGTAAGAGATCTGCCTATGTATGACAGGTTGACCGAGGTGGATGATTTCCTAAACCAATTTGAAAGAGAAGTACCAAAACAACAATGGGTTTGACGCTCTGAAATGGGTACTATGCGTTATGCCCACAAGATGGTGGGGTATGCATCAAAGAATTTTTGAGGACTGGCGTGAATGTAGAAGGATGATGCTCATGTGGTTTGGAAAACCTCAGATGCGGAGGAAAGCTAGGTATGATGGATGAAACAGCCTGTGGGCCCACCTCTCCAGATGGATACAGGTGTATGGTGTGAAACCTGCACGAACGAACACCGTCTTCATGATAGGAAACATGACCAACAAGCTGGAGTGAGCAATATGATGGCGCGAATGATGACTAGGAAGTATGATAAGACAAAGCGTGTCGAAGATTTCCATGTGGAAGCCTTTAACTAAGTATGCGAAGCACTGAATGCGGTCCACCATGTGAAGCGAACTGACTGGGACCTGCGCGTACCAACAGTTCTATGGGCTTATAAGACCATGTGCAAAACCCTGACCATGTGGGCACTTCCGAAGCTGAAGTATGAAGCAGATGTTTTAATCCCTATGGAGCATACAAAGTAGGATAGTCCACATAAAGTAGCACCCATAGATACGATGGTTCGCAAATCCCAGAAAGGAGTGATCACATAGCTGCAAGGAATAGAACGCATGGGACTTGAGGCAGAAATCCAATAGGGAAACCTTAGACTCCACAACCTTGAAGAAGAAAGGGTACGGTTAAGGAAGAAAAGCACTTTGATGGATGCGGAAATCAAGAAGATGGAGTATGAAATAAAGAAATTTTTTCTCAACAAAAAGACCAAAATGGTAAGGCAGGAGACGTGCAATCACAATGATAGGATTAAGGCCTATTGTTGTGAATTGATCAGTCTGATGCCTTGGCTTGGACCACATATTGCTAAGCATAGTGACTAGGGTAGCGCATTGCAAATAGTGAAGTGCGCGATGCCGACCGTAACAATAAAAGGTGGGGATTCTCCAGGAACCATGATGAAGGACCAAATGGAACTCCACGCGAGTGGTACAACCACCTGACTAGCCAAGGCAAGGAGAGTCTTAGCGCTCTAGGCAGTTAGAAGGGAGCATGGGACTGTAAAATATTCTGCCTGGGAGCTGCACGATATTGGAGATGCGCGCAGAAGGAGAGAGTCACAAGGTCCGCGACCATGCATGGGGGGCTGCGCTGCCACACGGGTTGGCCAGAAAGTGACTGTTGAAGTCACTATTCATGATGGGATGCTTGAATTGAGGCCAAATGGAGTGGGCGGTGGACATTTAAGACACGATTTAAGGGAAATATTTTGGAAAATCTGTCACCAAGAAAGCGTTAATGAACTGTAATTGGGGGGAATGGTCGAATTCAAATTCAAAAAGCACTATAAAATACAAAGGGCTACCCAAAAAATAACATTTGGTCATTTGCAAATTGAGGGATTGTGCAGAGCCTTGAGTATTATGAGCCAAGCATTAATTAAGCCCCTGCATTTGCAAGTGATAAATTGATGCACAAAAACAACGATGGCAACTAAAGATTGTATGGGGATAGAAGAGGTGCCCACCAGCAAGGCCATGCAAGCCCTAACTATGGAGGATGTTCCAAAAGGTGTTGGGATTGTGGCGGAGATCCCGAAATCACCGTGTACACCAAGACCCAATAAGGATAAACAAGCAATGGCTCTTGTATGTGTGTCCCCATAGAACCCGCTGCACAGAAAACTGTCGATGGAGGAGAAAGGGAAAGATGTCACTAGAGAAACAGATGAAGAAGAAGAAGATCTGTAGGCCATTATCATCGCAAAGGAAGAAGATGAAGGCATGGAGGTGGATATTCAACCTATGCACTCTGTGACAAAACTGCTCACCTATGTCCCCCCGCGAAAAGGGAAGGCCAAAGTACCTAAGGACCTGGACAAGGCCAAGAGTTCGCTCCAGATCCCGCTCCTCCCACATGGCATTATGTTTGAAGGCACGCACTTGGGTCACGTACCGACCATGAAATTTAAATATTGGGAGGTCACTGACTGTGAGAAGTTCCCTCACCTTGAGATTGGAAACCTTATGAAGCAGAACACTACGGGGGTTGTGACAACCTTAGAGCTGCAGAAGTGGTTGCACAGTGTGGAAAAGTCCGAGCTGCTGAACCTACTATGGGTGCTGCATTTCCACCACGCCCCAATAACTATTTTCATCATTAGGCAACTGCTCTACTTGGTACATGATGGGTATTTATGGCTGGGGGAGCCCATCCCCATCACAACAGACTTGATTCATCATGTTTCTTGGCTTCCATACAAAGGAAAGGACCTCACAACCATATCAGAAGGAAAGGGAAGTGATTTGGCCATTGCGGAGGCCATGAAGATGAAGTACAAGCTGGAAAAGAAGAAGAGGGGCTACACCATCTCCAACATCAAGGACAAAGAAGTACATGTAGCAACCCAAATCCTTGTAGGCAAAGTTATGTGAAAGTGCCACACCGATGAGGTACCTATGTCGGTGGTCGCACTGGCCGAGCAGTTGGGGTCCAGTTTAGCTAGTCCAAATTCTTCTGCACAGAATTCTTAGAGAATTTTTGCGAAGCCCAGGAGTAGGGTAAAACCTTCCACTATGCATGGTTATTGCTGTCCATAGTGCTTGTAGTAGGGGAATTTCTGGAGGACAGTCAATTCCCCATAATTGATAGAGAATTACCGGAGGATGTGAAGTATGCTTCGGTCTGGGCTAGGAAGGATGCTACAAGGATACGCAACAGCAAGATTTTTTGGGTGCTCATGGAGATGAACATCTGAATGTGGATAAACTGTAAACCGTGCTTGTCACCCACAGTGTACAATAGTCTGTAGAGTTTTGCAGAATTTAAGGCAGACATGCACAACATATATATCAGGTTGTGCAAGGATCTGACAAAGCAGTGGACAAAGCTACCCTTTGTAGCCATTGATGACACCATTTTCACTGTCTTAGAGGCATGGCCTCCAGAATGGTGTGCCCCAGACATTACAGAACTCGAGAGGTCTGCAGCACAGAAGAAGAAAGATGATGCCAAGCTGTGCATCGCATAGTTGGCCAAGAAAAGGTAGAAGGAAACAGCAGCAACCAAGGTATGGGTAGTGTGGGATGCAGAATAGAAAGCAGTTGAGTAGGAAAAGGCTGCAGCAGCAGCAGCATAGGAAGCAACTGTGAAGATAGGCGAGGGCCAAACAACGCCTTTGCAAGGGCAGGCAGCTGAGGAAGTAGAAACAAAGGAAGGAGGCGCAGACCCACGAACCGTGTCCACACAGTTGAAGTGCCAACACCTGGTAGAATGAGCATGATCGAGGAAGAAGGTCAAGGTGTTGAAATTTTCCATTGACCCGATCACCCTAACCGAGGGTGATCTTCATGACATCAACGAGACGGTGCGTGATGTCACAAATGAGGCTCTCCAAGATTTCATGCAGGAGAACCAGATTGTGTTAGGGGCCCTCAGAGCATAGTTGCAGGACTTATAGGCACGCCCCCCTCAAGTTGGTACCCTTTCAACCAACCTCGCAGACGGATCCACGGTAGCAAAGTAGATGTTGCGCGTGCGGATGGTGAACATAATAGTGTTGACGGAAGGGGCTCTAATGACATCAAATGAGGCCAACAGATTTTCGGTTAGCATGATGAAAGGTCTCAGTGTTAATCTAGCTGCCCTTCCGCACAAAATATTATATCTATTGCAGGATGGGATAAAGGTAGAGTTGCGCGGTAGGGAGAGCCGCGCGCTCCAAGTCCTCAGTGAGAAGAAGATAAATATGGAACAACTTAGCTTGCAGCATGATGAATTGGTGTCACAACATCAACAGCTGGTGCAAGTGATAGGCGATTCTTGCCGAAGCATCCCGAAGCTGGCCATCCCAGTAGATATACCAACGGAGGTGTGGATCCATAAGCTAGCAGCAAGAGTCCGCGAGGCCAGGGAAGAAATTACCAAGGTTCAGCTGGTGTTGAATCTTCAGATCGCTGAGCTACAGTTAAAGGCACAACTATCCACTCCCCCAGAAGTCAGAGAATAGCACACTAGTGCTATCACAGTGGGATTGGAGGAAATCAAAGGTGCAGTGCGAGACTGCACCAACATGTTGGAAGAATCACTTGAGGTCCTCAGAAATCTGCAGGAGGACCCCAACATCCAGTGCTTGGGGACAGAAGTGCGAGAAATCCAACAACAGTATGACAATGTCCGAGGAATTGCACAGACAGTGGTCCTCACCCAAGGGCTTGTGAGGATACAGCAGGCTAAAGCACTAAAGGAGCAGGTGGACGTGGCGTGACATAAGGAGGCAGTTCTAAAAGCGTGCACCCAGCCTTGGATCGATGAGGCCTTCACCATCACGACAGACATTGAAGGAAAACTCACACACATATAGGGGATGCACAAATTAATGTAGAGAAGCACTCCAAACACAGAGGTCTCAGAATAGTGCATGCAACAGATCCAGAAAGCAACAACTCAGTGCGCTGCTGACCTCCACGCAGTGCGAGAACAGTTGGACAGACTCCATGCAAAGATCGTCGTGTCGATAGAGTCACTAGAGGGTGAGTCATGATGTTTGTGTTGGGGACCTATTGGGCATGGAATCCCCCCAAGGCATGTTTTGGGGCTCAAAGCCCAAGTTTTGACCCAATCTTGTTGTAAAGCTCCGCGAAATGCAAGCGCGCAACGTGAAAGGTATGATAGAGTCACAGGGTTATCTGCCCTAGTTTTGTAATGTAATGTCAGCTGGATAGACCTACCCATGGTTCATGAACCATGGAATTGTATAAATAGAGTGAGGCTCTAACTAGATAGAAGAAGTAGAGAGATAGGAAGAGAGTCTAAGTGATTGAGTGAAGTGTGTATTTGGGTCGTAGAGTAGGAGAAGGCTCTGCAGTTGAGTGCACAGAGGCATAGTAGTCCACAGCTGAGTGCACAGACCCCTGCGGCTGAGTGTGCAGGGCAGAGTCGAGTCTGTAACCAAAGAAGGAATCAATAAAGAGAAGTTTTATCATAATTCTATGTATCTGTTCTTAGGTCAATGCATGTTTGATATAATTTTCAAATATATTATTTATTTACTACACGCACCTGTATGAATGGTTTATGTTGTTAAGTGTAATTTAAAGCACGCAAGTAGGCTAAAATAATCAACTAGCATTGGAATACCAGTAAGGACTTGGGTAATAATGCAGAAGTTCAACATTCGACCCCCGAGTAGGGTTGTACGAAGGCAATATATCGGGTGGCGAAGTGTGCGAAGCAACCTGCATGCAAGGTTAAACCGCGGACCACTTGAACTCATCGGACATCTCTTGGGTGTAGAAACTTGGTTCTAGCACCCTCCCATACTACTTCGGGTGAGACCTTAGTCCACACTTTGTGGAGTGTTGCTGAAAAGGCCAATAGTACCAGGATTTGTTTGGCTAACTTAACTCTGAACCTGGGTCAGGCCCCTATAAGCCAACACTATTTATACAAAAACATAAGCTCCAAACTCATTAATGGAGATCCACTAATCCCTCCTAGATCCACAAATCCTTCATATGGTTACAACCAATATGAGACACATTCCTTTATCCATGATTTTTCTCCATGAGATATGCTTGACCCTTATCCCAAATCTCCTTCAAATATTCAAGATAATTCGAATTTGAGTCTTGGAGGCTGCATAAGGGTGTTTTGGAACCTTCCAAATCACCTACACATGTCACCAAGCTCATTCCACCTTTAGGTATAAGCAAATACATGTTAATTTTCTAAATTTTTAATCATAAATTCACTTTAAATACATAAAATAAATAACGTTGGAAAATGAAAATATGAACCCATATGGTAATGGAAATATAATGAAAATGTCATGAAATGAGGTGACAAAATGAGGATAAAGGTGAAAATGGAGTGAAAGTGTATGTTAATTTGGTGGCCCAACAATAAGACCATAGGAAAGGGACACTTATTCCAAGTTAAATGTTGGGAAACATATCCTAGTGGGCATCACTTGTTGTGTTTTATGGCTAAGGGGAAATTGGAAAAGGTAATGGCTAAGAATTACAAAAGGCAAAAAATTATGTTTGGCACTTTATTTATAAAAATAATGGAACTTAGGAGAAAAGGAAGGTCAAATGTCACAAGTTGCATGTGAGGAGTCAAATGAAGGAAAATAGAGGAAATTGAAGAAAATAGAGGAATCAACGATAAAAAGGATTATAAGGATCAATTCACAGGCTTTTGTCAGTTTAGTGTTAGAATTTGTCTCAAAGAGGAAAAAGAAAAAGTAAGCAAGCAAGGAAAGTAAAGGAAAAACAAGGAAATGAAAGGAAAAGCAAGGAAAGGAAAGGAAAGGAAAGGAAAAGAAAAGAAGACAGGGATCAAGCAGCTTCAACATGAATACTTGCAGGTAATAGATTGCATGTGTGATTTCCTATCTGGTTTTGACATGCATGGTATGTGCATGCTCATATGTCGTTCTCTTATTATCATTGCCATGGATTTTTTTGGTATCATGTATAAATTCCTTGTAGATTCAAATTGCAGATTATAGTGTGCTAAAACAATTGACTTGAATCTACTCTACTCATCAGCAACAATAATAAACGATCAATGAAATTATGAAGCATAAAAGAGAAAGAATTCAATCACGCATAACACAATAATTTTCTGGGGAAAGCCACACATAAAAACCCCCACTATCTGTATATTGCATTAATTAGAAAATATGATGAGATTACAATGCTTTTCTCAAGTCTGAGCAACCTCTGCACTATCTCAATCTATCTCACTTCTTCACAAACAAGCTCCAGCCAATACTTAGCCAAATATGCAACCTGTCAAACTCTTATTTCCTTGCGCATTTTCCTAGGGAATTAGCCCATCTTTAATTGGGAAATTACTCAATTATGAATTTCACAATCCTCATAGGCCTTCCTCTGATTTCATGCACCACCTGTACAATTCAGATGATTGTACAACTGATAGTACATTGTCCATGAACTTCAATATCAATTGGGTCTTTCTCTGATCTGACATGCATGAGTTAATTATGAGTGAATATTTAGTTTACTAGTTGATCAGTGTTGTTTACACCCCACTACTACAGGTTACAACCCACTATTGTATCTCCCATTAATTCCTCCATCAATTGGAACTAGTTAAACTAAATTTAACTCAGTTACACTAAATTAAAATTTTTACAACTCAAAATCAACTCAACCTGGGCCCCTAAAATTTAGGAACCACTCTACATGACTCTAGATAGACTCTCAACACTAATTAACTGAGCCAACTAAGTCAAATTAACTTAGTTAACTATTAGAAGTGTCTATGAGAATTGGAATTACAATAATTTAATTCAAGGACAAAATTAAATTAGGATTTTCTTGTTGCATTTTTTCAATGCTCCCTCTCAACAAGAAAGGGATTATCTGCTACCCCTATCCTACCTCTGTGAAACTTGAATTTTCACCTTGACAATGCCTTTGTCCAAATATTTGCATCCCACTCCTCTGTAGGAATGTACTCTAGCAACATGATTCTCCTCTGTACACAATCTCATAGATGGTGATATTGGATGTCAATATGCTTGGACTAATCATGAAAAAATAGATTCTCAAGGAGTTTGATACAACTTTGATCATGATAGTAAATCACTGCAGGATCCATCTGTTGATCAAATAACCCAACACAGATCTTCCTCATCCATATAGCCTCACAAGTTTCTTGACTAGCATTCATGTACTTTTCTTCTGTTGAATTGAGTACAATTGATCTCTACTTCCTGTTGTACCAAGAAACTATTGCTGACCCAATTTTGAAGACTCCCCCTGATGTGCTTATTCTATTAGATTGATTCCCCGCCAAATATACATATCTTAAGCCTTGAAGCATCACTCCCTATGTCTGTTTGTACGAGGTATATCAAGACATGCTTAATTGCCTTCCAATAAAGTTTGGTTGGCTTAACCATGGATTGACTAAGTTGGTGAACTGTAAAACACATGTATGGTCATGTGTTCACTGAATACATAAGTGCACCCACAAGTTGTCTATAAATAGTAGCCTCCACTACTTCACCTAAAGTAGCATCTTCCTTCCTCCAGTTACATGCTAGAGGAGTCTCTGTGGGTTTGTTGCTCTCCATGTGGAACTTCTTCAATATCTCATAGGCATACATTCCCTAAGAAAGTAATGCATGAGCCTCATGTCCCTCATCTTGAATTCTCTTGCAATATCCTATTTGAAATATTTTATTAGCTTCTCATCACCTATCAGAATCAAATCATCGACATATAATACTATAATAAAAAATTTCCCTTCAACCACAATATGGTAAAGGTTCACATCTACTTCAGTTTTGGTGAAGCCCAACCTGGTGAAATAGTTCAATCCTAGTGTACCAAGCATGGGGTGCTTGTTTTAGTTCATACAATGCTTGCTTGAGTCTGCACACATGTGACACTCTGTTGAAGATCTCAAATCCTTTCGGCTGCTCAATATACATCTCTTCCTCAATCATACCATTGAGGAATGTTGTCTTCACATCCATCTGATATATATTCCATCCCATCTATGCTGACATTGCTATAATAGATATGATTGAAGAGTACCTTTCTACTAGAGCAAAGGTCTCAGCATAATCAATTCCCTCCACCTAAGAGAAACATCTAGCCACAAATTTTTCCTTGTGTTTTTCCACACTCCCATCTACTACTTGCTTTTCCTTGTAAATCCATTTGGAACTCACCACTGACTCTTTTTTTGGTCATGGGACCACTTCCCAAACACTTTTTATGATAATGGAGTCATACTCCTCAACCATGGAATCAACCCATATTGGTTGCTGCACAGCTTCCTTGAATGAGGATGGCTCAACCACTACACTCGCTCATCAGAGCCATGTAGCCAGTGTACTGATTTGATGACCTCCTCTTCCTATGTTGTGATGTGGGTGCTCCCAAATTCTCTCTAGCATGATGAATCAATCTGTCATCCTCTTTGGTGCATTTCCTTCCATCTCTAGAAGTCTTTGCATGAGTGGGTGCTTCCAATCTCTACTCCTCTGCATCTGACTGCTCCACATCATCTTAAGGTTTCTCCTTAAAGTATCCTCATCTGCATGTAACTAAATCCCCCTCTCAAGGGAACATCTCATGGCCTTCTCTTCATCAAACTTCACATCTCTACGAAACATTTTCATCCTATTGGATGGAAGCTACACCTAATAGTTGTGAGATGTATTAATGTACCCCACAAATATACCCATCTCAAATGTTAGCTCTATCTCTTTACATGCATATTTGGTAACATGAAAATAGACTAATAAACCAAATATCCTGAAGTCTACCAGATCTGGTTTCTTACCTAAAAAATATTCTTCTAGTGTATTCATCCCGCGAATTCGATGAGGGCTTCTCTTCTACAAATAAGAAGTTGTGTTGCATGCTTCATCCCACAAGTGCAATGGTAGGCCTTGATCATGTAACATCACCCGTGCCGCTCCTAAAATAATTATATTCTTCCTTTTAGCCACCCCATTCTGTTGTGGGTTATGAGGTGCTATTAACTCCCGTCGAATTCCTTCTGATGCACAAAATTTCTTGAATTCATTCAACACATATTCTCCACTATTATCGCTTTTGAGAGCTTTAACTTTCCTACCAGTATCTTTCTCAGCAAGTGCTTTAAATTCACAAAATTTAGCGAACATCTGATCTTTCTTCTGTATGAAGAAAATCCAACACTTACGAGAAAAATCATCAACAAATATTTCAAAATACCTATGTTTGACCATGGAGGCTGTCGAGAATGGTCCACACACATCTGAGTGAACTTGATCAAGGATCGCTTGCACTCGTCTGTCTTTATCGTGATAGGAAGATCTGGTGTACTTCCCTAATGTACACTCTTTGCATGTGTCTCTCTGCTCTAGTGTACCCTTGGGAAGTCTTGTATAAATTTTTTACATGATATTCAAATCTCTGTGGTGCAATTGACCTAATATTCTATGCCAAAACTCACTAATGCCTCAGATATTCAGCGTCTTTGCTTTTGTGCTCAAAGAAGCACAATATTCTACATCTAATTTATAGAGGTTCTTCAACCGAACCCTGATCCACTTCACCTGTCCTGAGGCTATGTGACGAAGGAAAGCCTTTCCCTTGCTAAATATCACATCGTAGCCATGGTATTCTAACAAGGAAACTGAAACCAAATTCTTCTTCAAACCCAAAACATACATAACATCTTTTAATGTGAGAGGAGAACCAAAATCCCTCTGAAAGGTAACAGTATCGATGTTAGTTGTGATATACCTCCCATCATCTCCCATCATGATGTGCATCTGGAGATCCTTCTCCTCCAAGTCACTGAAAAAGATTCTTTGTTATCGATCATATGGAATGAGGCTCCACTATCCAAGTACCACACACTACCCATCATTGATGTCACCATGCAAATGATGAGGGTGAAATCCAATTCGAATTTTGAAGCAAGAGATTCACCTGCCACTCCTCTTGATGGCTTCTTACCGACCGTCTTATGTGGACACTTTGTAGCATAGTGTCCCAACTCATGACAACAAAAACAGTTAATATTTGACATGCCCTTATTCTTGCCGCACTAACTGGAATATGATTTGGAATGGGAGGACTTCCCCTTCCATTCTCAGCTTTCCAACTAATTCATAGTTTTCCTCATCATCATGCTTGGATGAGGATCCATCTCTAGTGTTCCGCTGAATCTCTCCTTGTATCAAGGCGGACCAGAATCGCTCCTACTCTAGTATCTTCTCCATCCCATTTATTAAGTCCCAGTATTTGTTCCATCCCTTGGGAAGTCCTAGAAGTGCTAGGCTCACTAGATCATCTTCAACAACTATAAAACTGAAACCTCCAAGCTCATCCTAACATTGGGTGAACTTGGTCAAGTACTTAGGTATTGTGTTGCCCTTCTCCATATTGATCTTTTTGAGTTTGTCATTTAGTGTTAGAAGCCTATGGTCACTGTTATTTTGAAATGAGTCTATCAAGGCTTCCACATTGCAAATGGAATTTCCTTACCATGGAGGTTTGAGACAATATGATCTCGAACTCCTTGTAGGATAATCCTTCTCGCCTTTTCCACACACTTTCTCCACTCTTCCAGATCTTGAGTATTATCTTGCTTAGGAATAAATTTGTCTATGAATTCCTTAAGCTCGTTGTCTTCCAACACTGCCTCCATCCTATGCTTCCAAGAAATATAGTTTGAACTACCCTTAAGGGCATATTCGACTCTCAATCCATAGAACAAGATCCTGTTGGCTCTGAAGTATGATACTGCAAATTCGATTTCTCCTACAAAATAAAAACTAGTATTCTCCTCTTATCTATTGATTTGATATCCGATACCATGAAGAAATAACTTGTAGATTCAAACTACATATTTTAATATGCTAAAAGAATTGACTTTGATGAAATCATGAAGCATAAAAGAGAAATAATTCAATCACACAAAACAAATTTTTTTTGGGGGGAAGCTAGAGCTAAAAACACATGTTATCTTTATATTTCATTAATCAGAAAATATGAGGAGATTATAGTGCTTTTCTCAAGCCTGAGAAACCTCTATATTATCTTAGTCTACCTCACCGCTTCACAAACAAGCTCCATCCAATACTTAGCCAAATATGTTCCCTGCCAAGCTCCTATTTCCTTACACAGTTTCCTAGGGAATTAGCTCATATTTAATTGGGAATTCCTCAATTATGAATTGCACAATCCTCATAGGACTTCCTTTGATTGCATGCACCACCTGTACAATTCTGATGATTATACAGTTGATAGTACATTGTCCCTGAACTCCAATCTCAACTGGTTATTTCTCTGATCTCACATGCATGAGTTAATTATGAGTGAATATTTAGTTTACTGGTTGATCAATGTTGTTTACATGCCACTATGGCAGTTTAGACCCCACTATTAGATCTCCTAATAATTCCTCCATCGGTTGGAACTCGTTTAACTAAATTTAATTCAGTTAAACTGAATTTAATTCAGTCAAACTGAATTAAATAATTACAACTCAAAATAAACTCAACCTGGGCCCATTAAATTTAGGAACCACTCTACATGACTCTAGATAGACTCTCAACTTGAATTAAATAAGCCAACTAAGTCAAATTAACTTAGTTAACTATTACAAGTTGCTATGAGCATTAGAATTACAATTTAATTCTTAATTTAATTCAAGGACAAAATTAAATTGGGATTTTCTTGTTGCCTTTTTTCAACAGAATTGAAAGTGGATTTTAGCCTAGCCTTACCATTTCTAGGTAGCCATGGTGTGATGGGATTGTTCTCAGTTTGAGCTTTTGATTTCCATATGGCTTCAGAATCCGGGGTGATTTTCTCTCAGGAAAATTCTCAAAGGCCTAGGAATCCCTTGACTGGTAATGGCAAGATACACAATAAAGCCTGAGGGTGGAGACAGGAAAATTCCTTAAGGATGGTTAAGGAATTTTGAGGCATCTAAGATCATTTTAGTTTTGTGATCTCGGGACCGGTTTAGGTGAGGTCATGATATGGTGAGGGTGGAGGTGGTTTAACCTCTGGATTCCTTTGGTTGTTTATGGATTGGTTTATCCCATGAGATCCCACATTCATGCTTAGAATATGGCATGAGGGTGATTGGCTAAAAGAAATATATGGTTTAGCCAATCTATGGTCGGGTGGAACATGGAGGTCCCAAACCTAGTTGGTAATTGCCTATGGTTAATAAAAGCTAAGTTTCTCTTGATTTTAGTAAGGAAATGTACTAGTTATTATGTGGCTTTAATGGTTGTTCTCTTATGGTCATTTATCTGGTTATACGCTCGTTATAAGCATGGTTTTATGATAGATCTCAGTCATGGATATTTTCATGTTTTCACTCATAAATGAATAAATAGTGAATGCAATATCTAATTGATGTTATGATAGTTAAGGTGAGAAGGTAGAGACCCTTCTTGTTAAACCTCAGACATGTTTTCAGTCCCTTATGTTTAGACTTGCATTCATGACCTGTAGGTTGCATATCTACTAAGTGTTTCATAAATTGTGTCCCATTTGGGGATGGTCAGGTCAAGTTTGATTTCTAGTTTTGGTTTACAAGCATTTTCTTCATGTCTTTTATGAGTTCTAAAAGCTCCATGGAATTATGGACAGAGGCTTAGCCCCAACCCTGTAAAGTAGCCTTAATTATCACAGTCGCTGGCACAACACTGGTAAAGAAAGGCCACAGACGCACTGATGCAGACCTATGGCAGTGATTAGGAACCCGTACTCACATGGAGGCCTTGGCAAGGGAGAGACTAGGGCTCTAGCTTAGGGAAAAGGTGAGTTGTCTCAAAATTTGGACACATGGAATGGTTGGGTTACTCTTGGAGGTCTTGTGGCACCTGAAGGAAGTCAGTAAGGTCTAGTTGTGTCGAATCCATTTCCTTAAGGTCATCTACGAGGTTGAATCATATCATAGTAGCTCCTCATCTCATGTTCACCCCAGGTAAGCTGGTGAAAGTGGGTGGATGTGCGAGGAGGCAACATTATAGGGTGGTATCAGAGCATGGTTCAACACTTCAACTGGATGGGCTGATGCATGTTGTTATGCATGCATTGTCATGGTTAAAGTTTTTATGCATGAGGTCGTGGTATGAATTTTATGTCATTATGATGCTATTGGTATGTTATGATGCTAATGTGTTGGCTAAGATAGAGCATGAGATGCAGATAATCAAAGAAAGGTTGCATCACTAGACTTTGAGGTAAGAGAAGATCGTCATACAAGTATTGTATGTTTGACATGTAGGTATGTTTGTTAATTATTGTTATAAGCATTAGGGTTGTGTACATGTCCTTCAATCTATGGTTGTTGCGGTTACATGTATGATAGATGTTAGTTAATCAGTGTGATCATATGTACTTGTGTCGGTTAGTCATGAAGGATAGTAACTTGTTGTTATATGCATTTTGGTTGCATGCATGATGGTTCTGGTAATTGTGTTTAGGATCTTGATGTTATATGTATCATGCTAAATTGGATTGACCTATGTGGATGGTTAGGTTTATTAAATTAAGGTATGAGTTGATATACTTGTGTATTGTTTCATAATAATCTAGACTGATTATGCATATGTGATTATTATGCATGATTGACAATTGTTTATGAGTTTATGATGTGAACATGTTAGCTAGTTACTGCTATGGATATCATGACCTTAATTTTTTTTAGGTTGATATGTTGTAAAGTTATATCATGCTAATCTAGATCAATTGTGCACACAAGATATACTCTTCTAAGATACATTGAGGTATAAGTTTGATTAGGTTGTCTATTTATTGTTTGAGTGTTTGATTATCTCGCCTATTTGGTATGAGCTTGATTATGTCATCTACTTGGTTCTTGAATGGTTGAATATGTTGTCTATTTGGTGTTTGAGTGTTTGGTGTCTATTATGTCATCTATGTGTTGTTTGAATGTTTGACTAATTTCATGACATGAGTTTGTATCTATAATATTTCATGAAGGAATGATCTTGTTTGAGATGGTTGTAGTAACACATATGTGCTGAGAACAATTGATATGTACTTGAGTGTAAGTAGATGATAGTTGTAGAATTATGTATTATGGCTGATGAATGTGAGTTTATTTTTTATTATGACATGGTTGTTATACTTGGTAAAGGTTGATTTCAAATTGATAGATGTGATGTCTTCATCTTTGGAACATGTGGCTAACATGTGTGTCTAGTTACAAGGCAACGTGCTTGGAACCACAAGGTAAGATAACTGGTATACTATTATATTTATTTATACATTGACAATTATGTGTTTATGGTAGTATGATGCAGGGATTGCATGGAACAAGAGACTGCCATGAAATTTAAAGAAGGGTTGGGTTGAGATTTTCCCTTGGAAGCATTAGGAATCCATGGGGATTGAGTCGTGGTGTTTGTTGCTAGTTTTGTGCTTTTGGTCATTGTGATTTTCTTGCGCTTAACTTGTAGTTTTGATTATTTCTGGTGCATGGTCATGCCACTTTGTTTATGGTGCCGTATTTCTATTGGTTTTCATGCTCTTCTTCTTCTTTATTTCTTGTTATTTCCTTTTTTGTTTGAGGGTCTTGGGAATTGGTTGGGAAAGAGGGAAGTTGATGGAGCTCATGAAGAGATGTGTCATATCTGATAGGTAATGTAAGACCTAGATGAATTTGGTGCATGTATAAGGGAAGATGAAGGAAAGAGTATGACAATTAGTTGGATTGGTGGGGTCCATTGGGGTAAATGGAAAATGGAAGGAAAGTCATGAGAACGGTAACAAGAAAAGTACGGTAAATAGATTTGAGGTGTCAAATGCATTAGATATGTTGGGAACTGTTGTTCTCAATGTTGTGCATGTATTGCATGGATAAAGGGAGTTCTCTTAACCTTGACCTTAGGATATTTGGTATGTCGTGATCATGATTATGCGAATGTGAATATATATATATATATATATATATATATATATATATATATATATATGTATGTATGTATGTATGTATGTATGTATGTATGTATGCATGTATGTATGCATGTATGTATGTATGTATGTATGTCGTTGTGTGCAAAGTCATCAAGGATCATTCTTATGGAGGAATGATTTCTTATGCAATTGAATGGCATGAAGAGGTTCCTGGTTTATGAGGAATCAAGTGGGAAGAGTAGCCCTAGCATATTTATGAGGTCAGTATCATGTGGATATGAATTGATATTATATTATTATACTATGTATATGTTTATGTTATGGATAGGTAATGTTGAGGGATACATCAACAGAATGAAAGCAATATGATCCATGACATGCCAGGACAAGCATGGATAAGACACTAGAAGCAAGGTTGCTTGGTAAGGAAAGTATGGTCTTAATATGTGCAGTATTGGTGTTGTGTACATGTAGCACATGCATTGTGTGCATTTATCATATATGATGTTTTGTGCATGTTGCATATATAGTGTTGTGTGCATGATTTCATATGTGGTGTTGGGTTCTGATGGTGCTAATTAGTACATGTCATATATGCAGTGTTATGTACAAATGGTGCTATGTACATGTTGTGAATACGGTGATATGTACATTTGGTACAGTGTACATGTTGTATGTGTGGTGCTATGTACATATGGTATAGTGTATAGGTTGTACATGTGGTGCTATGTACATATGGTGCGGTGTGCATGATTGTACATGTGGTGTTGTGTGCATGTCGTGCTATGTACATGTCGTATGGCTAGTGTTTTGTACACATTGTACATGTGGTGCAATGTATACGTGGTGTTGTGCGCACATTGTGTAGGTGGTGTCGTGTACGTGTGGCACTGTGTACATGTGTTACTTAGTACATGTGGTATTGTGTACATGTTGCACATGTTGTGTTGTGTATATTTGGTATGGTGTTACGATTATTTTGCAGTTGTTATATTATGGCATGTGTACTCATGGTATTGTATGGTGTGTACATATATGCATTGTGTTATACACCAGGTTTGGGTGTATGTTTTTCTTTGTACACTGGTTGTGGGTGTATATTTTGTGTTTTACACCGGGTGTGGGTGTATGTGTCGTGTTGTACACCAGGGGTAGGTGTATGTGTTGTACAATGTAATGGGACAGTCATGTATGGGATTGTTTGGGCCCTTGTGTTGCTATTGATGGCTGAGACAATTTAGTCTCGGGATACCCTTGTTTCTGTTGAGGGTTGGGGTGGTTTAGTCTCGATATACCCTTGTTGTTGATATTGAGGGAGGAGGTGGTTCAATCTTCGAATTTTCTTGTTTCTTCAAGAGAAGGCACTGGGTTCTTGTCGGGTTTGGTAATCGATTCAATGGTTTACAGAAAGGAAAAAGAATAAAAGAAAAAGAAAATAACCACTTGAAATATTAGTATTAGTATTTTATTTTAGTTTTAATTATGCATTTGATCTATGATTCTGATTTATGATGGTTGTGTTTTGAGCTAACCAGATGTGATATGTTTATACATGGTGATTTGGTCAAAGATCTAGTTTGACTTGTTGTGAAAAGAAGTGTCACACAGAACGAGTCGTTCTTGCGGACAAGACCGACCTCCCTAGTATCTAATGATATCTAGCGACAAGCAAACCAATCAAATCCTATCTTTCTCTAAGTATGCAATTTATAAACAAAAGGAAAACAAGTGTTTTAGGCCTACCTTGGGTCCAATGCAAGTTTGTGGAAGCCTCGCTCCGTTGATCCAAATGAGCTTCCTTGTAGAGAATTTGCAAACACAAACAAGCACACACATTAAATAGCACCTAAAAAGCCAATATAATAAAGCATACTTATCATGATGATCAAGGAATTCATGAAACAAATCACATAAGACAATTTGTTGAGAAAAATGAATCTGATTGTATTAATTTAAATCAAAGAAGAACTTTACAACCCGTGCCTTGATGCTATAGAAAGCTCCTCCCAGGGTCCAGCAAGAAGTCTCCTCTACTTTGACAAGTTTCACTCTCTTCCCAATGAAGCCAAAAGGTATGTGATCTCTCCTCTCAAGCTTAACTAGGAAGTCCCAATTCCACCAGCATTTACCCTCAAAAATGTTCAGCTTCTAACCTCCCTAGCAACCAGCCCAATGCCTTAATTTATAGTGCAATGGAAGGAAGTTACTAGGTCCTCCTTCAAAGGGATAAAGCCCTCCTTCAAAGGGATAAGCTCCTCTCATCAAGGGATTAGCTCCTTCACTTTTGGGATGCATGAACCACCTAGGAGCGAACCATCCACGTCAAAATTCCTTCTAGAATCATCTAGAATTAACCCAAAGTGAGTTTTTAAGAATAAACTTGCGCCTTTTTGACTTTCACAGGGGTCCGCACCCACTCCTTTAGAGACAGAGCGGGCAGGTCCGCAGGTAACACGAACGAAGGGTGCAGGACTGCAAGGAACAGTGAGAGAAAGTGAGGAACCAGAGCTTTATTGATTTTTAAGGTATTTCTCTCATTTTCAAAGCTTGACATGAAGAGCTGAGGTTTGAGACTTGCTTAGGAGGATAGTATGAATGACGATAGACCCATACTGACTGCAAATAGTCATGGTGAAAATATTTTGTGTAACAAGAAGTAAATAGAATTGCATGTGTACCTTATTGACAGGCCACCAATGAGGTATGATTTGAATTAGTTTCAATTTATTTTAGTCTAATAGAAATTATGTGCTTGGTATAGGAAAGCATGGAAATGAATAGGTTGGGTGGTTGAAACTTGATGTAAGAATTATTAGTAGCAGTGGAATGAATTGGAACAGGTAGCAATATGTTGCCAGAGAACTTCAAGAGCGGGGCCATTATGGAACACTGGTACCCAATAGTGTCCATTTATTTCCATGAGCATGCTACGAATGGTACGATGGTTTTGAGGTAGGTATAGGCCTTGGTTGTTTGACCTTTCGATGCAAGGAAACCTTACCAAGGGATAGATCACCCAAGATAGGGGATGTCGGGGAACTTGGAAGGTGAGTGACTTCACAAAAGGGGGTGGCTGAATTTTCTGAGGGACTGTGTAATAGAGAAGGGAAGGTTGAGCATGGATTTGTTTTGGTCATTAGAATTTCCATATGGAATCAGATGCACATTGGGAGTGTGCCCTAGAACAATGAGTTGGTAATTGTTCACTGAGAGAACAAGTGGCATAGGATCGTGGCACTGGACATTGTATGCAAGTTGAGTTTGGAAATGGATTATGGACTTCCTAGGAAGGAGCTGAATCTTGGTATTACATTGAGGGTGGAGGTGTGAGCCTCTAGACTCCCTTGTTGTAAATGAAAGCATCATATCCTTTTATTTACTAGTTGAGAAATGTGCATATCTGTATATTTGTATATTATTTTAAATATTGTATCGAGTTGGATATATAAATCTCCATAAACATTATGGTTATTTTCTAGTTAAAGCCAATGTGCATAAGTATATGTGGTTTTTATTGTAAATACCGCAATGAGTTGTGTTATAAAGCTCCAATAAGTGGTATGGTTGTCATGTTGTCATGTTTATGATGATGGTTTTGCTTTTGAGAAGGATGTTATTGTAAATACTACAACGAGCTAGGTTATAAAGCTCCATAGGAAGTATGTTTATGCTTGTCAATGGTTTTTCTGGGTACATGTGTGATTTAACACCGAGGATGGTGTTCCCCTAAGGGGGAGGGGTTTTTAACCACCCTAGGTTAAAATTTCATGTAATAAAAGTTAATAAAGGTAAAATAAGACCAAGGGCAAGGGACACTTATTCCAAAATGATGTTGGGAAAAATATCCTAGTGGGAATCACTTGTTATGTTTTATGGCTAAGGGTAAATTGGCAAAGGCAATGGCTAAGGCTTTAGAAAGGAAGAAGGGTACATTTGGCACATTATTTATGAAAAGAATGGAAATTAGGAGAAAAGGAAGGTGTTAAGGGAGAATGTCCCCTAGGGTCTAAGGTTAATACCCTAGCAGAGCGGGGGTTATCTATAAAGAAAAACAAGCATTCCACACAACCATGATGCTAATATAAACAAACTATACAAAGAGAGGTGCACCTGGGGGTCCTTCGTTTGGGAAGATCCAGCTAGGGTCCAAACCCTCTTGGAGTTCCTTTTGCTCCTTCAACCTGCAAAACAATCAAATCAAGAAAGCACAACAGTATATGGACTAAACATCATAAAGAAATCAACTTCATATCATATTGAAAGTTAGTTATGCAATTGAAATAATCATTCATTTGTAAATCATAACATTGATATCATAAACATGAAGAAGATTCATATCAGGAACAAGACAAGTGTTTCTTTTATTATAGATAACTAAAGTACAAAAAGGAATGATTTCATCTGAGTCTTCCTTTCATAGGCTCCAAGCGGAACCATCCTACGGATTCATCCAATCTCAAGCCTTCAACAAGCTCCTTCCATAAGTCACTCAAGGATATGTCAACAAAAGAAGAGAAATCATAACTCAAGGAAACAAGGGTTTCTTGTAATGGGGGAAGTTCTAGAAGCATAGGGATCTTCATACCTCATCTGGGATAATCTCAATAGAGTGATTTTTCTCTCTATTCTCTCCTCCCTTAGGCCTTCCCATTGAATCCTTTTTATACTTCTTCCAAAGTAGTTTTTTAGTTGGGAATTCATTGGGAATAGTTGGGCCACGGACACTAATAAGTAATTAGTCGGTAAAACCCGTGATCTCCACCCGAAATTAAGGAGATTTATTTTTTTTAAGTGTTTTAAGACATATACACGGGTTGGGTATACACAGACCCACGTACACATGCGTTTAGCTCAGGGAAATGTCGTGTATAGGGAGTAAAACACTGTTTTTTAAGTATTTGGACTAGGTCTAGAAGGAGGGGTTGCCCTAGGCCATGAGTACAGCATCACAAACATCAAGAGTGAGATTTGGAGCTATAACAGATGCCCCCTAATATATGAGGTTAGAAGGGGTACATGATGGCTGAAATATATTATGTAAGTGCATGGAAAGGAAACTTGTCAAGAATTGAGAAGGACTTCACCAGAGTTTAGACTGCCAAGACACAAAAGGAGATTAGAAAGAAACAGTGTCTAAGGTGGCATACCCATGATCAGAGAAAGTGAAGCATATTCGCATATCAAGTACAAGCGAATCCATCAAGTATACAAGTATAAAGCACTGGAAGATACATAATGGATCATCTGATCATGATCGAACAAGTACATGTCTGAATATCACATATAAGAATGTCAATGATGCTGAAGGATGAAATGGATCACTGATATCAAAGACTGATCCCAAAAAGTACCAAATGAACATGATGGAGTAAGATGGTACTACACTACAAACTCAGGTGCCAACATATAAAATGTCACCATGAATGATTGCAACATATAAGGAGGAGTGGTATAAACTAGTAGCAACAGGAGCAACTGTCAAGTGAACCAATGAATGCTGATGCAACCTGAGGTCTTCATCGACCGCCATGGTACATTTCTACACCATGGGAATAAATGATTTGAAGTAGACCATGTGAGAAATCGTTTGATTACTGGTCATTGATGTATACCATTAACAAATGCGAGACTACTCACCAATAATGATAATGAGCGTCAAGGTACCCAGTACAATCTAACAAGTGTGAATAGATGAGCTGGAGTCGAACACCTATAAGAATCTATCAATCAGGAGATAATGATGATTTCCCACTATCGATAGCAAAGGATCTGCCACTAATGACTACAAACCCCAAGGTACTGCCAAATGGACTCTAGATCTTTGCCCCAGAGCAATGAGTCGTAGTTGATAGGGAAAGATCCACTAGAAGGAAGGCATTAACACATCCTTCATTAATCTAGCACGAGTGTAAGCCGTAGGCCAATAATGTGGAAGGAATCAGACAAAAAAAGATGTAGTAACCTGACCGAAGAATGTTTCCGGCGTACACAAGATGTGGCTAGCGCACGACAGAAACCCTCTGAACCAACCAATAATGAAAGCTAACACAAAGGCGAGGTATCCACCAATAGGGTCAAATGGAGACCAAGGTACTGCACGAATCCTAATGTGTGATAGTGTAAGCTGATGTCAAACACAAGGGAAACCACTCAGTCAAAGACCCATGATACAGATCGATGCTGAGCACAAGGTGACCTATCAATAACGAAAATAGGGCCAGGGTGCAGCTCTAGGCCTGTCCTCAAAGCAAGATGTCGTCGTCGATAAGGACAAGACCCACCAACAAGAATTCAATGAGGACCTTCTCAAACCAACATGAGTAAAGGACCAATATAACTGATGTGATGATAGACAAGATATTGACAACCAGGGATGGCCGATTGAAAAATGAGTCAAGAGACACCGCAGAGAGGTTGACTCAGGCTGACTTACCTTGAACAATAGCACGCCTCAATATGACTATGTCGTAGCATATGATGACTTTGTATAAGTTCGCCATGCAAGAGGCATGAACAAACCCTCCATATGATTGGAAGAGATAACCAATCGGGGGAGAACTGACTCAATAACAAGGTTGAGGCGTACCTAAGTCAAACTAAATCCCACCCAAACGGAGGAGACTTTGTTTTGAGTGCTTTGTTCAAGGGTGACACGACTGACTCTAGCTGCCAATAATAAGTGGAAATACTGTCCCATTCCCGATATTTTTGGAATATATAATTTTTTATCTTTTTCTTTATGCTAGAAAAAGAATAAAAGAATGCTATAGTACAGTGGAAAGAATGAGTGTCAGTGAAACAGATGATCTAGTTCCTGGGATTGGAACATTCCTATGCTCAATGCAGGGAGGTGAAAATTGGTCAAAGACACTCAAAGGCATGTTCCTTCCACGGGTCAAGGTGTGTCAAGTTGCAAAAGTCAAGGACATGCAAGTTTGATTTTGCAGTCGTCATGGTCAAAAGTTGGCTTAAACATGAGTCCAAGTGAAGCCAGCTCAAGGACAAAATGTGCCAATGGTCAAAATGTAATGCAGTAGTACAACTCAACACAAAGGAGCCTCTAGGGTGTAAAGCTAGAACGAAGCGGAGAGGCAAAGAGGAATGAGTCTTCAGCCTAGCCTACTCAGATCGAAGCAGCATGGGCAAAAAATGTTAGTGAGGTGCTAACTACGATGCCCATGAAAAGGATGGCTCTACCATCGTGTCATGATTTAAAAATTGGTGAGTGAAGGTGGTTTATGAACCATAACACGATGGGATCAACCCTATGGCAAGTATATCGGCAAATGGAGGCTAGTATGCATAATGCAACGGAAAAAATGGCTTCCCTAACCTATATGCCAGTAAAAAAACAATACCTACCATGACGGGTCAGCAGTCATGGAACCGTCTCGAAACTGTCGAAAAAGCGTCCAAAATGTCCTGAAAATCAAACCATTCTCGACATTCCAAGCTCCCAAGTTAAAAGTTACATGAGACAAAACAAAATCAAGATTTGAAAAATTTTGCATTTTCAAAGCTTATATAATAGTCTTTTGACTCACCATTATCATCATTTGGTTTGAGAGCAAAGAAGTGGAGCAAAAGGAGCAAGCGTTGCCATTCGCCAAAACCGACCATTCGAATTGTCCCAAAATCACCAGGTAACCCTTAAACTTATCTTGCATTCCATTGTGATTGGTTTTAGAACTTTTAATTTAAGTTTTACCGTTAAATTATTGTTAAAAATTTTGTCACAGCATATATGCGGGTTGGATATAAACAACCTGCATATATGCAGGCCCTACACACGACTATGTGTAAAATGGACCTGCATATATGCCGTGAAATCTTCAAACAAAAAATCTAAGGGTCCAAATTCATTTTTCTTTAGGATGCCAGTCACTTGGAGAGAAAGAGAGCATACCTTAGTGGATGATGAGGTTATGAACGATCCTATGCTTTGGATGCCTTACGAGGATGTGGTTTGCTAAAGTTCTTTAAAATGGCAAATATGAAAGAAAACACCCGCCTGCTTGACATGCTCATTCACTACTGGAGCACCGAGGATGACGCGTTTATGACTGATCAGATGCCGCTCAGGATAGAGGTTGAAGATATTTATTTCATCACTGGCCTTTCTCAGAGGGGAGAGGTGGTACATTCCACAGGCAAGTCACGAGGCAGTCTCTCCGTCGAGGAATACGTACACATCTATTGTGTGGGTCATCCTAAAAAGGTTGGAAGTCAAATTCCAATCAAACATGTGGAGAGTTTATCTTTGAGAATAATCATATTCACCATAGATAGAGTGAACATAATGGCTTCTTTGCACCAGGCATCATGACTAGCCATGAGCTTAGCGGTAAATTTCCTCGCCACCGTCTTTGATTGGTGTACTCCTCTTCTTGCTAACCTAAAGAGCCAGCTTACTTCTATCAAGAAGGGACAGAGAAAAAACTTCGGATATGGAACTATCTTGTGCTTTTTCTTCTTTGAGAGGGTCCCAGCACTTCGTCCTACAGTACCGGTTTCGATCAGCATCCCACGAGATCCACGCATGGTCAGGTGGGCTGACTTGATGAAACATCTAGGTGGTGGGGATGTCCCACGGACTGCTTTCGACGATGACTTCTTCTCCTGGTGGGAGCAATAGATCATTGCCATATATGACTACCCTTATGCTGGGTTGGATTTCCGAGGAGATCTCGATCTAGCATTACCACTATCTGCAGCATGGGGTGACATAGGTAACAAATATTTTTGATTTTACGATTTTTTTGTGATTTTTCAAATATAATAATAAATTTTGAAAAATATTTTTTATAGGATTCAAATGATTAACATGATGATCATGTTCTAGATATTGGGCCGGTGCGACCAGATGGGTTCCCACAGCATGGACATCGGGCCGAGGGGCCAAAGAGGTGGCTGCAGACACAGAGTGACTTTTACACACTGTTCAGCGGTACTTGGTGAGACTAACTCACTAAGTACCGATGGAGGCTGTAGAGGATCTCCCTATAGATATGTAGCGTCATGTGGTTGGCATGCCAGGAGACTAGGTTCACACTCTTAGGCTTGTGGCCAAAGCAGTAGTTGCATACTTAGCTGCTCCTCTTGAGCCAGGGCATTAGATGTATTGGAAATGATTATGGGCATTTGAGTCCCAATTTTTGTATATTATTTTGGACACACTTATGTACACTCGAGATGCTTTATGATATATATATACAATTCTGGCCTTTTGATGCTTGATTTTATTATGATGAATGATTGATATGCCTGTCTAATGCTTGATTAGCGATAGAATCCACTAACCAATTATGAGATCTTAGAATGTGCAAATAATTAATGTAAGTAAATGATCTTTGCAAGAACCTTACCCTTAAATACTGGTGATATAAACATGGATCCCTTACCTGATAAATGTTATTCAGTTGTGACACTATCAATTGTGAATCAAGATAAACTACCAACGAATCGATTTCATAAGAAATTGCTTCAGATAGTAAATTAATGACGGTAGTATACTTAGCCATATTATTTGAAGTAGGACCAATGCATACTCCTCTTGACACCATCAATTGACCAGTTGGATAGTAGATTACCCAAGCTGTGGAAGCAAGGTTCCGAGTGTGCCAATTAGCACCATCTATGAATCCAAAATAGACCAAGTCCTCCATCAACTCCTGCCACAACATATCAAAAAGTGTCAATATCAACAAACTCTCGATGTGATATGTACAAATATACAAAATGTACAAAGAAGTCATTGCCTAGCTGCTACTTAAGCAAAGTACTTCTTGAGGTAGAACCTGTTTCGGGGCTCCACCAACTTGTTTCCTTCAAAATCGATTAACTCATACACCCCTTTTTCTAAAACACGTTTAATTATAAAGGGACCGTACCACATAGGTTTGAACTTGCCTGCCCCCAAGGCGTCCTTATCTTGGTCATAAACCAAGACAAGGTCACCTTTAGAAAAGACTCAAGGATGGACAGCTTTATCATACTGAGTTTTAACCCTTTTCTTATGAGCCTCATTGATTGTGGCAGCATCTCAACGCTACTCATCGATATGCTCCAAATGAAGGAGGCGCTCTTCGAGACTAGAGGTCTCGGGAAGGAGCTCAATAGCTAACTTAAGAGATGGAATTTCAGATTCAACAAGAAAGATAGATCCCATCCCATAAACTAACTGGAAAGGTGTAAAACTTGTAGTAGTCTTTATAAAGGTTCGATATGCCCAAAGAGCCGGATACAACATAAGATGCCAATTGGATCGATTTTTGTCGATCGTCCTTTGCAGGATCGTCTTAAGGGTTTTGTTCACTGCCTCGACCTATCCATTGGCCTGAAGATGATATGGAGATGAGTGTTCCTACCAAAAACCCAATTTAAGAGCCAATTTAGACATTAGTTGGTTCTGGAAATGACTGCCATGGTCAGTGAAAATCTCTCTCGGGACACCGAGCCTTGAGATAATTTGATTAAAAAGGAATAATGTTGTTGTTTCACTATAATTTTTATAAGTGGGCATGGCTTCAGCCCACTTCATGAAGTAGTCAACGGCCACGATAATGTACTTGTGATTCACTGCTGAAGGCGGATTACAAGTGGTAAAATCAATACCCCACTTAGTAAAAGGACCGATAGTGACAACGAGGAAAAGAGGTGCTGGATGTGCATGCATCTTTCAAGTATAGATTTGACAGGGGTGACAACGTTTGACCGCTTCAACACATTTTTTGAAGAGTGAAGGCCAAAAATAGCCGACACACAAGATATGCTGGGCTGTAGCAAGCCCTGAAAGATAACCACCACAAGCTCCACTGTGGCAATCATTAAGCACTGACTCTTCTTCCTCTAGGGTTAAACAACGCCAAAGGATTGAATCAACCCCTCGATGATATAATGTGTCACCGATGATGAGATAGTTCTTAGCCAAGTGACATAATTTTCGGCATTCATCCTTAGAGAAAGTAGAGGGGAACTTCGAAGTCTAGAGATAGACATTGATATCTCCATACCAAGGGTCAAGTGAAGAGATGAGGAATAAATGTTGGCCAGGTAAAATTTCCTCATAAATTGTATCCTCCCTACAAGGCAACTCAGAGATTAACTCTGTAAAAACCATAGATTTCTTAGACTTGGCAGACAAGTACTCGAGATCGAATTCTTGTAATATGACTATCCATCGATTATATTTGCCCCCAATCACTCACCTACTGAGGAAAAATTGGAATGGATTGACCATTGCTAAGATAAAAGTTTTGTGTAGCAAAATATAATGGCAGAGCCGCTGGATAGCATGGATAGCTGCCAAAGCCAACTTCTCAATAGGGGAATAGCGAAGTTCAAGACCTATCAAGCCTCTGCTCAAATAATAAATCACATGCTCGATGAGAGTGTTATGCTCCTATACCAATAGGTGTCATATATCATGATTGACTTGATGAGCTATGTAATATGTTCATACCTTTACTTGTTGCAAAGGTTTTCCATATTTGTAAAAAATCAAAAAATAAAAAAATGTAAAGAGTTTATACCCTAAAAGACAAATAAAAGGGTAAAAACAATAAAGAAAAGGTCAAAAAATGAAAAGAAAATGAACCCCAACAAAAAGAAAAGACCAAGGAAAGTGTGCAAGTCTAAATGCCATTGCTTTTTGGTTTTTTTATAATAAAAAATTGTGTGCAGTTTGTCACCTATGCCACAATTCATGAATAGTCAAACAGTTTAAGCTTGGCTAGTTCATATTTCAATTTCATGTTGTAGAGATAGAGAATAAAGATCTGACCAAATAGTATAATCTTGGCAGATAAGTAGATAGGTAGAGTGAACAAAAGGAGCTCAACAGTTTAATCTGAGCCCTTGGGTGTAATAAGGCTAGACTTAGATAGATATCTACATGTAAAAGAAAAGAAAGTGTGATAAGGGTTTGCCAGTTTAAGTGCACCCTAATAAAGAAGTAAAAATGCTAGGATAAAGTAGGTAGGGTAAGTAGATGATGGTTGTAGAATAAATGTGTGGTGAATGGTTAAGTTTAATGCTTAAATCTTTTGCTTTCATCACTTGGACAAAGCACAACTCACATTGGAGACAACACATCAAGGAGACAAAGTCAAATTAATTAACTTCCTTACTCCATTTTTCCCAAAAATTTCACTAATTTCCCCTAAGTGCTAAAGGTACCTATAAACAAGTTAGGGGGGCTCAGAGCATTTCTCTGACTTTTGGAGGGACCAGATCCTTGGCCCAATAATTTGAAATACTAAAGCACTTAAATCCCCTTCATCAATATTCACCCCTTCATAAAGTCACTCATTCCCTTTATAAAGCTTTTCCTAAGTAAAATCCTATTTTTCTTAGGAAAATTAAAAATATTCTATCTAGATGAAACCCTCATATATTATTAGCCTAAGGTATAAGTGTTGTATGATGACATGCATTTTCGGAAAACATTAAACTTAGCGCTTTCCCATTCATTTGGTCATATTAACCACTAATGTTATTATTATGTAATTCCCGAATAAAACAACATTACCCGCTCCCGTATTATTTAAACTATTAAAATCCCAAATTTCTATATATCCTGCTCCTTTGGTTAGTTATAACCATAATACATCATTAACCAGGATTAATTAGTTAAACAGTAACTAATTAACAACCCTTAATCCCCCGCCACATTAATAAGGGATTAATTAACCCTCACAGTTAATTAACAACCTCCCTGTCCAATCCTGTCAACCCCGATATGATTAATTAATTCTTAAATGTATCGGGCCCGCCTTCATTAAATCCCCATCATCTCAGAGCCCCAAAAATTTTCTGATCAGGTCCCCAAAATTTAACGGCCATTATGCATATCACGCGACCATTTATGACCACGCATTAGCGCGCGATCACAAAGCAGTTTTTGTATAGTGCCTCTGCCACACGTCAAGCAATTAATGAAATTGCTAGCTCGAGGTCTAATACTACCCTTTCCCCATAAGCGGTGCAATAGAAACCACTTACCGCCTCCTACTAAATGACAAAATGTCTCGTCATTCAGTTGCCACCAATTGTCATTTTCATTCACCTGCCAATATCAACCATTTACTCGTTTAAACACAAAAACCCCAGTTTTTCTCGTTTTCACCTGATTGTGTAGTAAAAACCTATGTAACCCATCTGTGGCACCTGAAGCCTCTGTTAACTGATTCAATCATGGTTTGTCTCCCGAAAAGAATTCTGGACTCACTCCACAGACCTCTCAAGATCAAATGAAACGTTTTCGACCTCCCCTGCAAACTAATGCTTTCTTAACAGTTTTTTTTGTTGTACAGGTGATCAGAAGACCACAACATTGGATAAACAGTCTTAATACTAGTCATAAGACCTATTTACTCTGGGATTGTTATCAAATCTATTCAAATAGAGATGGAAGATAAAACATATTGTAATCAGAAAAGCAAAGGAAACATGAAATTAAATGATTTATTGTTGAAATAGATAGTAAAAACCTAAAATATATAGCGAAGGTAAAAGGACACAGTAAAAAACAGTCAAAGTGTATTAGGGTTAAAGAGTATCATATTGAAGACCAAGTCAAGTAAATCAGCTAGCATAAAGATAAACAGCAGGAAAGACAGTTACAAAGCATAGCATATAAATTCATGTCAAAGTGAAGACAGATGAAAAAACAGAGCAGTAAAAGTAAAAAGTAAAAAGTAAAGAGTAAAGAGTAAAAGTAAACATGAAGAAATTGAGGGTTAAACAAAGATGAAAACACTTTCACCAACTACAATGAATTTTATCCAAAAAGTGAAAAACAGTGAAAATAAGTTTAAGGTTAAAAGATGAAATTAGAGAAAAAATGGCACATTCTTCAGAAATTTCCTGTTTAAGTCATAGTTTTGTAGAAACTATTGTGGCCAATCCAAGAAGTATTTCAAGAAACTGGAGGTGGTTTTTGTTCCTAACAGGCCAATACACAAAAACATATCTCACTTTTTAAACAGGTATTACCAAGAGGGAGATAAGTGTATGTCTTCACAACCTATGTTTCAGTTTATGAAAAGTCCTGTTTTTGACATATTTTTGCAGAGAATATTGTGAACAGCTGGAGATGAATTTTGGGAAACTGAGAGAGGTTTATCTAAAAAACATTCTTGTATACAAAAAATATTTCACTTTTTACATATCTATCACGGATTGAGATATACAAGTGTATCATTGGACCCTAAGTTTGCAGAATTTCTGGGGCATAATGCACAAAGGATGGATGCAGTTAGTGACTGGGATGCCTCATCATCAACTAAGAGTTGCTATCAAATTCAAATTTCTCTTCTTTTGTCACCATAAATCCATAAACATAGTGCCAAATATATTCATTAGTTTTGAATTTCCTTTGTTTAAGTTCTATTAATGTAAACAATTGGAGATATTTGTGAAACTAATCTTGATACTTTTTCAAGATATTTCAGTTTACAATTAGTATAAATACTTCTTAATTTGAAGTATTTTGGGGTGGATTCTTAGACATTGCTGTAATATTGATTATTTTGGAATAAAGTGTTGTTGGACCAAATTTCATATGGCTTGCTGGATGAAGAATTGAAGAAAAGGACATTTCACGGATTTCTTGAAGCAAACACCGGATCAATAAGTCCTCTATACCTTATGTTTTAAAGTTCTCCTGGTTTATTATATCATCCATGTTTCACATATGAATGATAAACGAAAAAGATTAATTTAGAATATGCTTTATTGCACTCTATTTTCAATCATTATTGTTCTCCATGTTTTCTATTGAATTAGTATAAACAATGAAATCTTAATTGCTCATGTTTTCTAGTTCATTCATTTTGATTATTTATTAAAGAATTCTTAACTGCTCTTTATTAGTAATCATTCAAGTTCCCTCTTTAGATGCACTGAAAGATTCTTAACTTCCCTTCACCCATTTTAAACCCATTCCATGTATCTCAAGTTGCCATTTGTTCCCTGTTTGACCATCTTGCCCTATGAAACCAAGTCCAGTTAAGCCATCTTCTTTGACTCCATTAGCCCAATGGCCTAAGCTACTTAGTTTTACCCCTCTGCTATTGAATCTCACCACCCAAACTCAAACAAAACACCTAAACTTCACAACTAGCCTAATATCTTTCAAAACCAAGCTAAATCATAAAGAGAGAGCCCTCTCTGGGTACAGATTGGCTAGATTCTATACCTAAAAGTTGGTTTGTGGTTACCTTGGACCCCTTTCCTCTTCCCAACAACTTCTAGGAAAATATGAGTGATAACGGAGAGCATCGTATTCCTAAACGAGAACCATACTTATGGTCGATTCTACCGCAGCGAGATATAAAAAGAAGTCCCTACCATAATCCAGTGAACTCAAAAGCGGGGCAAAGACTAATGCCTTTTTCAAGGCATCAAACGACCACTGCGCAAAGTCATCCCACACATATGGGACTCCTTTACATAGCAAACACATAAATCCTTTAGTGATCTTGGCATAATTTTCTATAAACCTTCTTAAGAAATTAGCTTTCCCTTGAACACTTTGAAGTTGTCGAATTGAGGACGGGGGAGGCAACTAAATTATTGCCTCTACCTTGAAGGGATCAACCCGAATCCCTTCATTTGACACAATGAACCCTAATAACCGACCAAATGTAACCACAAAAATGCACTTATTAAGATTCAACCCGATCTAGTAAAATCAACATCACTAAAAAACCAATCGAAGGTGACTATGATGATAAGTTCTCTTTCGAGAACGAGTAGCTAGATCATCCAAGTATGCTTCGATGATATGTTTAATGTTGTGGAAAGCATATGACATGGCCCACTGGAAAGTAGCTCTAGCATTTTTAAGACCAAAAGGAATCTTTCTATATGCAAAGGTACCCCAGGGACATATAAAAGCTATCTTATGTTGATCTTCAGGACAGATAGAGATCTGATTATAACCGGAAAAACCATCCATGAAGGAGAAAATCTCATTGCCCGCACACTCATCAATAATCTAATCAATAAATGGTGTGGGTTAATTATCTTTGGGACAAGCTTTTTTTAGGTCCCTAAAGTCAATGAACACTCAGATTGTTCCTTGCTTTTTATCCATAGGGACTAGATTAGAAACCCAATCTGTAAGAGGAACAGGGTATATGAAACCCGCCTTGAGCAACTTCTCTACTTCAGCTTTAATGGCTGCTGCTTTCCTAGGATTAACTGGCCGAAGCTTTTGACGAATCAGTTTGGCGTTTTCATACGTCTTGATCTCATGTTGAACTATGGATGGATCAATGCCAGGCATTTCTTCATAAGACCAAGCGAATACATCTCGAAATTCCTTAAAAAGGTCAGTGTAAATTTGAATTTCTTCAAGGGAACATTCGGCTCCGATGAAGAGATTCTTAATCACGCTAGGGTTCCTAGAGATGTTTATAGATATCATTTTTGAGATCACCGACATATTACCTTCAGCACGAAAGTGTGCTGGAGCCAAAGGATTTGATACCGTACAAACATCACTAGTAAAGAGCTCAAAGAACCTAGATTCTACTTCCTGCAATGGAGGAAGAAAATATGAATGATGGTGTAAATCTTCCCAAGGTCTATGTACACCCATCATTACTTCTAAGATCACTTCCTCAGATGGTAAAACCTTGTCTAAACAGTCCATAGTGGAGGTAGAATCAAGGGTCCAGGCTGGGGCCACATCACCATCTAGCTCCTCCTGGGAGAAAGGAGTAGAAGGGCTGTCTACAGAGTTGATGATAGACTGATATTTGAGCTGTGTTGTAGACATAGGAAATTCCATTCCACCAACTTGTCCTTCAGCTAATTTGGTCGTAGGTGAAGGCAAGGTCCAAGGATCTGAAAAATAATGAGTTCGAAAGAACCCTTCTCGTGAAGATTCCTTGGTTGATGAAACAACATTGATTCTAGCGATAGGAGAGGGAAGATCAAAGGTACCCATCAATGAAAAATACATCCCAACTCCTAGATTCTCGGTAGGTAGACACGGGTTATCCACTAAAGGAACAGTAGAGTCCGAAGTTGCTCGAGGATCAACTGGACAATAATCTAATTGATCAACCTTAATGATTTTCCCTTCATGAAGAAAGCAAATGACATGAAACAGAGTTGAAACAACGGCGTCCATTTTGTATACCCAGTTCCTTCCTAAGAGGAGATTGTAGTCTAGGTTAGCATCAATGACTTCTACTTCAACATTAATGACTTCCGCCCAACACATATGGGAAAGGTTGGGATAATCCCATGCGGCTTATGAGAATGCCCATCAAATGTAGTCATGAGGGTAGGTGAAGGAACAGTCGAAGGCAATCCAATGGCCTTCCAACATGACATCGACATGACACATGTGGAAGCTCCTTCATCAATAATGATACAAAAAATGTTAATTTTTCGGTATGTAGCCTGTATTTGAAAAGCCATGTGATGAGGGAGTCACTTTTTGACATTTAGCATGTTGAAAGTGCGCACTAAAGAGTTATTTGGATCAACTGCCCCTATTGCTGAAAGTAAAGCACTTAGTTGAGTTGGACACGACTGGAGAACCTCTAAAGTAGACATAACGCATGGACTCTAAGCCAGATCCTCAAAAATGGAGTAATTCTAGGCGTCCCTAGAATTTGGATTGATAGTCGTGTGTTTAGCAGAACCTTTCAGTATCCGTGGTATAGTCTCGACAGGGGGTCGCTCAATATGAAGGTTGGTACTTCCAGGAGCAGTTTTGTCCTTGGATGTTTTAGCTTCACCATAATCACATGACTGAGTGGCCACATGGACATTAGAAACCATCATGAAAACATTTAATGATTTCTCTCCTTCCTGATTACCCCCTGCAGAGGTACCAGGGTTTGAGTTCACTCCAGCAAGCAGTTGCTGCCCTTGGGGAAAAGGGTTGGTTAACACAGCTTAAGAACTAGAAGTCCCTTGCTGCCCTAACAAGCACTAAGCATCTTGAATCTTTGGGCAGAGATGAGTTAAATGGTCTCCACTGCATAACTTGCACAGAAACTTGACTTTCTTTTTAGACTCATTTCTACCACCACCAGCATTATTTTCGGATTTATTTTCGTCAGTCTTCCCATCTTGACTCTTTTTCTTACCTTGTCCTTTCTTCTTCCCATTAGAATTCTGATTTCCTTTGGGGTTGGAAGATTGGACAGAATTAACCTAATAGGGTTGGGAAGAGGAAGGGTTAGATGATGTGACCTAGTTGTTAGGAGTAGTTTGTAAAGACAACTGCTGCAATTGGGTCAACAGGTTCACCACATTTGTGTCTACCGATCCAACGATACCATCCGCATGGGGACCTGGCTTCGACTTGGCTATATCAAAATTAGTCCTGAGAGCATCAGGCAAGACATTTTGTAGAATCCCAGACTGAGAGTAAATCAATTCTAATTGCTGGGCCCTAAAAATGGCTTGCTCCTCAGAATAGACTCCGGACAGGGAGACATCCTTAGAGATTTCAGGTTGTAAGGATTTCAAAAACCATTCGAGACGGTATTTCGGAGGGATTTCGGCTTTAATGAGCCTCTTTCTCCGTCGTATCCTAATGAAAATTGGCCAAAAGTTCTGTTCTGGCATCATAACGAACGGGAAACTGGAAATGATTTAGGAAAATATTAGCTAAGTTGGTGAAAGATGTAAAGCTGCCCTCTGGCAACTCTATATACCACTTGGCCGCATTACCAGTCAAGGTGCATTGAAAAAGTCTCAACCTAATTGAGTCATCAATAAGGGAGTTTGATGAGCACCACAAATGGAATGTGGTTACATGGTCACCTGGGTCTTCGTCACCCTTCCCCTCAAACTTTGGAATGTCCGAAGGGAGTATGGTTGGGACCGGAGGCCAAGCCGGATTGTATTTGATTGGATTTTTCGTTAATTTTGTGAGATCTGGCAAATTCAACGTTGCCAGAAAAGGAAGCCTAGGAGGACCTTGGGGATTCCACCCAGAATAGGCGGAGCTCCCAAAGTTTTGAAAATATTGGCCTAGATTTTAGAAAGCACCAGGCTGCCCGAAGTTATCGACAGAACCAACTAAACCAAAAGGCAGACCTTGTGATCCAGCAAAACACAGAGTTTGACCAAATCCGGCCGAAAAACCTCCATAACCAGCAAAGATTCCTCCTAAAGGATTATAAGGAGTTGATAACCCTTGGTAAGTATTTTAAGCAGAAGCTAAGGGAGGAATACTTCGAAACGCACTAACTATAGAGTACGGCCTATTCCCTTGTTGGCCAAAGAACGGATTCACATTTCCCATGCGACTAACCAAAGGGTTAGTCCAACCTTGAAAAGGATTGTTGCTTTGTCCTGTAGCGGAAAAAGGCATAGATCCTATCGTCGGGTTGGAATGTGGTATATGACCACTTCCAAAAGGAAAACCTTGGAATGAAGCTGACCCACCCATCATGGATGTGGAGGCACTAAAAGGAACTGACGGAATACCCTGTGAATGGGTTCCAAACGGGAAAAATCCAGAACTAAAAGCATTGGCTTGGGAATTTCTACTTGTAGAAGGAATGGAGGTAGACCCAACTAAAGATGTGCTAGAAAAAGACCCAAATAAAGATGTAGAGGGGATGGAAATAGTTCTTCCCCCTTGTACAAATGTTGGAGTCTGCAAAGTTGTAGCACTTGTGGTAGAAGCCATGCTCCCAGTAGTGGTCATCGATGGTAAGTGCGTAATATGACCTGGACTTGACAGTCTATGCATCAGAGTCCCAACGTATTGTAATACGTTTGGATGGCTAGAAGGTAGGGGAGAATTCGGAGCCACTGACGACTCTGGGAGTTCTTCTACCTCTATGTTATCTTCCGATTGAAAGAGAACTCGAGAAAGAATCAGAGTGTTCGTCTCTTATTCTACGGAAGTACCAGGCCTGTCCTGAACACTAATGCTCCCGAGGGGAGGATCAATCCCCGATGAATCAGCTTCCACAGAATGGAACTGATCGGCAGTATTACCTCTGCGCCTTCTAGGAGAAGGCTCTAAACTTGGTGGTGAAAGACCACGAAGTCTTCGAGACTGTCTAGGTGATCGGAAAGCCACTTTGAATTTTTTATTAAGCTCTAATAAAGACTCAAGAAAAAATGAAAGCTAGGCCAACTAAGAGCACAGAGCACACACTAAAAAGTCCCTAAAAGATATAAGCCATTCAAACAACTTTCATGTATTTCCGCTCCGGGTGGTGAGGATCGGACACCAAAATACAAGAAAGTGAAGTAAGGGGCCTTCGAATATATTTTTGGATAATAACGGCCTAGTCCTACCAACGAAGGTAACAAAGGAAGTTACGTTGACCTCCTAACAACAGCCTGCGCTGGTGCAAACCCCCAAGCTTCACAAGGGTGCCCTCCAGTAGTACCGTTGAGAGTGATACAACGTCAACCTCAGGTGCCATGGGATTCCCCTCTACAGCCACCTATGTAGATTCCTAGGAGAAGCAACTAAGGTTAACAACTCGTATCAGAAGCCAGGCGGAACAGTCTTGAGGTAAGATCCGACAAGTAGGAGAGGGGGTATCTCTCTTCCTTATCTTCAAAAACCCTCATTCTTAACTCCGAGATCCGGAGATTTCCTGGTCTTCCTAACACTATTGGATTTGCACTCACTATTCAAACTCCTATGTTTGATAGTTTAAATGGCCTTGGAGAGTTTTCTCTCCACTCGCCTAATCCAAGGCCTTAAAATATCCTAAAACTTGTTGGTGTGTCTAACTCGACAAGCATAAAAAAGTTTTAGTGTATTTTAATTAGCGCTTGTTTTTAAATGGGCTATTCTTTAAGTCAAGGGATAAGAGGAAGTGAAACTTTTGGTGTTTTGACGCAAAAGAAATTAATAAAAACCAAACTATATGCAAATGCACTCGTTTTGTTCTTCAATGACAGAAATTTCTACTAGGTTCAGAGGAACTTCTAAGAAAGCAACAAATTTTTCTTTTCTTTTCTCTTACTCAAGCTTCACACTCACAAAAATTAACAAAACTATGGATGCCCTAAAAAGATGCGCAAATTTATCCTAATGCAATGAGTACATGTTGATGCAAAACTTAAGACTACTCTAAATCCAGAAATGAAAGTAACTTGTTTATCAATTCTAATTTTCCACTTAAGATGTTTAGATAGAATATAAGTTGCTAATGCTCACTTTCATCCAAACACTAAAATCAAGTTTCAAGACAAACAAAAATGCACTTTCACTCGCAAAAAGAAACTAAATCAAAACAAAGTTCAAGAAAGCAAAACCAAGTTTTCAAGAAGTTTTCTTCAAAAGCAAAAAGTGCTCTAAACAAGACTGAAACTTTATGATCGAAGAATAGGAAACAAAACACTTTTGCAAGTTAACAACACAAGATGGGTGAAAGCTCAACAAAAAAATGTGTTTCAAGATGCTCTTAACAGTCAAAAGCAGCAACAAAAAGCTTGGCAACAAAGACCAAAAAGATCGAAAAGACAACTTTCAAGAAAGTGTCAATGAACAACTTTCAGAAAGTAAGAAAAATAGACGGTCATAAAGATGTAGTTTTGACATGCAAACAAAAAAGTCACCAAAACAAGATTTGACACAAAGATTGAGATCAATCTTTATGCCCTGGAAGACCAGAGCAACTAAGATTCCCAACAAGAAATCTTGTGTGCTTAAACAAAAACGATGATGTTTGCAACAAAATAAAACAAGACCAACACTTTCCACAATCGGAGAGAGTTTGAAATCATATACTTGCTGTAAAAATAAAGACTGGCGCAAAAAAGTAACTGTTCAGGACTGACTCAGACCAGCAGATAGATCTTCAGAAACAAAAATATTTGAAAAATCTTGAAAATTTTAGGGTATACGCGACTGTGTTAGTGCACAACTGCGTGTATACACTATTCAGCCCAAGGAAACCTACGTATACGTGGGTTGACTTGAGGAAACATGCGTACATACGCCTCTGTAAACTATAAAAACAACGTATATAACAAATTACAAGAAAAAACAAAAAACAGTCTAAAGAAACTGATCAAACTTACAATTCAGGTTCCTAGAGGAACAGACTACTCAATCATAGCAAGTAAATAAACAGTTGAGACCTGATTGGCTTGAACAAACCCAAACTAGGAACAACAATATTGTTGTCCCCAGTGGAGTCACTAATTCTGTTAAGGGAGAATGTCCCCTAGGGTCTTGGGTTAATACCCTAGCAGAGCGGGGGTTATCTATAAAGAAAAACAAGCATTCCACATAGCCATGATGCTAATATAAACAAACTACGCAAAGAGAGGTGCACCTGGGGTCCTTCGTTTGGGAAGATCCAGCTAGGGTCCAAACCCTCTTGGAGTTCCTTTTGCTCCTTCAACCTACAAAACAATCAAATCAAGAAAGAAAAGCAGTATATGGACTAAACATCATAAAGAAATCAACTTCATATCATATTGAAAGTTAGTTATGCAATTGAAATAATCATTCATTTGTAAATCATAACATTGATATCATAAACATGAAGAAGATTCATATCAGGAACAAGACAAGTGTTTCTTTTATTATAGATAACTAAAGTACAGAAAGGAATGATTTCACCTGAGTCTTCCTTTCATAGACTCCAAGCAGAACCGTCCTTAGGATTTGTCCAATCTCAAGCCTTCAACAAGCTCCTTCCATAACTCACTCAAGGATATCTCAACAAATGGAGAGACATCATAACTCAAGGAAACAAGGGTTTCTTGTAATGGGGGAAGTGCTGGAAGCATAGGGATCTTTAGACCTGATCTGGGATAATCTCAACAGAGTGATTTTTCTCTCTATTCTCTCCTCCCTTAGGCCTTCCCATTGAAGCCTTTTTATACTTCTCCCAAAGTAGTTTTTTAGTTGGGAATTCATTGGGAACAGTTGGGCCACGGGCACTAATAGGTAATCAGCAGGTAAAACCCGCGATCTCCACCAGAAATTAAGGAGATTTAATTTTTTTAAGTGTTTTAAGACATATACGCGGGTTGGGTATACACAGACTCATGTACACATGCGTTTAGCTCAGGGAAATGTCACATATAGGGAGTAAAACACTGTTCTTTAAGTATTTGGACCAGTTCTAGAAGGAGGGGTTGCCCTAGGCCATGAGTGCAACATCAAAAACATCAAGAGTGATATTTGGAGCTATAACAGAAGGTGAAAGGTCACAGGTTGCATGTGAGAAGGAAAATGAAGGAAAATAGAGGAAATTGAAGATAATAGAGGAATCAATGATAAAAATGATTCTAAGAATTATTTCACAACCTTTTGTCAATTTCGTGTTATAATTTTTTTGAAAGAGGAGAAAGAAAAAGTAAGCAAGCAAGGAAAGGAAAGGAAAAGAAAAGAAGGACAAGGAAAGCAAAGGAAGGCAATGACCAAACAACTTCAGAGGGAATACTTGCAGGTAACAGATTGCATGTGTGATTTCCTAGCTGGTTTTGACATGCATGGTATGTGCATCTTGGTATGTGGTTCTCTTGTTGTCATTCGCATGGATTTTTCCAGGATTCGATAGTGAAATTTAGCCTAGACTTTCCATTTTCGGATAACCATGGTGTGATGGGATTGTTCTTGGTTTGAGCTTTGGATTGCCGGGTGGTTTCAAAATATGGGGTGACATGGTACCAAGCAAATTCCAAAATGCCTTGGAATCCCTTGACCAGTAATGGTGGGATAGAAGGTAAAGCCTGAGGGTGGAGACAAGAAAATTCCTCAAGGATGGTGAAGGAATTCAGAGGCATCCAAGCTCAGTTTGGTTTTGTGATCTCAGCACCAATTTAGGTGGGGTACTGGTATGGTGAGGATGGAGGTGGTTTAACCTCTAGATTCCCCTATTTGTTTATGGATTGGTTTATCCCATGAGATCCCACATTCATTCTTGGAATATAGCACGAGGGTGATTGGCTGAAAGAAATATATGGTTAAACAAATCTATGTTAGGGTGGAACGTGGAAGTCCCGAACTCGATTGGTAATTGCATATTGTTAATAAAATCTAAATGCAAGACCTAATTGATTTTATGATAGTTAAGATGAGAAGGTAGGGACCCTTCTTGTTAAACCTCAGACAAGTTTTCAGTCCCTTATGTTCAGACTTGCATTCATGACCTGTAGGTTGCATATCTACCAAATGTTTGAAAAACTATCAGTCCCGGTTGGCGACTGTTAGGTCAAGTCCTAGTTTCAGTTTTGGTTTACAAGCATTGTGTTCATGCATTTTATGAGTTCTGAAAGCTTCATGGACTTCTGGGGAGAGACTTAGCCCCAACCCTGGAAAGTAGACTTAATTCTCGAATTCGTTGGCACAACACTAGTAGAAAAAGGAACGATTGCACTAATGCATGCCTATGGGAGTGACTCGAAAGGCTCTAGGTCAGGGAAAAGGTGAGTTGTCTCAGGGGTTGGACACTTGGAGGGGTCGGGTTACTCCTAGAGGTCCAGTGGCACCTAAGGAAAGTTAGTAAGTTCTAGTTGTGTCGACTCCATTTCCTTAAGGTCATCTAGGAGGTTGAGTCATATCATAGTAAACCCTCATATCATGTTTACCATGAGTGAGCTGGTGAAGTGGGTAGATGTGAGAAGAGGTGACGTTACAAAGCCAAAAATATTTTGGCATAAGCATGTGCGTTCTTAAACAACATATTCCAATAATATATTTCCTTAAATATCTTGTGTGTAGTGATTTCACCTATGAAGTGTCAACTGGTTGGCCCATCATACATCTCTAAGAGAACCTTATTAGCATTAGTAGTTTCTAAATAGTGGATAAAACCTCCATTGTGGTACTTTATAAAGAGTATCTCATTGGTTAGTTCACATTATGATGTTAGCTACCTATACCAATAGGTTTCATTTTTCATGATTGGCAGGGGAAGTGCTAATATGATCTACTTTGATGGTGTAAAGATCTCATATTTGTGTGGAAAACACCTATCTGTAGTTGCTTGATACCAATCCTACTTCTGAATGGGTGATCCAACAGTCTAAGCTGGGTCATGCCATATTTCAATTTTTTGTTGTAGACTAGAGAAAGAAATCTGTCCAAACTGTTCAATCTTGGCAGATAAGTAGTTAGGTAGAGAATGAAGGTTCCCAACTGCTTAATCTGGGGCCTTGGAAGTAATAAGGCTAGCCTTAGATAGAAAATCAAAAGAAAATGCTGAAGGAAAAGAAAAAGGCACATAAGGGTTTGCCAGTCTAAGTGCAGCCTCCTTGAAGTAACAAAAAATGCTAGGCAATAGAATGGGTAGGTAGATGGGGTTACAGAAGCATGATTTCTTTCATATCACTGGAATGAGCAAAGGAAACACATGGTGGCCAGTGCAGATATTCCTATTAAGCAATTTTGGAGCAACAAAGTGGAGCATGTCTAACCTCCCAATCATCCCCCGTCAAATTCCTTGCTAACATCCCTCTATCACCTTGGTTTATGAGAGAAATCAAACTCATTCATTGATCCTTGTAGCATAAAGAGCCACACTTCTTGTGTAAAAATATTTTCATTTTGATCTACTCTCCTAACTAAGTTTGTTCCCTAACAAATTAGTCTTTGCCTCCTCTCTTCCACATTCCCCTCCAATACTAACTACTAACTCTATCTACACTTAACTCCCTATGTTCCCCTTTCCCTATTACCATATCACTATTGTGTATAAATAACCCAAAATATGTATATATCCCTCCCCTTTGGCATTATAGCCATACGTTCAAATATTAGAAAACCATGCAGAATCAAAGTCTTGTTGTATATGGTTTGTTTAAAGTCGGGGATTAAACTAACCCCTGGTTGGTTTAATAACCTAAACCCTACCCTTTTCCCCTTACAACCCCTTCACAAATACTTTACCCGCACTATTTGCAAAACATTGTTAAAAACCCACTTTTGCCGCCTATCCAAAGTTTTGTTAAAATGCGCATTTCACATAAAACAAAAGAAATTATTAATATAATGCCGTCGGGTCCCGCCGTATTGTCCTATCAGCTTTGCGCCCCGTCAACCGTCGGATCTGGGCTTTCCCATCCGACGGCCCACATTGATATCGGACCGCCCCCGATAGCGGTACGTTACCTCCCGAAAAGTGTCAGACCATGACGTCAGGGCAATGACACGCGTCGCTCCCAAATTGTATCGGGAGGCCGCCTGCCAAAACTGCTCCCGTACTATAAGCGGTCCGATAATACCGCTTACCGCCCTCCGTATACCGCCTGCCCACGTCATGCCCACGTCACGCCAAGTCGACCCCGCATCAGCGCATGGCCCGCCATTGCTCCACGCTGTCCGCCACCTCATCAGTCCCCGTGGACCACTCACAGGCCGCCACGTCACCTTTCCGTACCCGACCCCACCCGATGACGTCATGCTGACGTCATCCAAAAAACGCGCCAGAAGCCCAAAATTTCCAATATTTTCGCCAAAAATCACGTTTTTTCTCATTTGTTCACCAAAAGACTATTGTGCTCCTACATGAAATATAACGACGTTCTCGCCGCCAACCCGCAGAAATTGATTTTAGAGATTGTGGGCACCCTCAATTCGCCTGCATTGCCACCATTGCCCGAGGTTTACCAGGTATTTATCAAAGCTTCCCCTCCACGCCTGGTTTTTCCCATAGTTCTCTGAGCAAATTAATAAAAGGAAAAAACACTGTAAGTTCGGCAAATCTTCAGGAACCATTGGTCTTTCTCCACACTGTAAACTCAATTTTACTTGCAGAAGTCCCCATTGTGTCCAATCTCCAATATTTTACAGTCTGTTTGCGCATTCGCAAACTAAAACCTCTGCTACACAAGTCCACCGGGAAAACAGCTCTTAAGTCCCAGCATTTGCTCATTAAACCTTTTTTCAGGAGCATTTCAACTTGTTTTCACCATAGTTCACCCTGTTTCCTCTGTAAATTGCCCTGCTACTGCAAAATTCACTACTCTGTATCGCTGTGCCCAGAAAATTAAGGTCAAATATAATTCAAAGTACCAAAACCATGGAAACACCAGTGGCATTGAATGTAACACCTCTAAATGCCCCACAAAGAGAGCTAGAATGGCAGGCCCTGGCTGACAGAGACTACCAAATGGCAGAGGGAATCCCAGACTACAGCAAATACCACATTCATGTACTCAATGACCTTAAAGCCAAGCATCTCAGTGGAAATGATATCCTAGGGATTTGGGACTCCAATTTGCCCATTTTCAATCTCCCTCAGGTCAATATCCTCCCAGACTTGATACATAGATGCAGTGCCAACTATGACCCATGTCAGAGAGTTGTCCTCAATTCCTCAGGCTCAGTTTTGTTCCATGTCACCCCTGAGGCCATAAATGAGATGCTACACTTTCATACTGCAAAGCCATTGACTCCTCTCTCCATGATGGACTTGCTAAAGAAAGGAGGCAAGCTGTCTAGTGCCCAAATTTTAAAGATCAATCAATTATTCATTCAACCAGGCTCTGAAACTGTGAGGACTCCTCCCATAGGAAATGTATATTTCAATGAGTTGGGCAGGATGCTTGTGGATATGATCAGTTATGTCCTGGGTTATAGGTCATCTGAGGATGCTGATGAAACCATTCTGGCGATGCTGTCCATCTTCTCCCCTGGAAAGCCTCCTGCTGTTCACTATGATTATGCTGCCTACATTGCCAACAAGATTCATGAGCAATTGATGAATCTAGAGAGGGAGAGGATATTTAGATACACTTCTTACATCTATCACTTGTTCCTATTCTATCAGCCTGATAGCTTCCCTATTACTCTCAAGAAGCTTGATGCCCAAGGGAACCAAAGATCTGTAGTATTTTGGTCTTCAGTTTTCCATCACATATCTTTTTCACCATATAACTACTGTGAATTCATAGACCTGTTTATCCATCCAGCCATGTCCTTGCTGTTGAGTGCCCCTCCTCCAAGATTAACAGATGAGATGCAAAGAATCCTACAGCTCTCAAAGGCCTACAGCATTGGGGATTGGTACTTCTACCAACACCATACAGTAATCAGAATATATGGCTGTGAGTTAGCCCCATATAGGCTACCAAGATATGTCCCTATGAGACTCTTTGCCTTAGAGTATTTCAGACAATTTGGAAATGCAGACATGGTCCATTTCCACAACAAAAATAAGAAGGTGCAACTAAAAGTCAGAAATCAGCTAGGCCCATTCATTTATAATAAAAGAGAAGAGGCATGGCAAGAAGCAGATAAGATCTTGCAACGCCTCAGATTGCAAACCAGTTTCCTCTGGATACCCTATGATCCCAATCATTTCATTAGCCTTAGAAGGGTAAAGTATAAGTTGGCTAGCTATGATCATGTCAGGCTGCCTCATATTGAAAAATATGCAAATCTGTTAAGATGGAAAGAAGGCACATTAGAAGAGGCAAGTACTAAAGAGGAAATACTACAAAAAGAAGCAAAGAATCTTGAGAAGGAAGCTGACTTGGAAAATTGTGGGCAGGTTTCCTCTTCTTATCAAATTCAATTTGGAGCAGCTGCCTCATCCTCTACAGCCCCCCAGCAGGCAGCTCAAACTACTCCTCTGGCAGCCAGCACAGGTAAAGGAAAAGAGATGGAGCAGGATCAGCCGCCCCCAACAGTAGAAAAGCAGAAAGAGCAGCCCAAACAGCAAGAGGAAATGGCTGAGGCCCCAATATCTACAGAGCAACAGGCTCAGGAAAGTGTGCCTACAAGGCAGGAAACAGTAGTGGATGCCTCGGTGCTCCAAACTCCATTAAATGAAGAAAGGACCAGGAAGAGGGATAGAGAGCAGGAAACTCCCCTCACTACTTCAACAAGTCAACAAGGGGAGAAAATACAAAGGTTAAATCCTGTTTCTGAAGAAGAGATGCCTATTGGGCCATCCATGGGTATGGGCCCCCCTAGCATGGAAGCATCTGCCAGTTCCTTCCAACAGGAACAAGAAAGAACACTTGGAGGAGAGGTCAGCTCCTCAAGCCAGCAAAGAAGGGCAGAATCAAGCATAAAACAACAATTTATTGACATCAAGAAGAGAAATGAGCCAGTCAGACTCCAGCTGTACAATCACTTGCTCAAAATGGCTCCCACAAACCAGCAGAGGCTTATGTCGGCATATGACATAACAGAGGGGAAGATGACCATGAGTCATTTCATGCCTACTATGCTGCAGCCACAGTCAGCTGCAGATTATATAAGGACCAACCTGGAGGTATTTGCAAAAGACATCCACCCAATGGACCAGATAGAGCTTCATAAGCAAACGGGTGAGATGGTCTATTCCACTCTTGCAGACAAAACCTTCCTTGCACACAAATTGCAAAATAGTCTCCATAATACTACTGCACAATTAGAATTGGAGAAAGCATCTTCACAAGCCAAAGACAACAGGATTAAGTCTTTGGAAGATATCATTATAGAGCTTGGGCATGACCCAAGTGATCCCAAAGCTGTGCAGGCATTATTAAAGGTAAGAGATGCAGATATAGCAGCTTTGAGGAAGATGGTCAAGATTCCAGCAACCCTTCACCCTCAAACAGAAGAGGTTGCTCAGCAGAGAAAAGACCAAGATGTAGCAGCCATGCTGCTAACACTACACAAACAATTGGTGGAAACAGAAGGGAAATTGGTAGAAACAGAGGGTGCATTACAGGCAGCCCTGAAACAGAAAGTAGGAGGCCAGACATCTCAGCCCCCTCAGCCAGTGATTAATCTTGAGGAGCCTCCTCAAATTATCAGTCCTCCCACAGAGCAAACAGCTGGGACAGGCCCATCAACATCAGCACCAGCAACAACATCAGATCAGGCACCGAGCCTTGATATGCAGAAGATGATGAAGGAGATTCAAGTTCTAGAGGCCCAAATGGCAGAGCTAAATGAAGCCAAGGAAAAATTGGCTACACTTAATGAAAAATATGATAAATCAAAGCAAACTGTAGCTGAGAAAACAAGAGAGGTGAAGGCTCTTGAGAAAAGGATAAAAGAGCTGGAGAAAGAGCTCTCTCTTGACAAAGTGGTGGCAGAAATCAAGAAAGTCCTGTGGGCCAATATTGGTCAATCCATAACAGATCAATGGCAGTATATAGAAACCATTCATGAGCACATGGATCTCATAGGCAGGGCCCACAAGGAAAGTCAGAGAGCAAGGGCATCTCTAGGCAATATGCCTGAGATAGCCAATAGGATGATCAATGTCCTGAACAACCGCACAGGCCCTCAGCTGGCAGCAATAGGAATCCCCAACAGAACTGACACCATCTTACTGGTGAAAAGGGTGCTCACTTTAAGAAGTCTTGTGCAAACATTGGATAGAAGATGTCAGGAAATGCAGACAGAGGTGAACAAGTTCACAGAGAAATTCACAGCATTACATAACAGAGGCCTTCCCAGCTTACTGAACAGCGCAGGAAGGCTACTATCCCATGAAAACTATGCCAAAAGGGTAAATACATTTGCCACCAATCAGATCACTGCAGCATCAAGTACCCCAGAGGAAACAGGGCCTGCATCTGGGCAGAGCCTCTATGACAGAATAGAAAATTTGTTTTTTATCATGAATGAGATCAGACATCTGTTTGAAGTGCCTCCTAATTACTACAAATATACTGAGGCAGATGAAACATTAGGCACAATTTTGAGACATCAGTTGCCTACTCAGGAATGGTGGACAAGCATGATACAGACATTGCTGTAAAAAACAGACTTTCATCAAAACTTGTATCATCATGTTCAGAAAATTGATACATTCATTTACGACTGGAGAGGACTGGACAGAGCCAACTCAGCAAACAAATTTGGACACTAAAGCAACACTGACAGATGCAGATGACAGGGCCGAGAAAGCTACAGCACGATAAAGCAATAAAGAGCTTATCATTCAGAGTTAATACAAAGTGCCCAACCGACTCAGTGGCCTCCAAAAGTCAAAAAAGTTTCTGACAGAACTGAAGGGTATTCATTGTATATTTAAAAATAGCAATAACTTTCTTATCTGCTATTCAAAAAGTTGGTGAACGCAGTTATTGAGCAAATGACTCAGCGTTCAGATATTTTGTAAAACTGATTGTATATATATCCCCTCGCATAAGCTTGCTGGGGTTGTTGATTTTCTCTTCTGGAGAACTTATGCTGTAAATTTCAGACTTTTTAATACAGGGAGCTGATGGAATTTCTAAAGTTCTGAGTTGTTTTGATGTGTTGTGGTGTGATTGCTTACTGCTACAGGATTCCTGCGTATTTCATGGCACAATAAGTTTCCTGAACCTTCTTGTTATGCATTTCATTCTATCATAATCCGTTCATGCTCTATATTTCACAGTTTAATAGCACAGAAAAAGAATAGTTCAGGATTTGTCCATTAAACACCCTGAACTCAATCTATGCTGTTATGAATGTTTTCTTCAGTATTAGCTATGAAAGTGTAATTCTTAGTTGCTTCACCTTCATACTAAAACTTTCACAGTGAGTATTATTCAGGAATTCAAAGCTGCTCCTGAGTGATATATCCTTTTCCCACATCACCAGCTTAGTGAAAGACTCTTAGTTGCCTCTCACTGGCTAGACATATTTCATATTCCTAATTTTAAGTTTGTTTCATGATATATCTAAATGGCCCTGCAGTTGTAGCAATCTTACTCAATATCCCAAACAACCCATAATCACAGACTCCATTGCCCAATGGACTGAACCTTCTGAAGATCTCATCTCAGCTACTGGAGGACATCATCCAACCAAAACTTTAAACAAAACTCTCACCTCACAGCTAGCCTAAAATCTTCAAATAACAAAGTTAAAATAAAAAGAGAGAGCCCTCTCTGATTACAGGTAGGCTAGAGCCTGTAATCCAAAGCTTGGTTAGTGGTTACCCTGGCCGTATTCCCTCAGGAGTCAAAGGGAACAACCTGGGTGTTAACATAAATGGCGACTCCAATGGGGACTGAATGAAATTCATAAACCCCCTGTCTGATTCTTAATACTGTAGATAAAGCCTGAGTGACAGCCAGACAGCCTTAGAAACTGCCTCTGCTTTGCATTTGCAGAAGTACATAAAAGCTGCCTCAGTCAATCTTTATTCAGTCTTAAGTTCCATATAGTTGTGCTATACTTGATCAAGTCCTTGTCAGATATCAATGCTTCTTAGAAAATTCTCCTAAACAAATCACAGAAACTGGCTCCTAAGAAGAAAACTCGCTATACAAGATCTAACCCAGATCCAGATCCATCACCTGAGTTCCAAAACCCAAATTTGATTCCAAGAATCCTTAAGAGACACAAATCAGAAGGGACTCTATCAGATTCGAGTTCTGAAGCAGGATTTCAAACTAATATTCCAACCCCTGCTAAGGTTTCTCTACATCCTCATAACACCGTTCCACAACCTCCTAGTTCTTCATCTACTTCACAAGGTGTCCTTTCAACCCCTCCATCAACTACACATACCCTTCTCATCCCCTTTCCTCCACTTGTCCCATTAGTTCCTGTTATCCCTATTGTCCCACCAAACATGGCTAATAGATATGCTCCACTGCAGTTACCTGCCAACCTAGGGCCTATGCCTCAAGATTACCAAAGCAAGATTTCATATTTTGATGGTACTGGCTCTTATCCAGCCCTTCAACATACTAAGAAAATGCAGGACTATTTTGAAAATTATAAGATAGATGATGATGGGGTTAGAATGAAAATTTTTGTGCAAAGCCTAACAGGAGATGTAAGATCATGGTTTAGGTCACTCCCAGAAAACTCCATATCTGACCCTGAAGCCCTGTATCAAACCTTTATCAACATATGGGAGAAGAAAAAGGATCCACTTCATATCTTATCTGAATACAATACCATCAAAAGAGGTCCCCAAGAAACTGTCTTGGATTATTGTGCTCGGTTCAACAATGTCTACAATGCTATTCCCCAAAATCTCAGACCCCCACCTGATCTAGCTCTATATACCTTCCCTGATGGGTTTGATTCAGATATGGCATACCAATTAAGAGAAAGGGCTCCCCGGACTTTAGCTGAGATGCAAGACATAGCAGTTAGTGTAGAAGCCAACCTGATAGCTAAGAGGAATAGGACCAGAACGGAAAGAAAGACTACCTTCAAAGAATAGCCTTCAAGCTGGGATAAAAAATTAGATGCAATAATCACTGGTATGCATAGATTAGGTGACAGAGTAGAATCAGTTGAGAGGAAGTCATCATGGGAAGCACCACAGAATAATCCTATCAGGAATCCCAATGTTGGCAAGGCCAGCCCTGAACCAGAGATAAGGCCTCCGTTCCAAGAAAACTATGCTGAAGCATCTACTTCTAGTGAGCAGATAGATGATACCCACATCAATTTGATGGGCCTGAACGATGATCAACAAGTTTTTCTGAGTCAAGAAGATCATGAAGAGGAAGACATAAGTCAGTTCCAAACTAGATCAGGTGAATCATTTGATTTCAAACAAGGCTATGACACAGCTGTTTTTGAAGTTCATAAACAATACAAATTGAGAAGCAGAACTGTAAATGTGCCACAGCCTGAGAAAACAAAGGATAGCCTGCAGCCTAAGAAAGTTATTGTCACAGAGCCTATTAACAAAACTGATTCAATTGCAGATGAAGTAACAGTTGAAGAGGTAACCGAACCATTTCCCTCAAATCAAGAAACAAAGGTTACACCTCCTTTACAGCACAATCCAAGTAACACTTTTCAAAAGGTGAGCAAAAAGGACAAACCTCAAGATCAGATTGAAAATCAAGAAGAAGCCTCTAAAAACTCAATTGAGAAAGAAAAGGGTGTTAACCAGAACACCAAGATCCAATCTGAAAGACCTTTTGACTTAGAAGCTGAAATTGGCAAATTAAAGATAGCCATTCCTCTTTCAGAGCTAGCCAAGCATAACATTTACAAACAACAAATCAAGAAGTCCCTTCAACTGACCCACAACAAAGATGATGTCAATGTGTTGGATGATACCCCAGAACTACTTTTCGGTCCAGAGGTTGATGGAAAAACAGCAGCCACTGGAATCTTACCTTTTTATGTCAGCTTGCATGTTCATGATAAGATATTACACAATGCAATGTTTGATTCAGGCGCTTCTCATAACCTTATGCCTAAGTTAGTAATGGAGAGATTAAATCTAGACATCACAAGACCATATAAGGACCTATTTTCATTTGACTCCAGCCAAGTTAAGTGTTTAGGCCTGATAAAAGATCTATGTGTGTCCCTTGTCCAGTACCCAAATAAAACAATCTTAATGGATGTTGTAGTTGCTGATATCCCACCCAAATATGGAATGCTGTTATCAAGATCATGGGGAGCCAAACTCCAAGGTTCCCTACAATTGGATATGTCATATGCCACTATCTCTGTTTTTGGGCAGCCAAAGAGGCTATACAGAGAGTCACTCATGAAATACATGGTGAGCAGTGAAGAAAAACCTCAAAATTTCCCTATTTATGCAGTCCATTCAGACATGGATTCCTTCATTCTGTTCAATGACAATATAGGTCCAATATGTGATGACAAATCTGTCTTACTTGAACAAGATCTGCATATGGATGAGCAATCAAGCTCCCAAGAAATCAAGATTGAGAAATCAATTGATGAGACAATGCTAGAAGACAAACCAGATGAAAAACAAGATCTCCAGCTCATAATTCCAAGTCATAGAGAGGCTGCCAAGTCTCCCCTAAATCAAGAGATCCTTTGGTTCCTTGAGTTTGATGGATCAGTCAACAAATTAGGGGCAGGAGCTGGAGTGTGGATTCATAACAAACAAAGCAATCATGCAGAGGGTCGAGCCTATAGGCTTAATTTCAGATGTACTAACAATATGGCAGAATATGAGGCTCTTCTGCTAGGCCTCAAACTGGTAAAATCCTTACAGGCCACAAAAGTTTCAATCATGGGAGACTCAGACTTAATTATTCAACAAGTGAAAGGTAATTTTGTCACCAATGACAAAAGACTAAGATCATACAGATCTGCTGCTATTGAAATACTTAAGGCTTTCACTGAATTTCAGATGACCAAAATACCGAGGACCCACAACCTTCATGCACACAGTTTAGCTACATTTGCCAGTACATGCAAATTCCCTTTTGAACCCAACCATTGTTTTGCAACTGAGATAAAACACAGACCTTCTATCCCAAACAATATTAAATATTGGCAAGTATTTGAGGATGACACACAGATAAATAGTTTCTTGACCTTACAACATGAATTTGCAGGTTTGAACATTGATGTTGATTCTGTGAAAGACACGCAGCCACTAACTGAAAAGGACCAAACAGCTATATCACCCAAAACAGCAAATCAAATACTTTGTCCAACAACCTTTGACAAGGAAAAATTACAAGAACTTGAACAATTGCATTTTGATGAAATAGCTGGTGCAGAGGCTGAAATCATAGAGCTAAAAGACAATTTTCTACCAATAGGCCTAACTCCATTGGAGGACATCATCCAACCAAAACTTTAAACAAAACTCTCACCTCACAGCTAGCCTAAAATCTTCAAAGAACAAAGTTAAAATCAAAAGAGAGAGCCCTCTCTGATTACAGGTAGGCTAAAGCCTGTAATCCAAAGCTTGGTTAGTGGTTACCCCGACCGTATTCCCTCAGGAGTCAAAGGGAACAACCTGGGTGTTAACATATGAATCTTTGAGTCTTATGTCTCTTCACTTTTTGGGATTTATATTATTAGGTATGGTATCTTGTTTCAAGATATTACTTTAGTTATTGGTACTATGAGTCTTAATTTTCGGGAATGTAGATAGTGTCATATGAGTACATGGATAACTCATTCTTTCATGCTTATTATTCATTATTTTTGGGGTCTAACGCGTCAAAAAATATTTTACACATATTGTGATCTTTGATAGTGTGGGTAGGTTTGAATTCCAAGTCATGTTGTTGGAGAGAGACATCCAATTGCATGTCTATTCACCCAACTCCTTCTACACACATAGTGATTTTACAATAGGGAGGGAACTATTACTTTTACATGGCTCTTTAGGATATATGATTGGAATTTATTAACTTCCTTATAGACTACATAGGTTTGCTTGTCTATATCATGATAATTTAATTCAATGCCTTGTAAACTCATACTCATGTAAGAGATTGGACTTTCATCTCCATGGTAATATTTATGAGTGAATACAACTGATATGGATAAATTAGATGAAAATAGGTAAAGTGAGAGTCATTGCTAAAATTAGGATTGTATAAGGCAGGGGATTCTGTTATGGTCTCCTTCTTAATTATCTACTACAAAGGCTTAACAATATAGGTGAAATTAGATACAAATATTGTCACAAAGTTTATTTTTCTTGAGAAGGACTGCATGGAATTTTTTATGTTGGGAGGAGGTATTTATGTGATTTATTTCACTCTTTTTGGGTCTAGAAAAATACCTTCATTGGATATCATGTGGCCTAGAAGGCTATTTTCAACCACAAAAAAATGTTATTTTTTAAGATTGAGCGAAATCCCATACTTTCTAACCTTTCAAGTATATGCTTAAGGAGGCGTGGGTGACTATACCTTCACTTAGACAATATAGTGACATCACCAAAACATACCACCATGTTGTTCCTCAACACACCCTTGAAGGCTATGTCCATTGTACTCTAAAAGGTGGAACCAATATTGATTAGCCCATAAGGCATCTATTTAGAGGAAAAGATCCCCCACTTTGTGTGAAAGGTGGTGTTGAGTCTATCTTCTTGTTTGATGAGGATCTGGTTATATCTAGAGAATCCATGCGACTGAGAAAAAAATGCATAGTTTGAGACTTACTAGAGGATATATTCCATAGGAGGCACTTGATAGTTGTTTTTATTAGAGGCTCCATTGATGTTTTTGAAATTGACAAGGAGCTTAATTTCTCCTAAAAAAAAATTCAATGACATTATTCTTGAGAGACACATTGAGTTCCTAACTTTAAAATTTATTCATGCATCCATTACCTTCTTAATATCTATGGTTATTATTAACCTCTTAATATCTTCTTGGAGAAATGGCTCCATTATGGGATGTATCTTGCATAGATTTGACTGAAATGGCTTGGTACCCTCCTTGATTGGAAGGATGTGTTGAATGATTCAGGTGTCATATGTTTCCAAGTCATCATATGTCCATGAAAATATATCTTTGTACTTTGTAAAAATCTAGGAAAATGTGTGCCTTTCTGCTAGTGAGAAGCAGGTGCCTGGATTGACAAGTTCATTCATCAAGGTAGGATTATGAATCTTGGAATTTATAGGTGCATGAAATATAGATTTCAAATTAATTTTTATTTTCAAGTGAGACCACCCCTTTGAGAATGGGGTTACCCTTGTCTATATTTTGACTACATTTCACTTGTTTTCCTTGCATATCAAAGTTCTTCTTCCTCAATAACAACATCTTTGAACATGTCAACATTGGTTAGGAAGTAAACTACCCATGTATCATCATTGAATTCCTATAAATTAGTGACATTATTTGGGACAAATTTCTTGAAAATCAATTCAATTGAAAAACTATGACACAAAGGAGTAAATCTAGTAGCTACATTTGTTAAGGTGTTAACACAAACATTCATATATCAAGGAATGTAAAATATATTAAAATATTTAAATAATGAAAGTTTCCATACCTCTTGTTGAAAACCTTTAATATGTGGAGATAAATAGTGAATGTTGTTACACACCTGATGAATGATTATCTCCAAATCTCTAAAAACTTACAAATACTCTACCTTAAAGCCAATATCATTTTCCAGTCCAAATATAACTAATTTATACATTGCATCATTGTTAGTACAATAAAAGTATAATAGGTAGGAGATAAAATAAAAAATTGTTTATGCAGATTAATCATGATGTGTTCGGCACCATATCCATCCTGTATCTTAGAACTATCAAAATGCAATGTCCAAATGATAGTGTATTTTCCAAAGTTAGTAGAACTCTCATTATTCACATCTATTGTACAAAGATCATAATCACCAATTTGTAAGCATTGAAGGAGTTCAAGTTGTGTATTATATAGTTAGGGTGATCAATGGGCTATATAGCAAACAATGTCAGTTTCTAGAAAGCAATTTCCAACGGTGGTATGTGTGAAACTAATGGGTTCATTTGGCTCTTCTAGTTGTGTTATTATGTGTTTAATATGAGGTTAACTATATAGCCTTATCTAATTATAGCCATAGGTGAGACCGATCCAAGTTGAAGTATCCATGGAGCTTCTATGACCAATCGCCACTTAGAAGAAAAATGTAAGCTTTGGGTATGTCAACTATGATGCTTCATATCACTTGATTAACCTGAGGATTGGAGGATAGTCCAATCATAGCTCACATATGACTTTTATTTGTGACCTATCTAATTCAATGATTTTGGCATTAATCACAGCTGACACAACATTGATTTTCGTAGACATAGAATTGGGCATGACTTTGGAGGAAGCTCTAGAGTCAACCAAGAAATTGTATACACTGTGGTTACAAATATCAAAGGTTAGAAGGAAAAAAAAGTTTGATACTTTGAATGAGCTCCATTACTAACAGTGTTAAGAATGGACTTGGAAAAATTTTAGCTACTTAATGTTGTAATAACGGTTTTCCCCAAGAATTCAGGATTTGCTGTGAGTTTCGAATAGGAGAGGGTTTAAAGGCCTTCAAAAATAATTATTTTTATTGAGAACGGTTACAAAGGTCATAACGGTAGAAATTTTCTCTAGCCTTCATATCCTTAATAAAATTATACTCTAGGGATTTGTTATATGTAGGAGTTGAGGGATTTGTGCTAACTGTAGAAGTTGAGGATTTAGTATTTTGTGTAGAGGCAGAAAGTTTGCAATTCTTTGTATGAGTTGAGGTTTGCTTCATCTTCTATATAGAGATGTGATACATATTGGTGTTTTATGTAGATCTATGGTTTGGATTGGGTGTGGAATTAGTAAGTTTTGTAGAATTTTGGGGTGATATCACCTATCTTAGTAGGGATTTTCCCTTAGCAAGTGGAGGAGTATCAAGTGGAAGCCCCTTGCTGTCAAGGTTCAAATTTCTCAAGGTTACCTAGCTAGCTTGGGATTCTCCTAAAGAAAATTTATTTATGGTCTATGTATCAATGTCCACTGCTGACCCTTCGATGGATTCTTCCTCAACTATGTTGGGTTTATCATCAGGTTTCTAAGTTTGCTCATCAAATAGCGAATGTTGTTCTAGTAATTGATTACTAACCAACATCATGGATTTTAACAACTGGGGATAGGTTTCCTTTGAATTATTGGCCTAGTGATAAGAACATGATTTATCCATGTCAAAATCTTCCAATTTTGGGTTCACACTTGAACTGTCAATGAGTTTGGGCTGGTTGTTGGCTTGCCTAGATGAAGTTTCTCATAAGCTCTTTTTCAAATAAACTATTTCATTTGATATATTCTTCACATTTTTGAGTATATTTTTTATATCAATGGCCTCTTTCTCTATTGGTTTAACACTAAAGGCTTCTTCCCATTGGCCTTATGCTCTTCCTTTGGTGTGTTCCCTACAAAAGATAGAATTTCCTTCTCCACTTTTATGGATTCTTCAAAGTTTCTTTCAAGAGTGCCCTTATCTTTCCTTTTAGCAAACATGGCTATAAAAGGGATCAATGTTGGGGTGTAGTATTCTATTCTTAGAGGATCAATAGGGTGGGACTCTTTGAGTAGATTGAAAAAAATAGTGAAAATTGATTGAAATCCTTGAATTTTCCCTTCTTGGGCCATATTGTTTGCAATGAGTTTTCTGAGAAAATAATTAGGTTATTTTTCTTCAGTGAATTTACTAAGGAAAGCCCTATTAAATGCATCCAAACTAGTTATTGAAACAATAGGAAGGTTATAATACCAACCAGATTTTTTTTCTCAAATGTGTAAGAAAAAATCCTATAGATTGTTGGGATGGGGTCCCCCACGTCTAAGTTTGTCTAAATTTTGAATCAATTTTGATGTAATATTGTAAAGTCTTCGCATTTTAATGAGTGGAGCATGAATAGTGCATAACATTAAGAGTTAAAAGGGATTTTAGGTAGGTCAAAACCCCTTATTTCATAAAGGGATGGGTTGTTTTGATCAAGTAATGATCTCCACCCACGGTTCACGAACCATGGGAAGTAATGTAAAAGCTATAAAAGGAATTCATCTGGGAGTCATTAGGGAGTTCATGAATGGGATTTTGAGTCTATTTTGTCCATAATTCTGTATTCTGGTGAAGGGCAAGGCTCACACAGCTGATTGCGCTGGCCCTTGCAGCTATGTGCACAGGGTCAGAAGAAGTGTATTCATTTAATATCTCAAGTAATAAAGCCTATTTGAATCAATTATGTGCTTTCTTTGTATATTTATATGTTTCTATGTTTATTCTCAGTTACGATTCAATTCTTTGTAATATTATCTTAATTACATCGTGAAGGTCTACTTCTAATTTGTATGATAACTTATGCATGTTAGAACAATTAGGCGAAGCTCCTAGGTCTATTTAAGTAGAAATCGATTTAAGTCTATGATTCTGAAGATAACAGTTCATGATGGTCAGATCAGGCCCTAGATTAAATAAATGCCTTGCTGCTACAAAAAATAGCCTTTTGGATATAGAAACCTAGTTCTAGCATCCCCCAATACTGCCTTGGGTGAGACTGTGGTTTGCGCTAAGAAGAATGTTGCCAAAAGGGCCAGTAGTGTAGGATTTGTTGGTTAGCGTAGCTAGCTCCAAACCTAGGTCCAAGCCCCCTCAAACCAACATAGACAACATCCTCATGTTTCACATTCATCAAATGAAAATCTAGATAGAAATTCTTTCTGTGGTCTTCAGGAATGACAACTTTATTGAGATTGAATTTTTGGAGGATCCTCTCTGATCATCTAGGAAGACTATGCAATTTTCTTACAAGGTTGAGGGATCCTTGGGATATCCATTTAGGTTTGGTATTACTAGGCACTATATCTGGTATATTGTCTTGATCTATTTCATTTTCATAAGCATAAGATAAATAGTTAGGATTAATATAACCAGTTTTGTCGATAGTATTAGTATACATATGGTGTAGAGTGAGGAGGAGCAAATGGGTTTAGTGTTACTTAATAAATGGTTTAGGTATTTCTTAAAAATATTTTTTAATGAATTATTCAATAGAGTCAACCAAGACACCATCTTTTACTAGTCTTTGGGTATCTCTTTTGTTGGGGAGAAAAGGATCTATGGGGAGCCTTCTAATATGCTTAGCATAAGCACAAATTATACACTTCAGGGAATTAAATTCAGTGGAAGACAAGGAGTACAATGGTTCAATGAAGGGATTAACATTATTATTTCAAGAAAAAAATCCTTCATAATTAGTTTCGGTTTCAGGATGTTTGATTTGGGTGTGAGGGGTATGTGGCTATTAGGTGATGTTTTCTCCACTAGAAATGCTTGCTTGGTGTGAATTAGGATTCTTACTAGAAGTGAAATTTGGGCCCTCCTTGTAGTACTAAATTATTTGTTAATATAGATAAATGACCCAACAATAGTCATAAGAATTCTCTCTAACATGAGGTCCAAATTAGATCTCACACCATTTTGGATAAGAGAACCATCTAGATTCTCACTTGATAACCATGCTTGATTTTTTGGATGATATGATATATTGAAATATCGTCACAATAGAAAGTGTGAAAAATAAAGTTACAAATATCTAACAAAAAATATAAAAATGTTATAAACTAACTAAATGCGGAAAGATAGATGAGGATAGGAAGAGATGAGATACTAAACATGACAATAGATTAATCAAGAAAGTTGTTAGTTGATTTATTGACACTAGAATGCTTGACTTATTAGAGAAAAAATGAATATTCAATCTTTTCTCTAATTAGTACTCACAAAATAAAGATATATTAAAGAAATAGTAGCAATGTGATAAATAACTATCAGGGTCACAAAATATCCCATTAACAAATAGCAATAAATGTCATAGAATGCACTAGCTTCATGGATCCCATCCTTTAAAATTCACAAAATTTTACTAAAGATCCAAAAGTATATATATCACTAGGAGTTTTATAGAATTTATAGGGTACATTAGTAGCTTCTTCTAGGTGCTTAAGAACTTCCACTAGCTAGTTTAAATCTTTTATATTGTCACTATTTCATATATGATTAAGGAAAATAATTTGTGAACTTTTTTCGCTTGGTGTGTGTTACAGATGTGTTGATTAGTTGGAATTGATGTCAACTTGGTAGAATGGGTCGCAGTTCATTTGGTTATGCATATGTATGTGTGGCTACAGGTGATTTGTGTATGGATGATATGTAGATGGTCCTTGGTATCTTTACTAGTATGGAGATGTCACTTGCAGGTGTTGCATATATATTGTGATTAGAGGATTTCATGGTCCTCATGATCATGTTTTTGTTGTTGAGTTGGATGGTGGTGTGTTGCACTAGTTTGTAGGCCTTCCCATGATGTTCTTATTCATCACATTGTGACATATAGGTGTTGGTGGCTGCTACAAGAGATAGAATTGAGGAGCCTTGTTGATTATATCTCCATGTCCCAGATTATGTCTCCCGTATTGATGAGGTTATACATTGGGCATGGAGAGGATTTGCAAGTGTCATTGAATGCTTAAGATGGTTGTACATGTGTTGGAGGATTTCCAACATGTTCTAGAGCTGCATATTGATGGCAGAGTTGTTGTGGAGTAGTTTGATGGCCCAAGTGTTAGTATGTTTGTTGGTTGGCATCCAAGTCAACCACGTTTGACTTATGATGATGATAGTGAGCTGGAAGTGACTTGGTGAAGTGTTGCAGAGGTTTCAATGACTTCTATAGGTCCTATAGAGGCTTGTCAAGCTTTGGAAGAAGTTTGGACAGGTTCTGAGTTGAGGAAAGATGACTTTGACCATCCTCTACCCTAGTCGCATGGATGATGGCTCATGAGAGTGACTGAAAGTCTCCAGACGTTGGGAGATAAACTTATGAGAGAGATTGATAAGCTTCAGTCGAATTTAACCTGTGTTGTGCATGTGACCAGACTTATTCAAGATATGTTCTCCACATTCCTCACACAACTCAACTAATTTTGGTATTTTGGTGAAGCTTATGATTGGAACTTTTCAGCATATGGTCGAAAAAGGTAATAGAGCCTCTATAAGTTGATTAAAGTTGAAGATATCAAAAGGATAGTGGAGTAAGTGGTTTGATTTGGTCAAGAAGCTTATCTTAACCAAATCTGAAGTGTGTGAAAATATTTATTGAGTGCTCCATAATTTGTAGCATTTACTGAGTTAATAATCACAGAAAAAGGATAAATAGAGGAAGGATTTGAGTCTTTTCTTTTGGTTGTATAGAGAGTGTGAGAGTAGGCCATTGTGAGTGAGTAGAGATCATAGCAACTAATCACATATTTTTTCATTGTTTTATCATAGTATTGTGTGTAGAAATTAGAGATAGAGTGGAGGAGAAGATTCATATATTATGTGTTGTTTGCGGTAGAAAATTGGTTGCTTGTGGTGTGTTTGAGAGAATTTTTTTGGTGTGAGAAGAAGTGAATAATTTCCCTCCTATGGGTCAGAGTTTTGATTGATATTTTATGTGCAAAACAATTGTGTTGTTGGGTTGCTCACGTTGAGCAAATTGAGAACCCAGACTAAAAATATATGAAATGTGATTCACATGGATGAAGTGAAGGCATGGAGGCTTTAGAGTAGACAATGATTTGTTGGATTTAGTAGAAGGAGAACATTTCTCCATCCAATAGGAGTTGGATATTCCAATGGTAGTTGGACGAGGATCATTGGTTATGAGAGCTTCCAACGGAGAGATTTCCATAGATCTGTGAGAGAAACAGAATTCCTGTCTGATAGGTGCCACCATACTTTGAAGGAAACTGATTCTTCTAGTTTATGGGTGTAAGATAATCCATGTAAAATTTGTGCAATAAATTATTAGAAGAATTGAGCAGCATAGCAGCAACATGGTGGTTTTCTCCTGGAAGGGTTTCCACTAGAAATACTTGTGTTCTTATGTGTGCATGCTTATATTGATGTTTCTCATGGTTATTATGGTTTGAGTTTATTTTTGATTTCATGTTTTGATAAGATAATAATGTTTATGTATGTGGCTAATTTAGAATCTGACAAAAAGTTTAAAATTTATATAACGGCCATCACTACTGATTCACCCCCCCTCTCAATAGTGATCTAGTTTGCAATAATTGGTATAAAAGCTAGTGCTCTTCATTGAAGCTTGACCACTTGGAGAGTAAATTGTGGATCATGGCTACAAGAAAGAGGAGGATTTCTCAAAATAAAACGAGTTTGAAGAAGTAAAATATTCAGTGTATTGCAAATGAAGCAACAAATTCTAATAGCTCATCCAAAGCAGTTTTGATGCGAGGTAATATGTTAAAAGATTTTTTTAATTATAATTCTGATGATTCTATTGAGTTTGATAATGATGATGAGAAGGACATTTCTCTCATTAAGGATGAATATGAATCAGTAATGATTGTAATCAAGGAATTAGCTACTAAAGTAGAAAAAATAACCATTGCATGTAAAGATTAGAAAAGACTTTTTCAAATCTCTAATGAGAAAGAAAATGTGCTAAGAGAAGAAATCAATGGATTGAAAACTAATCTTGAGGAGAAAAATAAGATTGAGGAAGAAATGAGGAAGAAATATAGAGATAATGAGGAGGAACGTAAGAGATTGGAAGTAGAAGTGGTTTCACTAAGGAATGATTTAAGGGAGAAAATCACTTCCTCATCTATCAAGTCAGATTTTAGCATGCACAAAGGGGAAACTAGTTTTGTTGCAACCACAATTATAACAAATTATAGCAGTTGTAAAATAAGTAAGATGGACAACCATCAACACAACCAAAATTCAAAGAAGGAGCTCAAGGAAGATAAGCCCAAGGTTATGCCAAGAAAAAATTTGATATCTTTTCCATATGTGAGATACTTCAACTGCCAAAAACTAGGACATATTGTATCAAATTGTAGATTCATGCAACAAGAGAAGTACTGGTGTTGAAGGTCCTATCAAGAAAACAAGCAAGAAAGACAACCCACTTCTTGGAGTTCAGCCAAAATCAGGTATAATGGTCATTTTTATGGTTATTGCTACTCATGCAATGATTTTGGCCACAAGGCTATTGAATGCAGGTTGCATGCAATGAGGAGTAAAAGGAAGATCAAGAGATTCAAATATTTTCCTCCATTTCTTGGTCATATCAGATGCTACATATGTGATAATATTGGTCATATGGACAAGGATTACAAGACTCCAAGACACTTAAGGCCACCTAATCAAAGAATGAAGAATATGCAAAGTAGGCCAAACAAGATGACAGTTGGACATTTGCATGCAAGAGAGAAGCCACTCAAAGTTTGGAGGAAGAAGGAGTAGCAAGGATTAACAAGAAGAAATTGAGGCTTGCATGGCCTTAGGGGGAGCTATGGTGCATCTTGTTTTGCATGTAAAATCATTGATGGTGTTTCCATATCTAATGAAGTATATGTGAATATATTTGCTTATTGAGAAGTTGGGTTCGATGAATCTTATGATTTCATGATGATGGATTTTACTTTTTCTACTAATATTTTCTTTGTTGAGGTTGTTGTGATCAGGAAGAAGAATGGCACGTGATTAGGGGGAGCATCTCATATACCTCCAATGTTTTTCAATGATTTTTATGGCATTATAGCTCCTTGGAGGAGTTGGCTATGCATTTCATGCTATGTGCTCATTTGTTGTAGATGTATGTGTTTTGATTATGCATGGATTATATGTTTCCTACATAAGTTGACATGCAGTTGGATTGCATTAGTATGAGGCAAAATGCTTTTGCTTTGATGATATCATGTATGTGATGTGTTGGAAATACTAAAGCGGGGGGTGGGGGGGGGAGGTGAATTAGTATTTCTTTTCAATTATTATTTTTATTAGTTAAAAACATTTATATTTGGAACACAGAAATAGATAACAAGAATAGATTCTTTTATTAATGAGATATTTGCAATAAACCAAGTACTATATATATATATATATATATATATATATATATATATATATATATATATAGATATATATATATATCTATATATATATATATATATATATATATATATATATATATATATATATATATATATATATATATATATATATATATATATATATATATATATAAGGTTTCAATCAATTTCCAAGCACCAACTTGGACTCTTTTTGAGGCCGCAACCTCCAGAGCACCAACTCTGTCTTGTCAAGGCACCAACCTCAAGGGCTTCAACCATCTGTTGTAACTGTTTGGATATGTTTGGTTGTAATTCTCTGCTCGCGGCCCTTCTGGACCTATGACTTACTTATGCCCTCTTGTTCCTTCCACTTCTGCCAGAACTTCGGCTTCCTTTTTTTCTTATAGTTTGCCAACAACCCTTTGAATCTTCCTTGTTCACTGTTATAGAAGCCTGATACTCCTGATCTTTTCGCTTCCTCCTTGCTCGCTTGAGCTTCGACTTCCTCAACACTCGCTCGACCTTCTGTCTTCCCTCCTCTGATCGCTTGAGCTTTAGCTTCCCAATCTACACTTGCTCGTCCTTTCGTCTTCTTTTCATAATCATGAGTTGTGAACTATTGTTTTGTTCCATGATTGATGCCCACAGTAGATCATTCGAAATGATATGTCTTATCATAGATTTATATGAGTTTCACCAATGGAGAGACGTGTTTAGTGGAAGAGGGTCAGCCGACTTGAATATTAAAAACATAGTGAAGAGTCTTCCATATTCACGGAAATCATATAGAATAGGCTATACCCATATAGAGGTCCCACATGCCACGTCATCCTTTTATCGCAATTGTAGCTTTCGAAGGTTCTCACATAACATAACTGATTCCCCACTGTTGACGGAGCGGATGTGATATGGTATTAATCAGTTATTAATAAGTCCGTCGGGTCCACACCCTTATCACAATCACTGTTTTGACATTCCTTTGTACATTGTGATTACCGCGGATGCGACATTTGATTAAGCCATGCTATAATGGTGTAGTCAGGTCCGCAATTATATCGCAATCGAAATTTTAATGTGGCAAGGCTTTTAAAGAGGCTTGCAATATTGCCATGGATGCGATATTATATTACATCATATTGTAATGGTCCCATGGGTCCATACATACACACACACACACACACACACACACACACACACATATATCGCAATCGTATATTTTATCATGACACAGATTTACACTCTTATGGTATTCCTTAGTAATCCTCCACCATTAATCTTCTCTCCAAATCTAGCGGTCCCGACTTAACCCGATCAACCCAAAACCGTCCGTTGATCCTTTTTCATTGATCAACCCATGCTAGATCCAATGGCCTACATGAATTTCGAGTGAGCTACTTGCAAGAGAAATAACCACCCAAAAAAGTGGTTTCCTCTCTCCACCTGAGTTCTACGTGTCACTCGGTTAAGGGAATTGTGTGTTCTCCTCTAAATACCACTTACCACCTAGCGTTCGCCCGATAACCACTGCCACTATTACAAACCTGCCGGTTAACTATTGAACGTGGTTACACAGAGTAATGACTCTCCGCTCTTTGCTTCTCGTGGTTTCAAATGAATCTTCCTCTATGCTTCTCTTGCTCCTCTAATCGGTCTTCCCTTTGGATTCCGATAGTTCTTCTTTGGCATATATTACATGTGATGCTCCTCCATTAACTGCTCTTCCGCTAGCTTCTCCTCCTGATGCATGTTCCTCTTTGTTCCTTCTAATGAACTTCTTCCCTTCTTTGATAGCTCTACTCTAATAACTCCTATTAATTCCGATATTCTCTCCAATGGCTTGACTGTCTTGGCTTTCCTCTGGTTTCTCCTCATGGCTTCTTTCTCCACTTCTCCTAGAATATTACCATATTGACATGAATGACAATCTAGGTCAACAATCTCCCCCTTTGTTATTGATTGCGATATTCTTATTTTCTCCCCCTTTGACATCAATGGCAAAGGAGTGCTCAGGGACTCCCCCTATCGAACTGCTCCCCCTATCCTTTAACATCTTTATGAATCAACTTAAGTGATGCTAAAGAGATAACCCCCATCTTTTGACGAAGATGTTCAAATGATTCTCGAGGAAGCGGTTTTGTGAAAATATTAGCTATTTGCTCCTTAGTATTGATATACTCCAAGATGATGTTTTGTTCAGCTACTTGTTCATGAACGAAATGATACTTGATAGGTATATGTTTGGTCTTTGAATGCATCACTAGATTTTTGTTGAGGTTGATAGCACTAGTGTTATCACAATAGATGGTAATTGGTTGATTCATACCTATGTTGACATCCTTCAGAGCTTCCTTCATCCATAATATTTCAGTACAACGATCCGCGATAGCTATATACTTAGCTTCAACTATAGATAGTGATATGGATGTCTACTTTTTGCTGAGCCAAGATACTAAACAGCCTCCCAAAAAGAATGCATTTCCACTAGTACTTTTTCGATCATTGACACTTCCGGCCCAATCAACATCGTTGTATGCAGTCACAGTAAGAGTTGAGTTCTTAGGGTACCAAAGGCCAAAATTAGGAGTTCCTTTCAAGTATTTGAGAATTCTTTTTACAGCCATCAAACGGGATTGTTTAGGGGCTGATTGAAATCTTCCCACCATTCCTATTGCCTGCATAATGTTGGGTCTTGTAGCAGTTAAGTATAGAAGGGCTCTAATTTTTGACCTGTAATGAGTTGCATCTACTGGAGGGGAGTCGTCATCTTTTTTTAATTTACAATTTGTGGTTATAGGTGTGCTCATGGGTGCAGAGTCTTCCATTCCATATCTTTTAAGCATGTCTTTAAGATATTTGGCTTAAGATATGAACATGCCTGCCGTGGTTTGAAATACTTGTAGTCCAAGGAAGTAAGATAACTCTCCTATCATCGACATCTCAAACTCTTTTGACATATTTTGAGAAAAATTATGGCTCATCTCATCATTATTACTAGCCAAAATCAGATCATCAACATAAACAAGTGTGACTAGTAACTTATCCTCATCTATCTTTATGTAGAGATTACTTCCTGCCACCCCCTTCTTGAAGCCTTGTTGTTGTAGATAGTGATCCAATCTTGTGTACCAAGCTCTGGGAGCTTGTTTCAACCCATATAATACCTTTTTCAACTTACAAACAAAGTCTTTTCCTTCTGTTAGATTAAACCTTTCTAGTTGTTCCATGTAGACTTCTTCCTTGAGTTCCCCATTCAGAAATGTTGATTTTACTTCCATTTGATAGATTTTGAATCCTTTTGAGCAAGAAAATGCCAAGAACATCCTGGTAGCTTCCACACAAGCTACTGGTGCAAATGTTTATTCAAAGTCAATTCCTTCAATTTGTAAATAGCCTTTACATACAAGCCTTGCTTTGTTTATGATGATTTTCCCATCTTCATTCATTTTGTTTTTAAACACCCACTTGGTTCCTATTATGTTTTCGTCCTTTGGACTAGGTACTAGCTCCCATGTCTCATTCTTCTCAATTTGAGACATTTCTTCTTCCATGCCTTTTACCCAATGAGGATCCTTAGTTGCTTGAGTAAATGTTTCTGGTTCTATCATGGATAGAAGAGAAACATCATTCATCTTTGGTGTATTAGTCATCCTTCTTCAAGTTTGCATCCCTTCATCCATATTGCCAATAATATGCTCTTCTCGGTGATATTTTTGGAGAAATTTCATCTTTGAAGGGGTTTGAGATGGTTCCTTTTCCTTGGTTTTTTCTTGGTCTTTTTCTTCTTTTTCAAGTTCTTCTTCTTCAATGAGAGGATCAACATCATGTTCTTCAATTTCTTCTTGGAAGGTCTTCATCAATTTTTACATCAACACTTCCCACTATTTTTCATAGACAGTTATTGTAGCACTTGTAGGCTTTGGTTCTTATAGAATATCCAAGAAAGATCCCTTCATCAACCCATGAATCAAATTTTCCTGGTGAGCCATCATTGATTTTTGTGAAGCACTTGCTTCCAAAAATCTTGAAGTATTTTATTAAAGCAGGCTTCCTTTCCATAATTCGTAAGGAGTCTTTTCATTGTTTGGTCTTCGTTGAGTTCGATTCAAGGTATAGACAGTTGTCTTGACTGCTTTTCTCCAAAATTTTGGCTGCAAGTCAGCTGCTATTAACATTGTTCTTGCCATTTCTTGAACTGTTTGATTTCTTCTTTCAACTACCCCATTTTGCTTGGGTGTTCTGGCCATAGAGGGTTCTCTTTTAATTCCATGTATTTTATAGAATTCATTAAATTCTTTTGATGTGAATTCTCCCCCTCTATCTGTTCTAAGGCACTTAATCTTTGAGTCTTTTTCATTTTCTACAAGAGATTTAAGATTCTTAAAACACTCAAATGCTTCGGATTTATATTTTATAAAATATATCCACATCATTCTAGTATAGTTATCAACAAATAAAGCAAAGTACCTTTCTCCTTGGAGCGCCGGAGTTCTAGTTGGTCCACATAAATCAGCATGGATGATCTCCAAAGGCTTTGATGTAGAAAACTCCCTTGTCTTGTGGTTGCTTCTGGTTTGCTTTCCATGTTGACATGGACCACATATTCCTTGATTTGGTTTGAATAACTATGGAATGTCTCGTACTACTTTAATCTTGTTGATATTGATCAAATTATCGAAGCTTGTATGTACAAGTCGCTTGTGCCACAACCAACTTTCAACTGTTTGACTTAAATAGCATTTATCTTCTTGAATCTTGTTTAGAATGTAGATGTTGTCTGGTGTTCTAACCCCTTTCGCACCAAGTTCCCCTAAGGAAGAGTTCCTTATTTCGCAGTCTTTGGTGCTAAAGACACCATTATGTCCTTGATCACAGATTTGGCTAACACTCAGGAGGTTGTGTTTGAGCCCATTTACTAGCAAAGCATTTTGATCTTTTCCTTTTCCATTAATAAGAGTAATAGTTCCTTTTCCAGCAATTTTGGGAGATCCACTTCCAAAGGATACATTTCCTTCCTTTTTGTTCAATGAGACAAACTTCCTTTTGTCCCTTGTCATGTGTCTGGAGCACCCACTATCCACAAACCAATGATTTTCATTATTTTGAGCACATAGATCTAGGCCACATTTATCCATGTTGGGATTCTCACTTCTTGCTTTTCCTCTTTTGAGTGGGCAATTTTATTCATTGTGTCCATTATTACATAATAAGAAAATCAGATTAAATTTTTCCAAGGGATCAAAAGAATTGTAGGTCTTGATTTGTCCTTCCCCTTTGGGGCCATATGGTTTGTTTATTTGATCCTTTAGTTTTGATGTGTCATTCTTACAAGCCATGCAATGTCTAGCTTGATGAACAAAATTTTTACAATGGAAACAATGCCCAAAAAGGATAGTTTTGTACCTGTTGTAATAGCCATGATTTGAATCAACATTCTTCCTTGGAGTTACTCCCGCTTCATTCTTTGGATTTGAGATGGGCCTTTGATCAAATACTATTTTGTATCTATTGTAACATCCATGAATCAAATCAACATTATTCCTTGGAGTTACTCTCTCTTCATTCTTTGGATTTAGGATGAGCCTTTGATGAAATAATCTTTCTTCTTTTGCATTGTTGGAAAGTACGTCGGCATAACTTTTTGCATTATTCTTAGTACTTGATGATTCTCCTTTAAAACCTATTCCAGATTTGTCATGTTGAGGTTTTTTATTATTTAGGATAGTGTCAAGTATTTGAGAGCTTTTCCAACCCTTTTTAACTTGTTCCAATTCCTTCCTCAGAGAAATTGTTTCGGCTTCACATTCTTCGCAAGCTTCTTCTTTTTCTTTTAGCTTATTTTTCAAGAGATCTTCCCTTCTTTTTGTTTCCTCGTTTTCTACCTTGCAAGAAATTATTTTATTCTGTAATTTCTCATTTTCTTCAATGGAACTTATTAACAATACGTCTACATTTCCATCTAGCCCTGAGTTATCACCATTTGTGAATGCCATGAATAATACTTCTTGGCTTCCAACATGATCATTTTCTTCATCTGACTCTTCGTTACCTCCTTTGCGGTGAGGGAACTGGTTAGTTGATTTCTTTTTTATGACTACAAATTCAACTTCATCAGACTCATCTTGCTTAGAAAGGAAATTCTTCTTATTGAAACCTTTCCTTTTGTATACCATCCTTTTAGAATTTTCTTCATCATCACTGTCATGCTTACGAGGACATTGTGCAGCATAATGACCTATCTTTCCACATTTGAAACAAATAAGAGGGTATTTACCTTTTAGCTTAGATCCTTTCTTTAGCCGTCGTACACATTGCACCAATTTAGATTCAACATCGGAGTCATCGCTACTGACATTCCTTTCTTTCCCCTTTTTTTATTTTGAGGCCTTAAATGCTGCATCTTTGGAACTTGGGCAACCTTTTCTCATATCATAGGCAATGAGGATTCCATGGAGTTCATCCATATTGAGAGTATCTAGTTCCTTCATTTCTTCTATGGCACTTACTTTGGAGTCAAATCTGTCTGGGAGAGATCTTAAGACCTTTTGAACAATGGTGCTTTCTTCAATTTTTTCTTCCAATCCTTTAAGAGAGTTGACCACTTCAGCTACTCAAAGAAAGTATGATGCAATATCTTCTTCATCATCCATTTTAAGAATTTCAAATTGCCTTCTATGAGTTTGAAGCTTTGCCTTCTTGACTTTGGATTCCCCATAGTATAAGCCAACTAGCTTATCCCATACTTCTTTGGCAGAGTTAAAATTCATGAATTTTGTAAATTCAGAATCAGTGATTCCACTAGTGATGGAGTTTAAGGCTTTTGCATTTGCAATGTAGACTTTCCTCTCGTCTTGGTTTGTTGGAAGAGTGGAAGGATCTATGTACTCACTTAAGACCGAATGCCAAACTTCAGGTCCAAGGGACATTAAGTAGTAGGACATTCTCTTTCTCTAGAAACTAGAATTTGTGCCATCGAACAGAGGAGGTCTTCCTGACACTTCTTGATTTCTCATCATGACTAAGAATCCTTCTTCAAGCTATTAGGCTAACATGAAGAAGCCCGCTCTGATACCAATTGTTGGAAATACTGAGAGGGGGGGGGGGGTGAATCAGTATTTCTTTTCAATTTTTTTTTTAGTTAAAAACATTTATATTTGGAACACAGAAATAGATAACAGGAATAGATGCTTTTATTACTGTGATCTTTGCAATAAATCAAGTATGATATATATATATATATAAGGTTTCAGTCAGTTTCCAAGCACCAACTTGGACTCTTTGTGAGGCTCCAACCTCCAGAGCACCAACTATATCTTGTCAAGGCACCAACCTTTAATTTAGGAGCACCAACTCCCAAGACACCAATCCTTTCAGTTTTGAGGCACCAACCTCAAGGGCTCCAACCCTCTGTTGTAATTGTCTAGATCTGTTTGGTTGTAATTCTCTACTCCCAACCCTGCTGGACCTATGACTTACTTATGTCCTCCTGTTCCTTTCACTTCTGCCAGAACTTCAGCTTCCTTTTTTTCTTACAGTTCACCAGCAACCCTTTGAACCTTCCTTGTTCACTATTATAGAAGCCTGATATGCTTGAACTTTTCGCTTCCTCCTTGCTCGCTTGGGCTTTGGCTTCCTCAACACTCACTCGACCTTCCGTCTTCCCTCCTTCGATTGCTTGAGCTTCAACTTCCTAATCTACGCTCGCGCGTCCTTTTGTCTTCTTTTCATAATCACGAGTTGTGAACTACCATTCTGTTCTATGATTGATGCCCATAGTATATCATTCGAAATGATACGTCTTATTGTAGATTTATATGATTTTCACCAATGGAAAGACATGTTTAGTGGAAGAATGCCAGCTAACTTGAATATTAAAAACATAGTAAAGAGTCTTCCATATTCACTGAAATCACATAGAATAGGTTATACCCATATAGAGGTCCAACATGCCACATCATCCTTTTATCGTAATCATAGCTTTCGGATGTTCGCACATAACATAGCTGATTCCCAACTACCGACGGAGCGGATGCAATATGGTATTAAACAGTTATTAATAATTCTGACGAGTCCACACTCTTATCGCAATCGCTAGTTTGACATTCCTTTGTACATTATGATTACTGCGGATGCGACGTTTGATTAAGCCATGCTATAATGGTGTAAGCAGGTCTGCAATTATATCGCAATCGGCATTTTAATGTGGCAAGGCTTTTAAAGAGGCTTGTGATATTGCGACGGACGTGATATTATATTACATCATATTTTAATGGTCCCCTGGGTCCATATATATATATATATATAGATATCACAATCGCATATTTTATCATGACACGACTTTACGCTCTTATGGTATTCCTTAGCGATCCTCCACTGTTGATCTTCTCTCCAGATCTAACGGTCCTGACTTAACCCGATCAAACCAATATCGTCCATTGATCCTTTGTCATCGATCAACCCGCGCTAGATCCAACAACCTACATGCATTTTAGGTGAGCCACTTGCAAGAGAAATAACCACCCAAAAAAGTGGTTTTCTCTCTCCACCCGAGTGCCACGTGTCGCTCGGTTAATGGAATCGGGTGCTCTCCTCTAAATACCACTTACTGCCTAGCGTCTGCATGACAACCATTGCCACTATTACAAACTCACTAGTTAACTATTGAACGTGGTTACACAGAGTAGCGACTCTCTACTCTTTGCTTCTCATGGTTTTAAATGACTCTTCCTCTATGCTTCTCTTGCTCCTCTGATCGGTGTTCCCTTTGGATTCAAATAGTTCTTCTTTGTCATATATTACATGCGATGCTCCTTCGTTAATTGCTCTTTCGTTGGCTTCTCCTCCTAATGTGTGTTCCTCTTTGTTCCTTCTAATGAACTTCTTCCCTGTTTTGATAGTTCTGCTCTGATAGCTCCTATGACTTGCGATATTCTCTCTAATGGCTTGACTATCTTGGATTTCCTCTAGTTTGTCCTCATGGCTTCTTGCTCCGCTTCTCCTAGAATATTGCCATATTGACATCAATGACAATATAGGTCAACATGATGGTGCCATGGCATTTAGTATGATGGTTGTCTATGGTTATAGTTGCTCACATCATTCATGTGTTAGAGAATTGGAGCTTATATGGAGAGAATTTCGAAGTTGTTCATGATGGATATTTTTCATGTTGTTGTTGCTACTACATATGGTGATGTTGATGATTTTCCATGATGGTAGATGATGCCTATATTTCTGAGTATGGTTGTTGATGTGAAATTGATGATGTCTTTACAACATTATGCTTGTTGCTGCTACCAATTCAGCTTATATTGTAGAGATTCATGTTCCATATGCTGGTTATTGTTTCTGCTATTTATTGCTATAGAGGGATGATATATTATGCTAGTTGGTGTGTTATGTTGTTAATTCACAATGCTTCCAATATTGTAGATCATTGATATTGCTGCTATGAGGATTTTCATGTCAAAAAGAGGCTTCATAATGTTGTTGATATATATATTTTTTTGGGCCACTATGCATTGTTATGTGTGATTGATCATTGTTACAGAAATTTTGATCTATGGATGGTGATTTAGAGAGTCACACACATGTCTATCATGTGATATGTATTTGTTATTATCTTGCTGCCATGAAGGATATATATTTCTTATCACACATATCATGTACTTGTTAATATCATGGTAGTTCAACATGCTTTGTAGTGGAAGATATGTTTCAGCCATGTATTTCATGTATTATTCATGTATACTCTCACACTTATCATGGAGAGACAATCTAGAGTCATGTATGCATTGAGAGAGAGTCATGTGAGTCATGGTTCAGCCATATATGGGCTTATTACTATATTTGTACAATCATTTATTATCATTTTAGAAGCCATGTAATAGGCCTATGAAGACTTGTACTCTGTTGCATATCATTTGGTCATAGTCTTTGGTCCAAGTGGAGTAGCTTCTTGCATATGGTGAGGGATTGGTAGCTATATATATATATATATATAGATATATATATATATCAGTTTACATTCAACTATGGAGATGCTTGCATTTAGTTGAGTATGGTTGGTCATACTATTGTGGCCTATAATCACGTATTTTATGATGCTATGTCTATGTTGTAGTGGCTACAATCACCCTCCAAACTTTTGCCTTAGCTTCTTTTTGGAACCTCCCTACCAACCATCCTTAGCAACATGTCTTGCATTGTCAAGTACATAAGCTTCATTGGTTTTTCAGTAGCTTACCAACCTATGCATGATCGCTTGCTTCTCTCCCCTCACAGGCTACCATTCCAGGATCGGGCCAGTTGATGGAAGGCAGGCTGTTGCATGTGCCTTCAGGTTGACCGATTCACTCTGGGAACGAGAAAACTTACATGCATGCATGGGCTTATTTTTCCCAAAATAGAAGAAATCTATATGAAAAAAGCATCCCTAGAGTTTAGGGATCTATTTTTAGGAGCTGGAGGTTACATGCAAAGATCATTTTAGAAACTTTCCTCTAAGTGCCACCTTTTCCTAGATTTGTGGCATGCACGTCATGAGCCTCAAGCTTATTTATTCGATGCTTCAAATCCCATTCTTCACATTGATCTTGGAGCTTTGACATCCCACAATACATCGAGGAGTCTTTGGCACATCTAGCTAAGCTATTTCTGAGTAAGTCCACTTTACTTGTCTTTTGTAACATTTCTTTCACTCTTTGTGTTTTGGCTTGTGTGAGTATTGTCTACTTGATTTATGTGAACACTTGTTGTCGTTTGCATGCATTTTAGCCTGTACAAGCACTATTTTAGTTTTCGTTAGCATCTCACTGTTGTCGCATGCATGACACAGTTTTGCATGAACGGTCACCGATTTGGCAACTTATTTCACACACATGCATGTTGTTCCATTTTCTAAATATTGCATTCATTTTTTGCATGCACGATCATTCACTCTTCTTACACTCAGTATCTCCATGCATTCACATCTTCATATGCTTTCAGTTTCCCGTCAGCAGGTCTGGGCAACCTTGGCCCAAACTTTGCATTGCCTGGACAACATTACGTAATTATGAGAGAGAAGGCTCTGCCTTCCTCCCAGAAAATGTGAAAATATAGCCAATCAGTGCCCTCCAGTCTTTCTTTGCGAAATTATAAGAGATGACGACTACTGGCCCAGAAAATTGAGCAATTCAGTCCCTGGGCCTTCACCACTTTCCAACTGAAATTACACATTGCGCAATATCAGTACCCAGCAGGCCAGTCTGGATTGTGCATTGAACAATTCCAGTAGTCAACCAACCTCCCAATAGTCTAGACTGCCTTTTGCGTAGTTCCGAAAGTCAGTCTCCTAGCCTCCCAGTGAAAATTGGACAATCCTTGCCAATAGTTCCTTGAGTATGTTGCATGTATGTCTTAAAGTTTGATTTGGTTTTAACTGACAGATTTCTTGCCATGCATGTTGCCATGTCTCCAGATATAGCAGTTTTTCATCCATCTCTCAGTAGTTCAGGATCAATGGCCTCTAAGAGAGCAGGCTCAAAGGACACCGACGGAAGCGAAACTGGAGCAGCAGTTGAGCGAGTGTCTATGAGTTTGTCGATATACGAAGACACCAAGTTGATCATAGAAAAAGACATCAAGCTGAAATGGCAAGAGGTCAATGATGCATTCTCAAGCACATTTGGGGAAGATCTTGAAGACTGCCAAGTCTATGTGAACATTCACAAGTCTGGCTTGTACCAGATTGCATGCATGTATCCCGCATTCCCATGTGCGGACATGATACAATGGATCATCTCACACATTGACCCCAAGATGATGATATTGAGAAGTGTCAGTGGGACAGAGACTTCTACCTTCAGGGCACAAGACTATCAGCAGATGTACCACTTGCTGAAGCTAGTGATCACCATGGAGACACCCTTCAACATACCCAACAACAATGCCAACTCCAGGGATATCTTGAAGAACTGGCTGAAGGAGCCAACCAAATTCAGGATGACACCCAACCATATTTACAAGATGGAGATACTGTGGAAGGCATATCAATAATTGGTCATATTTGAGTGCCTCTTGTATGGCCAAAAGAGCACATAAACCTTTCCGTAAAGTTGGGTGATCACATTGGACCAACTGGCCAGTGAAGGAAAAGCATGCAACTAGTCCGATAAGTTAGATCACAGGCTGAAGGAATAGGTAGCAGGAGCTTTGCAGCTGCCCAAAGGTCAGTAAGTAGAAATCTATATGTCCGCATACATATTGGATGCAATCTGTGCCTATCAGGAGTTTCCAGGCTTTAAGTGGGCATGGACACCAATGGAAACCTCTATCAATACTTATTGTAAATTGTTTTCCAAATGCATCTTTTGAGGAGTTATCACACAATTGTTAGATCATCTTGTCACCCCAGTGTACAAGATGATATTTGAGCAAGATCCACCTTGCATTTCGAAGGTAGCAATGGAGGCACTGATCGACATAGCAGATTGCTATGCCTCACCTCTTGTCACCTTCATACGGATGTAGAAACTGGAGAAGCCTCCGCATGTTTTGCTGAAGTTTTCCATGGACAAGCTTATCATGTAAGAAGTGACATACCACATCTCGGAAGGACTGTCAGCTAGACTGCACTGAAAGAAGAAGGCACATTGGCCCACTCTTCCATTGCAGATCGGGTTGTATGAGATACACAATATCAAGCATGCAAATGCCGAAACAGAAGAGTTCAAGAAATATCATTTCGGCACTAGAATCTTTAATCCGTATGACCCACATTGTTTTGTGAAGGATCAATGTGCGAGAGTACAATTTCCATGGATCCATGTGGCATGTCATTGGGTTAAGGAAGAACCATGGAGATATTGTCATAGCTTCTCCAGGCCCAATGAACTGTTTGGCATCGCTATGGGATGGTTAGCGAAGAAGCATCCAAGAGAGCACCAGCAACAGCAGCAGTAGAGGTAAACATACAGACGTGCGGAAAAGGCAGGAGAAAGATTGTCAACAACGCAGAGGTAGAAAAAAGTTGAAAGTTCAGAGCATACCCAATTGTGTAGAAAGCAACTTTGGAAATAGAGGCGAAGAGGCAACAATGCGATATGAGGACTGCGCAAAGGCAAAGAGAAAAACAGAGGATGGAGGAAATAGTGAAGGAGTTGCATGAGTTGAAGGAGAAACTCTAGAAGGAACAAGAGTTGTGCAGATAGGAGAAGGAAGTGCAACAAGGACAGGTGAAATAGGGGGCACAACATACACAAATTGATGAAACTGCACCCATACAAGTAGTAGACTCATTCGAGCAGCTAGCACAAAGCAGACAGGGTGAGAAGTTGCAGGAGCAAGACTTCGCTCAAGAGATTGAAAGTGTAATTGAGCAGATGGATATAGAGATAGAGAAGCCAGAGTTAGAGCAAGACATCGACCTCATGCCTTAACACTAAGAGGTCAACCCACCAACTTCACTGGATCTAGAAGCAGAGCAAGTCCCAAGTGACCAAGGAAACACTGATATCCTTGGAGACAATCCAGAAGAAGAGATGCACAACATATCATTTGACAAGTCACAACATAGAGTTGTGCAATTGCACAGAGTGTCTACTCCGGATGACCACACATCTCCTATATAGTTTGAGAAATGAGTGATTGTATCTTACATGCGCAAGCATCCAACAACATTGGCTGATGCTACCAGATCATATGTCGAAGCCACTAGATCGATTGTTCTCTTCTTGATAGCAAAGAATAAGTGAATGGCTAAGGAATTACAGATGGCTAAGAAAAGAGGAGAACTGGTTACAACATCCACCCAAGCAGAGTTGAAGAAGACGATACTGGATGAAGTATCGTCCCTCTAGACATACATGCGGGCGTTGTTTTCCATATTTTGTACCGTGCATAAGGAAGTTGTCCATCTCAATGGTTGGCAACAATGATGTGTTAGGAGATCTCGCTTATCAAAATTGCATGTTGTTGTTGACCACATGAAAACATGGAAACTGAGATACAAGGGAGCACCGTTACACTTACCCAAGATGATGAATCCCAGGGAGGTTGAGCTGAAGGCATGCATCCAGAGTCAAATCTGGAACTATCAAGAACTCCTGTAACTCATCACTAGTTTGCAGGCTTCCCATGCATGGGTATTCCAAAGCATGGATTTTGTTGTGTGTGCACATGCGATCCCATCTATTGGGAAACTCATCGAGGCAAAGAAAAAAGCACAAGTCCAATTGGAGCTTGACTCGTACATTGACGGGTTCATGCGCATAGCCACTAGAGCAGACTTGGTGATTAGTGTAGACACCATGCACCAATATGTCTCTGGTCTAGCTTCACTCAATACAATGATGCGCATGTTATTAGACGAGTTGGATAGAGGAGCCAAAGTAGTGTACATGATGCAACAGAGGCAAGAGTTCATTTCTAGAAATATGTCACCACAGATTACACAGACACCATCACGGACTACCGAGCTTGGCATTAGTTCACCACCTTCGATCATCATGAGGATGTTGAAGATCTGGTCTTCCCACAATTGTCTGAGTCATAGTGATGTCTTGCATGGCTTGCTCAAGCCTATTTTGTCTCACATGGGTACATGTGCAGATTTTATGTAACATCTTTTCAAGTGGAAGTTCAAGTGTCAATAGTTGAATGTAACAGTCATAGAGTAGTTGAAGAGTCATGAGGTTAGATGAACAGTCACAAAGGGGAACGTCAAGGGTCACCCCACCCTTTCCTATATATAATCCCTCATAACTCATTTTATAGACTTTTGGTAAGCCAAGCTTCCAATAGGAGTATCTTAGAGAAAGCTTGGAGAGTATTGTAACGTACCTTGGATTCTCCACAGTGCAAAGCTAGTACATCTATTTGGAGGAGCAAGCAGCAGTGACTGTAACGTTCCACTATTGGGACTAGTGGTCAGTCATGGTTGTACTGTATGATTGGAACTTTCACTTCTTAATATAATAGAGCCAACACGTTTCATGCATATGTTGTTATTATATTTCAGCTATCTTGTTTACTCTAATGATATATGTATCTGTTTGCTTACGCATGCATGTATGGACTCTTTCGGTATAAGTACGTATGAATATTATTGATATGTGTTGTTGGTTTAACCATCAATTTGGATTTTTAGCTTACTTTTTTTCTAGTTTGTGATGCATATTCACTCGTGTGTTCCCTTCCAAGACACATGCTTTCACAGGTTTCCAAGGGGCACACTCACCCCACCTTCTGTGTGTTAAAACCATTCATGCACATTCCTTGTCTTGCCACATGTGTCACACCCTTGCTACCAACATGGACATCTTACTTTCCTCTATGCCCAACCATAGTAAATGCAATACCGTACGACCCACTGCTAGGACTCCTACACCAAATGGTCTAAGGTCTAGTTGGGACTTCTTACTGGGGAGATCCTCTGACATGTTGGCGGGTCCGACTGTGGAAATTCCCACATGTAAATCACCTGATAATGCAATATACTAAAGAAAAATACTTGATCTACTTCTACAACCAATTTAGCAGAAGATTAATCAAACATGAGCAACATCAATAAGAACACATATAATTGATAAGAAGGAATCATTCACACATAACATAGAAGATATAGCCCGGGGAAAGCCTCAGCCTAAAATCCCAACTTTGTATTATCATATAAGTGGAAATATAGCTAGTATTACAAAAAGAATCAGCTCAAAAACTATCCTACTCTCTTTGCAATACCTCTGCTGCTCATAGATAGTCAAAAGCCTCTCTCTAACCTCTGGTTTGCCCTCCAAGCCTCCTATTTCCTTTCGTAATTGTGATTGGGGTCCAATGCATCCACTTGTATGAATTGGCCTCTTCACACACTCAATAACCTGTGATCCAAATACGCAATCCTGAAGGAGATAAATCCTCATCCATGGATGAGCTTCCTTTATAGGAAAAATTTCATCCAATTGATAGTACATTGTCCCTTCTTTGATCTCAACTGGGTCTCTGTCTGAACTAACATGCATGAGTTATTCATGAGAGAATTTCCAGTTATCTGAAGTATAGCAATTATATGCAAGCATGCATTAACTAACTGAACTCACATTAATTTAAACAAACTATTTAAATCAATCTAACTGGACTTGACTCTGTTAACTGAGCCAACTAATTACAACTCAAATTAGAACTCATCCTTATCTCTTTAACTGATGGATAAATTCCTCAATTAATAGAGAAATTGTTGCATGTCCTCACATAGACTTCATGTTTGATTTTTCACAACTAATTAACTCATGGAGAATTAATTAATTTATTTTCAAACAATTGTTAAGTTCAAATTCAAATTTTACTTCCTATTTTTAGTCCAGGGACTGACTAAAATAGGAATCCATCCCAAACTGCTAAAAATAGCAATTCTATTTTTAGCACTTCCATTTTTCATTCCCTGTTGCTCAATCCAGCACTGGTACCCAAACTGCTATTTATAGCAGTGTTATTTTTAGCACTTCTATTTTTAGCATTTCTTGTTGCCATCTTCAACACTCCCTCTCAACAAGAAAGGCATTCAACTCAAACCCAATCTTGTACCTCCGGAATGTTCTGCATGCAACACTTCTACCAAGTGTGGTTGCTCCAACAACTCTTGGAACAAAAAGAACTCCCCACTAACCTCTATGTTGGGCTAGAACCATACTCTGATGCTGAAGCTCTACTTGCTGCTGACAAGTGCTCCCTCTCTGACCTCTAAGCTGCTGCAACACCCCAAGCATCTCACACCATTGCACACCTCTCTGTGCTATCCTGCACTGGTGCAACACTCCTGTGTCTCTTGCGTCGTTGCAGAGTACTACCTCTACACAGTCTTGGGACTCCTGCACTATAGCTCTCTCTATCACTCCATCCCCATCTATCTCTACCCAATCAGTTAGTCCTGATACTCCTCATCGGGGCTCCTGTAGCAAAGTTGAATCAAAGAGGTTGGGTACCTCAAGGATCCTGCCCCTCCTCCTTAGGATGATCACTCCACATCACCCCACCTCCTACCTAGAGGTATGGATGCATGTGATCCCTCTGCCCACCTTGCTCAAAGTTTACCCCTACTGGAGGACTCTACATGAGTAGATGTTTCCACTCGATCTCCTCTCAACTTCTCTAGTTGTGGCTGCTCCACCAATCATGGCTCCTCCATAATTGTCTCAGACTTCTTCTGGCACTGCATGTTGAGAGGTAATGTACTCTCCCTCACAACCACCAAGTCTCCATCAGTTTCCTTGCTCCTCAAGGCTTTGCATGCATCTTGAACCTCAAGAGCATACATGTTCTTGACCCGTGAACTGATTTTCTTCACCTGTCTAGTGATGATGTGTCTAAGGAAAACCTTTCCCTTACTGAAGACTACATCATAGTCTATGTCTTCCAGCATCGCGATTGACACCAAGTTTCTCTTCAGTCCTGGACATACTTGACATCGATCAAGGTAAGGCGAGCTCCATGTTCCCTCTGAAAAATAACCGTGCCTACACCTAAGACACTATACTTTTCATCATTACCCATCGCTATGAGTATCTGGAGATCTTTCTCCTTGAATGTACTAAACAAACTCTTGTCGTCGGTCGTGTGAAAAGAAGCTCCATTGTCAAGAAACCAACCACTTCCCACCATGGATGAAACCATGCATGCGAACAGTGTGAAATCCAACTCGAACTGTGAGGCCAGTGCCTCACCTTCTGATCCTTGCACGGATCCCTTCTTGGATTTCCTCAGTGGACAATTTGTAACAAAATGGCCCACCTCATGACAACAAAAGCATCACACTTTCGCTTTGTCAAACTTCTTCCCTCCATGGAAAGAACTAGATTGGGAAAGAGAATCCTTCTCCTTCCCCTTCTTCGCCATAGTTTTCTTCATCCTCCATGGATGAAGAACCATCTCTGGTGCTTCTTCTTATCTCCTCCTGCATTAAATCCAACCAAATTTGTTCCCAATCTAGAAATTTATCTCTTCCATTAACCGAGTCCTCATAGCTATGCCGACTCTTAGGAAGACCGAGGAGTGCAAGACTCACCATGTCATCATCAACTGTCATGATCCCTACATTTCCAAGCTCATCCTGCATGTGGCGAGCTTGTTCAAATATGTAGAGATCGTGTCACCCTTTTCATACTTGATCTTCTTAAGCTTGTCTTTCAGTGACAGCTTCCTCTGATCACTGCTATTTTGATATAGATCTTTCAATGTTTTCCACATTGAAAATGGTGTATCCTTACCATGGAGACTCGAGACTATGTGATCTCAAACTCCCTCCAGAAGGATTCTCCTTTATTTCTTCCATTTAGCCAATTCAGCAACACCATTCAGCTTGGGGACTTCTTGATCAATGAAGTTCTTTACACCATTATCCTCTAGTACTGCTTCCATGCGATCCTTCCAGGCTATATAATTCGAACTACCATCAAGGGCATATTCGAGTCTCAAACCATTGAACGCCATAGGTGAAATAGAGATGTGATAAGAAATTGATTTCTATATTCAGGAATCACAAACTTCAACTTCTCCCTTCTTGTATATTGTTCTTCCTTGATCACCTGTGATCCAATACCATGTAGAAATTCCCACCTGTAGATCACCTAATAATGCAATATACTAAAGCAAAATACTTGATCTACTTCTACAACCAATTTAGTGGAAGCTTAATCGAACATGAGCAACACCAATAAGAACACATATAACTGATAAGAAGGAATCAATCACACATAACACAGAAGATATAACCCAAGGAAAGCCTCAGCCTAAAACCCCAACTTTGTATTATCATACAAGTGGAAATATAGCTAGTATTACAAAAAGAATCAGCTCAAAAGCTATCCTGCTCTCTCTGCAATACCTCTGTTGCTCATAGACAGTCAAAGGCCTCTCTCTAACCTCTGGTCTGCCATCCAAGCCTCCTATTTCTTTGCGCAATTCTGATTGGGGTCCAGTGCAGCCACTTGTGTGAATTAGCCTCTTCACACACTCACTAACCTCTGATCCAACTACGCAGTCCTGAAGGAGATAAATCCTCATCCACGGATGAGCTTCATTTATAGGAAAAATTTCATCCAACTGATAGTACACTGTCCATTCTTTGATCTCAACTGGGTCTCTATCTGTACTGACATGCATGAGTTATTCATGTGAGAATCTTCAGTTATCTAAAGTGCAGCAGTTATAAGTAAGCATGCATTAACTAACTGAACTCACATTAATTTAAAAAAATTGTTTAAATCAAACTAACTTGACTTGAATTTTTTAACTGAGCCAACTAATTACAACTCAGATTAGAACTCATCCTTATCTCTTTAAATGATGGATAAATGACTTAATTAATAGAGAAACTATTGCATGTCCTCACATAGACTTCATGTTTGATTTTTCACAACTAATTAACTCATGTAGAATTAATTAATTTATTTTCAAACAAATGTTAAGTTCAAATTCGAATATTACTTCCTATTTTTAGTCCAGCGATTGACTAAAATAGGAATCCATCCTAACCTGCTAAAAATAACAATTTTATTCTTAGCACTTCCATTTTTCATTCCCTGTTGCTCAATCTAGCACTGGTACCCAACTGCTATTTATAGCAGTGCTATTTTTAGCACTTCTATTTTTAGCATTTCTTGTTTCCATTTTCAACACTCCCTCTCAACAAGAAAGGCATTCAACTCGAACCGGATCCTGTACCTCTGGAATGTTCTGCATGCAACACTTCTACTAAGTGTGGTTGCTCCAGCAGCTCTTAGAACAAAAAAACTCCCCACTGACCTCTCTATTGGGCTAGAACCATACTCTGATATTGAAGCTCTCCTTGCTGCTGACAAGTGCTCCCTCTCTGAACTCTGAGCTACTGCAACACCCCATGCATCTCGCACCATTGCACACCTCTATGTGCCATCCTGCACTCGTTCAACACTCATGTGCCTCTCGCATCGTTGTAGCCTACTAGCTCTACACAATCCTGGGACTCTTGAATTGTATCTCTCTCTATTGCTCCATCCGCATTTATCTCCACAAAATCAGTCAATCCTACTACTCTTCATCGAGGCTCCTGTAGCAAAGTTGAATCAAAGAGGTTTGGTACCTCAAGGATCTTGCTCCTCCTCCTTGGGACAATCACTCCACATCGCCCCACCTCCTACTTGGAGGTATGGCTGCATGTGATCCCTTTACCCACATGGCTCGAAGTTTCCACCTACTGGAGGTCTCTGCATCAGTATATGTCTCTATTTCGATCTCCTCTTAGCTTCTCTAGTTGTCATTTCTCCACAACCTCCTGAAGCTGCTTCACTAATTGTGGCTCCTCCACAATCATCTGAGACTTCTTCTGGCACTACATGTTGAGAGGTAATGTACTCTCCCTCTCAACCACCAAGTCTCCACCAGTTGCCTTGCTCCTCAAGGCTTTGCATGCATCTTGAACCTCAAGAGCATATAGGTTCTTGACCCATGAACCGATCTGCTTCACCTGTCTAGTGATAATGTGTCTAAGGAAACCATTTCCCTTACTCAAGACTACATCATAGCCTCTGTCTTCCAGCATCGCGATCGACACCAAGTTTCTCTTCAGTCCTGATACATACTTGACATTAGTCAAATTAAGGCAAGCTCCATGCTCCCTCTAAAAAATAACCATGCCTACACCTAAGACACTGTACTTTTCATCATTACCCATCGCTATGAGTATCTGGAGATCTTTCTCCTCCAATGTACTAAACAAACTCTTGTCACCGATCATGTAAAAAGAAGCTCCACTATTAAGAAACCAACCACATCCCACCATGGATGAAACCATGCATATGAACAGTGTCAAATTCAGCTCGAACTGTGAGGCCACATTGAAAACAGTGTCTCCTTTGCATGGAGACTTGAGACTATGTGATCTCGAGCTCCCTCCAAAAGTATTCTCCTTGCTCTAACCACACATTTCTTCCATTCAACCAATTCAGCAGCACTAGTCAGCTTGGGGACTTCTTGATCAATGAAGTCCTTTAGACCATTATCCTCTAGTACTACTTCCATGCAATCCTTCCGTGCTATATAATTCGAAATGCCATCAAGGGCATATTCCAGTCTCAAACCATTGAATGCCATAGGTGAAATAGAGATGTGATAAGAACTCGATTTCTATATTCAGGAATCACAAACTTCAACTTCTCCCTTCTCGTATATTTTTCTTCCTTGATCACCTCTACTCTGATACCATGTAGAAATTCCCACCTGCAGATGACCTACTAATGCAATATACTAAAGCAAAATACTTGATCTACTTCTACAACCAATTTAGTGGAAGCTTAATAGAACATGAGCAACACCAATAAGAACACATATAACTGATAAGAAGGAATCAATCACATAACAGAGAAGATATAACTCGGGGAAAGCCTCAGCCTAAAACCCCAACTTTGTATTATCATACAAGTGGAAATATAGCCAGTATTACAAAAAGAATCAGCTCAAAAGCTATCCTGCTCTCTCTGCAATACCTCTGCTACTCATAGACAGTCAAAGTCCTCTCTCTAACCTATGGTTTTCCCTCCAAGCCTCCTATTTATTTGTGAAATTCTGATTGGGATCTAGTGCATCCACTTGTGTGATTTGGCCTCTGCACACACTCACTAACCTCTGATCCAACTACGCAGTCCTGAAGGAGATAAATCCTCATCCATTGATGAGATTCCTTTATAGGAAAAATTTCATCCAACTGATAGTACATTGTCCCTTCTTTGATCTCAACTGGGTCTCTGTCTGGACTGACATGCATGAGTTATTCATGAGAGAATCTTTAGTTATCTGAAGTGCAGCAGTTATATGCAAGCATGCATTAACTAACTGAACTCACAATAATTTAAAAAAAACTATTTAATCAATCTAACTGGACTTTACTTGTTAACTGATCCAACTAATCACAACTCAAATTAGAACTCATCCTTATCTCTTTAACTGATGGATGAATTCCTCAATTAATAGAGAAATTGTTGCATGTCCTCACATAGACTTCATGTTTGATTTTTCACAACTAATTAACTCATGGAGAATTAATTGATTTATTTTCAAACAGATTTTAAGTTCAAATTTGAATTTTACTTCCTAATTTTAGTCCAGGGACTGACTAAAATAGTAGTTGACCTGAACTGATAAAAATAGCAATTATATTTTTAGCACTTCCATTTTTCATTCCCTGTTGCTCAATCTAGCACTGGTACCCAAACTACTATTTATAGTAGTGCTATTTGTATCACTTCTAATTTTAGCATTTCATGTTGCCATTTTCAACACTCCCTCTCAACAATAAAGGCATTCAACTCGAACCCTATCCTATACCTCTCGAATGTTCTGCATGCAAAACTTTTACCAAGTGTAGTTGCTTCAACAACTCTCAAAAAAAAGGAAAAATAAACAAACAAACAAAAAACAAAAAACAAAAAAAAGACTCCCCACTGACCTCTCTGTTGGGATAGAACCATACTCCGATGCTGAATATCTACCTGCTGCTGACAAGTGCTCCCTTTATGACCTAAGAGCTACTGCAACACCCCATGCATCTCGCACCCTTGCACACCTCTCTATGCCATCTTGCACTGGTGCAACACTCTTGTGCCTCTCGCGTCGTTGCAACCTACTAGCTCTACATAGTCCTGGGACTTCTACATTGTAGCTCTCTCTATTTCTCCATCCACATCTGTCTCTACCCAATCATTTAGTCCTGCTACTCCTCATCAGGGCTCCTGTAGCAAAGTCGAATCAAACAGGTTGGGTACCTCAAGGATCCTGCCCCTCCTCCTTGGGATGATCACTCCACATTGCCCCACCCCATACCTGGAGGTATGGCTACATGTGATCCCTCTACCCACCTGGCTTGAAGTTTCCCCCTCCTGGAGGTCTCTACATAAGTATATCTCTCTACTCGATCTCCTCTCAGCTTATCTAGTTGTCGCTGCTCCACAACCTCCTGAAATTGCTTCGCCAAATGTGGCTCCTCCACAATCGTATCAGACTTCTTCTGGCACCGCATGTTGAGAGGTAATGTACTCTCCCTCTCGACCACCAAGTCTCCACCAGTTTCCTTAGTCCTCAAGGCTTTGCATGCATCTTGAACCTCAAGTGCATACAGGTTCTTGACCTGTGAACCAATCTGCTTCACCTGTCTAGTGATGATGTGTCTAAGGAAAACCTTTCCTTTACTGAAGACTACATCATAGCCTATGTTTTCCAACATTGCGATCAACACCAAGTTTCTCTTCAGTCCTGGTACATACTTAACATCGGTCAAGGTAAGGTGAGATCCATGCTCCCTCTGAAAAATAACCATGCCTACACCTGAGACACTATACTTTTCATCATTACCCATCGCTATGAGTATCTGGATATCTTTCTCCTCCAATGTACTGAACAAACTCTTGTCCTTGGTCATCTAAAAAGAAGCTCCACTGTCAAGAAACCAACCAATTCCCACCATGGATGAAAGCATGCATGTGAACAGTGTGAAATCCAACTCGAATTGTGAGGCCAGTGCCTCACCTTTTGATACTTCCACGGATCTCTTCTTGGATTTCCTCAGTGGAAAATTTGTAGCAAAATGGCCCACCTCATGACAATGAAAGCATCACACTTTCGATTTGTTAAACTTCTTCCCTCCATGGGAAGAACTGGATTGGGAAAGATAACCCTTCTCCTTCCCCTTCTTCACCTTACTCACTAAGGCACATTTTTATTCATTCTCCATGGATGAAAAACCATCTCTGGTGCTTCTTCTTATCTCCTCCTGCATCAAATCCGATGAAAGTCATTCCCAATGTGGCAGTTTCTCTCTTCCATTAACCAAGTCCTGGTAGCAATGCCATCTCTTAGGAAGACCGAGGAGTGAAAGAAACACCATGTCATCATCAGCTGTCATGATCCCTACAATTCCAAGCTCATCCCTACATGTGGTGAGCTTGTTCAGATACATAGAGATCGTGTCACCCTTTTCACACTTGATCTTCTGAAGCTTGTCTTTCAGTGCCAGCTTCCTCTGATCACTACTATTCTGATATAAATCTTTCAATGTTTTCCACGTTGAAAATGGTGTCTCCTTCCCATGGAGACTCAAGACTATGTGATCTTGAACTCCCTCTAGAAGGATTCTCCTTGCTCTAGCCACACATTTCTACCATTCAGCCAATTCAGCAACACTAGTCGGCTTGGGGACTTCTTGATCAATGAAGTCCTTTAGACCATTTTCCTCTAGTGTTGCTTCCATGCGATCCTTCCAGGCTATATAATTCGAACTACCATCAAGGGCATATTTGAGTCTCAAACCATTGAATGCCATAGGTGGAATAGAGATGTGATAAGAACTCGATTTCTATATTCAAGAATCACAAACTTCAACTTCTCCCTTCTTGTATACCTTTCTTCCTTGATCACCTGTGCTCCGATACCATGTAGAAATTCCCACCTGTAGATCACCTGATAATGCAATATACTGAAGCAAAATACTTGATCTACTTCTACAACCAATTTAGCAGAAGCTTAATCGAAAATTAGCAACACCAATAAGAACACATATAACTGATAATAGGAATCAATCACACATAACACAGAAGATATAACGAAGAATCAACTCAAAAGCTATCCTGCTCTCTCTGCAATACCTCTGCTACTCATAGACAGTCAAAGGCCTCTCTCTAACCTCTCGTCTACCCTCCAAGTCTCCTATTTCTTTGCTCAATTTTGATTGGGGTCCAGTGCAGCCACTTGTATGAATTGGCCTCTTCACACACTCACTAACCTCTGATCCAACTACGCAGTCCTGAAGGAGATAAATCCTCACCCATGGATGAGCTTCCTTTAAGGGAAAAAATTTCATCCAACTGATAGTACATTGTCGCTTTTTGATCTCAACTGGGTCTCTGTCTGAACTAAAATGCATGAGTTATTCATGAGAGAATCTTTAGTTATCTGAAGTGCAGTAGTTATATGCAAGCATGAATTAACTAACTGAACTCACATTAATTTAAACAAACTGTTTAAATTAATCTAACTAGACTTGACTCTGTTAACTAAGCCAACCAATTACAATTCAAATTAGAACTCATCCTTATCTCTTTAATTGATGGATAAATTCCTCAATTAATAGAGAAATTGTTGCATGTCCTCACATAGACTTCATGTTTGATTTTTCACAACTAATTGACTCATAGATAGTTAATTAATTTATTTTCAAACAGCTGTTAATTTCAAATTCAAATTTTACTCCCTATTTTTAGTCCAGGGACTGACTAAAATAGGAATCCATCCTGAACTGCTAAAAATAGCAATTCTATCTTTAGCACTTCCATATTTCATTCCTTGTTGCTCAATCCAGCACTGGTACCCAAACTACTATTTATAGCAGTTCTATTTTTAGCATTTCTTGTTTCCATTTTCAACACCGACACCATCAACATTTCTGGCACTAGAAGGAGGGTGAGATGGCAAGATGATTCCTCACTATCTATTTTGAGTCTTCGTACATCTATCATGGATTTTGTTATAGTTCACCCTCCGAAATGTCTGTCCAACAGACATATCTTTGACATTGAGAGGGAGTTATTGGATCACTTGTCACGAATCACGTATGATGGTGAAGGCGAAGTGGCATGGCCTGAGCACTTAGATGAATTCCATGTGCTCATGGTGGGCATGGAAGATTTTAATGAAACAAAGGTCTATTCGCTGCTCACGCACACACTTCATGACCACCCATTCCAATGGTGTGGTAGACTACCTCATAACTTTGTGCACTCATTCAAGCAGTTCGACGATCTAATCGAATTGTTTTTCACCATTTTGATCCTGAAGTACTTGATAAATTTTTTTTAAAACAACGGAAGGCCCCGCACGAATCACCTATGGACTTTTCCGAGAACTTCCGTCTATTCATGTTTCAAGCCCTAAAAAATCAGATGAAATTCCAGTATCTCATGGACAGATTTGAATATTTCCTTACCAAATATGTCACTCCTAAGAAGAAGTTCAATCCCAACCCCCACTCAACATACTTCGGTGATGGAGTTGCACAATCACAGATGGACACGGTCGCTGTCACAAGTGACTATCCGCCATCCCCTCATAAAAAAACTCCACCACCGCAGAGTGATGTGGGAGAACATGCACACACATCTGTTCAATTGTCACATCCTCCCAACATCACTTCTCTCAATTTTCACATAGACTTGGTTGTGAATCCCGTGGGTTGTCACATGTATTTCATACCTCAACCTCTGTCTTGATATTTTTATGATCCTCCATATTGCATTGTCTTGTGTTCTTTCATTCCGGACTCTACCCACGTTGTGAACGAGGATCAAGCTAGCGACGGAGTTGGTGTTGCACAACCAACCTGTGTTGTCATTCATGAGGAGTATGACTGGGAGCTTGAGCAATAATCCTCGGTGAAGGATGGCTCCCCTTTGTCCGTGCCTCCTCTATGTTTTCCTGACATCTTTGGTGATTCTATCATCCCTGATTTCGCATGTGTATCTCCATCTATGAATGCACCCATTGTTGATCATTCACAAAACACACCAGATGTCAATCCAACATCCAAAAATAGAGAGGACAAATCATTCATTGAACATCCACTTGATTCTTCATCTGCGTTTTCTAGAAACACAGAGGGTGAACATTCTTGCTTCTCATCTACCCCTCTATGTGATTCATTAAATCATGAGGATGCCAACAAACATCCTTAATTTTCTGATCTTGGTTGTCATGATCTCTGTACTTCTTCATCTAATCATGATGTTGATTCAATCTTTGTTAATCTGTCTAAGACACTAGTCTACGATGATCTATCTGTCGATGAAGTCGAAACCTCACAGACTGTCGACGCACTTCAAACCAAGCTGATGTTTATGTCAGGCCCTCACCGTCCTAAGGTTGGTTTCACTTCCGATCAGGAAATTGTTCAAACACCCAAGGCTCCTCATCACTCATCTGTATGCACTAAAGATCAATCTAACACTTAGATTTCACTTCCTCCACTCGAACTACATGATCCCATCGCTCATGCATTGGAGGAATATTACACAGCAAGCACACTTGCGCAACGTAAGTGGTCTACTTTTCTCATGTTTGCTTGCATGTCACAGTCAGGAGAATTTTTATGCTTAACATCTGCATGCATTGTCGTACAACATCATGATAAGTCCATGGATTTCATGTCATGCACTTGCACTCACTTATGTTATGTGGACACATTTAAACTCGGAGTGTGTTTGTCTTCATCGTTATATCTTTCTTGTTCGCTGGTTCACAAAACTATGTTGTTCGTGAAACATGCCTTCACCAACATGGGTCGACCAATGCACCGGTGGCTGCATTGGAATTATCACTTTATGTGAGCAGACCCATGCACCATTAGCTTAGGAGTATGAGTAGTGTTTTCTTTTGTTTTGTTTTCTTGCATGCATGTTTGCTTCTTACGTTGCATGTTTGTTTGTTTGCCTACTTGTTTTCTTACTCGCTTTGCTTGCACATTTACTTCTGATTTTTCTTTGTTTTGTTGTTTGTTTGCTTGTTTACATCCATAGGTTAGTTTTGCATGAAACCGTGTGTGACTCTTGAAACAAGCTGGGTAAAGTACAAGAGGACTTATGAAGTTATCAATACTTGGTTATCTATCATCCTCCCTCTACATGAAGAACTTGTTGTCTTCATTCCATGACACATCAATGGAAAATACATACTATTCGAAGTGAACTTTTGTGAAAACACAACGCTCGCGCGCTAACTAGTATCACCTACTTGAATTGGTTGTTTTTGTTTAATCCTTTTTAGTTCAGTCAAGTAGAGTAAGGTGAGGGGGGGGGGAACTTAACAAGAACATCAGAGGTATATATAAACTACCTCTCTGAAGGAACAACCTATTCTACTCTCAATAAGTCAGGATCCCTCGTCCGCCTCTGAAATGAATAAGTGCTATGCACAGTTATGAAAAATGAAAAAATGAAAATGTGAAAAAAAATTCTAAAAAATGAAAAATAAATAAGGCGAAATAAGAGAAAGGCTTCCTGCGCAGAGAGGTGATGCAAGTAACTACATCAGGGTAGTGACCATGCTCACTAGTAGCGGAGTGATGCTTGTGTTCCTGTGTGACTCTGCCGAGGTACTGTCCAAGCCTACTGGCAACAAAGAAAACTAGAGATGAAACTAAAACTATGAATACCATAAATCTTGTGCACCAATATACCCCTCATCCCCAATCGAAAAAACTTTGTTGGCTTGGGTTGGAATGTGTGTCGACTGACCAAGAGCTTGGCAAATGCTACATCTTACAATCAAGCAAGTGTGGAAACCAAGACAAACAGAGAACTGAACAATACTTCCGGAGGTGTTAGACTTTCTTTTCACGAACAAGGTCCATTCAGAGAGTTGGAGTTATACCAGTGTGTCGCCAAGTGTTGTAGCGGCTACAACCACCCTCCAAAATTTTTCCTTAGCTTTGTTTTAGAGCCTCCCTACCAACCATCCTTAGCAGCATGTCTTGCACTGTCAAGTACATAAGCTTCATTGGTTTTTCAGCAGCTTGCCAGCCTGTGCATTATAGCTTGTTTCTCTCCCCTCACAGGTTGACATTCTAGACTTGGGCTAGCTACTGGTTGAGCAACTCCCTCATAAAATTGCGCAATTCTAGAGGGGAACCAAGCTTCCCTCTAGAAATTTCACAAATATACTAGGAAGCCTTCTGGGCCCAGAAATTTCGTAATGCAGTCAACCAACCTTCCTCAAGAAAATTGCGCAATCTGGCCTATTAGTGTAGCTCAACCCAGAAATTCTGCAATTCTAGGTAGAAATCAACTGCTCCTCCCAGAAATTGTGAAATCCTTTTGGACAACCAACCCAACGCCTCCTAGAAATTGCGCAAAAATCCTTCTCAGTCAAGCATACCACTGCGTGTGCCTTCAGGTTGACCAGTTCCCTCCGGGACCAAGAAAACTTGACCTCCTTGCATGGGCTACTTTTTCTCAAAATAGAAAATAACTACATGCAAAAAACATCCCTCGATTTTAGGGATCTATTTTTAGTAGCTAGAGGTTACATACAAAGATCGTTTTAGAAACATTCCTCCAATTGTTGCTTTTTCCTAGATTTGTGGCATGTGCATCATGAGCCTCAAACTTATTTATTTGAAGCTTCAGAGCTCATTCTTCACATCGATCTTGGAGCTTTGACATCCCACATTACATCGAGGAGTCTTCGGCACATCCAACTCAACTATTTCTGGGTAAGTCTGCTTTACTTGTCTTTTGTAGCATTTATGTCACTTTTTTTGTTTTGGCTTCTGTGAGTGTTTTCTACTTTATTTCTGTGAATGCTTGTTGTCATTTTCATGTGTGTTAGCCTATACAAGCATCATTTCATTTTTCGTTATCATCTCACTGCTGTCACATGTGATGAGCCTAGGTATTGCAGCAAGAATGCTGCAACTCCTAGGGCTACCATCTTTACTTATCAACCCAGGGTTCATACAAACTTGGAGGTGACAGTGCTATATGCACAAGTATAAGTGAAGGTATTTCCTGTTGTCACTGCTCATCTAGCAAGAGACCCTAGGGGTTCCAAGCCATACTTCTATAGGGTCAGAAGAAGCTTGATTTTGATGGGAGAAGAGAAAATGTATTCTAAGGGAGAGCTACTCTACTATAGTAATGAAGAAAAAAATCATGTAATGCCAAACTCACACCAGATCCTAGCTAACCAATTAAACAACTATGTTAAGTAGAATCACTAGATCAATCATTAATCTAATGCTAATTCAGTAAGTTATCGAAGTAAAAGCATCAAAACTAGACTACGGGGTAAGCAAAGGAAACTAAGCTAAGTCTGTGTTTAAGCAGAGGAGTAGTCGGAGATCAAAATTAGTCAAAAGAGGATGTAATGAGCAACAATGCATAAGAGCCGTTGGTCAAGCGGGTGAAAGGTAAATGAACGGATGAGATCGGATCGTAGGTGGGTACGTAGGTAGATGGGCGAACAAGGTTAACTAACGAGATGGACAACTGAGATTATATCGCAGAGGCTAAGTCAAGAGATGGACGGATAAGATTAATCGGCATATGGATGATGAATATCAGATCACGGGCAAAAGAAACGTGCAGAAATGGTAGCAGGTTTGTGGAGGTGGTAAGCTATACTTTGCATGCCCTCAAAACCATAAGGTGTATTTTGAAATTCCATGCAATTAGCCTTATTGAGCGACACACAGCATGAGAAAGCCACTTTTCTCACATGCTCTCAGGTGGATATCAGCCGGAGAGAAATCCATGCAATATGGTGCGACAACTATTAGATTAGGCAGGGCTGATCAACGGTGGAGATTGTCCAAGCTATAGTTGGTGAGTAGGTGAAGCGACAACCATCAGATCAAGAGACAAGTCGATGGTGGAGATTAAAGCGGAAGAAGAAAACGTGAGGAAATGAGGAAGCGGGTTTAGAGGGCAGTAAGATGTTTATCACGCGCCCTTAAATTTGTATGCAGTTTTCTAAAATTTTATGCGATTAGCCTCCACGGGTGACACATAGCACGAGGACACCACTCTTATCACGTGCCCTCAGGTGGATAATGATGGAAAATAAATCCACACGATATCACGTGATAGCCATTGGATCTGGCAAGGTAGATCAATGGTGAAGGTTTAACCGAGCTAGTTGGCGAGCAGGTGCGTGATAGTCATTGGATAAGACAAGGTAGATCGATGGTGGGGATTTATAGTGCATAAATTCAGAGTTGAAAATGAATTGGTGGTGATTGGTCGGGTTTTTCTGTGTAAGATAATCTATGAGTAAAAATCATTTAAACGTGAATTAAATACTTTCGCCTAAGTATTTCATGCTGAGGAAGAATGAAATGGACATGAGTGAGATCAAATGATTGGAAGAGAGTGAAGGAGTAGATGATCATGAAAGGAATAAAGTAATAATGTAATGAACCTAGTGACTGTGTTGAACAACAAACTCCCTATGAAAACCAAAACCCTGTGTTTTTGGGGTGGCTACATGGCTTCTTCCTCATGTCATGGTCCCAGAGGGAGGAGGTGAGGCCGAGACACCTGTGGGAAACCTTGTGGGTATTTTCTTTGCTAACCTGCTAAATGAATGAAATCATAACTGAAGCAAACTGAAACACAACTAATCTACTATACACTACTGTAATGTGACTGCAACCACTTAAAGAAATAAAAAGTTAAACAATAAACCTCTGTAATGGAAATGCAACTACTTAAACAAATAAGCAGTTAAACCATGAATCATCTACTCTATACTGTGGTGATACAAATGCAACTACTTAAGAAAATAAACAACTAAACCATGAAGCTATGCTAGTGCTGTAATGGAAATGAACTACTTAAGCAAATGAACAAGAAACCATGAATCTGTGTTGCTGCTGTAATGAAATTGCATCTAATTAAGCAAATGAACAGAAAATAGGAATCTATGCTAGCATAAAAATACAATAAAGAGGAGATTTGGCAGCTAGGGTTAGGCCCTAAACCAAGAGCTTCAGCCCTCTAATTTAACTCAGTGTTGGCTCAAAACAAAACTCATCTTCATTATAAATCAAAACTGTTACAAGACTTGTAGCTTGAAAACAAAGTAGAGTTCTACAGTGAGAAGTTTTAATTCTTGCTAACTCTATTTGACTAAAAAAAATAAGGTCCTAAGCCTATCTACTTATACATCTGAAGTCTCCAACGACTTCCTTCAAAATTAGGGAGACACAACTCCCAATTCAATGATAAACTCGTGCTTTCCCTTTCACTAGCTCGACTGCCTTCTGGTAGGGAGGCTTGGCTCCAAACTCAACATAAACTCATACTTTCACTTGCTTGGCTACCTTCTAGTACACATGATTTGGCTTGTTTTGTGCTATCACTTGCATGGCTGCCTTCTAGTACTCCTCATTTGGTTGTTTTCACCTTCACTTGCTTGGCTGCCTTCTAGAAGGGGGGATGTTTGTACTTTTAGTTGATGGCGGGATATTCGAATGGAGGGGTAGTAAATGAGGAGGGTTTACCTCTTGTAATTCCTCTTCCTTGTCCCATTCGAGTTTTTACCAAGGTCATTACCATAGCTCCTTGCTTTTATCTTCTATCCTTGCATTTTCCTTCATTTATCCTTTATTCCTGCATTACATGCACATTAGACCACAAAGCAAAATATCCAACTCTACTCATATCATAAACAAAATATAATCAAAAGTATGCAATAAGTTGTGAGAATAGTTGGTTTGATAAGCTAGGAGGTGAATTAAGGTCAATTAGGGCACATATAATTACTCAATGATGAGGCCCATCAACATGCATGACACTATTTTGCACAAACGGTCATTGATTCAGCAACTTGTTTCACACACATGCATGTTGTTCCATTTTCTAAATCTTGCATTCAATTTTTTCATGCACGATCATTCACTCCTACTTACAGGTAGTATCATCATGCATTCACATCTTCATATGCTTTCAATTGCTCGTCAATGGGTCTAGGCAACCTTGGCCTGGACTCTACCTTGCCTAGACAACATTGCACAATTTTGAGAGGGAAGGCTCCTAGAAAATGGGCAAATCCATCCAGTCAATGCCCTCTAGTCTTTCTTTTCACAATTTTGAGAGGCGGTGACTCTTGGCTTAGAAAATTGTGCAATGCAGCCCCTAGGCCTGCATCACTTGCCAGCTGAAATTGTGCATTGTGCAATCTCAACACCCAACAGGCTAGTCTGGATTGTGCATTACACAATTCCAACATTCAACCAACCTCCCAATAGTTGGACTGCCTTTTACGGAGTTCTAGCAGTCAATCTCCCGACCTCCCAGTGAAAATTTGTGCAATCCTTTCCAGCAATTCCCCGGGTATGTTGCATGCCAGTCCTCAAGTTTTCTTTGCTTTTAACTAACAGATTTCTTCCCATGCAAGTTGCCATCTCTCCAGATATAGAAGGTGTTCATCTGTCTCTCAACAGTTCTAGATTAATGACCTCCAAGAGAGCAGGCTCAAAGGACACCGATGAAAGCACAACTGGAGTAGCAGTTGAGCGAGTGTCTATGAGTTTTCCAATATAAAAGAAACCAAGTTGATCGTAGACAAAGACTTCAAGCTGAAATGGCAAGAGGTAAATTATGCATTCTCAGGCACATTTGGGGAAGATATTGAAGATCGCCAAGTCTATGTGAACATTCACAAGTCTAGCTTGTATTGCATTGCATGCAGGTATCCCGCGTTCTTGTTCATGGACATGATACATTGGATCATCTCACACACTGACCTCGAGATAATGATATTGAGCAGTGTCAACGGGATAGAGATTGCTACCTTTAGGGCACAGGACTATCAGCAGATGTAGCACTTGCCGAAGCCATTGATCACCATGGAGACACCCTTCAACATACCCAACAACAATGCCAACTCCAGGGATATCTTGAAGAACTCACTGAAGGAGCCAGCCAAATTCAGGATGACACCAAACTAGATTTACAAGACAAAGATACTGCGGAAGTCATATCAGCATTTGGTCAACTTTGCATGTTGCTTGTATGGACAAGAGAGCATGGAAACCTTCCCGTAGAGTTGGGTGATCATGTTGGACCAACTAGACAGTGAATTCAAAGCATGCAACTGGTCTGACATGTTTGTTCACAGGCTCAGGGAATAGGTAACAGGAGCTCGACAACTGCCCAAAGGTCAGCAAGCAGAAATCTACATGTCTCCATACATATTGGATGCAATCTATGCCCATCAGGAGTTTTCGGTCTTGATGTGGGAATGGACACCAGTGGAAACCTATGTCAATACTTATTGTAAATTGTTTTCTGAATGCAGCTTTCAAGGACTCATCACACAGCTGTCAAATCATTTTGTCACCCCAGTGTACAAGATGATATTTGAGTAGGATCCACCTTGCATGTCGAAGGAAGCAATGGAGGCACTGATCGACATAGCAGATTGGTATGCCTCACCTCTTGGCACCTTCATATGGATGTACAATGCGGAGAAGCGTTTGCATGTCTTGCTGAAGTTTTCCATGGACAAGCTCGTTATGCAAGAAGTGTCATACCACATCTCGGCAGGATTGTCAGCTAGGATGCACCAGAAGAATAAGACACCTTGTCCCACTCTTTCATTGTGGGTCGGGTTGTACGAGATAGGCAATCTCAAGCATGTGGATACTGAAACAAAGAATTCAAGAAATATCATTTTGGCACGAGTAGCCTTAATCCGTATGACCCGCATTGTTTTGTGAAGGATCACTATGCGAAAGTATAGTTTCTGTGGATCTGCGGGGCATGTCATTGGGCCGAGGAAGACCCATGGAGATATTGTCATAGCTTCTCCAGGCCCAATGAGCTGGTTGGCATCATTGTGGAATGGTTAGCAAAGTAGCATCCAGGAGAGCGCCAACAATAGAGGTAAACATTCCGGCGCATGACAAAGGAAAGAGAAAAATTGTCGATAGTGCAGAGGCAGAACAAAGCTACAAGTTTAGAGCATACCCACTTATGTAGAAAGTATCTTTGGTAATAGAGGTGAAGAGGCAACAACATGACAGGAGGACTACGCAAAGGCAGAGAGAAAAATAGAGGATGGAGGAAATAGTGAAGTAGTTGCATGAGTTGAAGGAGCAACTCCGTAAGGAACAAGAGCTGTGTAAAGAGAAGAAGGAAGCACAACAAGGGGCATAACATACACAGATTTATGAAACTGCGCCCATACAGGTAGTAGAATCAACCGAGTAGCTGGCGCAAAGCAAACAGGGTGACCAGTTGTAGGAGCAGGACTTCGCTCAAGAGATTGAATGAGTACTTGAGCAGATGGATACAGAGATGGAGCAGCAAGAGTTAGAGTAAGACATCAACCTCATGCCTTACCACCAAGAATTCCACCCACCAAATTCACCAGATCTGGAAGCAGAGAAAGTCCCAAGTGACCAAGGAAACACTAAGATCCTTGGACACAATCTGGAAGAAGAGATGCACAACATATCATTTGACGAGTCACGACATAGAGTTGTGCAATCGTGCAGAGTGTCTACTTCGGATGACCACACGTCTCCTACGTAGTTTTAGGAACGAGTGATTGTATTTTATGTGCAAAAGCATCTAGGAGCATTGGCTGATGCTACTAGAGCATATGTCAAAGCCACTAGCTCAAGTGTTCGCTTCTTGATAACGAAGAACGAGCGAATGGCTAAGGAATTACAGACAGATGAGCAGGGAGGAGAACTGGTCACAACATCCACCTGAGTAGAGTTGAAGAAGGTGATACTAAATGAACTATCATCCCTTGAGACAGTCATGTGGGCGTTGTATTCCAGATTTGGTACTATGCATAAGGCAGTTGTCCATCTCAATGGTTGGCAATAGTGATGTGTTAAGAGAGCACATATCTTGTCAAACTTGCATACTGTTGTTGACCACATGCAAACATGGACAATGAGATACAAGGGAGCCCCATTACACTTACCCAAGATGATGAAGCCTAGAGTAGTTGCGTTGAAGGCACGAATCCATAGTCAGATCTGGAACTATCAATAACTCCCACAGCTCATCACTAGTTTACAGGCTTCCCATGCATGAGTATTCAGAAGCATGGATGTTTTTGTGCATACACATGCAATCCCATCTATTGGGAAACTCACCGAGGCAAAGAAAAAAGCACAAGTTTGACTGGAGCTTGACTCGTACTTTGACATGTTGATGCGCATAGCCACTAGCGTAGACTTGGCGGTCAGTGCAGACACCATGCACCAATATGTCACTAGTCCGGCCGCACTCAAGATAATTATGTGCATGTTATTAGACAAGTTGGATAGAGGAGCAAGAGTAGTGTACACAGATGAAACAGGGGCAAGAGTTCGTTTCTAGAAATATGTCACCACAGAGTACATGAAAACCATCGCAAACTACTGAGATTGGCATCAGTTTTCCATCATCGACCATCTTGAGGATTTCGAAGAGCTAGTCTTCCAATAGTTGTCCGAATCATAGTGATGTCCTGCATGGATTTCTTAAGCCTATTTTGTCTCACATAGGTACATGTGCAGATTGTATGTAACGTCTTGTCCAATGGAAGTTCAAGTGTTGATAGTTGAATGTAACAATCAAAAAGTAGTTGAAGAGTCATGAGGGTAGATGAGCAGTCACAAAGGGGAATGTCAAGGGTCACCCCACCCTTTTCTATATATAGTCCCTCATAACTCATTGTATAGGCTTTTGGTTAGCCAAGCTTCTAATAGGAGTATCTTAGAGAAAGATTGGAGAATATTGTAATGAGCCTTGGCTTGCCCACAGTGCAGAGCTAGTACATCTCTTTGGATTAGTAGGTGACCATGAGTGTAACGTTCCGCTGTCGGGACTAGTGGTCAGTCATGGTTGTACTGTATGATTGGAACTTTCACTTCTTAATATAATAGAGCCAACATGTTTCATGCATATGTTGTTATTGAATTTTACCTATCTTGTTTACTCTAATGATATATGTATCTGTTTTCTTACGCATGCATGTGCAGACTCTTTCTATATAAGTATGTATGAATATTATTGAGATGTTCTTTTGGTTTAACCATCACTTTGGATTGTTAGCTTACTTGCTTTCCAGTTTGTGATGCATCTTCACTCGTTTGTTCCCTTCCAATCCGTGTGCTTTCACAGGTTTCCAAGGGGCACACTCACCCCACCTTCCGTGTGTTAGAACCGTTCATGCACCTTCCTCCACTTGTCGCACATGTCACACCCTTGCTACCAGTAGGGACATCTAACTTTCCTCTGCACGCAACCATAGTCAAGGCAATATTGTACGACCCACTGATGGGATTCCTACACCAAATAGTCTGAGGTCTAGTTGGGAATTCTTACCGGGGAGATCCCCTGACATGTTGGTGGGTCCTGCACTGTCAACAATCTACTTTAGAGAGATGTTTCTTCTAGATAGACATTGTTGCTACTAATATATGAGTTTTTTGTTGTTGGAGAGTACATTGTGGAGAGGATGTATTTGATGTTGGTGTTTTAGAGTTAGTTGGATATATGTTGCTCGTACTATGGGGTTGATCAGATTTGCTACTTCTAGTTGGTCACATTATTTTTTTGCTAATATATGATGGTGATTTTATCTTCTATTACTATTATGACATGGATTATGTTGTTTTTGTTTCAGAAGAGAGAGAATGGGTTTTAGTTATTACTGTTGCTGGTTATTGTCATGTTGCCTTGGGAGTGAGAGAGGTTGTTGCTAATATGAGATGTATATTATTTCTCTAGTGTGTTGTTTATTGGGCATAGATTATGTCTAGGGGGAGTTTAATGGACATATTTTTCAGGGGGAGTGTTGTTGTTGTTTTTATCTTTCAGTATTGCACTCCATTAGTCATCACCTTCATATGGATTTTGAGTGGATTTGATTTTTTTTCATGGAACCCATTGCTTGTAGAGGAGCATATAACATTTTTCCTTGACATGTTTAGCCCTTTTCCATTGATGTAAAAGGGGGAGAATGTGAGGATGAAGATTAATTTTCATATGGTTGTTTTAAGCTAAGGTTGTCATCAATGCTAAAGGGGGAGATTGTTGGAATTGATGTGTGTTGTAGATGTTTTGATTGGTTGGCATTGATGTCAACCTGGTAGCATGGGTTACAGACCAGTTGGTTATGTATATGTATGTGTGGCTACATGTGGTTTGTGTATGGATGATATGTAGATGGTCCTTGGTATGTCTACTAGCATGGAGATGTGACTTGCAAGTGTTGCATATACAATGTGATTAGAGGATGTCATGGTCCTCATGATCATGTTGTGATTGTTGAGTTGGATGATGGTGTGTTGCACTGGTTTGGAGGCCTTCCCATGATTATCTTCTTGATCATGTTTCTACATACGTGTGTTGGTGGCTACTCTAGGAGTTACAATTGAGGAGCCTTGTTGATTAGGTCTCCATGTCCTAGATTAGGTCTCCCATATTGATGATGTTATACATTGGGCTTGGAGAGGATATATAAGTGTTAGTTAATACTTGAGATGTTTGTACAGGTGTTGGAGGATGTCAGAAATGTTTTGGAGCTACATATTGATCGCAGAGTTGTTGTGGAGCAATTTGATGACCCAGGTGTTAATATGGTTGTTTGTTGGCATCCAAGTCAACCTCCTTTGACTTATGATGATGATAGTGATGTGGAAGTGACTTGGTGAAGTGTTGCATAGGTGTCAGTGACTTGTAAAGGTCCTACAAAGACTTGTCAAGCTCTGGAAAAATTTGGGTAGGTTCTGAGCCGAGGAAAGATGACTCTGACCATCCTCTGCCCCATTTGAATGGATGATGGGTCATGAGAGTGACTAAAAGTCTCTAGTCATTAGGAGACAGACTTGTGTGAGTGACTAAGTAGTTCCATTCGAATTTAGCTTATGTTGTGCGTACAACTGATATTTTTCACGACATTTTCTCTACATTCCTCGTGCAACTCAACTAAGTGTGGTGAAGCTTATGAATTGATCATTTTGGCATATGGTCAGAAAATTTAATAGAGCCTCTAGAAGCTAATTAAATTTGAAAATATCAAACATCTAGGGGAGTAAGTGGTTTGATTTGGTCAAGAAGCCTATCTTAGCCAAATATGAAGTGTGTGAAAATATTTGTTAGGCACTCCATAATCTGTAGCATTTACGGAGTTAATCATCATAGAAAAATGATAAATATAGGAAGGCTATGATTCTTTTTTTTAGTTGTCTAGAGAGTGTGAGAGTATGCCATTGTGATGGCATTGTGAGTGAGTAGAGATCACAACAACTACTCACATATTTTTGAAATGTTTTATTAGAGTATTGTGTGCAGAAATTAGAGATAGAGTTGAGGAGAAGGTTCAGAATTTATGTGTCATTTGTGGAAGAAAATTCGTAGCTTGTGCTATGTTTGAGAGAAGTGTTTTGGTGTGAGAAGAAATGAATAATTTCCCTCCACCGGGTCATAGTTTTGATTCATATTTTATGTGAAAAAATATGGTGTTGTTGGGTTTCTCATGTTGAGCGAATTGAGAACGTAGACTGAAAATATATGAAATGTGGTTTACATGTGTTAGTGTCGGTATCTTCATCCCTCCGTCAGAGATCAAATCCTCTTGTTGCATTGCATATTAGATGCCTTTCTCAATCAGCTACATTCCATTAGGAGCATGGATCATCTAACGGTAGTGGCTTGCTGTACAGTTTCCCTCATGTCATTTACCTGCTTGCTCATATTTATTCATCAAAAACTGTATACAGGCACCTTTTTGTCTTCAAGATTGCAGAAGTCTTTTCTAGGGTTTCATTGTCATTTAGGTGTAGGGTTTCATTAGGGTTTCATCAAAATTGTCTCCAAAATGTCCAATAATAGTCAATAGGCACATGAGGAGGTTCCAGTACCAATAAAGTTCATAATAAATTGCTCAACAATGTATTTTTCCTCAAAACTCTGTTTTGAGGAAAAACAGAGTATTCTAGGTTTTTATTGTGTTAATTCATGTATTTTTAGTTCTCTTGAATGTAAATCAGCTCAGAGGCAACCCTGGTCTCCTTCCCAAGCTTCAGCTGCTCCATCCTCTGCAAGGCAAACAAAAAATCAAGTCATTTAGTTCATCAAAGGCACAAAGAAAATAAATTGCCCAAAAAACAAAGTTGAAGAAGTTACAATGCAAACATTATAAAAGCAGGTTTCATGAATCAAAAATTAAAATCTCTTGTATATAAAACATTTTTCACAATTCAAAAGCTCATTGGCATTCCAAGAAGAAAGATTGAGCAAAGTGAAGGTAGTGTTGGAAAAGGGAGAGAAAATCGCAGCAAAGGCACTTAATTTTCGAGGTGTGGCACACTGGGTGAGTGGCGCGGTGCATACAAACGGCGTGGCGCATAGAGCTACTCTCCTCAGTGTTAATTTGCACTGGCGCGGCGCATACAGGTGGTGTGGCGCATTGGTTTGCGGCGCGGCGCATAGAGCTGCTAAGCCCTATTTCATCAATAACTCCCTCAAATTGCCAAAATTGCTCAAACCTTCTAGTGTGCAAGTAAGCCAAGCTCTTTTCCTTGCTACTGAAGGATTTTTTTTTAAATTTTATGGTGGTTGTGTAAAAGAAAATCCAAACCCTAATATCTTGCAATTTCTCAAAAGCCATTGCCTAGGGTTTTGTACTTGTCATTTTGCTGCCTTCTACCACTCCCTCACTTTTCACTCCTCCATTTATTTTCTTAGCTTATCCAGCCATTCCATAACTCCCATATTCAGTCATACCTATCCCCAATTCCCATTTTCCCAAATCCCTAGTCCTAACTATCCCAAACCCTAGTTAAAAATTCCCAAACCATAATTATTGTCCCAAGAGCTTCATATCACCATTTAGCTGAGTGTACCATCATTCATAGGGTTTTCATCATCATGTCAGGTTCCAATGGGTCATTTTACACCTTGTTCATGCTTTAGTTGTGCCTAGGTAAGGTTCATTTCCCTCTCCTAGGGTTTTGAAGCTAATTTATCTTGGATGGTCAAATCATCAACAAAACTTGTATCCTGATGTTCATACATCTTCCCCTATCATTAATGTACCTTATTAAACACTTCCCATCACTGATATCCCCTGAATTCCTCATCTTTGCACAAACCCTAGTTTCTTGCTACAACTTGACAATTTTCTCGGCTAGGCCTATGTTTTTCCCTTTTGGACCTCCTGCCCTCACTCAATCTTTGAAATTCGAATTTCCCCTGCTTCCTGGAATCCCTCCCTACTTTCCAAAATTTTCTCAAGAATTTAGAAGCCCTTTATCCCCTTCATTTCACTTCATTTCGACAAATCCCCTATTCCACACATCGGGATAGGTTTTACTCCAATGATGTTTCTGAGCAATAAAAGATGAATTTGGGAAAACTGAGAGAGGTTTTTGTCCAAAATAGGCCAAGGAAGAAAAAAATCCTTCACTTTTTACACAGGTGTAATGGTTTTAGAGAAATGTCAAAAATACAGTTGCCTCGGGAGAATTGATGCACCTCTGAAGTAACCTTGGGAAAATCAAGTTTTCTCCTAGCTTGGTTAGCCAAATGACTTGCTTGATGATTCAAATGATAACTAGACACAAAGAGATTTCCAATTAGCTATCATGAGCTCAATTTGGGGTAGCGGAAGACCTTCAAAAGTTGACTTCAACAACACTCTGCCTCTAGGCAGCCTCATTTTTCACATTTTGACTAGTCTTGGGAGATTTGACTTTTGACAAGGAAAATTAACTAAAAATTGAAACATTCAAGTTGGGTTAGAAGGTAGACTCAATAATATTTCCAATGAGCTATTGTGCACCCAATTTGGACACCAGGAAAGCCCTCAAAACTGGTCTACAAAAAGGCGCTACGCATAGAAATTTTTAACACAGAATTTTCTACCCTATGCAGTGCGCCACATGGCGCTCGCTTTTTCGAGAGGCCTCCAAATCTCAAAAACTCCACATTTTTGGATTTTTCATGGAAAATTATGCTTTCTTACCTATGGCCAAGAAATTTGGGCAGGTTTTGAGCCCTCAAAGAGGTCAAAAACACTCAAAAAATGACCTCATTGCCCCTATTTTGACACACAGGAAGCAGTGTTGGGAGAATGAACTTTTGGAGGGGCAAGTGGAGGCCAAATTGGAAAATTCCACTTGGGTTGGAAAGTAGACAGGAATACCTTTCTAAAACAAACACCTGGATCAAATTTGGACATCAGGAAGGCCTCCAAAAGTGGGTCCAAATAGGCGCAACGCATAGACAATTTGGCGCGGCGCATAGAGGAAAAATTGCCAGTTTGACCAAGTTTTGCTCTGTTTTTCACCCAGCTTCGCCTAGTTTGACTTTTTCACTTTCCTAATGGAAAATTTATGATGTAATTTGATGAAAATTGATGGATTATGATGTAAATATGTTTGATTTTCACTTGTAGAGGTAGATTCATTAGTTTAGAGGTTGTTTGAAACTGAATGAATCAGTTCCCTTGTTTTTAGAGGCATGCTGTTATCTTGCCTAGTTTCTAGTTCTCAGTTTAGAATCAATTGGATCAGCTCCTAGACTCATGAGCTTGACCCCTAGAGGAAAGGAGGAGATATGTTTGTCTATATTATGTTGTTTTTGAGTCATTAGCATGGTTGGACTCTTGAGAAATCCTTGAGCTTCATTGTACATTCATTTTCAGTATTTTGGCTAAGGAATTGAGACGAGCATTTGCAGCACTCTTTGGGATTCATGTGGCAATTTGTCTTGGTATAGTGCTTCTCCTTGTGATTTTGAATTTGTTTATGTGATTGCATTATATTTCTTATTTCTTCTCAACTAAACAAACAAGAGTGTAAGTATAATTCATTGAAAGTGAAATGCTCTACTTGAAGTTTGCTTTAGTTGTTTGATGTTTTCAGCTGTTTGGGGAGGATTCATGATTACTCTTGCCCTATTCAACACCTCACCTATCTTTTCCTTCCATCTCACTAAAATTTAAGTGCCAAAACGATTGCCTACCTTGCCCCATCGAGATCTCTGCAGAACTGAGCCTCAATCCCCGCACCCCAAAATGTGTCTTTCCCTTTGAGCCAACAAATCACCATTTTATCAAATCAAACTCTCTTACACATATACCTAGCCTAAAATCAGAAGATATTTCAGTCATCTCAAGCCTTATAGATCATCATTTGCTGAGATTGACTCGAAGAGAGCCCTCTCCTGACCTGGTAGGGCTAGCTACCAGGCTGAGCGTGGTTTGATGTTGGCCCTGGATCCTACCTTTTCAGCCTGAGGTAAATCTAGGCACTAATATAGTGGCGACCATACTGGGGAAGAAACTTTTATTTGTTTGTTCGTGTTTTTCTTTATAAACTACAGACGGAGCCTGAATTTAGCCAGGTAGCCTTCGAAATGCTCTTGCTTTGCATTAGCGAAAGTAGATAAAAGCTGCTTCAGTTAATCTCCGGTCTAGTCTTATAAGCTGAACATCTGACTTGAAAATTGCCACAGTACATGTATCAAGTTAGATCTAATTGTTGATGGTGGATAACAGGAATTATGCTGCTTTACATTTGATTAGATTTCACATACATATTCGCAAGTTGAAGGTTGATTTTCCTGAAGATTGCTTGATGAAGATATTCATGACCACTCTAGAAGGTGAAGCCCAATCTTGGTATGAAAGTTTGCCGCCTGCTTTTTTTTACTATTTGAAAGATTTTCATACCATGTTCTTTGAAAGGTATAAAGAATCTTATCCATCATTAAAATTTGTTCAGAACTGTTGCAAACATGCTTATAGTTTTATTGAAAGTCTTGAGAAATTTTATGAATATGATGACTTCATGGATGATGAGATCATGGAAGCCCTGTATGAAAATCCATTTCAGCAGCATAAAGAGGATACTTATCAAGATGCGCAAGAAAATTTGCAGTGGGATCAAGATCTAAGAACAATGGAAGATGATGAAGGAGAAGGTTTTATTTCAGATCTGTCCATAGAAGAAGATAGCATGCAGGAAAGTCAAGTTTCAATCTCAAAATGTGATAAAGTCAAGTCGGCTAGTTCAGATCTAGATTCAGATCATGATGATCCAGAGTACCTTGTTCTAAGTCCCATGAAGGAGAGCTCTGTTGTTGAGTTCATCTGGAATGAAGAAGATAGAGTTATTGACCCAAGTGTTCTCATTTCATTAGAACCAAGCCTTCATGAGGAGGCAATCCAGTCGTTTTATGAAAAACAAGATGAGATCTTTGTTCAAGTAAGTGAAAAATCCTCTTTTGATAACTTAGTGGTAGATGATAATTTGATTGCCATGTCATATGAAGATGATCAAAAATGTTTTAAAATTTCAGAAGATCAGGGAATTGAGGACTATCATTCGAGTTTTTCATGTTTAGAAATGTTATTTCAAGAAGACGATAATTGCTTGAGCAAAAGAAAACAAAAAGTATTATCTCCTTTGTCTAAAGATGAGATAGATCTACTCCTGAAAGGTCAGGTTCCAGCCCAAGCTAAAGCAAATTTGCAGTGCGCACATGGTCAAGAAAGTGTTCGTGAAACTTCTTCCACTTTTGAAAATGATGACAGTCTTGTAATTAGCTTTATAGATCAGCAAACATATAATATTTTCTTTCATGAAGATGATAAGGCTGTCATGTTTGATGATCTTGAAGATTGTTTTCTGTTTAAGAATGACTTAGACCATGAAGTTGAGGAATATGAGCTTGAGAGAGACAATATGCCAGAATTTCTCATGGTCAAGGAATTTACAGCTAACACTCAGATGGCAGAAGCTTATACCTCTCCGTGCCTTCCTATCACTCATCAACCAGTGGTTCTTTCATATCAAAATGAAGGGAGTACTTGTATTTTTGCCGCTAGAACTCAAGACAAAATAGTGCTTCAAGATTATCAAGATCCCTTTGGCATTCTTTTGCAAGCATTAGAGAAGATAAATGTTGCTTGGTTCGTTATCATAAGCCTTGGTTTCAGTGGTTATTGTGAGTTGCCTACATGTACATCGTTCTGCCTGCTCGGGGAAAGTGAGAACAGAATTTCATTGAGTAGCCATTTGTTGGATTGGTTACATTGGAAGGCTCACTACACATGATTGTACATATTTCATTAATAGGCAGGTGGTTGTCATCAGGATTTGAAGTTCTCAAATCTCGATGGTCTACTGCCATTTAAAATCTTTGTAAGTACTTATTTCAGTTAAGTCAGTCTTGAGTCATTTTTTGTTTCAGTCGTCTTAAAGATAGTTTCAGCTAAGTGTCCAGTTTCATCTTTTCAAAGTCTTGTTTCAGTTTTGGATTAGTCAGTTCAACTATGAGTCTTGAGTCAGAGTTTCATAGTAATTGGTTTTTGGGTGTTTTGAAGTTATTGATTCGATAGCCCAATGGACGAAAGGCAGTGTCTGCTTTCCTAGAGATCTATAGTTCTTGGCACCTCCAAGGAGCTACCATCCCCATTGGAGCCAATGTTAGTGTCGGTATCTTCATCCCTCCGTCAGAGATCAAATCCTCTTGTTGCATTGCATATTAGGTGTCTTGCTCAGTCAGATGCATTCCATTAGGAGCATGGATCATGTGACGGTAGTGGCTTGCTATATAGTTTCCATCATGTCATTTACCTGCTGGCTCATGTTTATTCATCAAAAATTGTATATAGTCACCTTTTTGTCTATAAGATTGTAGAAGTTTTTTGTAGGGTTTCATTGTCATTTAGGTCTAGGATTTCATTAGGGTTTCATAAAAAAGGTCTCCAAAATGTCCAATAACAGTCAGCAGGCACATGAGGAGGTTCCAGTACCAATAAAGTTCATAATAAATTTCTCAGTAGTGTATTTTTCCTCAAAACTTTGTTTTGAGGAAAAACAGAGTATTCTAGGTTTTTATTGTGTTAATTCATGTATTTTCAGTTCTCTTGAATGTAAATCAGCTCAAAGGCAACCCTGGTCTCCTTCCCAAGCTTCAGCTGCTCCATCCTCTGCAAGGCAAATAAAAAATCAAGTCATGCAGTTCATCAAAGGCACAAAGAAAATAAATTGCCCAAAAAACAGAGTTGAAGAAGTTACAATGCAAACATTACAAAAGCAGGTTTCATGAATCAAAAATTAAAATCTCTTGTATATAAAACATTTTTCACAATTCAAAAGCTCATTGGCATTCCAAGAAGAAAGATTGAGCAAAGTGAAGGCAATGTTGGAAAAGGGAGAGAAAATCGCAGCAAAGGCACTCAGTTTAGGCGGCGCGGCGCACTGGGTGAGTGGCGCGATGCATACAAGCGGTGCGGCGCATAGAGCTGCTCTCCTCAGTGTGCAAGTCCAAATGCCACTACTATTTCATATTCTGTATATAAAAGTTTCATGTGCAGTTTGTTGAACTTTATGCTACAGTTGATGAATGGCCAAACAACTTAATCTTTGCTAGTTCATGTTTCAATTTCCAATTTTAGCGATAGACAATAGAATCTTTCCAAAATATTTAAACTTGGCAGATAAGTAGATAGGTAGAGAAGCAAAGGAGCTCAACTGCTAAATCTGAGCCCTTGGAAGAAATAAGTCCAGATTGGAATAGGTTTATCATGTAAAGAAAAGAGGATTTATGAGGGTTTGCCTGTCCAAGTGCATCCATGAAAGAAGAACAAAAAATATTAGGTATAATAGGCTAGGTAGGTAGTTCTAGTGTTGCAGAAGCATGCTTATGATTAATTTTGTCTCTCAAGATGTTCATCTTATTGTTATCATAAGTACCATGGCAACTGTTTGGTTACAAATCAAGTGAGGCACGACTAACTCCCCTCCATCCTTTCTCCAAATCATTTGCTAATTCCCTCAGAGATATTGAGATCTGCTTAATATTCCTCTGAAATCACTTCATCTCATTGCATAAAAGGCCTAAATAAAACCCCATTTTACTTGGGCGCAAAGCCACATTTCTTGTGTAAAACCCTTTTCATTCCCCTTTGCCTAAATTTTGCAACATTATGCTTGGCACGCATTCACTTTCAAAAAGTTTCATATTTACAAATTAACCGTTATTATATTAAATCCCTAGTAATTCTTCCCAATCCCCGTATTATGTATATATGGATATATATAACCCCCAAACATTAATATCCCGCCCCGATTTTATTATAAATCATAACGCTGTTCATCGGGAATTAATGGTTTATCTGAAATACATTAAGAACCCTCCCCACGCTCATAAGGAGTTAATTAACCTCACATTAATTAAAAAACCTAATCAAGACCCCGCAAACCAATAATAATCGCCCCGAGAATTGTTAAGTCATTGTTTAAATTACATGGGCCCCGCGCCATAACCATGAGGCACCCCCAATGCCATCAACCGTCGGATTCAAGCCCGCTCATCGGATGGTCCACGCTTATGTCGCGACCCATTTTAATCCAACCGTTAACTCCTGGGGAGCTGGCGGTATTCCCGCCGTACCAGGGACACACGTCAACCACCTGCCATGCTCGCTGTTTCCCCTCCCGAAACCGCTTGAGCCCATAAGCGGTGTGGGCCAATATCGTTTACCGCCCTCCCGCTGACCTCGACTACTAATGTCACTGCCACGTCACTGCCAAGTCACCATCTCATACCCATGCGTCATGACAAAACATCACATCCCGATAATGTCATCTGACCAAAAAGCACCAAAAAACCCCGCGAAAGCCAAATTTTGTTAAAAAGTCAAAAAAATGTCATTTTCACCCGTTTTCATTCGTTTTTATCTGCGAAACTGTTTCATGCAAACTACGTCCAAGCAATTGCTCAAGCATGCAGTTCGCCACCTGGACAAACAAAGTCAAGCATCCTGCTCCATAGCTCGTCGGTCAACCTGCAATTGCACTGTTCGCCTCTAAAAAACAGGTATTTACCCCAATTTTCCTCCCGAACCTGTAATTTCATTTTTCCTCTGTGAATTTTACCCAACAAGGCCAAATTCAAGTAAAATCAGTCCATAACTCTCAGAAAAAGACACCCAGAACTACTCTTTTGCCCATTTTTCCACAGAAACTCGACCCCCAGTTTGAAAACACAGCAAACAAGCATGGAAGCTCTTGTGGCCCTCAATGTCGCACCCCTCAATGCACCTCATAAAGACCAGGATTGGTTACCCTTGGCTGACAGAGATTTTCAAATTAAAGATTTAGCTGGTGACATGAACCATCTCCAGGCATTTTGCCGAATTAGGAATAGTCATCTGAGCAACTCTGATATCTTTGGAATATGGGAATCTAATCTCCCTAGGTATTACCTTCCCTCAGTGAATGTTTTCCCAAATATTGTTCACCATTGCTATGCCAACTATGACCCTGTCAGTAAAGCAGTTATGACCCCATCACAAACTGTTCCCTTCTACATAATTGTTGAATCTATCAATGAGATGTTACACTTCCATCCAGCTCAGCCCCTTGCTCCTCTTTCCATGGGATTTTTTCTTTAGCAAGGCTCTCAATTGCCCACTTTAGAAATAATCCGGATTGCTAAATTATTCATGAAGCCAGATTTACAGCCCCAAGGCCCACCTCCCTATGTACATGCCTGGTTTACTGAAACTGGCAGGCTTATTCTTGACATGATATCCTTTATCTTGGGTTTCAAAACCAGTGAATTTGTTGATGAGACCATCTTAGTTATGTTGTCAATGTTTACTCTAGGACAACCTCCTGCTATCAAATATGATTATGCCTCTTTCATTGCCAATAAAATCAATGAGCAATTCATGAATCTGGATAGAGAAGGAGTCTTCAAGTACACTTCATTCATATACCACCTTCTGCTATATTGTCAGCCAGACAGTTTTTCATTTCCCATCAGGAAATTGGATTCCAAAGGAGAGAGGAGGTCTGTGATCTTTTGGATCTCAATCTTCCACAATGTTTATGAATCCCCTTATACCTACTGTGAATTCATTAACTTGTTTATACATCCAGCCTCCACCCTATTGATAGGAGCTCCTCCTCCTAGGCTTTCTGGTGATATAAAGAAGATATTACAGCTCTCCAAAAACTAAAGAATATGTGACTGGTACCTCTACTAGAATCATACTGAGATCAGAATATATGGCTGTGAACTGTGCCCTTATAAGCTGCCCAAATATGTGCCCATGAGATTGTTTGCACTGGAGTATTTCAGCCAACTTATCAATGCAGATTTAACCCACTTTTGCAATGTAAAGAAAAAGGCTCAGCTGAGAATAAGAAATCAGTTAGGCCCTTTACCATTAACAAGAGGGAGGCATAGGAAGATACTGATAAGATATTAGGGGAAGACCTTAAATTTAAGAAAAGCTTCTGGTGGGTGCGATATGACCCAAATAGCTTTATAAGTGACAGAAAAGTAAGAAACGAGCTGTCAACCTATAAACATCATATGATCCCTGAAATAGAGCAATTTGCTAATCAGGATGAGTGGGTAGAGGGTACATTAATAGAAGAGATTACTGAACAAGAAAAAATGGAAAAAGTTATGAAAGATCTTGAAAAGACCCTTAACCTGGACTCTTTTGGACAGGTGTCTTTCAAGCTACCTCAGCAAACCAGAGTGGGCACATCCTCTGCTGGAACTTCACAACAGCCTGTACAGGAAACTAGTGCACCAGTTCCAGGGTCTTCTAAGGGCAAGGAAGTGGCAGGCATGGAGCAACAAGCAATAACCGATCAGCAGGGGAAAATTCCTCCGGTCTAGACCAAAGCAACAGAGATTCCTGCATTACAGACTCCTCTAAATGAGGAAAAAGGCAAGAAAAGAGACAGAGAAGAGGCCACACCCATCAGTGGACCTGCAGAACAGCCAGGTGCAAAAAGGCAAAGACTGAATCCTCTATCTGAAGAGGAAATCATTGAAGAAACAATAGAAAGTCTAAGAGGTGAGAGGGTAACCAGCCAACAGACCTCCCTAGTGATAGAGACATCAACTAGCTCACACAGGCAGGAGCTAGAAAGGTAGCATAGTGTGGAAGTTTCATCCACTAGGCCACCAAGTAAGCAGGCCTCTGACATCAAAAGGACATTCATAGAGATAAAGGCTAGAAATGATCCACTAAGGCTATAGATTTATAATCAGTGTCTTAAGATGGCCCCCACAAAGCAGTAAATATTGATGTCAGCATATGAAATACAAGAAGGAAAGATGATCATGAGTTATTTCAAGCCCAAGGTGCAGCAACCATAATCAGCAGCTGACTACATCAGGACAAATCTGGGGGTTCTAGCCAAGGACATTCACCCAATAGACTAGATTGAGCTGCATAAACAGACTGGAGAGATGGTATACTCCACGCTAGTTGACAAAGCTATGTTGGCTCATAAATTGCAAAATTCCTTGAATAATACCTCTACTCAGTTAGATTTAGAGAAAGCTTCTTATCTAGCAAAGGACAACAGGATCAAATCCTTGGAGGACATCATCATTGAACTAGGACATGATTCCAAAGATGCCAAAGGCATAAAAGCACTAATGAAGAAGAAAGAAGAGGACATTGTTGCCCTCAGAAAACAGCTTAAAATGCCTCCTTCTATGCATCCAAAGACTGCAGATGTTGTGCAACAGAAATCTAAAGAGGACATGATGGACCTGCTCATAATACTGAATGAGAGATTGAGTGAGACAGAGCACGCATTGGAGAAAGCTCTACAGGAAAAGTAGGGAGAGCCGACCTCCCAGCCACCTGAAGTAGCTCCAAAAGTCACTACTGCCCCCTCCACACTTATAACAACATTGCCTCCCACTGTCCCGGCATCAACAACAGAGATTATCACCGGAGCAACATCAACAACAATAGCACCAGGCAGCAATACAGTCATGAGTACAGAACAGCTAATAAAAGCCATGGAGGAATTGAAACTCCAAGTGTCAGAGCTGAAGCAGGTAAAAGAAAAATTGGCAAAAGTTGAACAGAGTTATGATAAATCCAAGATGAATGTGGCAGAGAAAACAAGGGAGATCAAAACGTTGGAGAGCAAGGTGAGGACATTAGAAAAATATCTCTCTCTAGATAAACCTCTAGCAGAAATCAGGGGAATTTTGTGGACCAACATCACTCAATCCCTTAGTGATGTGTGGAGATCTATCCAAACCATTTATGAACAGATTTATTTGATAAGAGTGGCCCAAGTGGAGATTCAAAAAAAAGAGCCTTATTGGGACAAATTCCTCAACAAGCTAACCGGCTAATACATTTTTTGAACTCCAAGACCAGTGAAGAACTGGAAGCACTGGAAATTAGAGACAGAACAGGCACCATTCTAGACATCAATAGAGTTCTAACCATGAGAACTCTAATGAAAAATTTGGATAGAAGATGCCAGGACATGCAGGTAGAGATTAATTCTTTCATAGAAAAGTTTACAATCTTGCATAAAAAAGGTTTGCCAACTCCTTTGGGAAATAATGATCATCTGATGAAACACAAGGACTATGTACATAAATTGAATACATATGTTGTTGATCAAATTAATACATCATCAAGTACTTTAGGGGAGAAGGCACTTCCATCTGGCCAGGCCCTTTATGGCAGCCTGGAAAATTTGTTCTACATAGAGCATGAGGTGAAGCATCTGTTCACCATCCCACCTAATTTCTTCAGGTACGCAGAAACTAACGAAACTTTGAGGGAGCTTCAAAGACATAAATTACCAGGACCAGAGTGGTGGAAAAGTATGTTAGAGATCCTATAAACTTATCTTTGTTCAATTCAAAATTTTGGACCATCTGCCATAATGTGGTGAACAGAAATGAATCACGGTCATGCAGGTCAAAGCGCATCACATCAAGGTTAAAGAAAGTCCGGCCAAGTCAGGATAACCAGCACAGAGGATCAATAGAAGAATGGCCATGAACCGACTTGCAGCACCTACCTCTAGTACTTCTCATAAAGACGAAACAGCCAGCACAACAACAAATTCATTACATCAATTTATTGCTCCCCTATTTTCGAGACTGTCTATCTCTATCTGTGTAAAGAATCATTAATTGTCATCAGATATTATTTCTATCAGATATTTTGTAAGATATTTTGACATTTTTTTATAAAGACCCCCTAAAAAGAAGTATTTGAGGTTGGTTGTTGGTTGATTGGGAAGAATTCTCAGATTTTGCTCTAATTCTGAAGTTTTTTTGGAATAAAAGGCTATTGGAACCATTTTTGTATGGCTTACTAAATGAGGAATTGCTGCTAAGGACCATGCTACAGAATTCTTGAATCATCTTATGGATCAATAAGTCCCTTCTAACTTGTGTTTTAGAGTTTCTATGTTTATTATATCATCTATGTTTCATGATCTCAATAATAAAGAAAAAGAATAATTCATAATTTGCTTGACTGCATTCTGTATTCAATCTTTGTTATTTTCTATGTTTTCTTCAGAATTAGTATAAAAAGTGAATTCTTGATTGCTCCTGTTTCCCCTGATTCTTTCATCTTGTATATTTGCTAAGGAATTCTTAACTTCTACTTAACAATACTCAGCCATTTTCCCTCTGTCAACATGATGAAGGATTCTTAACTACCCTTCACCCATTGGCCCCATTCCATTTGATTTCAGCCTACAAATTGTTCCATATTTGAGTACCTTGCTCTGTGACACCTTTCTCTGTTCAGAAACCTAATCCAGGAAGCTATCCTCCTTTGACTCCATCATGCCCAATGAACTAAAACTCTTCAGTTTTACCTCACTATTCTGTTGAATCTCCATTCCTCCAACCAAACACAAAACAAAACCCTTGTACTTCATAACTAGCCTAATACATATCAAAACAAAGATAAATCATAAAGAGAGAGCCCTCTCTGGATGCAGATTGGCTAGAATCTGTATCTAAAAGATTGGTCTGTGGTTACCACGGTCGTATTCCCTTTCTTACAACTTTGGAGAACATCACTGGCGACTCCGCTGGGGACCTGAATAATTGTTTGTTACTGCTATTTATTTCTTAAGCTATAGATGGAGATTGAAGTTAGCCAGCTAGCCTTTGAAACTGCCTTTTTCTATGCAATTGCAGGAGTAAAAAAAGCTACTTCAGCCTACCTCCAGTCTAGTTTATGGTTTGAATAGTTGTCCCAAATACTTGATCAGTCCCTTGTTTCACTATATCTTCAGGAAAATTCAAACTCCCATATTTTAAAACTTCCTACAAGATACCGTCAAAGTTGTATTGTTAAAATATTCCAAGAAAAAAAAAACATACGTAGAAGCTGGCTCCAAAGAAAAAGATCCGTTACACCAGATCAAATCCTGATCCAAATCCCCCACCTGTGTTTGAAAATCCTAATCGGATTCCCAGGATCCTTAAAAGCCAAGAGAGTCAAGAACATTCTGTTAGTTCACACCTTGACACACATCAGCAGAACCCTATCCAAACTGAGCTTACTTCTGGAAAATCACAAATCCATTTTGCCATTGTTGTAGCTTCTTCAAGCTCACCATCAACACTTCAAGCCATCTTTTCCACTCCTCCATCCTCATCATATATTTCCACTGTTATCCCTGCTCTTCCAGCTGTCACACTTATTTCTGTGAACATGGAAAACCGATATGCTCCCCTGCAATTACCTACAAATCCAGGGGCTATGCCTTAGGATTATCAAAGAAAAATCACCTATTTTGATGGTACTGGAACTTACACAACTCAACAACATACTAAGAAGATGACTGATTATTTTGAAAACTATGAGATTGATGTTGATGATGTAAGAATGAAAGTCTTTGTCCAAAGCTTAACTAGAGATGTTAGAACCTGGTTTAGAGCACTCCCTGCAAACACTATCAATGATCCAGAAGCTCTTTATCAGACCTTCCTGAACAGATGGGAAAAGAAGAAAGATCCTCTCCACATTTTATCGGAATATGAAAACTTGAAAAGAGGCCCACAAGAAATTGTTCAAGATTATTGCACCAGATTTAATAATGTATACAATGTTATTCCTCAAAATCTCAGACCTCCTCCAGATTTGGCCTTGATCAAATTCCCTGATGCATTTGACTCTGATATGGCTTACTAGCTTAGGGAAAGAGCTCCTCGAAGCTTAGAAGACATGCAGAGTATAGTTGTCAGTGTTGAGGCCAACCTGATTTCTAAACGTGCTCGAGCTAGAGCTGAAAGGAGGAAACCTTTCAAAGAAGAACCTTCTGCCTTTGAACAAAAATTAGATGCTATACTCAAAGGAATGGATAGACTTGGTGATAGAATAGAAACAATCGAGAGGAAATCCCCTTGGGATGGTCAACCAAGCAACACTGGAAGAAATCCAAATTTTAGAAAAAAACAGAACCCTAATACTAGAAAGGCTAGTTCAGACCAAAACATTAGACCTCCATTCCAGGAAAACTATGGTGAAGCTTCAACTTCTAGTAAGCCAATAGAAGATACTCAAATTAAGTTAATGAGTCTCAGTAGTGAGCAACAAATTTTCTTGACCCAAGAAGACCAAGAGGCTCATACTCTTAATCAGTTCCAAATCCAGTCAGGTGAGTCATTTGATTTTAGGGAGGGATATGACACAGCCATCTATGAAGTTCACAAGCAATATAATCTGAGAAGTAGGAGAATAGATGTCCCTGAATAAAATAAACAGAAAGAAACCAAGCAACCTACCAAAGCTAAGGTTAAGAACCCTCCTATACAAACTTCTCCTAAAACAATTCATAATCCAAATCATCCAATAGTTGAAGATGTATCAGACAATCAACAACCTAGCAAACAACCTTCCACTCCCATTCCTCTCAAAGGAAACATGGAAGAACCTCCAGAAATTCACATAGAAGCATCTTCGGCCCATAACAACACTCCTGTGAAAGAGAAGAACGCAGAAAATACAGCAGAAAAAGAAAATCTTACTGCCTGAAATGCAAAAATACAAACAGAAAAATTGTTCAACCTTGAAACCGAAATAGGCAAGTTAAAGATAGCAATTCCATTGTCAGAATTAGCTAAACACGATGTCTATAGAGAAAAAATCAACAGATCACTTCAAATTTTAGAAAACAGAGATGCAGTAAATGTCCTTGATGATCAACCAGAATTAATTTTTGGCCCTGAGGTAAATGGAAAATCGGTAGATGGAGGGGTTCCTCCTTTCTATGTAAGTCTGAACATTCATGATAAAATACTTCATAATGCAATGTTTGATTCTGGTGCTTCTCATAACTTGATGCCTAAATCTGTGATGGAGAAGTTGGACCTAGATATCACCAGGCCATACAAAGACTTGTTCTCTTTTGATTCAAGCCAGGTCAGATGTCTAGGATTGATCAAAGATTTATGTGTATCATTAGTTCAATACCCTGCCAAGACAATTTTAATGGATGTAGTGGTAGCTAACATACCACCAAAATATGGCATGTTGTTGTCTAGATCTTGGGGTGCAAAGCTCCAGGGATCTTTACAATTGGACATGTCCTATGCTACCATTTTAGTATTTGGTCAGCCAAAGAGATTATACCGAGAAACTCTAATGAAATATGTGGTAAGTAGCCAGGAGAAACCCCAGAACTTTGCCATCTACTCTATGCATTCTGATATGGACTTGTTAGCTTTGCTATGCAAAAGGATCAAAAATGGATTCAAAATGCTCTCCAAGGCTGCAAATATACTTATAATCATGCCCAAGATCCATGTTTACGATTCAAATCCTCAAATTATGACAAAAAGCTGCCCATCGATCAAAAAAATTTGCAAGAGAAAAGCCCTTTAGAGGGCAGAATTACACTATTGGGAGGTGAAAATACCCAAAAAACCATATTAAAATCAAAAGTGCAGGCTTATGAATCCGCATTAATCTCAGCCGTTGGATCCGACCGATCAACGGTCCAGATCGCATCGGCATATCGCAAGTCAGGGGAGGCAGTGGCAGGGACATGATACATCGCCGATGAGCGATCGTCGATATCATTATCGGCGTATCGCAATGGAGGACTTGCCAAAGGGGCCTTATTATTCGCCGACGAGCGATCGCCGATATCGCATCGGCGTATCGCTATCAGCACTTCCGATGGAGCATGGGCCTTTTATGTTTGCGACCTGATGGGCCGGACCCGATGACGCTATAAATTATGTCTGATAAAATATCGGGTCCGCAGTAATATCGCTATCAGCAATTACAAAGGGGCAGGGCCTTCACATGATATGTTTCCGACCCGATAAGCTGGACCTGATGGCGTTATAAGTTATTTTTGATAGATTATCGGGTCCATAGTGATTGGGGCACAAGACTTCGCCGATGAGCAATCGCCGATGGGCCGGACCCGACGGCGGTATTAATTCCTGTTGATAGATTATCGGGTCCGCAGCGATTGGGGCACAAGACTTCGCCGATGAGCGATCGCCGATGGGCCGGACCCGACGGCGGTATTAATTCATGTTGATAGATTATCGGGTCCGCGGCAATATCGCTATCGGCGATTTCAAAGAGTTGGGCTTTATTATTCGCCGATGAGCGATCGTCGATATCGCATCGGCGAGTTGCAAGGGGGCGGGGCTTTAAACATATGCATACCTCCGACCCGATGGGCCGGACCCGACGACCACACAACACTCCATTACATATTTTTTCAAATCTGCGCTTGAGCCATTTTCAATGGTTTTGGGTGCGTTTTCTGTGTATTGTGAAATATGAGGAAATATAAAGGATGCCTGGCAAGCACCGATTGCGATGGGTTTTCGGATCCGAAAGGGTTCTAAAGCAAAATATATATATATATATATATATATATATATATATATATATATATATATATATATATATATATAGATATATATATATATATATATATATATATATATATATATATATATATATATATATATAGATATATATCTATATATATATATATATATATATATATATATATATATATATATATATATTTCAAATCTGCCAAAGCCATTTTTCGTGGTTTTGCGGTAGTTTTGCATATATTTGTCAACTATTAAAAAACAAAGGAGGAGCCTGTTTTAATGTGAATTGCAAGCCAAAGGCAGACCTAATAGTAATTGAACTAGTCTTGAGGACTTTTAAAGTCCAAATGAAGCAGAAATTGGCGGGATTTAGTGGTATTGCAGCGTTTTTGTTGTTTATGACCCAAACAGATACAATAACAGAAAAGAAACATTTGCAGCTATTGTCTTAAAGGGACCGGTGCAGGGATTTCATAGGAACGATAGCCACTCCATTGCAGGTTCAAGCGGCAAGCCATCCTTAAAGAAATCGTGTAGTTATGATTACATACCAGAAGAAGGATTCGGCAGAGGGACAGCGATCGGCAAACATAACCCGAAAAGGGAAGGAGAAGGGCCACTACACGCCTCAAACCAAATCAAATAAAAACATGGAGCTTAACGACCCTGCCAGTGCAGCAGTCAATCTAACAAACATGATGGGGCATCTTTGACACGAGGGAGCTCCCATACATCACAGCAGGCCGCCCAAAATATCTGAGTATGGTTATTCCTCTGTCAAAAGAGGAAAACCTCCGAGCCATGCCTGCCTAGTGAGAGAATCAAACGGTTGTGGGATAGATCAGACAAGTTTAAGACTCTGAGCCTTCTAGAGAAGCTCAGGAGCATTATAAAGGGCCTATAAAAGGCAAAAAACTAAATGTAACAAGGGTTTAACTTTTGGAGATTATTCCTCCCCTGTTTTCTCAAGCTTCTCATCTGCAGTCTTTAGTAATACAAGCTTCTTTTGTTGCTACATGTTTAATGTCCATTTCTCTTTTGTTCTATGCTTGCACTTGAATAGTTTGTTCAGGTTTTCTGTGTGTTTAAGGCCAGATAACTGTCATCTTATCTCTGCTTTGATATACTAGATTTGCAAGCTTCTTTGCTGCCTATGGCTAGCCATTTATATGTGTGATTATATGTGCATCTGCCAGTATAGTCAGTGAGTTCTTTTACTGCCTGTAGCTAAGCCATTCATATAGGTCCATGTATGATATCTACCGGCATAGCCAGTGTTCTCCATCTATCCATTAATCTACAAACTATTGAGCATTAGCAGTCTAAAGTCTTGTGTTGTTGGGGGTGTTCATGCATGTCTTGAGTGTGAATAGAGCAGGAAGGGTTATCCGACTTGATCCAAACCATCTTTCATTCCAATAGTTCAGAGAACAATATTGAAGATTATATGTTACCAGGCATCTCTGATTTACAACCTCAGAGAGTTTCCTGGAATGATAACATATTTGGCGCCGTTGCCGAGGAACTGGAAACTGAAGCTCAGCTTCCCTGGGAAACGACACAGACCCAACTTTGATGATAGACAAAGTCTGGGCACGTTTTTGGTTGTAATCATCTATCTGGCGACTCTACTAGAGACCAAAACTCTTGGCGACTCCACTTCATAATTCTAGCTCAGTTTGTGAGGCATACTCAGAGAAATCCTCAGAAATTGCAAGTTGACCCAGCACTTGACCCGGGAAAGACCATCAAGGAGAGAAAGTATTTCAGAAAGGAGCATCGGGTTCAGGTAAACCTAAAAAATACTCTATATCTCTTCAGCAAGATCCTGCAATAGAACAAATACAGGTTGACAGTATAGACTCAAATACTAGCAGTGAAGAAAAGCTCTCAGAAATTCATAAAGTTCCTTGTTCTTTAGTTTCTCCTTTTTTGGTTAGCCCAAAGGGAACCCCACCTCCTATTCACCATACTCCTTTGGTCTTACCGATCACTCCTCTGCCTTCCGTCTTTCAGACTCCTGGCACCTTTTTAGCCACCACAGTCATCGCAGGTCCGCAAGCACCCACCAAAATGGAAAGAATCATAGCCGCTAGGTATGGACCTCTAATACTGCCCACTCCTTTGAATGCTATGCCCACTGGAGAATATCAGAAGTATATGCCTAAGTTCACTGGGACTGAAGGTGTCACTGCTGAAGAACACTTAGAGTCATTTTATAGCTATGCTGATAATCTAGATATTAGTGAAGATGATGTGTGGATGAGAGTCTTTGTCCAAAGTCTAGATGGAGAGGCTAGGAAATGGTTTAGAGAACAAGCCCCAAGATCTATAGCAGATATCGAAGCTTTAGATGATATGTTCCTAAAACATTGGGGAGATAAAAAGGACCTGCTATACTATCATATGAAGTTTGGAAACCTGAAGAGGGAAAATGGGGAGTCCTTGTCTGATTTTAATAAAAGATTCAACCGTATGTATAGTAAAATACCAGCCAACGTAAAGCCTACCCCCACCTCTGCCAAACTTGCCTACGCCAGTGCCTGTGACTCTGATTTCTGTTTTCAGTTAAGAGAAAGAAGATGTGCTACCCTAGTTGAAATGCAGGATGTGGCACTAGAGGTCGAATCTAACATTATGGCTGCAGAAAAGCTCAAAACCCACACTGATAGGAGGAGGCAGAGAGGTGAGGCTTCTTCTTCCTCTGCTCCATCCTCAGATACCAAACTTGATAAAATGACTAGAATGATCGAGTCACTATCTGCTAAAATTTCTAAGCTTGAGATTGAGCAGAACTCTGGGGAGACAAGGCTCCCAGGCACATTTGCACCAAGAAATCTGAATCCATTTAGAAGAACCAGCGAACAATTGCAAATCACTCAGAGGGGTAAAGAAACTAACGAAGATCAAAAAGTTAAGGCTCCTTTCCAAAATGTGGTCATGGAGTAGGAACAGTTTGAAGATGAGAATGAAATTCTTTGTATGGAAGATAAAGGCAGTGATGCCTTTTTGACATTAGCTGCATACGAAGAGTCTTTGCTGCAGGAGCAAGACAGTCAAAGGTGGGACAGAGAGGCTATTTTACAAACTGGGGAGCAGCAAAGATATAATCTAAGGTCAAACACAAATAATATCAAGGAGAATCCTGCCCAAAAAGCTGCCGTCCAAATAGAGACCCAGAATGGCAGACAGAGAAGACCAGCAGCTGATCCAGTCACCCTCAAAGCACCAGTTCAAGAGGTAAAAGGTCCTGACAAGCTACCTCTCTCTTTCAGCTTCGAATCAGAAGTTCAGAAGTTAAAAATAACTGTGCCTCTGACAGAACTGGTGAAGAGTGAAATGTTTAGAAAGCCTATCCTTGAGGCTCTCGAGCTGAAGATCACACGAACCTCCACTGACTTTGTCAATTTGCAAGATGATAGGCCTGCAGTTGTGCTAAGTCCAATGACTGAACCTGCCAATGATAGTTCCCCATCTTTTTATGTCTCCTTGACCATTCATGACAAAATTCTCCACAATTTCTTCCTAGATACAGGTGCCAGTCACAATCTGATGCCCAAAACTGTCATGGAAGAGTTAGGCCTTGACATCACCAAACCATATCATGACCTATTCTCATTTGATTCGAGGAAGGTGAAATGTCTGGGATTGATTAAAGATTTAGCCATTTCCCTAACCCAGCTGCCCATGAAGAGCATAATGATGGATATTGTGGTGGCAGATGTCCCCCCTAAGTTTGGCATGCTGTTGTCCAGAGGATGGATTAAGAGACTAGGTGGGACATTGCAGAATGACCTATCTTATGCCACTGTCCCAGTTTTTGGAGGAGAAAGCAGGAGATTGTATGGAGAAGCACAATTGGCGTACATCATCAGTGATGAAAAGAATCCTTCTAATCATCCTATTTATGCGGTGGACACTGATTTTGGAGCATGTATCCTCCAAATTGAAGAATCTCAGAAGGCCTCATTGTAGCTCAAGAAACCAATTGTTCAGGCTGAGGGGAAGCAAGCAAATCAGGTTTGGGAGATGTTCTTCGATGGAGCATGTTCCAAGGAGACTGCAGGAGCAGGGGTGGTGCTGATATCTCTAAAACAAGAAAGCACACAGCTGCCTTTTAAGCTGGCCTTCCAAGTCACCAATAATATAGCAGAATATGAGGCTCTGATACTGGGTCTTAATGCAACAAAAGACAGAGGAATCCAGAATCTGAAAGTATTTGGAGATGCTGATTTGATCATTCAACAAGTAAATAAAATTTTTCAAGCGAAGCACCCAAGGCTAAAAGCATACAGAGATGAGGTATGGAGGATCAGAGACTCTTTTGATTATTTCTGTATTTCATATATTCCTAGAGCCCAGAATCAGCTTGCTGATTCCCTTGCTGTGTCTGCTAGTCTATTTATCCCTCCCATGCCGCCCAGGCTAGTTTACGAAGTCCAAATGAAATTTAGACCATCCTTGCCTGATAATGTCTAGCATTGGAAATTTTTTGATGATGACGATGAGATAAATAGGTTTCTGCAAGTCATTGATGAATTTTCCGAAATGCAAATTGACCAAGAAAATGAAGCCTTGCAAGAGAACCCCCAATCCCAGCTTAGAAACAAAATTGGCAAAGATAGCATTGTTCAGCTTCCCAGCAATCATATTCCTAAGGGTCTAATTCCTCTAGAAAGACTGTTTGACCAAAACGATGTACCCTACATAGCTGCCCAAAAAGAAGATTCATCTGCAGTCTGTCAGCATGATATAGGGAGTCTAGGTCAGCCTAGATATATAAAGTTGTCTTCTCGTCTATCTGCTGACCAAAGTGTTGAATACTGCACATTAATGAAGCAATTTGCTGATGTCTTCGCTTGGGAATATAGTGACCTGAAAACCTATGATAAGAATATCATCCAACATAAAATCCCTTTAGAGAAGGGCACCATACCTTTCAAATAGAAGCTGAGGCCAATAAATCCTATGCTTATCCCTCTGATCGAAAAAGAAATAAAAAAGTTGTTGGCTGCCAAAATCATAGTCCCTCTCAGATATTCCAAGTGGGTAGCCAACCTAGTAGTGGTGAGAAAGAAAAGTGGAGAAATCAGACTCTGTGTTGATTTCAGAAACTTAAATAAATGCTCCAAGAAAGACAATTATCCTCTACCCAAGATGGAGCACTTGCTGCAGAAGGTCTCAGAAGCCAAAATGATGTCTTTCTTGGATGGATTTTCAGGGTATAATCAGGTTTTTGTGCATCCAGATGATCAGGAGAAGACTGCATTCACCACTCCTTGGGGCACCTTTATGTATTCCAAGATGCCTTTTGGGTTGATGAATGCTGGAGCCACCTTTCAGAGAGCTATGGATATAACATTTGTGGGAGAAAAGGATAAATTTGTACTTATCTACCTGGATGATATAATAGTATACTCCAGTAGCCATCAAGAGCATGTGCAACATTTGAATAAAGTGTTTTTGAAGTGCAGAAGGTTTGGGATTTCAGTAAGTCCTAAGAAGCCACAATTTGCGTTAGAAGAAGGCAAGTTGTTGGGACATATTGTTTCTGCTGCAGGTGTCCGAATTGACCCAGAAAGAGTAAAAGCGATACAGGCCTTGTCTATCCCGAGATCGAAGAAGGACATCCAGTCTTTTCTAGGAAAGATTAATTTTGTAAGGAGGTTTATCCCAAATTTTGAAGAACTTGTGAAGCATATTACCTCTATGTTGAAGAAGGGGTCAGAGATCAAGTGGAATGGTGTAGCGAGAAAGTCATTTGAGTCCATTAAAAGGGCAATTATGGAGGCTCCCACTTTAATCAGTCCAGATTATAGCAAGGATTTCCGCATATTTTCTTTTTCCTCTGACGACACCCTTGCAGCTCTCCTGTTGCAGCAAGATGAAGTAGGTCAAGAGCATCCAGTGGCCTTTTTCAGCAAGAATATGAGGGATGCTGAACTAAGGTATGATATTATTGAAAAGCAAGCTTATGCTCTTATCAAATCTTTGAAAGCTTTCAGAGTGTGCATCTTGCATTCCAAAATAGTTGCATATGTGCCTTCTGCTGCAATAAAGGATGTCTTAACGCAGCCTGATGCTAATGGAAAAAGAGCGAAATGGATTGCAAAAATGATAGAATTCAACATAGAGCTGAAGCCCACCAAGCTGGTAAGAGGTCAGGGGCTTGCTAAACTGTTGGCTGAAGAAAATTGCAGGTCTTTGGACATGGATTTCTTGTTCAATGTAGCAGAAAATGGTAAAATAGAAGAGCATGAAACTGCTGAAACGCAAAGAGTATAGTGAGTGGCCGAGAACCTAGGTTCATGTAGCTGGTATGCTGCAATAATTAATTTCCTGCTAAAGCTAGAAGTTCCTTCAGAATTATCTCAAAGTCAAGCAAGAACGTTCAAGCTCAAGGCAACGAAATATTGCATAAATGATAGCTTGCTTTATTGGAGGGATCCATCTGGAGTGCTTTTGAGATGCCTGGACTAAGAACAGTCAATAGAAGTTATGCAGCAATTCCATAACAGCATGTGTGGAGGACATCATTATTGGAGGACTACAGCCCAAAAGATTCTCAGAGTTGGGTACTATTGGCCCTCTTTATTTTCTGATGGATTTGCTTTTGTTAAATCTTGTGACAGGTGCCAAAGATTTGAAGGTAAGCAGTAGTTAAAATCCCTACCCCTAAAGCCAATAATTGCAAAAGGACCTTTTAAGTAGTGGGGCTTGGATTTCATTGGTGAAATCAACCCACACTCCAGTGGCTAGCACAGGTGGATATTAGTTGCCACTGATTATTTTACAAAATGGATTGAAGCAATCCCAACAAGTAAGGTTGATCATAATGTGGTAATGAAATTTTTATCAGAAAACATTTTCAGCAGATTTGGTTTCCCACATAAGCTTATAACAGATAATGCAGCAGCCTTCAAGGCAAAAGAGTTGATGGAAATGTGTGGTTCAATGGGCATTAAACTTGTTCATTCCACCTCCTATTACCCCCAAGGGAATGGTCTAGCAAAATCCTCTAATAAAAGTCTGATCAGGATTATTAAGAAGCTGTTAGAGGATAATAAAAAGAATTGGGATGCCAAGCTCAAATATGCACTTTGGGCAGACAGAGTGACCATCAAAAGATCCACAGGATGCTCTCCTTTCAAGCTGGTATATGGTACTGATGCTGTTTTTCCCATTCAACTTACCCTCCCTGTGGCAAAGTTGCTCCAAACAACGCAGAATGAAGAAGATGATATGGCCAATAGAATCACTGATTTAACAGAATTATATCAGATCAGAGAGTAGCTGATTGAAAAAGCTACAACACATCAACAAAAGGTCAAGGAAGCCTTTGACAAGAAGACAAAAAGAAACAATTTCCAGGTTGGGGATTTGGTCATGAAATGGGATGCTTTTAAAGAAAAGAAAGGAAATCATGGGAAGTTTGATGCTCTCTGGACAGGCCCTTTCATCATTTCACAGATTCAAGGGAACAATACCTTCATACTGAAAAGTATGGCAGGAGAACCTGTCTTTGATGGCCCAGTTAATGGGCGGTTTTTGAAAAACTATGTGATTTAAGGTCTTTGGGCCTTAAAAGCTGTAAATATTGTGCTTTTATCAGTTTTTAGTATAGCTGTAGTAGACTCCATGCCCAATGGAACACTAGGAATTTTGGCTAATTTGTTTGTTGCTGGAAAGGCATTGATCTGCAGGTTCTTGAGACCTCACAGGGAGGATCTCATCCCCAGAAGGAGCCAGTGTTAGCTTTGCTATGCAAAAGGATCAAAAATGGATTCAAAATGCTCTCAAAGGCTGCAAATATACTTATAATCATGCCCAAGATCCATGTTTGCGGTTCAAATCCTCAAATTATGACAAAAAGCTGCCCACCGATCAAAAAAGTTGCAAGAGAAAAGCCCTTTGGAGGGCAGAATTACACTATCGGGAGGTGAAAATACCCAAAAAACCATATTAAAATCAAAAGCGCAGGCTTATGGATCCGCATTAATCTCAGCCGTTGGATCTGGCCGATCAACGGTCCAGATCGCGTCGGCATATCGCAAGTCGGGGGAGGCAGTGGCAGCGACATGATACATCGCCGATGAGCGATCGCCGATATCGCTATCGGCGTATCGCAATGGAGGACTTACCAAAGGGGCCTTATTATTCGCCGACGAGCGATCGCCGATATCGCATCGGCGTATTGCTATCGGCACTTCTGATGGAGCATGGGCCTTTTATGTTTGCAACTCGATGGGTTGGACCCGATGGCGCTATAAATTATGTCTGATAAAATATCGGATCCGAGTTAATATCGCTATCGGTGATTACAAAGGGACAGGGCCTTCACATGATATGTTTGCGACCCGATAAGCCGGACCCGTTGGCGTTATAAGTTATTTTTGATAGATTATCGGGTCCGCAGCGATTGGGGCACAAGACTTCACCGATGAGTGATTGCCGATGGGCCGGACCTAACGGCGGTATTAATTCCTTTTGATAGATTATCGATTCCGTAGTGATTGGGGCACAAGACTTCGTCGATGAGCGATCGCCGATGGGCCGGACCCGACGGCGATATTAATTCCTATTGATAGATTATCGGGTCTGCGGCAATATCGCTATCGGCGATTTCAAAGAGTTGGGCTTTATTATTCGCTAATGAGTGATTGCCGATATCGCATCGGCGAGTTGCAAGGGGGCGGGGCTTTAAACATATACATACCTCCGACCCGATGGGTCGGACCTGACGACGACACAACACTCCATTACATATTTTTTCAAATCCGCGCTTGAGCCATTTTCAATGGTTTCGGGCGCGTTTTCTGGGTATTGTGAAATATGAGGAAATATAAAGGATGCCTGGAAAGCACCGATTGCGATGGTTTTTTGGATCCGAAAGGGTTCTAAAGCAATATATATATATATATATATATATATATATATATATATATATATATATATATTTCAAATCTGCCAAAGCCGTTGTTCATGGTTTTGCGGTAGTTTTGCATATATTTGTCAACTATTAAAAAACAAAGGAGGCACCTGTTTTAATGTGAATTGCAAGCCAAAGGCGGACATGATAGTAATTGAACCGGTCTTGAGGACTTTTAAAGTCCAAATGAAGCAGAAATGGGTGGATTTAGCGGTATTGCAGCGTTTTCGCTGTTTATGACCCAAACAGACACAATAACAGAAAAGAAACATTTGCAGCTATTGTCTAAAAGGGACCGGTGCAGGGATTTCATAGGAACGATAGCCACTCCATTGCAGGTTCAAGTGGCAAGCCATCCTTAAAGAAATCATGCAGTTATGATTACATACCAGAAGAAGGATTCGACAGAGGGACAGCGGCCGGCAAACAGAACCCGAAAAGGGAAGGAGAAGGGCCACTACACGCCTCAAACCAAATCAAATAAAATCATGGAGCTTAACGACCTTGCCAGTGCAGCAGTCATCCTAACAAACATGATGGGGCATCTTTGGCATGAGGGAGCTCCCATACATCATAGCAGGCTGCCCAAAATATCTGAGTATGGTTATTCCTCTGTCAAAAGAGGAAAACCTTCGAGCCATGCCTACCTATTGAGAGAATCAAACGGTTATGGGACAGATAAGACAAGTTTAAGACTCCGAGCCTTCTAGAGAAGCTTAGGAGCATTGTAAAGGGCCTATAAAAGGCAAAGAACTAAATGTAACAAGGATTCAACTTTTGGAGATTATTCCTCCCATGTTTTCTCAAGCTTCTCATCTGCAGTCTTTAGTAATACAAGATTCTTTTGCTGCTACATGTTTAATGTCCATTTCTCTTCTGTTCTATGTTTGCACTTGAACAGTTTTTTTAGGTTTTCTGTGTGTTTAAGGCCAGATAACTGTCATCTTATCTCTGCTTTGATATACTAGATTTGCAAGCTTCTTTGCTGCCTATGGCTAGCCATTTATATGTGTGATTATATGTGCATCTGCCAGTATAGTCAGTGAGTTCTTTTACTGCCTGTAGCTAAGCCATTCATATAGGTCCATGTATGATATCTGCCAACATAGCCAGTGTTCTCCATCTATCCATTAATCTACAAAATATTGAGCATTAGCAAGCTAAAGCCTTGTGTTGTTGGGGGTGTTCATGCATGTCTTGAGTGTGAATAGAGCGGGAAGGGTTATCCGACTTGATCCAAACCATCTTTCATTCCAATAGTTCAGAGAACAATATTGAAGATTATATGTTACCAGGCATCTCTGATTTACAACCTCAGAGAGTTTCCTAGAGTGATAACAGGACTCTTTCATCCTATACAATTTTGAAATTTATCCTTCAACTGATGTCAAGGCTTTAGCATTAGTACAAGAAAAAATCATAAATGAAAAACCTAGTGCTCAAACCCAAGAAATTTATGAAATAATTGATATAAGAGACACTCAAGAGAAACTAGATGAAACTAAAAATCTAGATTTCCCTAGTAAACAAATTTCCAAGACTCCTGATACTAACTATGAACATGAGATCCTTTGGTATTTAGAATTTGATGGTTCAGTCAATAAACTAGGAGCAGGAGCAGGAATTTGGGTACATAATATGGAAAATGATCATGCTGAAGGACATGCATACAGGTTGAATTTTCGATGCACTAATAACATGGCTGAATATGAAGCCCTCTTACTAGGACTCAAATTGATCAAAAATTTAGGGGCAGTCAGGGTATCAGTATTAGGAGACTCTGATTTAGTTATTCAACAAATGAAAGGGAACTTCCTCACAAATGATCCCAGATTGAGATCTTACAGAGGGGCAGCGATTGAAATACTCAATACATTCCTTGAAACACAACTTGCCAAAATTCCAAGGAAACACAATTTGCATGCTCACAGTTTGGAAACATTTGCCAGCTCTTGTAAACTGCCATTTGAACCCAATCATTAGATTACAGCTGAGATTAAACACATGCCAACTGTACCTGACCACATAAAAAATTGGCAAGTATTTGACAATGATACTCAGATTAATAATTTCTTGACCCTAAAAGAAGAATTTTCTAGCACTTATATAGACATGGATGCTGTTAATGAGGTCGATCAAATAGATAAAATTGAAAGAAACATATCAGCTGAAACTGCAACTAAATTGCTGCACCCAAAAAAATTAACCAAGCAAAAGTTGCAAGATCTTAAAGAAATAAAGCTTGATGAGATCGTCGGAGGAGAATCTAAAGTCATTAACTTAAAGGACAACTATTTGCCCACGGGATTAACTCCTCTGGAAGATTTCTTTGACTCTAATGATATCCCAAGGAAACCCAAAATGCAGCCTCTAAACGCAGACATTGAGGACTGTAACATAGGAACTACAAAAAATCCTAAGATGATAAAATTGTCCAAAACTTTACCTCCTGACCAAAAGCTTAAATATGTTGAGCTGTTCAAGGAATTCCACGACATTTTTGCATGGAGCTATGAAGATCTCAAATCTTATGATACTTCTGTGATTCAACATACAATACCCCTTAAAGAAAATCAAAAACCATTCAAACAAAAACTCAGAAGGGTCAACCCTGTACTACTCCCTCTAATCGAAAAAGAAGTCAAAAGAATGTATGAAGCTGGGATAATTGCACCTATCGGATTTTCAGAGTGGGTGTCTAATTTAGTGCCCACTAGGAAGAAAACAAAAGAAATCAGATTGTGTGTGGATTTAAGGAATGTAAATAAGGTTTCCTTGGAAGACCACTACCCCTTACCTAAAATGGACCACATTTTGCAAAGGGTAGTAGGTGCCTCTAGAATTTCACTGCTGGATGGTTTCTCAGGCTTCAACCAGATTTTAGTTCACCCTGATGATCAGGAAAAAACTGCTTTTACAACCCCATGGGGAACTTTCAAATATGTGAAAATGCCATTTGGACTCAAGAATGCAGGGGCAACCTTCCAACGTGCAATGGACATAGATTTTGCTAAAGAAATTCATGATTTTCTAGTCATATACTTAGATGATCTCACTGTGTTTTCCAAATCAGAGCAGCAGCATTTAGATCATTTGAGACAGGTGTTTTTAACATGCAGAAAATACGATAGATCACTAAATCCAAAGAATTCATTATTCGGCATAAAGGAAGGCAAATTGTTAGGTCACATAATCTCAAAAGATGGCATTAAAATTGATCCTGACCGAATAGAAGCCATTTTACAAACACCCCATCCTAGAAATATCAAAGAAGTTCAAGCCTTCCTAGGGAAGATTAACTTTTTAAGAAAATTCATACCCAATTTGGCCGATTTGATCAAATTGCTGAATAATATGTTGAAAAAGGATTCCAAGGTTAAATGGACACTAGAAGCCAAATAAGCATTTGAAGAAATCAAAATAGCTTTGACCAAAACACCAGTCCTTACAAGCCCAAAATTTGATAGAGACTTCATAATCTTTTCATTTGCATCAGCACATACTATTGCTACTGTTTTACTACAGAAAGACAATCAAGGATGTGAAAAACCTATAGCCTTTTTCAGCAAGGCACTGAGGGATGCACCTCTAAAATACCCAATCATGGAAAAATAGGCTTATGCACTTGTGAAAACCGTCAAAGATTTCAGAGTCTACATATTATACTCTCATATAATAGCCTATGTACCAAATGTTGTTGTCAAAGATATCCTGACCCAAGAGGGGATTGAAGGCAAGAGAGGTAAATGGATTGCTACTATATTAGAGTATGATATTGAAATAAAACCTACAAAGCTTATAAAAGGACAGGGGTTGGCTAAACTCATGACTGAAACCAATTGCCAAGCCCTGGATATCAATGAACTGGATAATGAACAGGAGATGGTGACTCCAAAAATCAGCAAGACCTTCCTAGAATCACCTTGGTATGCTAATATATGTTATGTATTATTAAACCTGCAAGCTCCTCCAGGGTTATCCAGAACAAAGAAAAGGTTTTTGAAAATGAAAGCTTCAAAGTTTTGTATTTTATATGGTGCTCTCTTTTGGAAAAATCATGAAGGTGTTCTATTAAATTGTCTAATAAAGCATGAAGCTGATAATGTACTCAAAGAATTTCATGCAGGGGACTGTGGTGGACATTTGTACTAGAAATCAACTGCTAACAAAATTCTAAGGGCTGGATGTTACTGGCCAACCTTGTTTGTTGATGTAAAAAAGTTTGTTACTGCTTTCCATAAATGTCAAATTTTTGAAGGCAAGAGGAAACTTTTACCTCTACCCCTTAAACCAATTTCCACTGAAAGACCATTTCAACAATGGGGTTTAGAATTCATCGGGGAAATCCATCATCCCTCTTTTGGCCAACACAAATGGATCCTCACTGCCACAGATTATTTCACCAAGTGGATAGAATCCATCCCATGTAGACAAGCCAATGATTCAATGATCATTCAATTCTTAGAAACCAACATCTTGTCTAGATTTCGTTGTCCTGAAAAGATTATAACTGATAATGCTGCTGATTTTAAATCCATGAGAATGATCAGTTTCTGTCACAAATACCATATAACTCTAGGCCACTCCACAGCCTATTACCCTCAAGGAAATGGTCTAGCTGAGTCCTCTAATAAAAGCCTGATCAATGTCATCAATAAAGTGTTGGAGGAAAACAAGAAAAATTGGCATAAGAAGCTCATCAATGCACTATGGGTAGACATGTTAACTACCAAGAGATCCATTGGAACTAGTCCTTATGAGCTGGTCTATGGTATGGAGGCTGTATTTCCTTCATCCTTAGGAATCCCTGTAACGAAATTACTGCAAGAAGCTTAGGTACAGTCCAATGACATTCATAGAAGGATAAATGAGACTATACACTTACAACATACTAGAGAAGAGATATATCAAAGATCTCAAGTGCTACAAGAAAAACTCTAGAAGATATTTGATAAGAGGACCAAGGCAGAAGATTTTTTCATAGGAGACAAAGTTTTGAAGTGGGATTCCAGAAGGGAAGACAAAGGCAAACATGGGAAGTTTGACTTCCTATGGAATGGACCTTTTATTATCCAGGCTTCACAAGGCAACAATACATAATTTCTAAAAGGCCTGGATGATATAGAAGTAGAAGAAGGACCAGTTAATGGTCGAATGTTGAAACACTATTTTGATCTAGTTTGTTGATATATCAGGACTCTAACGTGTACATAAGGATGTTCAGTTTCTGCAGTTTATTACAATACTAAGAAAAAGAAGGAATGAGCAAAACGTTTTGAGAAACAGTGAAGAAATTTTACTATTTTTGTTTTCAACCCAAGAGAAATGTATATATTTTACATGGTCCTTTTTTACAGTTTTTCTAAATTACAGCAAAGGAAGATTTCAGACTGCAGCAAGAATTGTACATAAGGCCATCTGACCTGCTGTTCTTGACTTTTCACCAAGGAAAAGCCATCCCCAAGTGGAGCCAATGTTATGCTCCTATACCAATAGGTGTCATATTTCATGATTGATTGGTTAAATCCCTAATATGTTCATCCTTTCCCTGCTGCAAAGGTTTCCCATATTTTGAAAAAATAAAAAAATTAAAAAATGTAAAGAGGGTATGCCCTAAAATAAAGATCAAAGGGAAAAAAGAATGAAATGGTCAAAAAATGAAAGAAATGAACCCCAAAGAAAAAGGGCCAGGAAAGTGTGCAAGTCCAAATGCCACTACTATTTCATATTCTGTAAATAAAAGTTTCATGTGCAGTTTGTTGAACTTTATGCTACAGTTGATGAATGGCCAAACAGCTTAATCTTGGCTAGTTCATGTTTCAATTTCCAATTTTAGCGATAGACAATAGAATTTGTCCAAAATGTTTAAACTTGGCAGATAAGTAGATAGGTAGAGAAGCAAAGGAGCTCAACTGCTAAATTTGAGCCCTTGGAGGAAATAAGTCCAAATTGGAATAGGTTTATCATGTAAAGAAAAGAGGATTTATGAGGGTTTTCCTGTCCAAGTGCACCCATGAAAGAAGAAAAAAAAATATTAGGTATAATAGGCTGGGTAGGTAGTTCTAGTGCTGCAGAAGCATGCTTATGATTAACTTTGTCTCTCAAGATGTTCATCTTATTGTTATCATAAGTACCATGGCAACTATTTGGTTACAAATCAAGTGAGGCACGACTAACTCCTCTCCATCCTTTCTCCAAATCATTTGCTAATTCCCTCAGAGATATTGAGATCTGCTTGATATCCCTCTGAAATCACTTCATCTCATTGCATAAAAGGCCTAAAGAAAACCCCATTTTACTTGGGTGCAAAGCCACATTTCTTGTGTAAAACCTTTTCATTCCCTTTTGCCTAAATTTTGCAACATTATGCTTGGCGCGCATTCACTTTCAAAAAGTTTCATATTGACAAATTAACCGTTATTATATTAAATCCATAGTAATTATTCCCAATCCTTGTATTATGTATATATGGATATATATAACCCCCAAACATTAATATCCCGCCCCGATTTTATTATAAATCATAACGCTGTTCGTCGAGAATTAATGGCTTAACTGAAATACATTAAGAACCCTCTCTACGCTGATAAGGAGTTAATTAACCTCACGTTAATTAACAAACCTAATCAAGACCCCACAAACCAATAATAATCGCCCCGAGAATTGTTAAGTCATTGTTTAAATTACATGGGCCCCGCGCCGTAACCCTGAGGAACCCCAGTGCCGTCGACCGTCAAATCCGAGCCCGCTCATCGGACGATCCACGCTTATGTCGCCACCCCTTTTCATCCGATCGTTAACTCCCGAGGAGCCGGCACTATTCCCGCCGTACCAGGGACACGCGTCAACCACCCGCCATGCTCGCTGCTTCCCCTGCCGAAACCGCTTGAGCCCATAAGCAATGCGGGCCAATACCATTTACCGCCCTCCCGTTGACCCTGCCCGCTGACATCACCGCCACGTCACTGCCGAGTCATCATCTCGTACCACCGCGTCACGACAAAACGTCACATCCCGATGATGTCATCCGACCAAAAAGCCCCGCGAAAGCCAAATTTTGTTAAAAAGTCGAAAAAAGGTCATTTTCACCCGTTTTCATTCATTTTTCTCTGTGAAACTGTTTCATGCAAACTACGACCAAGAAACTTCTCAAGCATACAGTTCGCCACCCGGCCAAACAAAGTCCAGCATCCTGCTTCGCAACTTGTCGATCAACCTGCAATTGCACTGTTCGCCTCTAAAAACCAGATATTTACCCCAATGCCTCCCGAACCTGTAATTTCATTTTTTCTCTGTGAATTTTACCCAACAAGGCCAAATTCAAGAAAAATCAGTCCATAACTCTCAGAAAAGGACACCCAGAGCTACTCTTTTTCCTATTTTTCCACAAAAACTCGACTTCCAGTTTGAAAACACAGCAAACAAGCATGGAAGCTCCTGTGGCCCTCAATGTCGCGCCCCTTAATGCACCTCATAAAGACCAGGATTGGTTACCCTTGGATGACAGAGATTTTCAAATTAAAGAATTAGCTGGTGACATGAACCATCTCCAGGCATTTTGTCGAATTAGGAATAGTCATCTGAGCAACTCTGATATCTTTGGAATATGGGAATCTAATCTCCCCAGGTATTACCTTCCCTCAATGAATGTGATCCCAGATATTGTTCACCATTGCTGTGCCAACTATGACCTTGTTAGTAAAGCAGTTATGACCCCATCACAAACTGTTCTCTTCTACATAACTACTGAATCTATCAATGAGATGTTACACTTCCATCCAGCTCAGCCCCTTGCTCCTCTTTCCATGGTATTTTTGCTTGAGCAAGGCTCTCAATTGCCCACTTCAGAAATAACCCGGATTGCTAAATTATTCATGAAGCCAGATTGCTATCCCCAAGGCCCACCTCCCTATGTACATGCCTGTTTTACTGAAACTGGCAGGCTTATTCTTGACATGATATCCTTTATCTTGGGTTTCAAAACCAGTGAATTTGTTGATAAGACCATCTTAGTTATGTTGTCAATGTTTACTCTAGGACAGCCCCTTGCTGTCAAATATGATTATGCCTCTTTCATTGCCAATAAAATCAATGAGCAATTCATGAATCTGGACAGAGAAGGAGTCTTCAAGTACACTTCATTCATATACCACCTTCTGCTATATTGGCAGCCAGACAATTTTTCATTTCCCATTAGGAAATTGAATTCCAAAGGAGAGAGGAGGTTTGTTATCTTTTGGACCTCAGTCTTCCACAATGTTTGTGAATCCCCTTATACCTACTATGAATTCATTGACTTGTTTATACATCCAGCCTCCACTCTACTGATAGGAGCTCCTCCTCCTAGGCTCTCTGGTGATATAAAGAAGATTTTACAGCTCTCCAAAAACTACAAAATAGGTGACTGGTACCTCTACCAGAATCATACTGGGATCAGAATATATGGCTGTGAACTGTGCCCTTATAAGCTGCCCAAATATGTGCCCATGAGACTGTTTGCAGTGGAGTATTTCAGGCAGCTTATCAATGCAGATTTAACCCATTTTTGCAATGTAAAGAAAAAGGCTCAGCTGAGAATAAGAAATCAGTTAGGCCCTTTTATCATTAACAAAAGGGAGGCATGGGAAGATACTGATAAGATATTAGGGGAAGACCTTAAATTGAAGAAAAGCTTTTGGTGGGTGCCATATGACCCAAATAGCTTTATAAGTGACAAAAAAGTAAGAAATGGGCTGTCAACCTATAAACATCATAGGATCCTTGAAATAGAGCAATTTGCTAATCAAGATGAATGGGTAGAGGGTACACTAATAGAAGATATTACTGAACAAGAAAAAAATGGAAAAAGCTATGAAAGATATTGAAAAGACCCTTGACCTGGACTCTTTTGGACATGTGTCTTTCAAGCTGCCTTAGCAAACCAGAGTGGGTACATCCTTTGCTGGAACTTCACAGCAGCCTGTACAGGAAACCAATGCACTAGTTACAGGGTCTTCTAAGGAGAAGGAAGTGGCAGGCATGGAGCAGCAAGCAATGACCGATCAGCAGGGGCAAATTCCTCTGGTCCAGACCAAAGCAACAAAGATTCCTACATTACAGACTCCTCTAAATGAGGAAAAAGGCAAGAAAAGAGACAGAGAAGAGGCCACACCCATCAGTGGACCTGCAGAACAGCCAGGTGAAAAAAGGCAAAGACTAAATCCTCTATCTGAAGAGGAAATCATTGAAGAAACAATAGAAACTCTAAGAAGTGAGAGGGTAACTAGCCAACAGACCTCCCCAGTGATAGAGACATCAACTAGCTCACATAGGTAGGAGCTAGAAAGGCAGCATAGTGTGGAAGTTTCATCCACTAGGCCACCAAGTAAGCAGACCTCTAACATCAAAAGGACATTCATAGAGATAAAGGCTAGAAATGATCCACTAAGGCTGCAGATTTATAACCAGTATCTTAAGATGGCCCCCACAAAGAAGCAAAGATTAATGTTAGCATATGACATAAAAGAAGGAAAGATGATCATGAGTTATTTCAAGCCCAAGGTGCAGCAACCACAATCAGCAGCTGACTACATCAGGACAAATCTGGAGGTCCTAGCCAAGGACATTCACCCAATAGACTAGATTGAGCTACATAAACAAACTGGAGAGATGGTATACTCCATGCTAGCTGACAAAGTTATGTTGGCTCATAAATTGAAAAATTCCTTGAATAATACCTCTGCTCAGTTAGATTTAGAGAAAGCTTCTTCTCTAGCAAAGGACAACAGGATCAAATCCTTGGAGGACATCATCATTGAACTGGGACATGATCCCAAAGATGCCAAAGGCATAAAATCTCTAATGAAGAAGAAAGAAGAGGACATTGCTGCCCTCAGAAAACAACTTAAAATGCCTCCTTCTATGCATCCACAGACTGCAGATGTTGTACAGTAGAAATCTGAAGAGGACATGATGGACCTGCTCATGAGACTGAATGAGAGATTGAGTGAGACAGAGCAGGCATTGGAGAAAGCTCTAGAGGAAAAGTAGGGAGAGTCGACCTCCCAGCCACCTGAAGTAGCTCCAGCAGTCACTACTACCCCATCCACACTTATAACAACATTGCCTCCCACTGTCCTGGCATCAACAACATAAATTATCACATGAGCAACGTCAACAGCAATAGCACCAGGCAACAATACAGTCATGAGTACAGAACAGCTAATAAAAGCCATGGAGGAATTGAAACTCCAAGTATCAGAGCTTAAGCAGGTAAAAGAAAAATTGGCAAAAGTTGAACAGAGTTATGATAAATCGAAGATGAATGTGGCAGAGAAAACAAGGGAGATCAAAATGTTGGAGAACAAGGTGAGGACATTAGAAAAAGATCTGTCTCTGGATAAACCCCTAGCAGAAATCAGGGGAATTTTGTCGACCAACATCGCTAAATCCCTTAGTGATGTGTGGAGATCTATCCAAACCATTTATGAACAGTTTGATTTGATAAGAGTGGCCCAAGTGGAGATTCAAAAAACAAGAGCCTTATTGGGACAGATGCCTGAGCAAGCTAACTGGCTAATACATTTTTTGAACACCAAGACCAGTGAAGAACTGGAAGCATTGGAAATTAGAGACAGAACAGGCACCATTCTAGACATCAATAGAGTTCTAACCATGAGAACTCTAATGCAAAATTTGGACAGAAGATGCCAAGACATGCAGGTAGAGATTAATTCTTTCACAGAAAAGTTTACAATCTTGCATGAAAAAGGTTTGCCAAGTCCTTTGGGAAATAATGATCATCAGATGAAACACAAAGACTATGTACATAAATTGAATACATATGTTGTTGGTCAAATTAATACATCATCAAGTACTTCAGGGGAGAAGGCACTTCCATCTGGCCAGGCCCTTTATGACAGCCTGGAAAATTTGTTCTACATAGAGAATGAGGTGAAGCATCTATTCACCATCCCACCTAATTTCTTCAGGTACACAAAAACTGACAAAACTTTGAGGAAGCTTCAAAGACATAAATTACCAGGACCAGAGTGGTGGCAAAGTATGTTAGAGATCCTAGAAACTTATCTTTGTTCAATTCAAAATTTTGGACCATCTGCTATAATGTGGAGAACAGAAATGAATCACGGTCATGCGGGTCAAAGTGCATCATATCAGAGTTAAAGAAAGTCCGGCCAAGGCAGAATAACCAGCACAGAGGATCAACAGAAGAACAGCTGTGAATCGACTTGTAGCACCTACCTCCAATACTTCTCATAAAGACGGAACAACCAGCACAACAACAAATTCATTACATAAATTCATTGCTCCCCTGTTTTCGAGACTGTCTGTCTCTATCTGTGTAAAGAAGCATTAATTGTCATCAAATATTATTTCTATAAGATATTTTGTAAGATATTTTGACATTTTTGTATAAAGACCCCCTCAAAAGAAGTATTTGAGGTTGGTTGTTGGTTGATTGGGAAGCATTCTTAGACTTTGCTGTAATTCTGAAGTTTTTTGGGAATAAAAGGCAGTTGGAACCATTTTTGTATGGCTTATTGAATGAGGAATTGTTACTAAGAACCATGCTACAGAATTATTGAATCATCTTATGGATCAATAAGTCCCTTCTAACTTGTGTTTAATAGTTTCTATGTTTATTATATCATCTATGTTTCATGATATCAATAATAGAGAAAAAGAATAATTTATAATTTGCTTGACTGCACTCTGTCTTCAATCTTTGTTATTTTCTATGTTTTCTTCAGAATTAGTATAAACAATGTTCTTGATTTCTCCTGTTTCCTCTGATTCTTTCATCTTGGATATTTTCTAAGGAATTCTTAACTGCTCCTTAACTATACTCAGCCATTTTCCCTCTGTCAACATGATGAAGGATTCTTAACTGCCCTTCACCCATTGGCCCCATTCCATCTGATTTCAGCCTACAAATTGTTCCATGTTTGAGTACCTTGCTCTATGACACCTTTCTCTGTTCAGAAACCTAATCCAGGAAGCTATCCTCCTTTGACTCCATCATGCCCAATGGACTGAAACTCTTCAGTTTTACCTCACTGTTCTGTTGAATCTCCATTCCTCCAACCAAACACAAAACAAAACCCTTGTACTTCATAACTAGCCTAATACATATCAAAACAAAGCTAAATCATAAAGAGAGAGCCCTCTCTGGATGCAGATTGGCTAGAATCTGTATCTAACAGATTGGTCTGTGGTTACCTCTGCCGTATTCCCTTTATTACAACTTTGGGGAACAACCTGAGTGATAACAGGTGGCACGACGCATAGAGCTTCCAAGCCCTATTTCATCAATAACTCCCTCAAATTGCCAAAATTGCTCAAACCTTCTAGTTTGCAAGTAAGCCAAGCTCTTTTCCTTGCTAGTGAAGGAGTTTTTCTTAAAGTTTATGGTGGTTGTGTAAAAGAAAATCCAAACCCTAACATCTTGAAATTTCTCAAAAGCCATTGCCTAGGGTTTTGTACCTGTCATTTTGCTACCTTCTACCACTCCCTCACTTTTCACTCCTCCATTTATTTTCTTAGCTTATCCAGCCATTCCCTAACTCCCATATTCAGTCATACCTATCCCCAATTCCCATTTTCCCAAATCCCTAGTCCTAACTATCCCAAACCCTAGTTAAAAATTCCCAAACCCTAATTATTGTCCCAAGAGCTTCATATCACCATTTGGCTGAGTGTACCATCATTCAGATGGTTTTCATCATCATGTCAAGTTCTGATGGGTCATTTTACACCTTGTTCATGCTTCAGTTGTGCCTAGGTAAGGTTCATTTCCCTCTCCTAGGGTTTTGAAGCTAATTTCTCTTGGATGGTCAAATCATCAACAAAACTTGTATCCTGATGTTCATACATCTTCCCCTATCCTTAATGTACCTTATTAAACATTTCCCATCACTGAGATCCCCTGAATTCCTCATTTTTGCACAAACCCTAGTTTCTTGCTATAACTTGACAATTTTCTAGGCTAGGCCTGTGTTTTGCCCTTTTGGACATCCTCCTCTCACTAAATCTTTGAAATTCCACTTTCCCCTGCTTCCTAGAATCCCTCCCTACTTTCAAAAATTTTCTCAAGAATTTAGAAGCCCTTTATCCCCTTCATTTCACTTCATTTCGACAAATCCCCTGTTCCACACATCGGGATAGGTTTTACTCCAATGATGTTTCTGAGCAATAAAAGATGAATTTGGGAAAACCGAGAGACTTTTTTGTCTAAAATAGGCCAAGGAAGAAAAACCTCCTTCACTTTTTACACAGGTGTCATGGTTTTAGAGAAATGTCAAAAATACAGTTCCCTCGGGAGAATTGATGCAGCTCTGTAGTGACCTTGGGAAAATCAAGTTTTCTCCTAGCTTGGTTGGCCAAATGACTTACCTGATGAGTCAAATAATAACTAGACACAAAGATATTTCCAATGAGCTATCATGAGCTCAATTTTTCGTTGAGGAATACCTTGAAAATTTGACTTCAACATCACTCTGCCTCTAGGCAGCCTCATTTTTGCACATTTTGACCAGTCTTGGGAGATTTGACTTTTGACAGGGAAAATGAACTCCAAATTGAAAAATTCAAGTTGGGTTGGAAATTAGACTCAACAATATTTCTAAAACGTTATTGTGCACCAAATTTGGACACCATGAAGGCCCTCAAAACTGATCTGAAAAAAGGTGCTACGCATAGAAATTTTTAACACAGAATTTTCTGCCCTATGCGCCACGCCACGTGGCGCTCGCTTTTGATAAATGCCTCAAAATCTCATAAAATCAGCATTTTTGGATTTTTCATGGATAATTATGCTTTCCTACCTATGGACAAGAAATTTGGGCAGGTTTTGAGCCCTAAAAAAGGTCAAAAATACTCAAAAAATGACCTCACTGCCCCTATTTTGACACACAGGAAGCAGTGTTGGGAGAATGGACTTTTGGAGGAGCAAATGGAGGCCAAATTGGAAAATTCCACTTGGGTTGGAAAGTAGACAGGTATAGATTTTTAACAATCATGCCGGGAGCAAATTTTGACATCGGGAAGGCCTCCAAAAGTGGGTCCAAACAGGCGCGATGCATAGATAATTTGGCGCGGCGCATAGAGGAAAAATTGCCAGTTTGACCAAGTTTTGCTCTATTTTTTGCCCAGCTTCGCCTAGTTTGACTTTTTCACTTTCCTAATGGAAAATATATGATGTACTTTGATGAAAATTGATGGATTATGATGTAAATATGTTTGAATTTCACTTGTAGAGGTAGATTCATCAATTTAGAGGTTGTTTGAAACTGAATGAATCGGTTCCCTTGTTTTTAGAGGCATGTTGTTATCTTGCCTAGTTTCTAGTTCTCTGTTTAGAATCAATTGGATCAGCTCCTAGACTCATGAGCTCGACCCCTAGAGGCAAGGAGGAGCTATGTTTGTCTATATTATGTTGTTTTTCAATCATTAGCATGGTTGGACTCTTGAGAAAGCCTTGAGCTTCATTGTACATTCATTTTCAGTATTTTGGCTAAGGAATTGAGACCAGGATTTGCAGCACTCTTTGGGATTCATGTGGAAATTTGTCTTGGTACAGTGCTTCTCCTTGTGATTGTGAATTTTTTTATGTGATTGCATTATCTATCTTATTTCTTCTGAACTAAACAAACAAGAGTGTAAGTAGAATTCATTGAAAGTGCAATGCTCTACTTGAAGTTTGCTTTAGTTGTTTGATGTTTTCAACTGTTTGGGGAGGATTCATGATTTCTCTTGCCCTCTTCAACACCTCACCTGTCTTTTCCTTCCATCTCACTAAAATTTAAGTTCCAAAACGATTGCCTACCTTGCCCCATCGAGATCTCTGCAAAACTGAGCCTCAATCCCCGCACCCCAAAATGTGTCTTTCCCTTTGAGCCAACAAATCACCATTTCATCAAATCAAACTCTCTTGCACACATACCTAGCCTAAAATTAGAAGATATTTCAGTCATCTCAAGCCTTATAGATCATCATTTGCTGAGATTGACCCGGAGAGAGCCCTCTCCTGACTTGGAAGGGCTAGCTACCAGGCTGAGCATGGTTTGATGTTGGCCCTGGATCCTACCTTTTCAGCCTGAGGTAAATCTAGGCACTAACAACATGGAGGAAGTGAAGGCATGGAGGATTCAAAGTAGACAATGATTTGGTAGATTGAGTAGAAGGAAAAAATTTCTCCATCCAATAGGGGTTGGAGAGTATAATGGTAGTTGGGTGAGGATCATTGGTTGTGGGAGCTTCCAATGCAAAGATTTCTGTAGATCCGTAAAAAAAATTCTTGTCTAATAGGTGCTTGCATACTGTGAAGGAAGCCGAGTCTTCCAGATTGTGGGTGTAAGATAATCCATGTAAAATTTGTTCAACAAATTAATAGAATAATTTAGGAGTGTAGTAGCAGTTGGGTGGTTTTATCTCGAAAGGGTTTCCACCAGAAATACTTGTGTTCTTATGTGTGCATGCTTATATTGATGTTTCTCATGGTTATTATGGTTTGATTTTGTTGTTTCTTTCATGTTCTGATAAGATAATAATGTTTATGTATGTGGCTAATTGATAATCCAGCAAAAATTTTAAAATTGATATAAAGGCCATCATTACTGATTCACCCCCCCATCTCAGTGGTTCTCTAGTTTCCAACAAACTCGTAGAAAAGGAAATTGAAATTTACTACATTATGATTAGATCCTCAACTGGGACCCCCATGAAATAAATGAATATAGGCTCCCTAAATCTTATAATATGATGAAATCATCTTAATCCTATTGGGAAATAACCCTTACATGAGGACATGTTATTTTTATATGTGTTGGGAGAAGGCTTATGCATCCTTTTTCAATGGGACCATGAAGGATTTCAAAATTGTTTGCATCTTGGAGGGTTCCATAATATGTTGCTTCAGATTGTATTTGGTGAGTTTGATGTTGAAGACACTAGAATGCACTTCTCTAGAATTCAACATCTAAACTATTTCTCTATCCACTTTTTCATATGTTTTGGATTCTCCCTAGGCCTTAATAGCTGGCAACCTATTCATCTTGATTAACTTTTCAACTAAGGAATAATTCTACTTTTATTAAGTCATAGAATTGGATATGTCCTTTTCTATATTTTCTTGGATCTTGAATGCCTTGCTAACAAGAATGGATTCATATTTCAGTTATTCTTCACTAGTCCTAAATACCTTTTTTGGAGCCTATGGATAATTTTTGGGCCATTGATACAACTAGTTCAGATCATTATGCACCAATTGGTTTCTTAACAAACTCCCAAGGTTACAATAACTTGGTGGAGATCCTATGGAGATGTGAGAGGCATGGATAAATTTTTTTGACCTTATGCACATTAGAAGAACAAGACCAATAATCCTCCATCTTATTGCCTTCCCACTTTATAATATTGTTTTTAGCCTTTAACAACTTAGCATGTTTCTCAAGTTCTGTTATGTAGTCATCTTTTTGCTTCAGCTATTCAAGGAAGTCTTTCACATTTCTCTTAGTGGTTTTAGAGAACCCTATGCCTACTGAGGCCATGGAAATTGGATCCTTCCTAATGTCTAGCACAAATGGACTTACTATGGTAACTAACATTGGAGGTAGATGAGGAGTTAATAGATTCTTCTCCATGTGCTCCACTATCATATTTAGAGTATTATCATAGTTGAACGTGCCTAGCTTAACCACTTTCTTCTTCCCAGTTGGTCATGATGCCCATCTCTATAATTGGTAGGTGACCACCTATGATGATATGGGTTATCAATTGAACTAGGTCAATGTCCATTGAAATTGTGCTCTATTGGGCATCTTGTTCCTGTGCTTCTTATGTGGCCTTAAGAGCTTCTTCTTTAGATTTTGCCTCTGATTGTTATTGTTTTCTTTTCTCTTCTTCTTCATGTTTTCTCCTTTCTTATTCTACCTTTATTTTTTTTTTCTTTTTCCCTCCTCATACTGTTCTCTTTCTTCTCCTTGACCTGAAGTTCCTATGTTATCTGAGCTACTTCTTGATCCTATTTTAGCTTCTCCTTTAGTGAAACCTTAGGTGCTTCTTTTTGGGAAACCAAATTCTATCAAAGGTATTCTCTTTTATCTTAAGAAGGGTTATGTCATATCTTGAAAACGATCTGTGATAAGTTTAAGGAATTTTCATATTTCTCTCCTTGGCCCATGTCTTTGATTGAGATTTTCACCTGTACTTGTGTGTCTTGTAATGAATTTTTCACTATATATGGGATTATATTTGTGGAATGATGGATCCTAAAAATGGTGTGTCATGGCATCATATTCTACTCTGACTTTTTTCATGCCTTTTAACTAATAGGAGCCCAAGTGTAATGGCATGTGTGACCAAGGATCCTTCTTGTCGTATGAGAGTGCTCCACCTACCCATGTGTATACTTATAAGATTTACCATTGCAACAAGAATGTTGCAACTCCCACAACTACCAAGTTTAATTTATCAATCCAAGATTAGTACAAACTTAAGAGGTGTCACTATTGTATGCACGGTAAGAAAGGTTCCACCTAAGCTACTTTGAGGCATTGAATCAAACCAAGGTGTACAAAGACCATTCTACAAGCTCAAAATAATATGGTTTATTGAATCTACTTTACAAGAAAAAAAAAATATTGCTTATCCTATCATATAAGAGAAAATTGTAATCTAATTGCAAGGAATGAAATACTTGGAATAGAAACCCTAATCTGTTGTAGGAAATAAATGATAGAGAAATAACCTATTCTAGCTGCATGAAATTAACCCTAAACTATTTCATCTAAAGTCTTAGCACTTTGTAATTCCTCCTGGCCGAGAAGAGGAACCGAAAGGTAAACGCAAACCACTTTAAAACTGGAATCTAGCCCTTATAGCTTCAGAGAGGGCTCTCTCTATATGAATCTTTAGTCACTTAGATGACTAGTTGTCTTGGGTTTTAGGATAGGTATTAGGATCAGAGAGGAATAGGTTTTAACATTTTAATGACAGGGAAGAGGGAAAATCCACCGGGCGTGGAGTCATATTGAGCTAATGATTTTCAATGACATGATCGGAAAATGAGGAATCCTTAGACATGGGCAAGGTAGGAAATCCTTATGATGTCTTTGTAAAATTTAGTTGTATAGAGGTGAGAAGAGGAGTAGTGGAATTCATAACATATAAAGAATCTAGCTGAGGATGAATTTTAGTTATCACAAAGGAGGAAAAATACTAAAATCTTCAACTACTTATAATAGAATACTTAAAACTGAGTTCTAAAATAAATTTTGCTTAACTAAACGTTGAAGCTATGAAACTTAAGCATGGAAATAACATAAGATAATGAAACAAAAATATGATATAAATATCACCATAAAAATCTGACACATGAATCCCTAAACATGTAGACTTCGGCCTTCATCATTCACTGAAAAGTTTTAATGAAAATGTACAATGCTCAATATCTTCTCTATAAAACCCTGACCAACCAAACCCTTTCTCATAAAAATTTACCAAATATAAACAAAAAACTCCTTTCCAAGTCAAGGAGATCAAATTCAACTATTTCCCCAAAGATAGAGTCAGTAACATTAAGATTCGAAATTTCTTGCTAGGAAATAGGGACTTAATTTTTTGAAAATAGGGGTCAAATATTAAATCATATCTCTTGAATCATGATAGATGTTACAAAACTGAAGGATTTATTTTTATACGATATTTTTCTATAGATAAACCTCTAAGTTTTCAAAAATGATTCTCCCGCTACTCCTAATATGCACCTAAAGATTATGACTAAAATAGAAATGACGAAATCTAAAAAATAGGATTCAAATATTCATTCAAATATTCCAATATATGACACTTGTGAAGAAAATGAAGTAGGTTTTTGTTATTTGGCTCGTTTTTGACAATATCAATATATATATATATATATATATATATATATATATATATATATATATATATATATATATATATATATATATATATATATATATATATATATATAGATATATATAGATATATATATAGATATAGATATAGATATTCAACATTCACTTCCATTTGGTCAGAACTTGATTTTGAAAATGATGAGAAAAATAGTCTCTACATAGTGAAATCCCTTTTCATACTATATAACTAATGCTTGAATTTTGATGTCTTCTGAGCATATAATGAGCTTGTATCAATATGCACATCATTCTTCAACATACCATAACCATATGAATCAATTTTACAAGTTCTGGAGTCGAATTGAAAGGTGAAACTACTGACTGTGTGGAAGCAGAGCAAATTTGTTGCGCTACTTCTTCCTTCAGAAAAAGTGTAGCAAAAATGCAGCGAGTTCATGATTTACATGCTTCTGATCACATCCTAGACTTCTAAATGTGTCACACATGTGAAAGACTACTTTTAAAACATCATATACCTATTAGATAACATTTTTTCAAACTGTAAACTCCCATTTTTGAAAATTATCACCTACAACAGAAGTGCAATGAAGTTCATTCGTGTGAATTTGACCAAGTGTTGAAGTCTTTACTGAGAAAAATGGTTGATTGATTGATTTTACATTCAAAAATACCTTCTTTATCCTACATACATAGGAAATAGTTCCAAAACTGTGATCCTCTATCAAATCTGAATCCCTTTGATAGTAGCGCAGTAAATGCCTTGTAGCCAAAATGCAACAACTTTCCTTTGTTGTTCAAAGCATTTGAGGAGGAAGAGAAACTTGCTTGATGGATTTTTTGAGAGCCAATGCATGTATTTTTAAACCTTCATTTTGTCAATAACTCCCTTTACTTGCAATGATGACATTTAATTTCAAAATGTTCAATAATAGAGGAGAAGCGCAACAGTAACTTGTGGTGATAATGATATGATGAAATATTTGATGTAACCTTGCAAATGACTTGAAAGGACACCACTGAATTGTCCCAATGATGAGAAAACAAATACCCACTACTATATTCACTCATTATTTGGATAACACATTACCCTAGACTTACTAAACCTAGACCTTTTAAAACATTGACAACTTGATCTGTATTTACCACTCAAAATTTAACATATCCTATTGAGTTGATCTGTATGAGATCATAGCAGAACTTTAAAATTTGACAAAAATAATAAAAATACTAAGCTTGAATTTGATTATTATAGCATAGGACTCTAACATTGGCTGCAATGGGGATGGCATCCTCCCTGTGAGGTGCCAAAGAACCGTAGATCAAGTGCCAAACCATTGGGTTGTTCCCATACCACACATGACCATTGTGACTTGATCTTCATCTAAAGCCAAATGAAAACTGAAACTCAAACTGAAATTACTACCCACAACTGAATCTGGGAGTCAAAACCAAACTGCAATTGTTGCAAATTCACTACTGAAAATCAAAATTGAAAACCGCTGAAGAATTATTATTCCCTTGATCTTATTTGCACACCTTCCTACCCTAATCTATTCCATCAGATGCATGATTAGGTGAAATAAAAAATCCAATGCAACCAATCAAGTAAATTCCTACTTGATTGAGGCTCATAGTCAACTTCTCTAGACATAAATAAAAATTTAAAATTTGAAAACTCAACATATTATTGAAACTGATCTCCATTATCCATGAATGCTACAAAATCTAGATTCGCTGATGACTGTAATAGACTAGCCATGGGATATTGAAAAAAATGAAAATTTACCTCTTGTTGACTTGGGGAAAACAAAATATATCCTTCCCTTAATTATTCCAACAGAACTACAAAATAATCTTCAAAATCATGATTAGTTACTTTTACTTGATGATCGACATGAGGAAGGAAGTAGTATTTCAAAAGCTCAGGATTATCTTAAAAAAAAAATGGGAGAATTTTTTTCATCAGTCTTGCCATGTACATCAAGGACAAATTTTTCACATCCTTGTGACATTTCCAATACAACATCCACATTATTTAATAGCAGAGTTTCCAAAAATAACCCTTCACATAATTAAGTAGGAATATCATTTTGATTTTTAAGAAGAGAAACAACTCCTTGCTTATTATCTCCTTGCAACCATGACTCTATGATGTAAATGTCATTAATTGGCTCACTACTTTCATGAATAATACCTTCATCTTCATGAGAATTTAATACCATAATATACTTTTCAAATTTTTCCCCAAACTCTAATTCATAATTGTCATGTGTAAGCATTAATTCTTAATTATAAATAAGTTTATTTCTTTCTTGAATAAATGGCACAAGAAAATTTTGAGCTAATTCAAAATTTAATAATTCAATCATTTTTGTTTATTGTTCTTCTAAAATGACTAAAGGTTGTTGAATTTTATCAACAAGCTTAGGAGAAAGAACATGGCTTCCATCATTAAAAACTTGATCTGTTTAATTTTCAGCTTGTTGAGAAACTATTGTTTGTTGTTGGGATGAATATTCATAAAGAGCCTCTATGATTTCATCATTCGTACACTCTTCATCACCAAAATAATTTTCAAGGTGTTGAAAAAAATATTCAAAAAATTCACAGTAATCTTCAACCACCAAGAAGGAAGGATGATATTTTCCATAATACTCAAAGAATGTGTATTTAAATCTTTAAGAGAGGATAAACTACCTGGTTTTAACCCTTCATGCCATGATTGTGCATCTTGTTCTAAGGTTGCCATAAACATCTTCACCAAACAGTGCTCATGAAATTCAACCTTAAATCTACGTACATGCATGTGAAACTTAACCAAATGAAGAACAACATCATCTCCTTTTTGATCTTTGAATTTTAGAAAATAAGTTTTCCAATCTACATGAGGCATGTGGATTGGAAAACCTAGAATGTGATCTTGTTTAAAGGAGAATACCTTGTAGATATAAAACTCATCCTAAGTTAGTAGAGTTGTCAGTAAAACCATGATTTCTTGATCCTGCTTCTAGTGGAGTCTTTGTATCTGGTTGAAACCTATTTAGAGTCATCAGGTGAGTGTTGCAACCTCCTTGTGTCTGACCATTTTTCACCATCAGTAATCATATCTAAAACTGGATGGTTCTCTCTCAAGGAAGATGAAATCTTTCACTCCATGGAAATGACGCCACTATGCTAGCACTTCGTAATTCCTCCAAGCTGAGGAGAGGAACCCAAAGGTAACCATAAACCACTTTAAAACTGGAATCTAGCCCTTCTAGCTTCAGAGTGGGCTCTCTATATGAATCTTCAATCACTTAGATTACTGGTTGTCTTAGGTTTCAGGATAGGTATGAAGATCAGAGAGGAATAGGTTTTAACAGTTTGATGACAGGGAAGAGGGAAAATCCATTGGGCATGGAGTCATATTGAGCTAAAGATTTTCAGTGATATGATGGGAAAATGAGGAATCCTTAGATAGATGCAAGGTAGGAAATTCTTATGATGTCTTTGTCAAATTTCATTGTAGATTGGTGAGTAGAGGAGTAGTGGAATTGATAACATCTAAATCATGTAGCTGAGGATGAATTTGAAATATCACAATCGAGGGAACACACTAAAATGTTCATATACTTATAATAAAGCACTTAAAAGTGAATTCTGAAATAAATTTTGCTTAACTAAACATTGAATACATGGCATTTAAGCATGGAAATAACATAAAATAATGAAACAAAAATAGGAGATAAACATCACCATAAAAAACTAACACATGAATCCCTGAACAAGTAGACTTCAACCTTCATCATTCACTGAAACTTTTTAATGAAAATGTACAATGATAAATGTCTTCTTTATCAAACCCTGGCCAACCAACCCCTTAGAAATTTACAAAATATAAAGGAAAAAATCCTTCCCAATTCAAGGAGGTGGAGTTCAACTATTTCCACAAAGATAGAGTCAATTACATTAATATTCGAAACTACTTGCTAGGAAATAGGGACCGAATTTCCAGAAACTAGGGGCCAAATATTAAATTGTATCTCTTGAATCATGAAATATGTTATGAAATCGAAGTATTTATTTGTATATGAGCTTTTTATTGAGAGAAACCTCTCTCCGTTTTCGAAAATTCTTCTCCATCTCCTTAGAATTTGTGCCCAAATATCATGACTAAAATAGGAAATGATGAAATCTAAAAACTAGGTTGTAAAGATTCATTCAAATCTTCCAATTTATGGTACTTGTGAACAAAATGAACGAATTTTTTGTTATTTGGATAGTTCTTGACAAAAACCTCTTTTTTTTTTTTCAAAAATAATTTTCATTTGGTCAAAAACGTATTTTTAAAATGATGACAAAAACAATCTGTGTGCAACAAACTTCCTTTTCATACTGTATAATTAATGCTTGAATGTTGATGTCTTATGAGCATACTAATAAAATTTTATTAGTATAAATCTCATTATTCAACATACTATAACGATATGAATCAATTTTAGGAGGTCTGGAGTCGAATTGAAAGGTCAAACTGTTGACTGTGTGGAAGGGTAGTCAAAACGCAACAAGTTCATGATTTGCATGCTTATGATCACCTCTTAGACTTCTAATTGTGTCACACATGTGAAAGACAACTTTTAAAACATCATATACCTATTATATAACATTTTTTCAAACTGTAAACTCCCATATTTGAAAATAATCACCTACGGCAGAAGCATAGTGACTGAGCACAACGAACTTCATTCATGTCAATTTTATGAGGTATTGAAATATTTACTGAGAAAATTGATTGTTTGATGAAGTTGAAATTCAAAAATACCTTCTTGATCCTCCATACATAATAAATAGTGCCAAAACCATGTTCTTATATCAAATCTTAATTCCTTTGATAGTAGCGCAACAAATCCCTTGCAACCAAAATGCAACAAATTTCCATTGTTGTTCAAAGCATCTAAGGAGGATGAGAAACATGCTTGATGGATTTTTTGAGAGCCAATGGATGTATTTTTAATCCTTCACGTGGTTAATAACTCCATTTACTTGGAATGATGACATTCAATTTCAAAATGATCAAGTGTAGCAACAACTTGTGTTGATAATGATATGATGAAATATTTAATGTGACCTTGCAACTGACTTGAAAAGACACTAGTGACTTGTCTCAATGATGAGAAAAAAAATACCCACTACTATATTCACTCATGGTTTGGATAAAACATTACCCTAAACTTACTAAACCTAGACCTTTTAAAACATTTACAACTTGATCTTTATTTACCACTCAAACTTTAACATATCCTAATAATAAAAGGACTAATCTTGACTTTGATTACTATAGCATTGGACTCTAACAAAAATTAAATCCTATTCTAATCACAAGCTTTAATAAATGCTTCAAGAAATAACAATGTATTATTCTTATGCTATTTAATTCATGCTCAAAACAACTAACTCTAATTGCATAAATAAATTGCAGCAACGAAACTAAGAGTTCTAAGAGGTCTTTGATCTTCCTCAAGTTTTTTCCTAGGGCATACAAGGCATTGTGAATTCTTAAGAAGCAAAAATTATACTTAAGGAGAGATTCACGTCAAGTTCTGATGGATTTTGTGCGGTGCTACAAGATGCCTTGTATTACTACAGAATTGCATCCAAGAGCGTTGCAAGGGCTTAAAACGTGAGCAGAACGTAAGGGAAGATGGTAGAAGGTTTGAGAAAGGTATGGAAGTCCTTTCCAAGCTTATTTTGTGCGATACTACAGGATTTCTACAAGATTCCTTGTATTACTATAGGATTGCATCCAAGATCATTCTAAGGGCTTAAAAAGTGAGCATAACATGAGGGAAGATGGTAGAAGGTTGGAGAAGGGTATGGAAGTCCTTTCCAAGATTATTCCTCCTAAGGGGTCCATATTGTACAAGGAAAAAGAAACCTAATAGCTTCTAACAAATCTATAATGAATTTTATGTGTATAGACCATGTAAAATAATGGATGAGAATAGAAAGAAGGTTTCAGTGGTAGGATTACAAATGATAATGTTGGTTCTTTTCTCTACAAGCCAATAGTATCAACTGCACACAATAATGTTATTCAACTAGCAAAACATAAAATTGTAAGGAATGTAAAAAATACTAACTACAAAAAATTAAATTGTAAAGCAAAAGGATAAGTTGAATTTTAATCAAGGTCTAACTATTTCATCAAGAGAAGAACTATATTGTTGTGATTTCCATTACAAAAAATACAACCACACTTTCCAAGAGTAATGAATGATAAATCTGTAGAGGTAATCTTTTTCACATAAGAAAATCTTACAAAAAAAACACTACTAAACTAAGTGCATAAAAGAAAATGTACAAGGGAGAGGGATTGGAGTTCTTGGGTTGGGCCCTAACCCAAGGGAACTTAACCCTCTTGAAACACACTTAGAATGAAGACAACAAAATTCTTTTCATTGATCTATAAAAAATTTCAAACACATGGCATGGAAATTGAAATGACAAGTAACAAGCTCTAGCTCTAGCAATCATTATGCTCCTCTAAAAAGTCGAATCCTACTAAGCTCTTGGGATCCTTTATTTATACAAAATGAGACAGGGGGAATCTCCTTGGAAGGAGGGTTTCTTCCCTCCAAAATCCCTGTAAAAGTGGTTTTATTCTCCTGAGATCCTCATAGACACTGAGTGTATTAACTTCCTAATAGCAAATTGTGTTGTTGGTGAGTTAATGTAGGGAACAGGTCTCCTACATTTACTCTAGATGGCATCCAACATTCTTTTGCACAATAAATACTCTCTTTCCTGCACATTCAACATGTTAAGATACAGGATATGATAAATATTCCTTAATCTCCCTAATTAAAGTATTATAGTCCAAAAAGGTGTCATTAAATGAAAAGAGAGAGGTAAATGTATGTTGAAGGATGGCCAGATGGGCCTTGATTTGTGTCTATTCAGGAGGCCCACCATCACCCCCCTAGTAAATGTTTTTCTCACTTTATGAGAAACTCAACCACTTAATTGCATCTCATTCAAAGCCCTAGTGGCCTCACTAACATCCCAAGGTACCTCAAATGGAATGCCCTCTTGAGGGTGGAAACCTACATTCTTCTATATTTTTGCCTATTCGTGTTTCTCTTTTGTGTTCTCTCTTTCTTTCTGTAGTCCCAATAGCAAAGGAGGGTTGAATTTAAGCCCAATCCAATTAATTTTTATCATATGAATTACATTTTTTTAAAAGGGTGTCCTTTAAAAGGCATTTCTTAGTCTTTCTAGAGAGTGGTACTCCTTGATTCTTAGGCTATGTGGTAAAGAGTATCATCTCCTCTAACGAGCCTATAGACTCTTAGTTCCTAGTAACCTGAAATATATTCAAAGTATAAGATGGTTTATTCTTGTTTTTCTATGTAGGATGGTTCCAATCTATTTTCTTCAGCAATGCTTTTATGATTACTAGTGATTAGTCAAGGGGATCTCAATTCTGCTATGATCCATAAAGCTTCATTGGTCTCCCTAGTCATGACCCTTTTGGTCTCCTCAGACCTTTCTTTTTAATGAGTAAGCCAAAAGTCCAATGCCATTAATTGTACATCTCTCATTCTGGAGCTAGGATCCCAAAGGTCCATATCAGTCAGTATCATGTTATGCATATGGAATTGAGCCATTCTATCCTTGTCCTCAACATTGGATTTATGACAAAACTCAATAAAATTTTTGTAATCCTGGAAAGGGATTGAACCATATTGTGCCAGGGTATTGATCTGAAATTGAAGCCATTTTTCTCTGAGGAACATTAAATAGGTTTTTTATGGATGTCTACATTGAATGGCTTCCATATATAAGATTTCCATGTTGGCAAGTTTCTCATTTTTCTCTTGTTGGTAGTCCTTTAGTCCCTTGTTTTCTATTTGCAACTCCTCCCTCACATTTTCCTCTTTTAATCTCAATTTAGCCATATTCTCACCCATCTTCTTCACCTTTTCTTCCATTAAACCCACATCCTCAACTCCTTTGGACCTTACAATTTGCATTCATCAGTGGATTCTACCTCTCTTTTTCTAGCTCAAGGAGGATTGGGACTGCAAACTTGGTAGGTATTATTTGTCCTAATTCAAAGAAATTATAATAGGATCCAAGGTCTAGTTGGGGACCTGGTTCTTGCAGCTCTTGTGACCCTTCACCTCCTTCACGTAGTTGTACAACCCCTTCCTTTAACACTTTTGTGCCTTCCTGTAGCACTTCCCTACTTCTTGTAGCACTTGCCTACCTTCTTGTAGCATGGAATATTCCTTTTGCAGATTAAGGGTATGTTTACTATTGGATCCCCTATTGCTTGGTTTCTTCTTTGAGTTATTGGGTTTTTTCCATTTTTCTTTGAGGAAGGTTATTTATTTAGATTTTTATTAATTCCCAAATTCTCCCTCTTGGTGGCTACCTAATCCCTCAATGGTGACGGGCATTGTTCAACTTTAAGGCTCTCCTTGCTTAAGCCTATCACTTCTCCTCTTCTTGAAATATAGAGGGTCCTGCCTTGGCTTCCTCCCCTTTGGCTTGACTAGTGTAATTAAGGTTATGAGGATGGAAACCACTTCTTCCTTAATATTTCATAATGAAACACTTGTCTGTTACTCTTATCTTATTCTTTTAGGAGGTCTTGAAGATTCATCAATAACCTTTGGGGTTCCTTGTTCTCCTACTTGTTCCAAAACATGCTTAGTTGAGTCCTTCTTGGGAATAGTTTGTTTAGTAGGTGTCATCATTTCTTATTCTTCTTCCTTTATCTTATTCTCTGATTTTTCTTCCTCCTCGTCTTCATCAACCTCTTCTTCTTCTTATTCTTATATTTCTATAGTCTCCCCCTCTACAACACCATTATTTGATGTCTCTCCAAGTTCTTTTTTTTTCACATCTGGTTCACAGATACCCATGGTCAGTGGGTCCGCTATGTCCAGGGTTGTTCAACGCTAGGGTGGACCCCACTTGAAGGGGGTCACCCCCTCGGCGTATTTATTGACCTGACCCCAAGAGCTTTCAGGATTTGACCCTGTGACCTCCCATTGGCAAGGCACATGATTTGACCAATTGAGCTAACTCTTGGGGCTATGTCTCTCCAAGTTCTAATAATGCTTGGGCTTGAGTTTCAAGGAAAGCCTCCCTATCCATATCTATAAAATTTGTCCATGAAACAATGTTTTGAACATGCTACAAAGCATCCATGATAATTAGCCTTATGATCCCATGGTGACCTATATATTGATGTTTTCCTCTTACTCTTTGTCTCATCCCTATTATGGATTGAAAAAGAAAATGGGGAATGTTCAGTCTACTTTAGATAGGAAAACCCATCTGGAACATTAGTTGATATAGAAGCCTAAAATCATAGGAATAAACAACACTAAGTCTCCCCTCACAGTATATGTATTTCAAAATGTGGTAGGCTACCTCATCCCATGGATAGGGAATACTCTCTCTCCTACTAATATTTTTTTCTTCAATCTACTGCTCCTCATGGAGGAATTTTTTTTTCTTAGCTATGATAACCTCTATTTTCTCATTGTTATACCATCATTCAACCCTCCTGTAGACCTGATGCTCTTTTATGGCCCTGGGTAATCCCTTTTCCTATGTAGACTTGACCTTATACTAAAAAACAGTATCTCAAATTCCATACATGACTCTTCCCATACTAAATCACATACATACGCGGGTACTACAACACTATACCCACGTATACTTTTTAAAATACGAAATAATAAAATAGAATGTTATTTTTTGGGTGGGGTTTATAGGTTTTACCGAGAGCCCACCTGCAGGAGCCCGTGTCCTAACTGAAATAACAAATTTGAGGTGGTATATATACACCCATTGGGTAGGCCTAATTGATACAAGAAGAAGGATATCAACATTATACTTTATTTCTCCCAGATCAAGTATACTTTTCCCGTGCCTGCTAGACTCCCAAATTCTAGGAAACCCTGGTTTCCTTTTCATAGATGCTCAACATCCTTATCTAGCATCTACTTGCACTTATTAGAGAGGTTGTCTTCATGGCTTGGGCTAGACAAATATGGAGGAGGGCTTCGTCATTGCCTTTAGCCTGGATCAGGTTGTATCTTTCCTGTACTTACTATGGTTAATCAATAAAGAAGCTCATGTATTGTTCCTGATATATGTTTTCATCTTATGAACAATGATTTATACATTTATATATGATGATATAACATATTACTATATATGCACATTGAATTATCTATTATGTATATGCTTCTCTAATTGCTTTGAAGGACGACACATCTTAAAGGAAGCAGGGGGTTTAGACCCTACTGGAACATCTTAAAATGTAGGACCCCCGGTATGTCTCCAAATCCAAGTTCGATAATTCGTATGTTTGGAATGCTTGTTTGAGTGCTCTTTGTTGATTATCTTACATTGCTTTATTGAGGCTTTACCCACTTACCTTAGGGAACTTTTCCTACCAACACTCTTTCATGCTCCATCTTACTCCTAGGGGAATGTGGTCACCTTGTTGATAACTTCTTCATTTACGTGGATGATAAGCCCCCTTATAATGGTAGTAGCACTATATTCTCCTTCAGCTTGAAGGTCTACTACAAAATCATGAGTAATCTCATTATCAAACCCCTTGAATTTCTCATTGAATCCCAACCATTGGTGTTTTTCAAAGATATCACTGCTAGGAGGTGTCAGTGAATCCTTGATGAGTCTACGGGCTCTCATCAATTAAAACCACCCTCCATGACTTTCATTGTAATTTTTCCAAAGTTTTGCAAGAAAATTCTCCTGTCAATTACCAGTTTTAGAGATTTTTTTGAGTAAATTAGGGTTGCAGAACAAGAGTAAAAGGAGAATTTCACTTTTATTGGTTAGGGGAAGGAAAATTTTCATTCCCAACTCAAAAACAAGTCCATTTTCCTACTATCATGCTTAATTCAAAAGAAAGATTCATACTTTAATTTGTTTTCATTTTCAGAGATTTGATACAGAATGTCCCATGGAAAAAATTGAACAATTGTGCATGCTTCTTGTCCACATATGGTGAGGAAAAATAGTTACTTACCCTTCCCTTATAGGTTCCTTTGTGAATATATGGTTTTTTAGATGAAATTGCTTAAGTTCGGGTTCTTTTTCATTGCTCTGGACAATCCTGTAGTACCTGAGAGCAATCCTATAAAATATAGTCTATATTCTATAGCAAAATGTCTCAATCCTGTAGCTTGTCTCTCGACCTTGTATCCCCCTCTGAGTAGTCCATAAGACCACTGTAATAGGTAGCTCAACTCTAGACGGTGGTGTTGGGCCTCCCTCCCTTTTTTAGAATGTAACTTTTATGCAAAATGAGGTTCGGGCTCACTTTTATGCTATCAGTAATTAAGTGGTGGGCTCAGTGCACTCTAGGAGCTGGCCCCCACCTCTTGGCCCATTGGCCCACCCCTCATAGTCATCACCTTTTCTTATTTTGTCTTTTCCACATGTGTTATGAGAAAGAAAGACAACTCTAGCTAACTTTTTGAGGGTGGTCGAGACTACTAAACCAATTCTAGCCTACAAAAAATAATCTCTCATGCATTGATAACATTTTTTAAACCACGATGCACTCAAGGGGAGAGGTTATGAAATTCTCATACATGTGCCTATTGGGTGATGCTTGTGATGATGTGTTGATCACTTTATGCTTGCATGGTATTACTAAACATGTGTGAGGCTACTTTGAATTTCTTCTAAGATGTAATTTCATTTTCTTCCTTTTTCCATGAATTTTCTTGCGAATATTTTTTAAATGTCCTTTGTTGATTGAAACTTTTTTATGCAGGTTCTTCAAAATGTTGGTGCCATTATGGATCAATTTTTTATGTTATATGTTGAACAGGGATTGTGTAGCAACTTGCAGAGCATCTTGTGGTTTCTCGGGACCAGGGTTGTGGTCCTTCAATTCTTACATGGTGACTAACTTTTGGATCTGGTGCCTTGACTATGGTCCTATAGGGTATGTGCAGACTATTATAGAATTGTGTGTCTTCCTATAGCAATCACACAAACCCTACTAGGACCTCTAATTCCTCCAAGTATTTCTTCAAAAAATTTGATAATTTAAAAGGAAACTAAGGATGGGTGTGAGAGAGATTTGTTTTGATATGTGAGGTGAATGAAGGGATGAAAGAAAATGCTTTTGATGGAAAAATATGGTAATAAAGGTGGGAAAGAGTCCATTTGGTGTGGCGAATGGATGATAAGACTATTGTGTGCCCTGTCACTTGTTCTTGAGTGAAAAACAAGAAAAAATCTTCTTCTTTTCATATCGATGAGTATCCTATAACAGTTTTGGGACAATCCTATAGCAATTCAGTATTGTGGTAGAATTAGGTGAGGAAGGCCATCTGATGATGGGGAAATCTTGGGGAAAATAATTGGAGGGACATAGTGCATTCAGAGAGATAATTTGGAGGATGTGAAGGTGATTTTTTGAAGTTGCTTCCTTGTTTGCTGACCTCCATTGATTGTCACTAGAACCCTGTAGAAAGGTTAGAAAAATAATGTAAGGGTTCCCTTTGCTCTTCCTTTTTTTTCTTCTTTTCTTTTTCTTTTTTCTTTTTTTCTCTTTTTTTTTAGACTTGTAGGCTACCTCAAAGGAGGTTGTCAACATATAGGACTACCCAGGTGCCTTAAAGGAGGTTTTCACTTGGGGATTTTTTTATTTGTTTTCATCATTTTTTTCTCAAACCCTCATGGAGGTTTTCAGTCCTAGCTTGCCTCAGGTTCCTCATGGAGGTTTTCACCTTCGCATTTTATCCTTTTTTTTATTTTTTATTTTTTTTTATTTTTATTTTCTTATTTTTTCCTTTTTTCTCTACTGATCAAAGGTTTGATGGATTGGGAGCTTTGAGGCTCCCATTCACATTTTTTTGTCTTATTATTCAATTGGTAAACTCCTCCTTTGACATAGGTTTCTTGTAGATTTTCAACAGGTAACCATTGACTAACAATGGAACTTTTTCCTCATCAATTGTTTTGATCTGGACAAAGCCATTCTCATAACACTTTTCCACCAAGTAGGGACCTAGTATTCTTTTCATCAACTTTCCTTTGAAGTCCTTGAATCTAGAGTCATACAAGAGGACCCAATCACCCTCCTGGAAGGTCCTTTCTCTGATGTGTTTTCCTTGCCAAATATTCCTCTACAATTGGACTACCTCAATATGCAAGAGAGTCTGTAACCTAAGTTCATCAAGAGAATTGAACTAATGATGCCTCTCCTGTTGAGCTTTAGTGATGTCTAGGTCCAATTGTGCTTCCATTCTCAAGATATTGTAATTAAACTCAATGGACAACATTGCCTCTTTTCCATAAACTAGCTCAATGGGAGTGAACATATTGGTGGTCTTCCATTTGGTATTATAGACCTAATTGGCCTCCATAAGTATGGATGCCTAATCCATTTTTTGTTGTTGTTTAAAACCTTGGTTAATATTCTTTCCAAAGATTTATTTGTCACCTCCACCTACCCATTTTCAAGAGGATGATACGGGGTGGAATTTTCATGCCTGATATGATTTTGCTCCATAATCCCCTCAATCAAATTAGAAGTGAATTGATCCCCTTGGTAAATGATCAACTCCCTTGGGAACCAAAATTATAGAAGATAATTTCCCTCAAGAACTCTGCCACCTTTTTCTCTGTAGTTTCTTTAACTACCTTCACTTCAGTCCACTTCGTCAAATAATCAGTGCATATAATGATATACCTATTTTGTCCAAATTGGGGGTCAATTGGTCCAAAAAAATCCATGCCCCACTTCTCAAATGGCTCAAGAGTCACTTGAGGTTGTAGTATCATTGCATCCTTTCGTGTGGGTTTTCCCATCCTTTGGCATTCATTACATCTAGCAATGTACCTCCTGGCATCTTGGTATAGGATAGGACAATAGTATCATGCTTGGAGAATTTTTAAGGTTATCCCCTTGGCAAAAAAATTACCCCCACAGGGTCCATCATAGAATGCTGAGAGGACATCAAATACCTCATCTTCCCTTACACACCTCCTCAAAATTCGATCTGGTCCCATTATGAAAAGGTATCCCCCAATTTAAGTGTAAGGGGCACTTTTTCTAACAATTATGTTATTTTCCTTGGAGGATAGATTGGGAGGAAATCTCCCAGTAACCAAGAAGTTTTCTATGTCATCAAACCAAGGTGATAGCAATGAAATTTCAAAGAGTTCCTCAAAAGGGAGTTGATAATCTATCATCTATTCATTCATTGCATACAATGTTAGTCTAGAAAAAAATCTGCAACCACATTTTCCTTTCTTGGCTTGTCAACAATTGTTAGATCAAACTATTGTAACAAAAAAAACCATATAATGATCCTAGCATTGAAATCAGGTTTTTTCATTAAATACTTAATGGTTGCATGATCATTATCCACAAAAACTTGGTACCTTGTGATTTAATGTCTAAAATTGTTTGAGTGTACAATAGAGAAGAGTTCTTTTTTAGTAATTGTGTAGTTGAGTCAGCCTTGGATAGATTCTTACTGATAAAATAGATGGAATAAGGTAACTTACCATCTGCTTGTCCCAAGGCTTCCCCTACAACTTTTTCGGATGCATTTGTGTGAATGTGAAAAGGTAAGAGCAAATTTGGGCCCCTGAGAACCGGTACAATGGTCAATTTCTTCTTCATCTCTTTGAATTCTTTCTGACACTTGTTTGTCCAAAAAAATATGAATATTTAGTTAAAAAACTAAAAAAAGGTGAGACAATCTTTCTAAAATCCTTGATAAATCTCCTATAATATCCATCTAGTCATAAGAAACTCCTAAGATCCATTTGTTTCTAAGGGATAGGGATCCTTTTGATAATGGAAATCTTGTTAGGGTTAACTTGAATCCCTTCCTTATAGAGGAAGTGACCTAGGACAATTCCTACATTCATAAAGAAATCACATTTTCTGGACTTGGTGAGAGATTAATTTCAATGCACTTATTTAAAAATTTACACAAGTTGGAGAGGGCTTCCTGAAAATCATCCCCATAAGGAGTGAAGTCATCCATATAAATTTTAATTGTATCATGAACAAGATCAACAAAAATACTCAACACTGCCCTTTGGAAGGTAGTAGGGGCATTACACAAGCCAAAGGGAAGGACCCTATAGGAAAAGGTCCCCCATGGATATGTGAAGGTGGTCTTATCTTGATCGTTAAGGATGATCTGGATCTAATTATACCCATTAAAACCATGCAAGAATGAAAAGAACTTATTCCTTGCAAGACCACCAAATTTGATCAATAAAAGGTAAGGAAAAATTATCTTTATTTGTAGACTTGTTAAGTTACATGTAATCAACACAAATTCTCCACTTCCCTTTATTTTTGGGCACAATAACAAGAGGTGACACCCATTCACTATCTGAAATAAGGTAAATGAATCTTGCATCTAGCAATTTCTGAAATTCTTCTTTCACAATGTCTTTAAGGGAAGGGTTCATTCTTCTCTAAGGAAAGTGCATAGGTTTTCATCCCTCTATAATGTATATGTGATGTGTGAAAACTGAGGGATGCACCCTTTTCATCTCCTTATAGTCCCTAGGAAAGGCATCAAGATGTTGTCTCAAAACAATGAGTAATTTCTCTTCATGTTCTGTTGAAAGGGAAGGACTAATTTTAAAGGTTTTAGATGGACTGATTTCCATAATTTTGGCATAATATTGATCAAAACCAATAGTAAATATTTCTTCCAATGGGTTATTTTCAGGATTCCCTAAAAATTCTTCCGCTAGTTCATCAATTTGCATGGCAACAATATGTTGGTTTTGTAGAAAATTGTCAATAAGATCATCTTCATCTAGTTGCCTACTTCCAACAGTTTTTTATAATGTATAGATTGGGTAGGAGGATGACCAATATAATTCTTCTTCTTCTTCTTCTTCCTCTACCCACATATGAAAATCATGCTCAACAAGGGGTTGAGCAAAGAGCATAATACAATTTCCTTCGTGAGTTTCCCATATTTTATTTTCATGTTTCCAGCTCTACAACTGATATAAGAATCAACAGTAGCTAACTAAGGTCTCCCTAAGATGAGAGGATGTTTGCTTAGTGAGTCCTAACCTAGGTTCAAAGTTATTTGTGCCAAAAAAATCCCTACACTGCTAGCCCTTTCGGCATCAATCTGCAGAGCGTAGATTGAAGTCTCACCCGAAGGAGTATGGGGGGATGTTGGAACCAAGTTTCCGCACCTAGAGATCAGTGTAATGTCGTTTTGTGCCCTAAATCGACCTTTGTGCAGATCGATAAGCCCTTATGGATTATCAATGGAACTCCCTTTAATCAACCTCTAAACCTCCGCGAAGGTCTACGACTGTCTTTCGTGGACCCTGAATAGGTGAGTCAACTACTTACGCACATCAAAGATTACTTTTAACCCGGTAATTAATTAGATCGGCTTAAGTTTTCCATAAATTAAACATACAATAAGATAATTTTCATGTAACCAATTAACATTAATTGCATACATAAAACAATATAAATCAAGCAAAGTTGCACATCAATACAACATTATTTCATAAACCCATCATCCATCACAACATAAAGTGCATTCATTCATAATAGAAGTAAATAGACAAAACACAAGAATTTTTGCAATAATCTTCTTTATTGATAATCAATTTAAGCTTATAGACTCAACACCTCCCTGCACACTTAGTTGTAGAGTTTTACGCACTCAGCTGCGGACTCTACTCTATGCCTCTATGCACACAGTTGTAGAGCCTTTCTTCCTACTCTTCTTTGCTAACTTTCTAGACTTCTCCCATAGACAAACTTCATTACTTGTCTTAGACATCCTAAGACACACTTATTTATACAATCCCATGGTCCGCAGACCATGGGTAGATCCTCAAAAAGCCGACTCAACTTACATAAAGAAGGGTAAAACCCTTTATGATTCTTTAACTATCTACGTGCTCCACGACCACAATTTGTGGACAATTTACATTCTATACATCAAAACTTAGGCTTTTTGCCCCAAAACTGGGGCTTTTTCCCCAAAATTGACCCAAGGGACCCCATCCCAACAGGCCCCCAACACAAAGATCGTGACTCACCCTCGAGTCACTCGGCTGGCATGGAGATCTTACTGTGAATATCCTCGAGCTCCACTTGGGCAACTGCTACCTCAGTCACGCTCTACGTGGCCACCTGCATTATCTACTCTACTAGCTACTCTATGGCTGGTCTTTCACTATCCTACTTTATCTTCTGCTATGTATTCTGTAAGTTTGCCAATTTTTCCTGAATATTGGCAGAGATGATGTAGGCCTCATCCAACCAAGGCCCCATTCTGGCCTTAAGAATAACCTCTTTCTTGTGCATTGCTTCCACCTATGTAGGCAACTACTTCACCTCCTGTACCTTGGAAAGGCATTATACTATAGAAACGGTGCGCGCCATCACCCTCAATTCATCATATTGTTGTCGGATCTTGCAGGCTTCTGTATTTAAGCCCTACATGGTGGGATCCTCCTGCAGGGCCATGACTACCTCCACAGCCTGCTCAAACAACGTGGTGCATTCCACCACCACAGCATCCATTGTCGCGACTCCATGCTTCACAGCGGCTTTGCGTTGTTCCCTTACCTCTGGTGGGGTTGAAGGCTATGACTTCAACTCCAGTTCAGTTATCTTCATATTCAACTTGAACTGAACTGTAGCCACTTCTTCCTTAGCATCGTGCACGCTATAGCAAGCTTTCTAAACTTTTCTTCCAACAACGCTTCCTCTAGGATGTGAAATTTTGGCACTGTTCTACAAGCTTCTGCCACTACAGCTGCCACTTAGGTGCTCTACACCTAAATTTTCTCCTTTGCATGCAATTCCTTTGTTGTTTCGGTGAACATCTACTCATTTTTCACCCTATATTCACTAATTAGGCTTAGTGTGCACTGCTCCTGAGCTTTAAACACTGTTGTCACACCTGCCTCTAGCGTGTGAAGGTACTCATTGGGGAGCGCAACCAGGTTGAGGTCGATGTTCCTCAAAGAACTTACGATGACCTTGTCATTAGCTGCCTCCATGCGCAAGGATGCATCTGGTAGCGTGACTGCTCAGAGATCAAGTGACCTGACCTTTTTTGCTGCTTGACTGGTCCCCAGTGCCAAGCTTGTTTGTCGAGCACTTACCTACCTTGCGCCCACCTGGATCCTACTTGTCTAAATCTGCAACTCACACAGATCCTTCTAGATGGTACTTAGCACCTCCTGTTGCTGTTGTTTGAATTGCTTCAGCAGTTCTGCAGTGGTATCACGTACCTTATCTTTGATCTCATCGAGATGATCGTCTGTGAGTGTGATTGGGTCCAGTGATGGCTTTGTCACTCTTGATTTCTTTCGCGACCCTTCCTTCCCTTTTTCCCTGTACCTTTTGATTTGGAAGGGAGTGCTCTGCTCCTCCTAACCACCATCGCCCTACTAACTGCTTCTCCTCCTCTGTTTGGGGTGAAGGGGATTGGCCACTCTACTCAGAGTCGCGCCCTTCTTGTTCATCTAGCTACTTTACGGCGCGCTCCTCTTCCACCCAGGCCTTCTCCTTGACCTCTTTTATGCGCTTCTCGGGCAACTGTTGGACCTTCTTCTTAGCCGCTTCCTTCTTTTTCTTATCCGCTAACTTGCTAGTGCCTGCAGCTAAATAAAATGGAGAATGCCAATATGTCAGCCATCTCTTAATTGTTTTCTAGATGATGTCATCCGTGGCCAATTATGGCAAGTCAAACCATTGTTGTGGATCCTTCCGTGCCTTGATCTATACATGGTGGAAATCTTCTATGAACTTTGCATACTCTAAGAGGTTTTCAAACACTGTCAGAGACAACCGCGACTTCTAGTTGATGGCCATGCGCAGACTAGCCTCCATTAAAATCCAGAACACTTTGGTCTCTATGACCCGTGCGGCATATTTTTTCGCCCAAAGGGATGCAAACTAGATAGATTCTGACAATCCCTTGTCATAGGAGGAAACTGATTGTCCTCCGGCAGATCCCAAGCTACTAAAACAATGGAGAGTAATAACCATGCGTAGTGTAATGTTTTACTCTCATCCTCTGCCTCTTGACTGTTCGTGAGGAACTCTCTACAAAGGTAGCATGCCCAATTGAACTGCATGCCCTCCATGCACTATGCAGCCAAATAAATCACTGGTGCCGGAACGTCGTCTGCAGGACATTTTCTCATAACTTTTTCGACTAAGATTTGTGTCATTGTTTTCACCACTGGATTGGTGATATATGTAATAGATTAACCAGGCAACTTCTTCACTAGTTTGAACTTCTCCTTCATCTTTTCAGCGAGGTCGCGCTCACTCGTTTTTCTGCCAAACTCCTTGGCCGGATTCAACCCCGAGTGCGGTAACAGTGTGATCTTATGGAACAACATATCAGTAATGGGTATTGGCATGCTCAACCACAAACAACCTTCATGCACCATGGTCAGCAACTGTTTGATAACTATGAAGTTGATGTTGGAGCGTTGGAAGTGGGGCACCCATAATAGGTTCAGTAACCCCGACTGATTCACTCTACAAATCCACTCCACAGGCTCCAGCGTAGTGACACTTGACTCCTTGTAAAATACTCTTTTCATGTAGTTTTTTGTCGCCAAGTGGCGGAACCTCTCGTGGTCCACCTAATCCCAGTCTTCTAGCTTTAAATGTGGAATCCGCGTCAAGCACGGACCTTCAAATGTAATGCTCTCCGACAACAAGGGTGTGCGGATCAAGAACTTCTCTACATATAGATCTTTGGTGATTTTTACTTTTCCCTTGCGTGGAGGGATATAATCCAACAAATTCAATATAGGATCCCCCCCTTGGTGTCTATGTTCTTTGGCCTCCAAATCCAACACTTTCCCCTTATCTTTTGCAGATGATTTTTCTTTCTTCTCGGCCCAGGTAGCAGCATGCTTCCTCGGTGACTCGCGCACCGACATGGGCTTATTTTACTTTTCCTTCTTAGGTTTGGGGAATTATCCGGTGTGGGTTTCAACCTAGGCAACCTCAGCGCTATAGGCACAACAACCAGAGCCTCTATGCTCACAACCTCCGGAGTAGTTCCCACAGAGGCGACAGTTCCTCCACCAGTACTCATGGTTTTCGCGGGGCTCAGTCCTAGCATCTTTTCCAAGATGAATGTCTGATTTACCTCTGATAACTTGGAAAATGTAAGGCTCGCTACTAACTCCTCCCAATACGAGCGATTCATAGGCAATAAATAGCTCAACACAAAAATTCTAAGGATGCAAATTGTTTTTTGTTGGACGACCATGCATAATTTATAGGAAAATTTGAATTCAAATTCGACTGTTTCCCCCAAAATCCCTCCAAAAATGTTGATTGGGCGGCAGATTTCCAAAGATTACACTCTTAAATTCAACCTTAAATGTCATCCCCCCGCTCCTCTTAACCATCTCCTCACTATCAAATCATGAACAATGATTGTAACAATCACTTTCTGGTTGTGTTGCACAGTCTCTCCCCATATAGCGCAGCTCCCTTCACACTTCTTCTGGTACTGTGAGATCCTCCTTTTTCGCACAGCTCCCTTGTCACCTAGCTCTACAAACCTAGCAGTGTAGTTTATAGTCCTGCGCCTACTTGCAGCTACCTGGAGTGCTAATACTACGCTACCATCATGTAGTCATTGGGATGGATCCCTGGTGTATGGCTTCAATCAACTTCCATTTACCCTTCTCGGAAATGGATCTTCATTCAACTTCATGAGCTGAACTTCTCCATCATTTGTAATCTCTTTGATAACATATGGTCCATCCCAGTGCATCTGAAATTTTCCTGGAAACTTATCAAACTTACTGTCATATAATAAAACCAAGTCATTTACCTTGAAGATGTGCAGTTTGATGTACCAATCATGCCAAGATTTTTCGTGTTCCTTCGGAACCTGCTGATGGAATCCAACCAAAAAACTATCTTCTTCAAGCTCCATTAGCTGCATGAGCCTTTCTTTTAAGGCTCCACAGTCTGCCATTCCTGTGAAAACTGCTATGCGTAGACTAGGCACAATGTACTCCATAGGCATCACAACTTCTACACCATAGACCAGCCTAAATGGTGTCTGAACAGTAAACTTTTTAAATGTAGTTTTGTATGCCCATAACACTACTGGTACGTGCACATCCAAATCATTTCGTTGCATATTGCAAACCTTCGTCAGTGCATTCTCCAATACCTTATTAAAAGTCTCAACCGTTCCATTGGCCTGAGGATGATATGGCATACTCTTATGATGATAAACTTGGAACTCTTCTATCAGCACGTTGAACATTTCATTGATAAAATGCATACCACAATTACTCATTAATACCTTCGGGCAACCAAACCGGGTCAACACATATTTAAATAAAAAATTTGTTGTTATTGCCCCTGTAAAATCCTTCACATGTTGTGCCTTCGCCCATCTGGTCAAATATTTGATCGCGGTGATGATATACCACACACCTGTCTTCTTGCCTGGGGGCTAAATCAGTCCTACAAAATCAATTTCCCACTTCTCAAATGGTTACAATGACATCTGTGGATTTAGAGGAAGCTCATCCCTCCATGATGGCCTACCCATTCTCTTACATGCGTCGCATGCCCTACAATATGCTTTAGAATCCTTATGCAGTGTCGGTCACCACAACCCAGCATGTAAAATATTCTGTGTTGTTGCTTTTCCTGCATAATTCCCACCCGCAGCTCCTCCATGAGCTTCAGCGAGGACACTAGTTCACTTAAAATCAAGCACATAACTTCGAAGTATCTCATATGATCCAAACTTATACAAATGACTTGCAATTATAGAAAAATATATCATGCACACCACCAATTCTTTCTTCTATTGACTGGTGTATCCTTCTAGAGCTGTCCCTATAGTCAAGAACTGGATAATATCTGCGAAGGGGTTATCCGCTATGCGCACTGCGAAGCACTGCATGTCAGGAAACCCTTCCTCCAAATTGGTAGGCTCCTCTCCTATTTCAATGTGCGAAAGATGGTCTAGTCCTGCATTCAATCTTCTTGGCTTCACAATCACCTCAAAATCATACTCCTGAAACAACAGGAGCCATCTGCATATTCCCCCCCAACACAGGCTTATTAACTAGATACTTCAATTCAAAATGATCTGTATACATCTTGAAATGTCCACCTACCAAGTAATGTCCGAATTTCTAGAGCACATACACCATAGTCAAGCCTTCACGCTATATCGTTGAATAATTATTTTCAGCCTTAGACAACTTCCTACTCAGAAACACTATAGGGCGATCCATCTCCCCTTCACTAGCCTGTGTCAGAACTACTCCTAGTGCAACACATGAAACATCCACATACACATGAAATTCCTTCTTCCAACCCGAGAAGACTAGGATTTGTGTGGTGACCATTTTCTCCTTCAATACATCGCGACTCCCCTGACATTCTTCATCCCAGCAAAATGTAGTGTCCTTTTTCAGCAGTTTCTCCATAGGCACAGTAATTTGAGCATAGCTCTTTATGAACTTTTGATAGTACCCAGTATGGCCCAGTGTTGCACGCATCTATTTAACACTCCTTGGTGCTTCCAAATTAACTATGACCACGATCTTAGCAGGGTCCACTATTACTCCTTGCTTGCACACCACATGACCTAGAAATATCTAGAAAGGGACAAAAAACAATCACTTCTTCATATTTAGATCAATATGATAACTTTGGCATGTATCCCAAATCAAGCACAAACTAGCTACATGGTGCTTTACCAACCCAGACAATGTCCAATCATCAAAATATACCTCCAAAAATTTGTGAATGAACTCTTTGAACACTGCGATGACTATGCGAGAGAAGATCGTCGACGCATTCTTAAGTCCAAATGGCATCACTATGTACTAGAAACATCCCCATTCTGTTGTGAAGGTTGTCTTCCTCCTGTCTTCTGGCATGATCTTAATCTGATGGTATCTCAAGAACCCATCAGTGAATGAATAGTCTTCCTATCTTCCAACATTATCCAATACTTCATCCGTAACTAGTGTCAGAAAAGGATCATGAACGCAGGCATCGTTAAGCTTCCTGAGATCTATGCAAATTTGTATTTCCCCTTTCTGCTTCTTCTCTTGGACTACCATTGGGCTTACCCAATCAGATTTTTCCACTGGTTCACTAATGCCTGCCTCCAACATCTTATCCAATTCTAAGTGGACCTTTTCCTTATACTTGGGATTAAGGCGATATGGCTTCTGCTTAATCAACTTCGTGTCCAACTTCAAGGTAATCTCTGTTGAACTAGGTTGTCATTGATGTCAATATGGCAATATTCTGGATACTAGAGGATGACATGAAGCCAAGGGGATGCAGAGCAGATTCATGAAGAGACAGGAGCAAAGGCCATCAAGATAGTCGAGCCATATATATATATATATATATATATATATATATATATATATATATATATATATATATATATATATATATATATATATATATATATATATATATATATATATACATATATATATATATATATATATATCATATATATATGCGAAAACATACATATATGCAAGGAGGTGGTCTTTGAAAGACACTGCCAAGCCAAGAGGAGTAGATGGAGAGGAGAGGAGCAGATAGAGCCACCAAGCCATCGGAGAGCCATGTCAAAGCAAGAGGAACGCTGCCTGTAAAACAGGCATATCGGAGCAAATGGAGCAAATGGACCGAGAGGAGCAGATGGAGCAAGAGGAGCCAAGAGGAGAAATATATATAGAGCCATCGGTATATGCCAAAGAGGAGGTGCACATAGAGCCATCGGAGGAGCTACAGGAGCAAGAGGAGCCATCGGAGGAGCTATCGGAGCCATACTTATAGACCATACATATATGCCAAAGAAGAGGAGCAATGGAGCAGACAGAGTTAGCGGAGCTATAGGAGCAAACAGAATGGACCGAGAGGAGCAGATGGAGCAAGAGGAGCCAAGAGGAGCCATATATATATTACAAACAAATAGGGCTATCGGAGTCATGTGATTGAAGCCTTGGGAGTCATTTCCTTTTTATACAGACACCTTAAATCATTTTACAAGTGCTTTATCGAATATCTCTGTTTACACAGAGAATTCAAAATATTTCCCCTTAGGTGGGACAGTGGCGGAGTTGAAAGAATATTAATTTTGGTCCAGACCCATATCGGGTCCGGAAACCAAATATCGCATCGAAGGAGAGGCCTCGGAACCGCCGAAGTGTATGCTCCGAAATCCCGTAGCCGAAGTATTATGAAGTGCAGCGGATAAGGATTTCGGGTCCGAAATCAATATCGCATCGGAGGAGTGGAGCCTTTCGCAATCACCGAAGTGTATGCTCTGACAGACCGGAGCCGAACCATTATAAAGGGGAGCATAAAGTAATATCGGGTCCGCAAAGGCCTTTGGGATAGTTAAGTGTAAGCTCCGACTGTCCGGAGCCGAAATATTATAAAACAGAGCCTAAAGGAGCATCGGGTCCGCAAACCGATAACATTGCGAATCTGCCGATAGGGAACTGCCGATAGGCCGGACCCAAAATCTCTTTAGAAGGGATCTTAAAGGAGTATCGGGTCCGCAGACCCATTACATTGCAAATCTGCCGATAGGGAACTGCCGATATGCCGGACCCGAAATCTCTTTATAAGGGAGCTTATAGGAGTGTCGGGTCCACAGACCCTTTGTATTACAAAGTCACCGAGGTGAACTCGCCGAATTGACGGAGCCGAAATTTGAATAGGCTGGATCATAAAAGGGTGTCAGGTCCGTCGCATCGGAAGAGGCTGTTCTATTGTTTACAGCGAACGCCGATGTTCATCGGACCCGAAACAATATTAAAGGGAGTCTAAAGCCATATCGGGTCTGCACCTCATCGGAGGTCAGGCCTTAAGAGTTTTTTTATGGTTGCGAAATCTGGACCCGCCGAATTTATGAAAGCAGCCATATAATCCTTGAGATCCGCGTACATTGAGTCAATCATTTTTATGTTAGTTCTGTGTATTGATATTATATGGTTACATATGGCCATGAGGGGTTTTATGGTAATTCCATATATGTCTATAAGTGTGGCGGGTTGATTAAAGCGCTCGGTGATGGTTGATTAGAGGCTCGGTCGGTGGCTTCCGATAGACATAAAAGCGGCGATAAAAGGGTGGCTCTGATTCTATAGTGTGGAGGCGAAAATACTGTGAGGAACAGTCCCGATAGTGCGGGAGACCAAATCATGGCAACTATGATTGTGATAAGGACGTGGCTGTTCGTTAAAAAATGCCATCCCTGTGTATGCCCACAATCATTGGCAAAGCAGCGCTATTACAAGTTTTTTGAACTTGTGTTCTCTACAGATGACTCGATCCTTGCTCATTGACTCAACGTGTCCTCTGAAAACGAATGGACAGAGGAAGATACAGCGACAAACAAGCCAACAAGTGAGGAAGCTGAAGCAGGCGAGAAGGAAGCCGAAGAACCAGCAAGAAAGAGGAAACGAATGGACAAAGACAGGTTTGCATAAAACAGTAAACAGAGGACTACATGTGGGATGGTTGTTGCAAACAAACCAGAACATGAGGTAGCAGAAGCAGCAGAGGTGGTGGAGCATTGTTTGAATTTGCTAGTGAACATTGCTGCGGCTGTTGAACATTGTTGGAGCTGCTGTGGGGTTGAAGAACCAGAGTGTGAGGTAGTAAATGCAACAGAGGCTGTAGAGGCTGCAGAAGCAGCGGAGGTTATAGAGGCAGCAGTAGCAGTAGAAAAGGCTATTGGAGACTATGCGTGGGCAGTGTGCAGAGCTGTGAAGACTCATCCATAAGAAGACATGGTTGTCATTGATACTGTAGTTTGGAAACTACAGTGAAGCTGTAAATAGACAAAACTCAGCAGAGAAGAGTTCTGAGAGCAGAAGGATTGGAGTCCTTGGGGTTGGAGCCTTAAAAGTGAGAAGGATGGGATTCCTTGAGGCTGGTGCCTCAGAAGTGAGATTGGATTGGAGTCCTTGGGGTTAGTGCCTCAAAAACAGGAAGGATTGAAGTCCTCGGGAGTTGGTGCTCTTAAGTCCAATGTTGGTGTCCTGGGAAAATAGAGTTGGTGCTCTGGAGGTTGGAGCCTCACCAAAGTCCAAGTTGGAGCTTGGCAACCGATTGTGACCATCTATATATTGTATTTATTTTACTGCACAGTTATATTAATAAAAGCATTTATTCTTGTTGTTCATATTGTGTTCTGAATATATATGTTTTAACTGGTAAAACAATAGTGGGAAAAAGAAATACTGATTCACCCCCCCTCTCAGTATTTCCAACAATTGGTATCAGAGCCAAGTTCCTTCATTCAAAGCTTAACAGCTTGAAGGTTGACTCTCAGAACACAAATGGCGAGATCAAGGAAGAAAGTCTCCATTCCTACTAAGGATATGTCTCCCTCTACTACTAAAATAGAAGACAATGAATTTGAGGAGGCTCCAAGGCTCAATGGGAACTTTAATATATGGGAAGTAAGAATGAGTAATTTATTACAGACTCAAGGCTTTGAAATCTGGATATCTGTGATTGATGATAGCAGTATGGATGAAAAATCCAAGGAGTACAATGCAAAAGCAGTAAAGGCAATCTTGAATGGGCTACCTGATTCTGTAAAGAACAATCTAGGAAAATGTTCATTAGCAAAGGGTATATGGGAAAAACTTCATGATCTTCACTCAAAAGGAGCATTGACCATGAACATCAATCAAAAAGATAATGGAAATCAAGAAGGAAATCCAGAACCCATCATAGAAGCTGAAAATAAGAATGATGACATCAAGACTGTAGCAGACCAAAAAGATGAAGAGAATGAAAAAGACTTCGTAGAAGAACTCCTTGCTCGAATTATGACTGTCATGGAAGAGAATAATAATTTGAAAAAGGGAAATGAGAAACTTAAGAAGATAGCTCCAGTTGGTGACCAAGATCAAACAAGGAAGAAAGTTGATCTCATCAAGCTTCAAGTACAAGAAAGGGATGAAGAGCTTGCCAAGCTTAAGAAGGAATATCATAAAGCAAAGAAGCAGGAAGATATCTTGTCAAGCTAGCTTGAACAAAGGCACAAGAGCGTGAACAAACTTGAAGAATAAATTGGTCAGTACAAGGTAGAGGTCTCCTCCCTTAAGTCCCAATTACAAGAAGCTAGGAAACAAGCACAAGGAGCTGAGAAGGAAATGGAGAGCAGTCAAGAAAAGAATGAAGAAATCTTCAAAATGAAGTCAGATATCATCTCCCTTAAAATAGTAGCAGCTGAAGCTACTCGTAGCAAGGAATAAACTAAGGAACAACTTGCAAAGAAGAATAGTGTGTGTGAAAGACTGGAAGAAGAGATTGTCCTCCTCAGGAAAAAGGTTGAAGGGATGAACAAAATCATGAAGAGATCTCAAGCTTTGGATGACATGCTCAGCTATCACAGATGTCCATCTGATAAATCAGGTCTCGGATATTTAGGTGAATCCTCAAACAAGAATGAACATGCTTTAAACAAAAGAGATGTGAAGAAGCCAGAAAGAAATGGTGATGCTCCCAGCTCTAGCAAAGGCAAGGAGAAAAATCAAGGCTACAATAGAAGAAATCTTGCTCCAAGAAGAAAACCCGCTCCAAGAAGAAATATAGATGATGACAAAGATGCGAGAGGCAATGGTTATCATCAAAGGATCTCAAGGCAGCAAGGCTTCAGAAGTACACCAAAGAAACCTCCATCTCCCAGGTACCAAAGTTCATTTTTTGGTTATTGTTATTCCTGTTCAAACTTTGGTCATATGGCAAAAGACTGTAAAGTATATCATAAAGATAGATGTTGTGGTCCCCAACCATCTCATAGAGATAGATGTTATAGCCTCCGACAACCTCCAAGAAACAATTTTGCAAGAAGAAATCATGAATTCTTATTCATGCACAATGTATAATGCCTCAAGTGTCATAACATTGGTCATATGGCACGAGATTGTAACTTAACATGGGCTCTTACACAAGCTAGAACCATGCAAAAGAAGAAAGTTACCCAAGTATGGAGAAGGAAGGAAATACAGTCCGAAAGTCCCTTGAGCTCTCCAGCCAATCTAAGCATTTTATGAGAAGACTCTGCCAAAAGGAGATGATGCATACAGTTAGGGGGAGCCTGTAATTCTTGATCAATATTGCTGAAGCTATTAGTGAAAGGGTCCCTATGAAATCCTTATTGAGCTATATTAACAATCATCTTTTTTATGAAGATCATTTCACAGGAATACTCCATTGGAGAACATGATTCTGTAATTAGAGAAATAATTATGGTGCTGATATTACAGATGATGAATGTATTAACTCAGGAATTAAATGTGAGAACAGATAAATTCTGGACACTGATAGAGGCAGTCTTCAAACAAATAGATACATCTGGAATGGAGTTTGAAGTAAGAGCAGCTAGCAGCATATAACTAACTGAAGCATTGTAAAATGATGCAGATCAGCAATTGTATTTAAAGGCAATCACAGATTGGAAATTTGAATCTGCAGAGATATGTACAAGAACGCAAGGAAAAGATGGCTCATAGGAAGGAGAATGTTGTGCAGTCAAGTATAACTGAAGCTGATACTGATCACTTAAGGGATATAGCAACAGCAAGGCACAACCCCTCACATTTTTGTCCAAATGCAATGATGATTGAATACTAGATGGCAGTAACTTAAGGGGAAGCACAAAGACACAAATAAACTTAGATCTGAAGAAAGGCAATCTCAGGAGCAGTTTCTATCTTGATTCGAACTATGAAGGTCTCTCAATTCTGCCTATGGAGACATCAATATGGATTGAGCATGAAAGCCTGGACTTGGACACCTGTGTATGGCCATTTGCAATCTGAATGAAAGCATTAAAGTAGAGCATCCTGAAGCATTGTTGAAGCCATGATAAAGCAGTTCTGAGACATGAAGATGAAAAAGCATCAATCCTTCTATCTTGAAGAAGAAGAGCACTATGACAAGGGGAGTCACAGACCCATGAAGATCTACCATTCATGAAGAACAGAAGCAGTTTGAAAGGGGGAGTCCCAGAGCACTCCTTTGCCATTGATGTCAAAGGGGGAGAGAAGAAGAATATTGCCATCAATAACAAAGGGGGAGATTGTTGAAATAGGTTGTCATTGATGTCAATATGGCAATATTCTGGATACTAGAGGATGACATGAAGCTAAGGGGATGCAGAGCAGATTCATGAAGAGGCAGGAGCAAAGGCCATCAGGATAGCCGAGCCATATATATATATATATATATATATATATATATATATATATATATATGCGGAAACAGACATATATGCAAGGAGGTGGTCTTTGAAAGACACTGCCAAGCCAAGAGGAGTAGATGGAGATGAGAGGAGCAGACAGAGCCACCAAGCCATCGGAGAGCAATGTCAAAGCAAGAGGAACGCTGCCTATAAAACAGGCATATCGGAGCAAATGGAGCAAATGGACCGAGAGGAGCAGATGGAGCAAGAGGAGCCAAGAGGAGCAATATATATAGAGCCATCGGTATATGCCAAAGAAGAAGTGCACACAGAGCCATCGGAGGAGCTACAAGAGCAAGAGGAGCCATCGGAGGAGCTATCAGAGCCATACTTATAGACCATACATATATGCCAAAGAAGAGGAGCAATGGAGCAGACAGAGTTAGCGGAGCTACAGGAGCAAACAGAATGGACCGAGAGGAGCAGATGGAGCAAGAGGAGCCAAGAGGAGCCATATATATATTACAAACAAATAGGGCTATCGGAGTCATGTGATTGAAGCCTTGGGAGTCATTTCCTTTTTATACAGACTCCTTAAATCATTTTACAAGTGCTATATCGAATATCTCTGTTTACACAGAGAATTCAAAATATTTCCCCTTAGGTGGGACAGTGGCAGAGTTGAAAGAATATTAATTTTGGTACAGACCCATATCGGGTCCGGAAACCAAATATCGCATCGGAGGAGAGGCCTCGGAACCGCCAAAGTGTATGCTCTGAAATCCCGAAGCCGAAGTATTATGAAGTGCAGCGGATAAGGATTTCGGGTCCGAAATCAATATCGCATCGGAGGAGTGGAGCCTTTCACAATCACCGAAGTGTATGCTCCGACAGACCGGAGCCGAACCATTATAAAGGGGAGCATAAAGTAATATCGGGTCCGCAAAGGCCTTTGGGACAGTTAAGTGTAAGCTCCGACTATCCGGAGCCGAAATATTATAAAACAGAGCCTAAACGAGCATCGGGTCCACAAACCCATAACATTGCGAATTTGCCGATAGGGAACTGCCGATAGGCTGGACCCGAAATCTCTTTAGAAGGGAGCTTAAAGGAGTATCGGGTCCGCAGACCCATTACATTGCAAATTTGCCGATAGGGAACTGCCGATAGGCTGGACCCGAAATATCTTTAGAAGGGAGCTTAAAGGAGTGTCGGGTCCACAGACCCTTTGTATTACAAAGTCACTGAGGTGAACTCGCCGAATTGATGGAGCCAAAATTTGAATAGGCTGGATCATAAAAGGGTGTCAGGTCCGTCGCATCGGAAGAGGCTGTTCTATTGTTTACAGCGAACGCCGATGTTCATCAGACCTGAAACAATATTAAAGGGAATCTAAAGCCATATCGGGTCCGCACCTCATCGGAGGTCAGGCCTTAAGAGTTTTTTATGGTTGCGAAATCCAGACCCGCCGAATTTATGAAAGCAGCCATATAGTCCTTGAGATCCGCGTACATTGAGTCAAGCGTTTTTATGCTAGTTCTGTGTATTGATATTATATGGTTACATATGGCCATGAGGGGTTTTATGGTAATTCCATATATGTCTATAAGTGTGGCGGGTTGATTAAAGCGCCCGGTGATGGTTTATTAGAGGCTCGGTCGGTGGCTTCCGATAGACATAAAAGCGGCGATAAAAGGGTGGCTCTGATTCTATAGTGTGGAGGCGAAAATACTATGAGGAACAGTCCCGATAGTGCGGGAGACCAAATCATGGTGACTATGATTGTGATAAGGACGTGGCTGTCCGTTAAAAAATGCCATCCCTGTGTATGCCTTCAATCATTGGCAAAGCAGCGCTGTTACAAGTTTTTTGAACTTGTGTTCTCTACGGATGACTAGATCCTTGCTCATTGATTCAACGTGTCCTCTGAAAACGAATGGACAGAGGAAGCTACAACGACAAACAAGCCAACAAGTGAGGAAGCTGAAGCAGGCGAGAAGGAAGCCGAAGATCCAGCAAGAAAGAGGAAACGAATGGACAAAGACAGGTTTGCATAAAACAGTAAACATAGGACTACATGTGGGATGGTTGTTGCAAACAAACCAGAACATGAGGTAGCAGAAGCAGCAGAGTTGGTGGAGCATTGTTTGAATTTGCTAGTTAACACTGCTGCGGCTGTTTAACACTGTTGGAGCTGCTGTGGGGGTGAAGAACCAGAGTGTGAGGTAGTAAAAGCAGCAGAGGCTGTAGAGGCTACAGAAGCAGCGGAGGTTATAGAGGCAGCAACAGCAGAAAAGGCTATTGGAGACTATGCGTGGGCAGTGTGCAGAGCTGTGAAGACTCATCCATAAGAAGACATGGTTGTCATTGATATTGTAGTTTGGAGACTACAGTGAAGCTGTAAATAGACATAACTCAGCAGAGAAGAGTACTGAGAACAGAAGGATTGGAGTCCTTGGGGTTGGAGCCTTAAAAGTGAGAAGGATGGGAGTCCTTGAGGCTGGTGCCTCAGAAGTGAGATTGGATTGGAGTCCTTGGGGTTAGTGCCTCAAAAACAGGAAGGATTGAAGTCCTTGGGATTTGGTGCTCTTAAGTCCAAGATTGGTGTCTTGGGAAAATAGAGTTGGTGCTCTGGAGGTTGGAGCCTCACCAAAGTCCAAGTTGGAGCTTGGCAACCGATTGTGACCATCTATATATTTTATTTATTTTACTGCACAGTTATATTAATAAAATCATTTATTCTTGCTGTTCATATTGTGTTCTGAATATATATGTTTTAACTGGTAAAACAATAGTGGGAAAAAGAAATATTGATTCACCCCCCCTCTCAGTATTTCCAACATCTTCATCATGCCTATGTCTCCTATAATACCTTTCAGGTCTGAAAACTTTGTAGGGAAAAAATCTTGATATTCGCGAAGCTACTGAGCAACCTTATCTACTGTGGCACCATCCCAGTAGTCCCGAATCTTCGCAAACTTCGTCTTCACTTCTATGCCAATGTTTACTTGCCTAGTTCTCAATGGCGTGATGATATCTGGATTCTCTATCTGTAGTCCTTCAACTTCGTGATGGCCTTCTACCTCTGGGATGTTAATATTCCTAGGATCCTCATCCTCTTCTTCGACAGTCACATTATAACACTCGAGTGCATGGTGCAGCTGGGTTCTCCAATCTGGTTGAATCAATTCTAAAGGATCCTGTGGTATTCTGAAGATTGTTGCCTTAACCTCGTATGACACCTCGTCGATGTTTTCGAACCCATCCTCAAAGTTGGATGTCATAAAAAAATCCTTCCCTTAATATGTCCCACTCCGCGGTGTCGTGGCAGAGCTCCATCTCCAGGTACCAATTCATAAGAATAATGTCTAGAGTGTGACAAAATGTATGCACCCACTCTGGCTGCGGCTCCATTCCATAGGCCTTAGGCCATTTTGCTAAATGATCACGCGGATCATTTCTTAGATCATATTTTTCAATTACCCAAACCTTTGGGCGACCAAACCACAATCTCATCATTCTTATGTACTCACGCCATTCATCGAAATTGTCTTTATGTGTACCCCACCATCATGCAAGTGTAGTGCGCAGTGCCAAATCCAATGCTTGGACGAGATGTTTCTTAGAAACTTCTCTTTCAAAGGCGTGCAAGAACTTATCTTGATCAGTTAGACCAACATAATAAGGAAAACTTCTTACCTCGGATGATATACAGTTCAATGACTTAGTCATCATACACTACAAAAAAACAGGGAATTTGCACCAGATTTAGCACTAGATTCTAGTGCATTTTTTTCTCAATTGGGATGAGCAACCTGGCGCTAAATCTGGCTCTATTGTACAATTTTTAAAGCGTCCTTTTTTGCACCAAATTTTGCATCTTTTTTACGCCAAATTTTCCATCATTTTCTGCATCATATTTTGCACCAAGATTTTCATTTGGTTTTACAACAGGTTTTGCTTCTAGTTTTGTGCCTTTTTTTGCATCTATTTTTGCATCATTTTTTGCTTCCTCTTTTGTGGAATTCTTTGCTTCTATTTTTGTGTCATAATTTGCATCGATTTTTACACCATCTTTGACATCTTATTTAGCGCCTTTTTTTACATCCAATTTGTGCCAATTTTTGCATCTGGTCTTATGCCATCTTTTGCTTCTAATTTTGTACTTATTTTTACATCTATTTTTGTGCCAATTTTTGTGCCTTTTTTTACACCATCTTTTCTATCCAATTTTGCACCATATGTTGAATCTGATTTAGTGCCAAATTTTGCATGCATTTTTGCACCATTTTTTGCATCCACTTTTCCATTTTATTTATCTCCCTTTTTTGCATCCTATTTTGCACCATATTTTGCATTTAATTTTGCATCATTTGTTGCATCCAATTTAGCATCATTTTTAACACCATTTCTTGCATCCAATTTTTCATCCTTTTGAGCATCTAAATTTGCATCCTATGTTGAACCATATATTGCATCCACCTTTGCATCCCATTTTGTGTCTATTGTTACGTTCACTTTTGAGCCATTTTTTCGTCTACTTTTGCATTTGTTTTTGCACCAAGTTTTGAATGATTTGTTGCATCATTTTACATCCAATGTTGCATCTCAATTTGCATCCAAAATCGAGCCATTCTTATGCCCATTTTTGCACCATTTTTTCTTCTTTTGTATCCAATTTTGCACCATTTTTTATGTCCAAATTTGCATCCTTTTTGGTATCTAGTTTTTCATCCTTTTTGGCTTCCAAATTTGCATCCTTTTTTCTGCCACATTTTGTGTCCACATTTGCATCTCATTTTGCACCTAGATTTTAGTTGGAATTTTCATCTAGTTATGCATCATCTTTGACATCCTTGGTTTCACCATTTTTTAGTCCCATTTTGCATCTTGTTTTGTGTCTTTTCTTACATCCTTTTTGCATCCTAATTTTACACCATTCTTTGCATCCTCATTTTGGTGTCCATTTTTGCATCCTTGTTTGCACCCAATTCGGTATCCTTTCATATGCCCTATTTTGTTCCCTTCTTTGTGTCTAGTGTTGCACCCTTTTTTAATTTTACTTTAAAAACCTTTTTGTGTCATTGTTTGCATATTGTTTTGATGGCTAGTTTAACATCCAATTCTACTCCCAATTTTTCATCCATGGTTAAATCCACTTTTGGCTTCTTGTTTAGAGTTTACTTTTATTTCCATTTATGACCACCTCTATGGGTTCATTTTACTAAGTTCATTTACATAGTGAAATATATTAAATTTTCTAAATATCATTTTGCTGTAGGATTTAATGCATGGTTAGATGAAAACAAAACCCTCTCAGTTTATCTCAAAAACCTAGGACAAACCAATTAAGAGAAAGGTTGTTCTAAGGCTTAGGATTCTTAGTAGATCAAGATGTAGAGTATAGATTAAGAAAAAGAGAATGAATTCTTGTGAGTCCTCGCATGCAGGTCTTCTTGGAGCTTTTCGTATAGCCAAGAAGCGCTCCTAGCTAGCTCCAAAGATTGGTCCTACACACAAGAGAGAGAATAAAGCAACCTTCACAACATAATATCTTAATAATCAAAACTATAAAAAACATATAAATATTATTGAATAAATAAATATAAACCAAAAACCCATGCATACATTAGTTAAATAGAAGAAGTAAAAAATGAATAGAAACATATGGAAGGAAGAACAACTAATCTATATGAATAAAGGAGTTGGAGGAAAGTTACAACAATCAGATATAGTTGCAACATCAACTCCCCCAACTCATAGCTCCAAAACTCTCCCTCTCAAGACAGATCTCAAGAGCGTGACAATACAAAATTCCCATCATTTTTTCAATGGCCAAGCCTCTAATATATAGGAAAGTGGAGGCTATGAAGATTTCCAAAATTCCTCATTAGTTCAATTTGGGAAAAATCTTTTGGGTGAATAATGTTTCCTCATATAAAAAAGGAATTTTCCACTTTTTAGATGCTTTTGTGCTTAGGAAAAAGCTTCCCCATGCTTTATGGCTCTTTCCCACTTTTGTATGCTTTTATTTTTTAGGAAAAAGCTAAAGATGAGGATAAAGAGATTACATTCCACCATATGTTTCCGAAAGTGACCAAGAATGTCAAATTCAAATTCTAGTTTGCTTATGTTTTAGTAAAGCCTCAGTCCCTCATCAGTATTTATTTCTTCCTTCTGGCTCTTCTTTTATCATATTCTATCATCTTTCTCTTACCCTGATGATGGATCCCATTTGGGATTCGAAACGTTGGTGTAAAAATTCCATTACTGTGGGTTCTCCGGTCAAAAATTCAAAAAGCTCAAACCACAGATCTCTGAAATCCAATATCTTATCCCGGTACGGAGGGGATACCTGGAGTGAAATCCTTGCACTCGAAAGTGTTAGAGTAAGGATAAAAAGAAGAGCCTCAGTCCCTCATCAGTATTTATTTCTTCCTTCTGGCTCTTCTTTTATCATATTCTATCATCTTTCTCTTACCCTGATGATGGATCCCATTTGGGATTCGAAACGTTGGTGTAAAAATTCCATTACTGTGGGTTCTCCGGTCAAAAATTCAAAAAGCTCAAACCACATATCTCTGAAATCCAATATCTTATCCCGGTACGGAGGGGATACCTGGAGTGAAATCCTTGCACTCGAAAGTGTTAGAGTAAGGATAAAAAGAAGAGCCTCAGTCCCTCATCAGTATTTATTTCTTCCTTCTGGCTCTTCTTTTATCATATTCTATCATCTTTCTCTTACCCTGATGATGGATCCCATTTGGGATTCGAAACGTTGGTGTAAAAATTCCATTACTGTGGGTTCTCCGGTCAAAAATTCAAAAAGCTCAAACCACAGATCTCTGAAATCCAATATCTTATCCCGGTACGGAGGGGATACTTGGAGTGAAATCCTTGCACTCGAAAGTGTTAGAGTAAGGATAAAAAGAAGAGCCTCAGTCCCTCATCAGTATTTATTTCTTCCATCTGGCTCTTCTTTTATCATCTTCTATCATCTTTCTCTTACCCTGATGATGGATCCCATTTGGGATTCGAAACGTTGGTGTAAAAATTCCATTACTGTGGGTTCTCCAGTCAAAAATTCAAAAAGCTCAAACCACAGATCTCTGAAATCCAATATATATTTAGTTTTAGTATTTTTTTTTTCTAGAAAAATATATTTAGTTTTTGGTATATTTTTCTATAAGAAAAATTATATTTTGTTTTTATAAAAATGGATTTTAAACATTCCATTCATGCTAAATTTGTGATTTTATGATAGGATTTTAAATTATATATAGTAAAGTAACTTAATGTCATGTGTCGTGTTGCTGAGATGGGTGTTATACATCTCTTTCTTGCTAAGTTATAGAATGTGCTTGGGTTTTCTTAATGCAATAAAACTAATTATGTTCTTCATGGTACCTTGAAATGTTCATCTTGAACCAGGCTAATAAAACAATAAAGTTAAAATAGGTTTTCGTTTGTCCTTTATAGATCTTTGTCCCCATTAATCTTGGTCTTAATAGATTAATTGTCTTGTGGTGGCCTTGAGTGGTCACTTCCATTAGTTGCATGCTTTGTAGTTTTCAGTTAGTGACATTTTTTAGGCTTGATAATATGTTATTTAATTTATTAAAATGTGTTATTGTCCATATTATTTTTAAATATTAATATTAAATATGCTGATTTTTAAGCATGTTTTAGCAAAACTTTCCCAAAATGTTTATAGATTGTATTTTATAATGCAATGATTCTTTGCTTGATGAAATTGTTTTGGATATTTTTTTTAATGATTCATTGATTGATGAAATTGTTATGGATATTTTTTTTAGTATATTAAATTGTATGTGATAAAGTCAAAAATCACCTCTTTTTTAGATTTTCATTGATCAATTTCCCTTAAGGCCATCAAGTTCACCATTTGGTCCCAGGTTAAGGAAATATAGGAGTCATGAAGTGGAATTGTCCAAGCACTTAAATCTTGAGACATGTTTCTTTTTAGTCACTTTATACTTTCTTTCTATGTAAATTTTGGATGAAAATAGTCTTGGAACATGAGGGGTGTCAATAGTAAGCGAAAACAAACTCCTAAAAGAAAAATGGTATGCAAAGCACCCATAAATAATGTTGAGATAAGAAGCAAAAATATTAAGTGAGGTTCAACCTCATATAATTAGAAAATGGGGGAGGAATTTCCAAGTAGTAGTGATTGATGCTTAGAGATACTTGGGTGGAATGGTTATTATTTGAAATGATTAAGACATCAAGGTTACCAATATGTTTACCTCTTTTCGCATTATGACAATACAATTTTAGTTAATTGACATTGAGGACTACTACCATGTATCCAATGTCTATGACTCCAATATCGCAAATGGAAAACCTCTATTCCTCAATTCTATTTCTAGCACAAGTAATTTATACTCCCCATCTCCATGGATTGTTGGGAGTGACTTCAATATTATAAGTGTCTCGAGGAAAAGAAAGAATGAATCGAAATGTTTAACAAGATATTTTGTAAGCTATACCATTAAAGCCACAAAGTAGTCTCCATTAAAGTTGTCAAGAAATGAGTCTCCAACCCACACATGTGGATCAATGAGATGTAATACATGTGTGTGTGGTTACGAACTCAATACACCTCTATAATAACTCCACAAACTTATGTATTTCACTCTGTCACATAAATTGACAGTAGTGTGACATAAGTAAACCAAGAGTAGACATGAAAGCCTTAGGAAACAAACATTCCTTAGATCCTTAATTAGGTGCTTAAATGATGAAGTGAAAATGCAAGGAGAAAAGAAGAATTCATGATTTAACCATCACATACATGTGATCAAGTGTGACTAGGAGTGTATATATTCATATATTTTCCAAAGAGGGAGTGAATACATGAGTTACCATTTATTGGCCCTTATTTTTCTTTCTTTTTCATTTTCTTATATATAGGACTTAGGGAATAAGGTTTTCATAAGTTTGGCACAACTCATAGATATAAGATTTACATGAATTTTCACTTCAACCTTAGAGTTTAGACTTAGATAAATCAATATAGTGTATGTTTAATGATTTTGGCTTTCACTTTTTTATTGTATTTCATCACAAATACAAAAGGGGAAATATTTTGCCACAAATCTATGAATGCTTAATCATAAAGTCGTCATGTGATGAAAACAAATTAATGATGTTATTCTCTACGAAAATGATGGGTATTCTTGAGAAAATCTTATGCTTGTGGATGTTTCCTCCCTGGTTGAGAGGGAGTGAGGGTAGACACCATGTTATCCATGTGTCATGTACTATGGCTAGGATTAACAATCGTAAGCCTAGTAAAGGCACTAGTAGGGATAATGGTGGATTGGATAAACATATGGGACCAATATTCTTTGAGAATTTGGACATTGACTAGGACTAATCGCCATAAGTCAAGTACATTAATCCAAGATAAGAATAGTCATGAGGATTGACATTTTCTGGTGTCAAATATTATGATAGTGGATTAGGAAATGATCATGTGAGGACATACCTGGTAAACATCTTGGTGGGGTAAGTGCCTTGAAAGGCAGTGGTGTCCAAATTTATGCCTCCCAACATTGTGCTCTGATCTAATGGAGAGATAAACTTGTTAGTCAAGGCTTTACTATTTTGAAAATTTTGGCTATGATGATGTAAATCATCATTGATGCTTATCAATCTAGATCCCTTCTTATATGAATATTTCAATTTGAGAGTACTTTTTTGTCTCATTATGAGTACCTCGCTAGTTTAGAGGGAGGGTCATCATCTTCATTAGTGCCATCATCACCACCATCAATGTGATCATTATTGTCATCATTTCATTATCATCATAATCACCATTCATGTCTTCTTCATGATCATCATCATCATCTTGATTTTGTATATTGTTGTCAATTGTTCATAATTATAGGTATCATAAGAAATATCACCAACCTTAGGACACATGATATATGAAGAAAAATAACCACTTTATTTTTTAGAAATGATTGATGATCATCAACATCACTACCATTATCATCGTCATTATAATTGTCATCATCCCCATCATCATAACTAATATAAGTTTTATCATAATTTTTGTCATCTTCATCATGAACATCATAATCATCATTCATGCCATTATTGTTCTTGATTATGACCAAGATGAAAATAATGATAATGATGATCAGATGATGATGACTTGGAAGATGACGCCAAAGATAATTATTATGATTTTTACCATGATAACATTTAAAAATTGGGGGGAATGGCCAAGGTCATTAGCATCATCATCATTTTCATTGTAACTCCCATCGTCTTTATCATCATTGTCATTATCATAACAATCGCAATTCATGTCATCGTCATCATCTTCATTATCATCATCGTTATAATTATTGACATTGTCATCAGTTGTTCATAATTTTCAATGTCATAAGAAATATAATCAATGCAAAAGATATGATGTGTGTTGGAAAATGGATGCAAAAGTAAACAAAAAAATGGGGGTAAAAATAGACGTAAATTTGGATGAAGAGTGGACACAACATAAGTAGATGCAGAACAAGACAGAAAAATTGAACAAAAGTGGATGAAAAGGTAGATGCAATAGTTCATACAAACTTGAACACAAAATAGGACTCAAACATGGATGAAAAAGTGGAAGAAAACATGGGCACAATAGTAGGCATAAAACTTAGCATGAATTGTGGTGAAACAAATGTGGATACTCCAATGAATGTAAAAAAAAAGGGACACAAACTTGAATGCAAAAAGGAGGAAAACTTGGATGAATAAAGGGATGTAAACATGGGCCAAACATGGGTGCAATAGTGAACATAAAATTAGTTGCAAAACTAGACAAATCAAAAGTGGATGTAAAAGTAAATTCGAAATGGGATGCAAAAAACATAAACAATATTTGATGCAAACTTGGACACAAAAGAGGATGCAAATATGGATGCAATAGTGGAAGAAAATGTGGGTTGCAATGATAGGCATAAGATATGGCACAAATAATAGCACAAAAAAGGTGGATGTAATAATAGACACAAAAAATATGCAAACTTAGATGCAAGACAAGATGCTATAAGGGATGTAAAAGTGGATGCAAACACGGGTGCAACATGAGAAACAAAATTGGATGCAAAATATGGATGAAATGGAAGTACATGCAAAAGAAGATACAAAATGAGATGCAAAACCCAACACAAAAGTGGATGCAAAAATAGATGAAAAATTTTATGCAAAAGAGGATGTGAAGATGGATGCAAAATTGGAAGCAAACGTGGGTACAACAGTATGTGCAAAACATGGAACAAATTTTGTCACAACAAAAGTAGATGTAATGATAGATGCAAAAAAAGAAGCAAATGAAGATGAAAAATAGGATGCAAAAAGGGATGTAAAAGTGGGTGTAAACATGGGTGCAACAATGGATGTAAAATAGCTTTTGCAACTTATTTGAAAGAGCAATTTTGTCCCAACAATTAGACTTGTAGCATAAAGAACATGGTTAATACATATGATTCGACCAAAAACTAGTTACTACCAAAATTCAACCAAAAAAAATATTACTGCATAAAAATAGAATTAAAAACAAAAATTTCCCAAATTAAAAATAAATAAATGATAAACTTTTTTTTACCAAAATTTAGTGATTTTTTTAGTGCTAATACTAACATCACCATTACAACAAGATATTTTTTTAGTGCTAATACTGCAATTACAACAAGATATAAGAGGGATATAATGCAAAAAGTTTAATAATAATATGTATGTAGAAGATGGTCTTCAGACTGGTGAATTCATGATAATTAATGGGACTACAGTCAAAATAATTGGATGTTATTTACTTTTTTACATAGATTGTCAAAATAATTGCATAAATCGATTTTTTTTAACCAAAATTTAACAAAAACTTTGCTAGTGCTAACATTAGAACCACCATTACAACAAGATATCTTTCTAGTGTTGACAACACCATTATAGTAAGATACCTCAAGAGAGATAGAAAAATTAAAAGGTATGATAGTAATATGTATCCAGAAGATGGTAGTGAAACTAGTAATTGTTCATTCTCATTATCATAATCATTGTCATCATCATCACCATCATCCTTGTCATCATTATTGCCATCATTACATTATCATCATAATCACCATTCATGCCATCATCATCAGCTCCATCATCATCATCATTATGGACATTGTTTGCAATTGTTTATAATTATAGACATTGTAAGAAATATCATCAACCCAAAAAATGTGATCAGTGCTAGAAAAGGGTTGTTTAGGACACATTGATATACGTAAGAGAAATAACAACTCTATTTTTGAGAGATGATCGATGATCATCATCATCACCACCATTATCATCGTCATTGTCATTTTTATCATCCCCATCATCATCATTAATGTAATTTCTATCAACATTTTTGTAATCATCATCATCATTCATGCCATTATTGTTTTTGATGATGACCTAGATGAAAATGATGATGATGACACCAAAAATAATGCTTATGATTATGACAATGACAACATCTAAAATTGGGAAGATTCGCCAAGGTCATTAGCGTCGTCATCATCATAATCATTGCCATCATCATCATTAATGTCATTGTAACCACTATCGTCTTTATCATCATAATCACAATTCATGTCATCGCCGTCATCTTCATTTTCATCATTGTCAATATTATTGACATTGTCATCAATTGTTCATAATTTTCAATGCCATAAGGAATATCATCAATGCAGAAAATATGATGAGTGTTGGAAAAGGGATGCAAAAGCGAACATAGAAATGGGGGTAACAATAGAAGTAAAATTGGATGAAAAGTGGATACAACATAAGTAGATGCACAACAACATGAAAAACCTAACACAAAAGTGGATGCAAAAGTAGATGTAGTTGTCAATGCAAACTTGGATGCAAACATGAAGGCAAAAGTGGAAGCAAACATGGGTCCAATGGTAGGTGTAAAACTTGGCACAAACTGTGGTGAAACAAATGTGGATGCAACAACGGACACAAAAGTAGATGCAAAAAATGGATGAAACAAAAGTGGATACAATAGGGGATGCAAAAACATACACAATATCTGATGCAAACTTGAACACAAAAGAGGATGCAAATGTGGATGCAAACGTGGAAGCAAATGTGGTTGCAATGGTAGGCGCAAGAGATGGTGCAACAAAAGTGGATGTAACAATAGACAAAAAATATGCAAAATAAGATGCAAAAATGGATGTAAAAGTGGAAGCAAACATTGATGCAACAGGCAACACAAAATTGGATGAAAAAAATGGATACAATGGAAGTAGATGCAAAAGTAGATACAAAACGAGATGCAAAACCCAATGCATAAACCTGACACAAAAGTGGATGCAAAAATAGATGCAATATTTGATGCAAAAGAGGATGTGAACATGGATGCAAAATTGGAAGCAAACATGGATACAATAGTGAGTGCAAAACATGGTGCAAATTATGGCATAACAAAAGTGGATTTAATGATAGATGAAAAAAAAGAATCAAAGTATGATGCAAATGAAGATGTAAAAAGGGATGCAAAAAGTGAAATTTAAAATGGGTGTAATAGTGGATGCAAAATTGTATGCAAAAGTGGATGCAATAGAATTCGATGCAAAAGTAGATGCAAAACGAGACACAAAACCCGATGCAAATCCTGGTCCAAAATTGGATACAAAAAGGGATGCAAAAATAGATGTAGTAGTTGATGAAAACCTAGATGCAAATGAGGATGCAAACGTGGATGCAAAATCATAATCAAAAGTGGGTGCAAAAGGAGGTGCCAAACTAGGCGCCAATTGTGGCACAAAAATATTAGATGCAATAGTGGGTACAATAATAGATGCAAAAGAGGATGTAAATATGGATGCCAAACAAGATGGAAAAGTGGATGAAACAAAAGTAGATGCAAAATTATATGCAAAACTAGACACAAAACTCGATGTAAAACGTGGCGCAAAAGTGATGCACAAATGGATGAAAAAATGGATGCAAAAAATGATTTAAAAAAAGGATGCAAAAAAGGATGCAAAAGTCGATGCAAAAGTTGATGCAAGTGTAGGTGCAAAAAGTGGATGCAAATGAGGATGCAAAAGTATGTCAAACAAAAATAGATGCCAAAATTGATGCAAAACCTAGAACAAAACTTGGTGCAAAGGATGACACAAAACTTGCATAAAATTTGGTGCAAAACGTGGTGCAAAACCTATTGCAATACCTGGTGCTAAACTTGGTGTAAGATTTGGTGCAAAAATTGATGCAAATTTTGTGTCAAGTTTTGCACCATATTTGATAAATGGATGCAAATAGCACCAAAAATGGGCTCTAGATGCAAAAAAAGAAGTAAAAATGGACGCTAATCGCTGGTTTTGTTGTAGTGATATTACAACATAACATAGAGATTTCATGCAACCTATTCTGCCAATGCTCTAATTCCTCATCTGAATTTGATTTATTGGAATGTTCATGGTCCCATGAAATTCTTCTATCAGCTGTCGGATTAACCCAATACTAGTCTCGTGCTTTTATTTTATAGATATGGTCCAAATCATCGTCACTTTCCTCATAGTCACGGACCAGTTTAGTATAGATCGGTCCTTCTGCAGGCTCCAATGGTACCACTATGTGGAGCGACTTCCTTTCAAATGACATAGTATGTTTCTTCAAATTGATTACCCCATTCATGTCAATAGCCCAATCAATTCCAAGGAGTGCGAGGTATGGATTGCTTTCATCAAAAATCTCTATCACTTCAAAATCAACCAACGCACTCGCACCTTTGATATATATGATTACTCCATGCAATCTCCCAATAGGGATAATCTTCTGTTGATTTTTCATCCTTAGCTAAATCGGAGACCACTGCAGTGCAAGTCTCCCCATTCTTTCCCACATCTGTCTGGGTAAAACATTCACATATGACCCCAAATCCAAAATAACCTGGTCCATTTCATAATCCTATTTGTGTGGTGAGCCTCATCTTCCGCCTTGTTCCTGTCTTGTGTTTGCCTGTCTTTCTTACTGTAGTGCCCTTCAAGAGTAGTTTCCTTACTAGCACACTTGTTTATCAGTTCTTGTAACCCTTTCACAGCCTTGCTATCGTGCAATAGCTTCATACACATTTCCAAAAAGGTGTTAAGCATGGAGTGGTCAACCTCTTCAAATAGCTTGTCCTGACTTCCTGTGGTAGAGAACTCAGTGAAGATTTTATTCACTTCCATGAATGTTTCCTTTGTGCACTCCATATCAAACCCAACCTCCTTTTCTGGAGCCTTGCGAACCCACTCACTTTCTTTAGGTTTCTTTCCTTTATCATCACTAGTAATCATCCCGCTTTGCAAGACAATATTCACATTGGGATCCCCTTCGCGGGGCTCGACCCTCATCATCTGTAAATTCTGGGTAGGCTGTTGAAGCTATGCCTTTTTCTCCTACATCCTATCTATCAATATAGGGAATTCCTCTATTCGTGGTAAAACTGAGTACAATTCTAGTCTGACGGGCATGTCTAGCTCGAACACTCTCGTGCATAGTGTCCTGGCACTCCACAATTATAGAAAATAACGTGTCCCTAACCTCTATCAGGTCCTCCTCCTTCTCGGCCTCATCCGCACCCCTGATATCCTCCGTGCACTCCCCCAGCTCCTTGATCTGGAGGCTAGTTTCTATTTTCATTCGATACGTGGGCATTCTTTCCATCATCAATTCATAGCTATGGCATTTACGCTCATTGTGGCCCACCAATTTAGAGAAATTGCAGAATAGTTGTTGTGGCGTCTGTACAATTTTTTGCAACAAGTGAAAATTGTTTGTTACATGTTTTCTAGCAACCTGACAGATAGCGCACCACAGCTCAGGCACTGTACTTGGTCCTTTTGGGGCTTCTTGCCTTAGGGGCATTGGCCCTCCTCTAGTAATATAATTTGCGAAAACTGGGCAGATGCCCCTAGATTTTACACTTGAGGCACCAAACTTCTTCGTGCACTTCTAGTCAAGCCATTTTTTCCTTATTCAAGCTTTGAAACTCCAAGCAGAGGTTTTGCAGCTATGCATGAATCTCTTGAACTCCCAATGACACATCCTGGATAGGCATCTCATGTAATCTCATTGTAATCTCCAGCACTTCTGCATGAGTTCTTATGTTTTGTTGTGACAAAGCAATCCTTAAGTGAGGCAGGAGAGTGACTATAAACCAATCGTGGTGCTGACTTTCTACGAGATTCATATTGGCTTTGCGGATTCCGCACTTCAGTCCCTGATCCAGTTCCCAGGGTGTTTTTCCGATCCTCATTGCGATTTCCTTGAACCCCACTATTGATTGTGTTTCAGACTTAGGTCTTCCAAACTCCTTGTTGAGAGCAATTTGAGTGTCCACTAATGATGCTAATGGATTGTCATTGCAGTACTTAATGTACCATGTCAATACACGATCTTGTAGAGTAGTAACCAACTGTGCTTTCTTCATATGATCATATGTAATCTTTTGTGTTGTCCACACAACCTTCACAACAAACCAAAACTAGTTCGGGTCCTCATTTCCAAAGCCCTTGAAAATGAGAAACTTCATCGTATTCGACATGTTGAACGGTGGTAGACGTGGTGGTGGTGGTGTGGGCGAAGGTGTATGCTATGGAGGTGGAGGTGGAGGTGGAGGTGGTGTGGGTGGATGAGGTATTCACAGAAAACCCTTCTTTATCAACTATACAGTGCTTCGCAGTGAGGCTTGTACCACTCCCTCACCGTTACTCGAAGGAGTTTCTATTAATGGACTATATTCAGGACCTGCTCTTTCCTGATTTCTAAAGATTCGTCCACTTCACGTAGATCCAATCATCAAGGCAATGGCATAACCAACTTTTCGCACAAGAGTATTTTAATCCAAGTATTCAAAGATATCAAATACTTGCCTCGCGGTCCCTTGAAGAAGCAACGCTCTGCTTCGGTATAGTTAACTGAGGTGTCGACCGCAAATTCTGTCACAAATCCTCCTATGAGCGATCAAGCCAGTGATTGATGGTGTGTGCAATCTTATCTTCAGAAGCTTCCAATCTCCAAACTAGCTTCGGGGTCCACACTTTTGGACCATCAAGCCTCCACCTTCCTTGGTCATTTGCCAATTTAGCGATCCACTCGTATAGTTCGATCAAGAAGGTGCAGAAGAAGATTTCATGTATCTCTGTCTATAGATATCTGTCCAACCACTGTTCTTTTTTCAGGCACGATTTCTGTTATCTTGCGTAGCGAATTCGTGGATATTTCTATCCAACCACTTCTCAATTTCTTTCTTTGTTGGATTCCATTGATGCAACATCACACATCTCTTTATGCAGATTTTGGTCCCGACAACAGAACCATTTGTTGGCTTAGTGTGTCTTGACCCAGATTCAGAGTTAGTTGTGCCAAACAAATCCCTACACTACTGGCTCTTTTGGAATCAATCCGCAGAGCGTGGACTGAAGTCTCACTTGAAGCAGTATTGGGGGATGCTAGAACCAAGTTTCTGCACCCAAAGATCAGTATAATGTCGTTTTGTGCCCTCAATCAAACTTTGCACAGATCGATAAACCCTTATGGCTTATCGATGGAACTCCCTTTAATCAGCCTGTAGACCTCTATCAAAGATCTATGATTGTCTTTCGCGGCCCCTAAATAGGTGAGTCAACTACTTACGCACATCAAAGATTACCCTTAACCCGGTAATTACTCAGATTGGCTTAAGTGTTCGATAACTTCAACATATAACAAGATAATCTTCGTGTAAATAGTTAACATTAATTGCGTTCATATAACAATATAAATCAAGCAAATTTTCACATCAATACAACATTATTTCATAAACCCATCATCCATCACAACATAAAGCACATTCATTCATAATAGAAGTAAATAGATGAAACATAGGAATTTCTGCAATAATCTTCTTTATTGATAATCAGTTTAAGCTTACAGACTCAAGACCTCCCTGTGCACTCAGCTACAGGGATCCGCGCACTCAGCTACAGACTCTACTCTAGGCCTCTGCGCACACAGCTACGGAGCCTTTCTTCCTACTCTTCTTTGCTAACTTTCTAGACTTCTCCCATAGACAAACTTCGTTTATTGCCTTAGACATCCTAAGACACAGTTATTTATACAATCCCATGGTAGTAGACCATGGGAAGATCCTCAAAAGGTTGACTCAACTTACATAAAGAAGGGTAAAACCCTTTTTCATTCTTTAACTATCTATGCACTCCACAACCACAATTTGCAGGGACATTACATTTTATACATCAAAACTTGGGCTTTTTGCCCCAAAACTTGGACTTTTGCCCAAAAACTTGACCCAAGGGACCCAATCCCAATAGAGGATACCCGTTGAACTTGGTCTTGGGTTGGAGTAAAAGGAAATTAGTGGGGTACTCCTAGGAATCAATGCAGACCATCACATCCGCAATAACACCCTCAAGATCTACTGTGGATCTATCTGCAAATTGCAACATTGTGGTGGTTTTCCTTAGGGCTCCCTAGAGGTTGAGATTAAACATAGTTTCCCTAGTCATGACATTGATTGCAGCCCCAAGGTCAATAAGTGTGTTGGGGAATACAATACTGTTAATATCTACTATTGGGTAGCAGAGGTCCCGTGAAATGGGTTTTGGGGCAGAAAGCCCAAAAAGTAGGATTAAATAACTGTAAAAACTCTGAAGTATGCGAAGCATGAATTATAGTAGGATTGAGTCAAAGGGTAGTCCAACCAAAAATAATGTAAAGATATATAAATAGAGTCGGCCCACACAAGGATCGCGGGCCAAAGAAGGGTATAAATAGAGTGAGGCTCTATGGGTAAAGAGAGTAGAGTTTTGATAATATGAAATGAAATGGGTTCTTGAAAAATATATTTAGAAAGCATCTCTAAGTCTGAGTCGAGGGATTGGGGTAGCAGGTAGAGGCTCTGCAGCTGTGTGTGCAGAGGCTTAGAAATTCTGCAACTGTGTGCGCGGACCGGGATCTAGATGTATTAAGGACAAGGTGGAAATAAAGATAAGTTTCTTCTGGAATTCTGTGTTTCTTCTGAACTGTCATAATATCTGTTTAATCTTATCTACTTATGGTTCAAATGAGTATAAATCTGGGTTTATTTTAATACCCAAACCAATTGTTTTGGTAAAATGTTTGCTTAAAGACCTTGGTAATTGATAACCACATCATCTAATAGAATAGCGCACTAATAAGAAAGATGTACTCAAGCTGGATCTATGCGAGTACCGAGCAGCGTAGAGCTATAAACCAGTGCATGAAACCTCCAAACCACACCAAGACATCCTTAGGGTTCAGAAACCTGGTTCCAACACCCTCCCCTACTACCTCAAGTGAGACCTCAGTCCGCGCTATCCAGGCTGTTGCCAAAAGGGCTGGTAGTTGCGGGATTTGTTTGGCTAAATAACTCTTCCAAACCTGGGTTAGGCCCATATAAGCCAACAAATGGTTCTTTTACCAGGACCGAGATCTGCATAAGGGGTGTCTAGTGTGAAGAGCGGGGACTCGATAGAAAAGAATGTTGAAAAATCAAGAGAATCAGGGATGGGAGTAGAATAAGGGTAACTATGGCAAACACGATTTAGTTACCAGTGTTCAAAGGAGTAGGAGGCGAAGACCTGGAACAATTTTGGTTTGTACTAACGTCAGTATGGAACACGCAGCAGGTCGTAGATGATAATATCAAGAAATCCATCTTAGTCAGTGCACTGCAAGATCGAGCGCTAACATGGTACATGAAGTATTCAAGCATCAACCCAATGGCGGGGATAGCGGACATCCATACTGAATTAACAAAGGAGTTTAGCCGACCTAAGTCAGAAGCACAGTTAGTTGTTGGATTCAAAGAGATCATGATGATGCGTAGTGAGACTCCATGGGATTTGGATCAGAGTTTGAAAAGCACCATTCGCGACACCGACATGACCCTGACAGATGCACAGCACCGCGCTTGGTTCATCGCATCACTAACGCCATATCTGAAGTTGTACTTGTCACAACAGAAGATCTCAACCCAATCAGAAGCGTTGGAGGCAAAAATGCGGCTGCACAAAACCCTGGTACAGGATCCAGGGTTGGGAGTTCAGCAAATCCAAGTGCATGTCCAAAATTTGTGTTTGGAAATACAGAAGTTAAAATAAGAACAAACACCATGCCCGGAAGTCCGGGAGGAAGTATGATGGATAAAGTGCAGGAGCCAAGGACACGATAAAGATCACTATCCAGTGTCGGTGAATTTTGTGGTAATAGGGGGACCCACACCATTGCGACTAGAGTTACAGGTAGGGTTGAGCGTGATTGCCCCGCTTTGGTGCACAATCTGTCAGGTAGGAGGGAAGCACAACACTAACAACTGGCATCTATTGCCCAAATACAACCAGACCCCCCAGTAGCTCTTTTGCAACTTTTGTAGATCGATGGGTCACGAAGAAAGAGATTGTCGCAGCCATCGAATGTTGATGGACCAGGCACCTACCTACAGAATGCAGACTGAGGTGCGAGGTCAGGATCTAGTTGCGACGTTTGCGCGCGGTGGGTTCTCAGGATACAGTTGAGGACAGGGCAGAATGGGACCAGGAAGGTGTCGCGGACAGCTAATCTATTACAACTGTGGAGGACTAGGACATTATGCACGAGATTGTACCAATCCAACCCAAGTATCATGTCCGTATTGTGAGCAATTCAATCATGAGCTGCTACATGAGATTTGCGAAAAAAAGGCAACGCCTCCTACAACCACGCAAAACGTACATATGATGAGATCCGAACCCCGCGATGATGAACCCATGGTAAACATGGTAGTGCAAAGCAGCGTAGCCACAGGAGAGGTCAGTGGGAAAACCAATATGGAAGCTAGGGAAAGCTTCATGGGCGTCTCTACCTGAGGTAGTAGGGATCGACCTGAGCCAGATAGGGATCCCTTGATATTAACCACCTTTTTAGAGACATGCATAAAACTTCTTCCGACAATAGGGCAGTTAGAGGGTTATAGGAAGTGATTAATAGGTGCACAGGTGGGGTGATCCTCGCGCAGTCTGAAAAGTAGGAAGACACGCATTGCGGACAGGTCGGGAGATGCAATTAGCGGTGCAGATTAGCGACTACGAGATGGATCAGGTCATTCTGGACCTAGGATCGGATGAAAATGTACTACCTAAATAGACTTGGGACCACATGGGTAAGCCTGCACTACAATGGTCTCCTATCCAATTGTGGATGGCCAATCAGTGGAAGATCTTGCCCATGGGAAGGCTACAAGGAATTACAGTAGATATTGATAGCGCAAGTACCCAGACGGACTTTGAAGTTATTGAAATCATGGATGAAAATAGCTCATACCCTGCGTTGCTAAGGGTCGACTAGGCTACTGACATGAATGGGGTTATTGACCTCAAATAGAGGAAGATGATATTTGAGAAGAAGTCGCTCTATGTAGTCATTCTGCTAGATCCAACAAAAGGACCACACTACACAGAACCTGTGCGCAACGACGAAAGGGATGATGCATTGGATTGTATCTACAAGATTGTTACACATAGGCCAAAGGAGGAGAGGAGACCCTCGTGGGGCTATGCCAGCTCATGCACCAGCGATTTAGATGAAGAAGACGAGCAAGGGCGAAACAGGGTGAACGGGGTAACCATGCTACACTGTAATATGATGACAACATCCTTGTATTGCGTTAAAGCTCAGACCCGCGAACTGCCAATGTATGATGGACTGACAGAAGTGGATGAATTCCTGGTTAAATTCAAAAGCACGGTACTAGAGTACCAACGGTTTGATGCGCTAAAATGGGCATTGCACGCGACACCAATGTGATGGTGGGGTACCCATGAAGGAACCTTCGAAGATTGGCGAAGCTGCAGGTGTATGATGCAGATAAGATTTGGGAAGCCAACACTACGAATAACGGAGAAATATGATGGACAAGAGAATCCACACATACACCTGAGCAAATGGACCAAAGCTTATGGTACGGAGCCTCAACCAGAATGGGTGCACTTATTTTATCATACCCTGGATGTCATTCCCAGGAACTGGTATATGGAAACAGAGCTCCGACATGGCACTGGTGAGTGGGATATCCTGCGTGAAGGGTTTTTGTCAACATTTCTCTTTGAAGATCAATGGATGGATACCGTGGATGATGCATTACAATTAGTAAAAACCGCCATCTTTAGAACACTGCCAGAACTAGAAGAAGTCATGACGTCAGACTGGTCGCGACAATTGAGCTAGGCCTTAGCATGTTACAATGTACAAGTAGAAGATGATGAGGATGACCCGTGTAACATCAATATACCCGAATCCAAATGTAGTCGTGAGGTGCACGGCCCTGATATAGAAGATCCAGACATCACGATTCCATTGAAAACAAAACAGGTAAATATCATAACAGAGGAAGAGTCGAAGTATGCTATGCTTGGGGATTATTGAGACGACACCATGGTAGAAAAGGTCATTGAGTTGCTCCACGAATACTGAGATTTATTCCCTACAAAAATTACAGAGCTGAAAGGGATTCTAGGAGACTTAGGGATGATGAAAATAACTTTGAAGCCTGATGCAAAACCAGTGAAACAGTGACCCTACCGACTAAATCAGAAATACAAAGAAAAGGTCCACAAATAATTGGACAAAATGCTGGCAGTAAGAATTATTGAACCAGTTGAGGAGTCTGATTAGGTAAGACCTATGGTTGTGCAGGAGAAGAAATAGAAGGGTGAGATTTGCATCTGCGTAGATCTACGAAAGCTCAATGATTCTTGTGTTAATGATCCATTTCCAACACCCTTTACATATGAGGTACTATAAAATGTGGGCGGGCAGGAAGCCTACTCCTTCACGAACGGATTCTTTGGGTACCATCAGATCAAAATCGCGCCAGAGGATCGAAGCAAGACAACATTTGCTACCAAATTGTGGTAGCTTCATTCAAAGAATTTATCCACAAGTTCTTAGAAGTTTATCTGGATGACTGGACCGTATTTGGCTTGGTTAAGAAACATGTCACAAGTTTACGATTGATGTTGGATACCTGCCGCTGGCACCAGATTGTGGTCAACCTAAAGAAGTGTACTTTCCTCATCCCTTTCAAGAACTCGCTAGGACATGTGGTTTGTAAGCAAGGACTGATGGTGGATCCAGCAAAAATCGCTATCATACTAAATTTGCAAGCACCGTGAAGTGTGAAGTAGTGACGCACTACATTGGGACACACGGGCTACTACCGGAAGTTCATAAAAAACTACACCCAGATCATGGCTCCAATGGAACAATTACTGAAGAAGGATGCTACGTATTGTTGGAACAAGGAATGTAACAAAAATCTAGAGACGCTTAAGGAAAAGATGGCATCTACCCCTATCTTGGTCTTTCCAAAGTGGGACATTGAATTTCATGTACATGTCGATGCGTCGTGTATCATGTTGGGTATGGTACTAACTCAAGAAGGCGTGGAAGAAATTTATCACCCGATTGCATTTGCAAGTCGCAGGTTGTCCAAAGCAGAAAAGAATTACTCTACTACTGAGCAAGAAGGATTGGCGATGGTATATGCACTCCAAAAGTTCCACCACTATCTGCTTGGCGGACATTTTAAGATGTATATTGATCACTCTGGTTCAAATACCTAATGAATAAGCTGGTGTTGGGGGGTGCATCTGTCAATGGTTGCTACTATTTCAATAATATGACTTTGAGGTTGTTGTAAAGCCTAGATGTCTGAATGCAGGGCTGGATCACCTGTCCCCAGTTGAGACTGGCGAAGAACCAACAAATCTAGAGGAGGGACTCCTGGACGCCCAGTTATATGCCATGCGTGTTGCAGATGGCCACTTTGCAGATATTGTTATCACCCCAAGAAACTCACCTAGGTTGTATATCAGTGATGCTCAGGAACATTATAAACTCAACAAAATGTTGGATAAAATGATGGATGAATGAAAGAAATGTTGTATATTCAAGCCAGATAACCACTCCTACTATGATTGGCCCAAACATGGGTGAACACCCCCAGACTACAAGGCTTTTAACCACCAATTACTCACAATTTCAATAAAATGTGATGATGGAGAAGACTGACTGCACCAGGAGATACACAGGACCCTGTGATGGCCGGCTGCAACCAGAAAGGAGGTCTGTAAAACTATTATCTAATAAACGGATAGGATGATAGCTCTCTATGCATTTTAAACAACAGAAACCTGCAAGCAAATTCAATGAACAGCTAAATTCTAACACAGAGGTGGGATGATAGCCCCTCTGATGTTAAACATTCACAGCTCATGAATTAATGCAAGTCAGGCACAGCCTGGAACAAGAAGAAGTGAAAAGTGAGCAAATGACAACAAAAGAAGCTTGTATTAGTTGGAAATGAAGACCAAAAGTTGCAGGTATCAAATTAGTTACAGTCTCTAGAAGTTGAAGCTTTACAACAGACTAACACTCACCTCACACTCATCAACCGATTACATCATTTTTCTCAGTATAAATAGAATCAGTTTACAAAAATCTCTGCTAGGCTATGCGTGGGGGGTCATAATGGATCACCAACCGCTTTAACTATCTAATATGGGTCTCTGCTGCAATCTGACTGTGTCTGCAAATGAATTTGACCTCATCGGATGTTCTGTAATCCTTCTTGAGTCGGTAGAGTGTAAGATGAAACAATCTCCATAACTGATAAATGTTGTGACTGGATCGAGGCATGTCCTTTTCCTTCTCGGCCATCCTGCTTGTTGAATGCGGTGGTTGAGGATTAATTGCGCAGAGTGGTGAATACTGGCCACCTTCTTCCTTGGGATGCACGGGACCGGCTATGGACGCGGACAGTATGGAGGGGGCATGAGCAAGACGGGGAAAATACATTAGTCATTGGATCGTGCAGATGGACGGGAGATATGACTCGATAGGAGCATGAAGGCAGGAAGACTGAGTATAGGCAAATACACTATCAGAGGCGGAAAAGCGGACATGAGACTTTATACAAAGGAATGGTGAGTCATATCGGGTCCGGCACTTGATATCGCATCGGCGGAAATGGAGTGGTCTACATTAACATTAAGCCCTGACCCTGCGACTTATGATCACCAATGAACATCGCATCGGTACATCGAAAGCGGGCACAAACAAACGTGGGCCGTTGGATCGTCGGGACTAATCGGACGACGACGGAGTGATCGCGATATCGCATCGACGGAAGATAAAGGGCGAAGCCTTAACACACATGGGTGCGATTTGCGATAGAGATCAGATCGCATCGCAAAATCGCAGCAGCGGAAGACAAGGGGCAATAGGAGGCAGCGGGGTAAATGTGCAATTGCGACCCGCCGATTAGATCTCGATCGTTGACCGGCCAAATCCAATGGCTACTGTGCCACCATCATTTAAGCCTGTGCCTGAGGGTTTTTTCATGGTTTTGTAGTATTTCTGCCTCCCGATAGTGCATTGTCAACCCTCCAAGGGCTCTCCTCTTGCAACTATTTCGATCAGTGGATTACCTTTGACCAAATTGGAGATCTCAACAGTATGCATGGATCCCTTGGCATGATTTAAGCAATTTTGCAGACTTTGTGAGTGTCTTTGGATCCATTTTTATCCTTTTGTATAGTAGCGCTAACACTGGCTCCTTCTGGAGATGAGATCCTCCCTGTGAGGTCTCAAGAACCTGCAGATCAATGCCTTCCTAACGAAAAACAAATTAGCAAAATTCCTAGTGTTCCATTGGGCATGGAGTCTGACTGATCCTACACTACAACTGATAAAACAAAATATTTACAATTTTTTAAGGCCAAAAGACCTTAAACCACATAAATTTTGAGAAAATGCCCATTAACTGGGCCATCAAAAACTGCTTCTCCCCCCATACTTTCCAGTATGAAGGTGTTGTTCCCTTGAATCTGTGAAATAATAAAAGGACCTGTCCAGAAAGCATCAAACTTTCCATGATTGCCTTTCTTTTCCTTCAATGCATCCCATTTCAGGACCAAGTCTCCAACATAAAAATTATTTGCTTTTGTCTTCTTGTCAACAACATCCTTGATCCTTTTTTGATGTGTTGTAGCCTTTTCAACCAGTTGTTCTCTAATCTGATGTAACTCTACCAAATCAGTGATCCTTCTCGCCATGTCTTCTTCCTCATCCTGCTCTTCTTGAAGGAATTTTGCCACAGGGAGGGTAAGTTGAATTAGAAATACTTCCTCTATGTCATACACCAGCTTGAATGGAGGACTGCCAGTGGATCTCTTGATGGTCACTCTATCAGCCCACAATGCATACTTGAGCTTTGAATCCCAATTCCTTTTATTGTCCTCTAACAACTTTTTAATTATCCTTATTAGACTCTTGTTGGAGGATTCTGCTAGACCATTTCCCTGTGGATAATATGAGGTGGAATGAACAAGTTTAATGCCCATTGAATCACACATTTCCACCAATTCTTTTGCCCTGAAGGCTGCTGCATTGTCTGTGATTAACTTCTGTGGACAACCAAATCTGCTGAAGATATTTTCTGTCAAAAACTTTATGACCACATTATGATCAGCCTTCCTTGTAGGGACTGCTTCAATCCACTTAGTAAAATAATCAGTGGCAACTAATATCCACCTGTGCTGGCCACTGGAATGCGGATTGATTTCTCCAATAAAATCCAAGCCCCACTGCTGAAAAGGTCCTTTGGCAATTATTGGTTTTAAGGGCAAGGATTTCAGCTGTTGTTTTCCTTCGAATCTTTGGCACCTGTCACAAGATTTAACAAAAACAAATACATCAAAAAATAAAGTGGGCCAATAGTACCCAGCTCTTAGGATTTTGTAGGCTGTAGTTTTCCAATAATGGTGCCCTCCACACACGCTGTTATGAAACTGCTACATAACTTCTTCTGATTGATCTTTGTCCAAACACCTTAGGAATATTCCAGACGGATCCCTCCAGTAGAGCAGGTTTCCCAGAATACAATATTTTGCTGCTCTAAGTTTTAAAATTCTAGCTTGACTTTCAGTAAAATTTGAAGGGATTTCTAGCTTCTGTAAGAAATTAATTATTTCAGCATACCACTTACATGAAGCTATATTTTCGGCCACTGACTGTTTTCTCTCTGTTTCACCTGTGTTTTCCTATTCATTTGTTTGATTGTTTGTTGCAATCGTGCACAGGAAATCAATGTCTAAAGACCTACAATTTTCTTTTGCTGATAATTGGCAAGACCTTGACCTCTGACCAGCTTGGTGGGCTTCAGCTCTATGTTAAATTCAATCATTTTAGCAATCCACTTCGCCCTTCTTCCATCAGCATCATGTTGAGTGAAGACATATTTTATTGCAGCAGAGGGAACATATGCAAGTATTTTTGAGTGCAAGATATATACTCTGAAATCCTTTAGGGATCTAATAAGAGCATACACTTGTTTCTCTATAATATCATACCTAAGTTTAGCATCCCTCAAATTCTTGTTGGAAAATGCAATCAGATGCTCTGAACCTTCTTCATCTTGCTGCAACAAAACAGTTACAATGGTATCCTCAGAGGCAAATGAAAACAGATGAAACTCCTTATTGTAATCAGGACTTATTAATGTGGGAGCTTCCATTATAGCCTTCTTGATGGAATCAAATGATTTTCTTGCTCTTTTGGTCCATTTTACCTATGCTTCTTTCTTCAACATGGAGGTGATATGCTTCACAAGTTCTGCGAAATTTGGAATAAACCTCCTAACAAAATTAATTTTGCCCAGAAAAGACTGTATATCTTTCTTTGCTCTGGGGACAGTCAAATCCTGAATTGCTTTGACTCTTTCTGGGTCAATCTGAACACCTGTAGTAGAAACAATATGCCCTAACAACTTGCCTTCATGTAAAGAAAATTGAGATTTTTTGGGATTGACTGAGATTCCAAACCTTCTGCACTTCAAGAACACCTTTTTCAAATGCTGCAAATGACTTTGATGGCTGCTAGAATAGACAGTTATATCATCAAGGTAGATCAGCACAAATTTTTCCTTCTCTCCCACAAATGCTATATCCATAGCTCTCTGAAAAGTGGCTCCAACATTCATCAATCCAAATGGCATTTTAGCATACATAAACATGCCCCAAGGAGTGGTAAATGCAGTTTTTTCTTGGTCATCTGGGTGCACAACAATCTGATTGAAGCCTGAAAATCCATCTAAAAATGACATCACTTTTGCTCCTGAGACCTTTTGCAACAAATGCTCCATCTTGGGCAGAGGGTAGTTGTCTTTCTTTGAGCACTTGTTCAGATTCCGAAAATCAACGCACAGTCTAATTTCTCCACTCTTCTTCCTTGCCACCACTAGATTGGCTACCCATTTTGAATATCTGAGAGGCACTATGATCTTAGCAGCCAACAATTTTTTAATTTCTTTTTCAATCAATGGAAGAAGCATTGGATTTATTGGTCTCAACTTCTGTTTGAAAGGAACAGTGTCTTTTTCTAGAGGGATTTTATGTTGAATTATATTCTTATCATACGTTTTCAGGTCACTGTATTCCCAGGCAAACACATCTGCAAATTGCCTCATTAAATTGCAATATTCAGCACTTTAATCAACCGACAAATGAGTAGACAGATTTATAAATTTGGGCTGACCTAGACTTCCTATATTATGCTTACGGACTGCTGACTGATCTTCTTTTTGAACCACTTTGTAAGGCACCTCATTTTGGTCAAACAGTCTTTCAAGAGGAATTAGACCTTTAGGAATATGATTATTAGGAAGCTGGACAATGCTGTTTTTACCAATTTTATTTCTAAGCTGGGACTGGTGATTTTCTTTCAAGGCATCATTCTCTTGGTCAATTTGCATCTCAGAAAATTCATCAATGACTTGAAGGAACCTATTCAACTCATTATCATCTTCAAAAACTTTCCAATGCAAGACATTGTCAGGCAAGGATGATCTATACTTCATTTCCACTTCATAAATTAGTCTGGGAGGCATGGACGTACGAATAGACTAGCAGACACAGAAAGGGAATCAACAAGCTGATTTTGGGCTCTAGGAATGTACGAAATATAGAAAAAATAAAAAGAGTCTCTCATTCTCCATACCTCATCTCTGTAAGCTTTAAGCCTTGGATGCTTTGCTTGAAAGGTTTTATTCACTTGCTGGATAATCAAGTTAGCATCTCCAAACACCCTCAAATTCCTGATTCCTCTGTCTTTAGCTGCATTAAGGCCCAACAGCAAAGCCTCGTACTCTGCTATATTGTTGGTTACTTGAAAAACCAGCTTAAAAGACAGTTGAATGCTTTCTTGTTGTGGAGATACTAGCACCACCCCTGCTCCTGCAGTCTCCCTGGAACACGCTCCATCAAAGAACATCTCCCAAACCTGACCTTCTTGCTGTTTCTCAGCCTGAACAATTGGTTTCCTGAGCTGCATTACGGCCTTCTGAGATTCTTCAATTTGGAGAATGCATGCTCCAAAATCAGTGTCCACTGCATATATAGGATGATTTGTAGGATTCCTCTCATCACTGATAATATATGCCAGTTGTGCTTCTCTGTACAATCTCCTGCTTTCACCTCCAAAAACTGGGACAATTGCATAAGATAGATCATTCTGGAGTGTCCCACCTAGTCTCTTAATCCACCCTCTGGACAACAGCATGCCAAACTTGGGAGGCACATCTGCTACCATAATATCCATCATCATGCTCTTCATAGGCAGCTGAGTTAAGGTAATGGCTAGATATTTAATCAATCAAAAACATTTCACCTTCCTAGAATCAAAAGAAAACAAATCATGATAGGGTCTAGTGATATCAAGGCCCAACTCTTCCATGACAGCTTTAGGCATTAGATTGTGGCTAGCCCCTGTGTCTAGTAGGCAATTGTGAAGGATTTTATCATGAATGGTTAGAGAGACATAGAAATATGGAGAATTATTATCAGTAGGTTCAACCATGGGACTAAGCACAATGGCAGGCTTGTCATCTTGCAAATTAACAGAGTCAGTGGAGGTCTGTTTGGTTTCTAGCTCAAGGGCTTCAAGAATAGGCCCCCTAAATAGTTCACTCTTCACCAACTCAACCAAAGGCACAGATATTTTCAATTTTTGGACCTCTGACTCAAAGCTGAAAGGAGAAGGTGATTTATCAAAACTTTTTACCTCTTGAACTGGAGCTTTGAGGATGACAGGATCAGTTGTTGGTCTTCTTTGCTTGGTATTCTGTGGTTCTGTTTGAACAACAGCTCTTTGTGCAAGATTTTCTTTGACATTCTTTGCATTCGACCTGAGGTTATATCTCTGCTGATCACCGATTTGTAGAACAGCTCCTCTGTCCCATTCCTGACTATTTTGTTCTTGCAACAATGATTCTTCATATTCGGCCAATATCAAAAATGTAGTGTTGCCTTTATCTTCCATGCAGTGAATTTCATCCTCATATTCTTCAAACTGTTCTTCCTCCATGACTACATTCTGGAAGGGAGCTTTTACTTTGTGATCTTCCTTAGTTTCTTCACCCCTCTACATTATTTGTAACTGCTCATTTGCTCTTCTGAATAGGTTCTGATTTCTTGGAGCAAATGTGTTCTGCTGCCTTGTTTTTCCAGAATTTTGCTCAACCTTTAGCTTAGAGATTTTAGCTACCAATGACTCAATCATCTTAGTAATTTTATCTAATTTAGGTTCTGAAGATGATGCAGAAGAAGTAGATGCCTGATTTCTCTGTCTTCTTCTGTCAGCTTGACTCTTTAGTTTTTCTACTGCCATGATGTTTGATTCTACTTCTAATGTTGCATCCTGCATGTCTTCCAGGGTGGCACATCTCCTTTCTCTCAATAACATACAGAAATCAGAGTCAAAAGCATTGGCATAACTAAGTTTGGCAGAGGTGGGGGTAGGTTTTACCTCAGCTGGTATCTTACTATACATTTGATTGAATCTTTTATTAAAATCAAGGATTGATTCCCCATTTTCCCTCTTCAAACTACCAAACTCCGTATGATAATACAACAAGTCTTTTTTATCTCCCCATTGCTTCAAGAATGCATCATCTAACGCTTCTATATTTGTAATAAATCCTTGGGGTAATTCTCTAAACCACTTCCTAGCCTCTCCATCAAGGCTCTGGACAAAAACTCTCATCCACACATCATTTTCACTTATATCCAAATTATCAACATAAATGTAAAAGGCTTCTAGGTGTTCTTCTGTTGTTACTCCCTCTGTACCAGTAAATTTAGGCATATATTTATGATATTCTCCCACAGGCATAGGATTTAGAGGGACAGGCAACACCAATGGTCCATATCTAGCAGCAATAATTCTTTCAATCCTCGTAGGTGCTTGTTGTCCTGCCATGATTGGAATATTTGAAAGAATACTAACAGATGAAGGAGTAGGAAGTAATGTGATGGATGGCAATGAATAAGGGATGTTCTGGATTGAATAGGAAGCTTTCTTTGGACTGAGATTCCAAGGGGAAAAAACCAAACAAGGGGCTGAACTAATCTCTGAAAGTTTCCCCTTATTAATAGTGCTGACTTGCAAATCTTCAAACTGTAAATCTTCAGCTAGAACTCTATCTTTCAGAGATGAATTAGATTTCTTAGGCTTACCTGATCCTGATGCCCCTTTCTGTGAAGCTTTCTTCAATTTAACAGTCTTCTCAGGTTCAGGTACTAGTTCAGCAGGAGATTTCTGAGGATTTCGTCGAGTGTGTCTCATAAACTGAGCCAAAACTTCGATGTGGAGTTGCCAAAGGATGGTCTTCCACCAGAGGAGTCGCCAGACAGATGATTACAAACAAAATACTGTGTTCAAACCTTGTCTGTCATCAAAGCTTGAAGTTATGTCGTTCTCCCAAGGAAGCTGGGCTTCGATTCTCCTTTCCCTGGCAACGACGCCAATTAATGTTATCACCCCAAGAAACTCACCTAGGTTGTATATCAGTGATGCTCGGGAACATTATAAATTCAACAAAATGTTGGATAAAATGATGGATGTATGAAAGAAATGTTGTATATTCAAGACAAATAACCACTCCTACTATGATTGGCCTAGACATGGGTGAACACCCCCAGACTACAAGGCTTTTAACCACCAATTACGCACAGTTTAAACAAAATGTGATGATGGAGAAGACTGATTGCACCAGTAGATACACAGGACCCTATGATGGCCGGCTGCAACCAGAAAGGAGGTCTGTAAAACTATTATCTAATACACAGACAAGATGACAACTCTCTATGCATTTAAACAACAAAAACCTGCAAGAAATTTCAATGAACAGCTAAATTCTAACACAAAGGTGGGATGACAGCCCCTCTGATGCTAAACATTCATATCTCATGAATTAATGCAAGACAGGCACAACCTGGAACAAGAAGAAGTGAAAAGTGAGCAAATGACAGCAAAAGAAGCTTGTATTAGTTGGAAATGAAGACCAGAAGCTGCAGGTCTCAAAGTAGTTACAGTCTCCAGAAGTTGAAGCTTTACAACACACTAACACTCACCTCACACTCATCAACTAATTACATCGTTTTTCTCAGTATAAATAGAATCAGTTTACAAAAATCTCTGCTAGGCTATGCGTGGGGGTTCATAATGGATCACCAACCACTTTAACTATCTAATATGGGTCTCTGCTGCAATCTGACTGTGTCTGCAAATGAATTTGACGTCCTCGAATTTTCTGTTGTCCTTCTTGAGTTGGTAGAGTGTAAGATGAAACAATCTCCATAACTGATAAATGTTGTGACCGGCTCGAGGCATGTCCTTTTCCTTCTCGGCTATCCTACTTGTTGAATGCGGTGGTTGAGGATTAACTGCGTAGAGTGGTGAATACTGGCCACCTTCTTCCTTGGGATGCACAGAGCAGGCTATGGACGCGGATAGTATGGCGAGGGCATGAGCAAGACAGGGAAAAGACATTAGCCGTTGGATCACGCAGATGGATGGAAGATATGACTCGGCAGGAGCATGAAGGCAGGAAGACTGATTATAGGAAAATACACTACTGGAGGCAGAAAAGCAGACATGAGACTTTGTACAAAGGAATGGTGATTCATATTGGGTCCGGCACTTGATATCGCATCGGCGGAAATGGAGTGGTCTACATTAACATTAAGCCCTGACCCTGCAACTTGCGATCGCCGATGAACATCGCATCGGTACTTCGGAAGCGGGTGCAAACAAACGTGGGCCATTCGATCATCGAGACTGATCGAACGGTGGTGGATCGATCATGATATCGCATCGGCGAAAGACAAAGGGCCGAGCCTTAACATACATGGGCGCGATTTGCGATAGCGATCAAATTGCATCACAATATCGCAACGGCGGAAGACAAGGGGCGATAGGAGGCAGCAGGGTAAATGTGCGATTGCGACCCACCGATTAGATCTAGATCGTTGACTGACCGATCCAACGGCTGCTGTGCCACCATCATTTAAGCCTGTGCCTGAGGGTTTTTTCACGGTTTTGTAGTATTTTCGCCTCCCGATAGTGAATTTCCGACCCTCCAAGGGTTCTCCTCTTGCAACTATTTCAATCGGTGGATGACCTTTGACCAAATTGGAGATTTCAACATCATGCATGGATCCCCTGGCATGATTTAAGTAGATTTGCAGACTTTTGGAGTGTCTTTGGATCCGTTTTTATCCTTTTGTATAGCAGCGCTAACAGATATTATCCACTTTTTAACTATGAGCACTGCGCCACAAGGGTATTATGTCCAGCAAAAGAAGGAATTAGTGATACGCACAGCAGATTTTACCGTAATTGCAGGCCACCTCTACAAGATGGGTAATGATGAAATATTGTGTCGATATGTACTGGAATTCGAGTGTGAATAGATCCTAGCTGAAGCACATCGAGGGGTTGCTGGCGGACATTATGTAGGCCGTGCCACAGCCCAGAAAATTCTCCGCGATGGATTATGGTGGCCTACTCTACATCAAGATTCGAAAGCATACTGTCAGGCCTACGATGTATGTCAATGGATGGGAAAATGTCACGAAGGGATGAAATGCCACTTCAGCCACAGATAACGCTACAGCCATTTGAGAAATGGGCAATCGACTTCGTCAGGCCTATTGAACCACGAGGAAAGACGGGTGCACATTATATCATCACTGCAATTGAATATTTGACCTGATGGGCCGAGGCATAGCCAATTAAGGATTGCACGGCTGTGACAACAATAAAATTTTTGTTCGAGAACGTCCTGACCAGGTTTGGCTGCCCCAAAATTCTCATGAGTGATAGGGGAACACATTTTCTAAATGAAATGATCAGTGCACTCACGGAGGAATTTCAGATATATCACCAAGAAAATACACCCTACCATTCACAAGCAAATGGGACTATCGAGGGCTTCAACAAAATTTTGGAGACCGCATTGACTAAGGTTTGTAATGCGCACCACAATGACTGGGACTTGCGCATCCCTGTTGTGCTATGGGCATACCGAATGATGTGCAAGAAGCTGACAGGCCAGACACCGTTTTGCTTAGTCTATGGCAAGGAGGCTGTTATGCCTATGGAATATATTGTGCCTAGTCTGCGGATCGTGGCAATCACAGGTATGGCAGACCGCAGGGCCCTGGAAGAGAGGCTCACACAGCTAGAAGAATTGGAGGAGGAACAGTTTTTGGCTAGGTTCCATCAGCAAGTACAAAATAGCTCGAGAAAGCGTGGAACGATTGCCATATCAAGGTGTGCACCTTCTAAGAGAACGACCTAGTATTTCTTTATGACTGTAAGTTTGAAAAATTCCCAGGAAAAATCTGCATGCACTAGTTGGGACCCTATGTCATCAAAGAAGTCACCGATGGGGGTGCAGTTCAGCTAGCTAAACTCAATGGAGACCCCTTCCCGGGAAGAGTGAATGGCAGTCGCCTCAAACTCTACACAGGAAGGCCGACTGCCTAAATAGCCGTTCAAAAGATAGTCTCACCACTCCACCAAATTGCAAGAGAGCGGGGGACGATAAAGCAACTTGGGAGACATATGTGCAAGTACTACGGTGCGTGTACATTTGACCACATGGAAGGGTCACGATCACATGAGAAGGCTCACGCGGACGTGCTGATAAAAGGAATGATGACCGTTGATATCACTATTCATGACAAGATGTCTGCATCATGTAAAAAGGGAGCAGGCAGTGGGAAATTAATAGAACCAGTACGAACCAGATGTGGAACAAGCTGCCACAGGTTTTACACAAAAATTTTACACAAACTGGAACAGATGGCAGTCAATGCATCCGAAATTCGCATGGCTTATAAATCACCAAGGGGAATCCACTGGGTGGCCTACACTTCGGAAACACAGATGGAGTTGTTCATTATCTCTACACAAGGTATGCGCCCACAAGTAGTAATTTGGCCAATAACACAGCAAGACTTTCTAAGAAGTATGGGGGTGATAGCTGCAGGCATCCCGCAGGCTGTAGCATCACCAGTATGGGATGTACTGGAAAAGCGGGAATACGAAGTAGAATTGGTCTGGATGCCATCACCTCACCTAGGGACAGGATGACACACTACAATAGAAAAATGAAAGGATAGACAGAAGGTGACCACGGGTAGATATTAAGTTAATAAATCATCTCTGATGTCCCTCGAAGATTGGTATCTTACAGACAACAGCCAGGATCTTGAAAAATTGCAACACAAGCTGTGGTAGATAGTGCGAAGGGAAGATACAAAGAATGGAAGTGGCTGCGGTGGTACTAGGAGGTCTCGTATGTGGCTCCCCCACTCGTGTTAAAATACTATGAGGGGGTGTTTTGTGTTAACCGAGCAAAGTAGAATGAACATCATTTGTTGCGAGACGTGGTACTGAAACACTGAAGCAGGAGCTAGACGAAGCGTTGCAGGAAACAATGGAGCAGCAGGACGACGAGCGCCACTCACAGGGAGGCAAACTGTGAAGCCAAGGTAGAGCGTCTAATCGCGCCAGTAAGTGACTCGGGATGAGTCACGACGATTGTGTTGGGGCAATGTTGGGCAATGTCCCGCGAAACAGGTTTTGGGGTAGAAAGCCGAAAAAGTAGGATTAAATTATTGTAAAAACTTCGAAGTATGCGAAGCGCGAATTATAGTAGAATTGAGTCAAAGGGTAGTTTGCCCAAAAATAATGTAAGGATATATAAATAGAGTCGGCCCACACAGGGATCATAGGCAAAAGAAGGGTATAAATAGAGCGAGGCTCTATGGGTAGAGAGAGTAGAGTTTTGATAATATGAAATGAAATGGGTTCTTGAAAAATATATTTGGAAAGCGTCTGTAAGTCCGAGTCGAGGGATTGAGGTAGTAGGTAGAGGCTCTGTAGTTGTGTGCACAGAGGCCTGGAAAGTCTGTAGCTGTGTGCGCGGACCCCTGCAGCTGAGTGCGCAGGGCGGATCTGGATGTATTAAGGATAAGGTGGAAATAAAGATAAGTTTCTTCTAGAATTCTGTGTTTCTTCTGAACTGTCATAATATATGTTTACTCTTATCTGCTTATGTTTGGAATGAGTATAAATCTGGGTTTATTTTAATACATGAACCAATTGTGTTGGTAAAATTTTTGCTTAAGGACCTTGGTAATTGATAATCACATCATCTAATAGAATAGCACAAGAATAAGAAAGATATACTCAAGCTGGATTTGTGCGAGTACCGAGCAGCGCAGAGCTGTAAACCAGTACACGAAACCTCTAGACCACACCAAGACATCCCTAGGGTGTGGAAACTTGGTTCCAGCACCCTACCCTACTACCTCGGGTGAGACCTCAATCCACGCTCCACGGGCTGTTGCCAAAAGGGCCAATAGCTGCGAGATTTGTTTGGCTAAATAACTCTTCCAAACCTAGGTCAAGCCCATATAAGCCAACATCTACATCCACTACTGAGATACCAAGATCCAAATACTTTGGGGAGATCACCTTCCCAAGCATTATATCAGCCAGTTGCCCAAGAACATTGACAGTGGTGGGATCTTATTTCCTCCTTCTAAGCCTCTTGAAACATTCTTCCATGATGAGCTTGTTATATATGGGAACATATTTGATGGCTTAGAGGAGTGGTATTTTAAGACACATGCTCTTCAGTTCTCCCATAAGTTTAGCCTCTTCTAGGGTGTACTACTTAGTTTAGACCAAACTTTCAGGATAGGGAGGTATATTACCTTGATAGGTATTGTATTCCTTCTATTCTTTAGGATATTATAATGGAGAAGGTGGGTGAGCATCTGGAAGTACCTTCCTTGACCCAAGGTTGATTTCTTGGATTTCCACAATGTAAGTAGGGTATGATGTTTGCCCATTATAGACCTACTAGGCCTACTTGTTGTTTGGATCCAACTTAGGTTGAGTAGGCATTTGAGTTTGCCTGGGTGGATTAATCTGAGGTATTTATGGTTGAGGGTGAGGAGGAGGAGGCATTAAAGAAGGTGGTTGTGCTTCGTGAGGCCTACATCCTTGTGAAGTATTGACACATTGAGAAGGTTGGGCATGATATGGCTGGAAGGGTCGATTCACAGGCTAATGAGGGTACTAAGGAGGGTAAGACAAGGGGGAAGGAATGAACCAAGGTGAGTTGGCTAGAGGATACCGAGGATGAAAATGTGCATTCTGATTTGGATTGAAAGGATGATAATTTATACTTTGCATGCCTTCATGATATGGCTGAGGGCCTTGTGGCCTCCTTTGGTTGACAAAGAAAAGTTTCTCCAAGCCACCTTCTATCCCTTGATATACTGCCTTCAGACCTACAAGAGATGGGAATTTTTCTTCCATGATTCTCTTCACAAAGTAAGAAGATTTCTATGAGATTTAGTGGGCACTCATTTCTAGGGTGCATCTAGGGAAAAATATAGCTAGTGCCCTTTTTTCCTCCTCTTGTTTCTTATTAGTTTTCATAGTGTCCATTTATAAGGAAAAAGTATGCATTATTTTACTCTTAAAATATTCTAGCATATTCCTTATTTCATGTTTGATAGCTGAGGTAGAGGGTGAAGAATTTACAAGGCCTTGACTAGATCTACCCCTTCTCCTTGGAGCCCTAAAGCGATTCTTAAATACTGTCCTAATGTCATCATAATTTAGCTAGTAAATGTCTCCACCAAACAACATGTTAATCGTTTCCATTAGCTCATCTCTGACTCCTCTAAGTAATACAAGATTTACTGACATTAGGTCAAGGGTGTAGTTAGCTCTCTTGTCGCTAAGTTGAAACCTTTCATCATAGCTCTATAGGGACTCATCTATCCCTTGGTTTATTCCAAATATTTCCTCCTTGGTGTCCCTGGATCTACAATAATATTTTTATTTTTTATTGAAGGCTTGCTGCATTTGATCCTAGGTAGTGATGATACTCCTTCCAAACTCATGAACTAGTGCAGGGTTGCATATTTTAGAGTGGAAGGAAACAACTTTAGCTTCTTCTCATCAAAAGTGTAAGCATATTTTTTACAAACCAAAACAAACTCAAACATGAATGTATTAGGGTCCTCAGAAGATACGCCATGGAAATGTGGGAAAGCGATGTTGGGCACAACCCAATTTGGCCTAGATTTTGGCAAATAATCTGCATTTTGTGGAGCGGAGTGCACAGTGGAGCGTGCAGTAGAGCAGTGGAGCACAAAGTTGACCACGTAATGGAGCATTGTAAATATACCGCGAGGTGTAAGGGGTTCGGGGTGGGTCGAAGCCCCTCCTTTTTGTAAAAGAATGTAATTTTGTAAAGGATCAATGGGCTTTGGGAAGGTAGCTACTTGATTTAGGGAGTCCATTGTATTTGTACAATGGTATTGTAATGATGTAAACCTTCGATGTAATAGTATATATAGGGTAAAATAATAAGAAGAGAATCATCTATCTTTGCAATTCAGATCAGCATTATGGCTGAATTATTATGATCTGTAATTTTGTAGCGAAGGAAAGGCTTTACAGTTGAGTGCGCAGAGGCTTGATTCTGCAACTGAGTGCGTAGAAAGCCTGCAGCTTAGTATGTAGGCCAAGAACTGTTTGTTGTACAAAGATTCATTATATAAGAAATAGTTCTTGTGGATGTAGTCCCACATTGAGGTGAACCACGTTACATCAGTGTTCATGTGTATATTTGCTTATTATCTGTTGTAGAGTAGCGGTTATTACAATTGAAATTTATTTTCAGAACAATGATAGTTTATATTTTTATATGACATGTTTAAGTGTTTAATCTAATGTGGCGAAGTGAATTATAAATGATAAGAATAAGAAATCATAATAATACCACATCCCCTAATCCTTTAAAGCTGCAAAAACCTAGTTTTGCATCCTCCCATTGTCACTTCAGGTGAGATTGCGATCTTCTTGTGGGTCATTGTTGAAAGTGCTAGTGATTGAGATTTTTGTTGGTTCACAGTAGATGTTGAACCTGGGTCATCCGAACCCAAGCCAACAAATGGTTCTGTTGCTAGGATTCTAGCCAAGCATTTGTTGGCTTGGTTTTGGATGACCCAAGTTCGATCTCTATTGCGCACCAACAAAACCCTTAATCACTTGCCCCTTCAGCAACGACCCACAAATAGATCGCAGTCTCACCCAAAGTGTCTATGGGAGGAAACAGAACCAAGTTTTTGCAACCTTAAAGGATTATGGGATGTGGTATTATTATGTTTTCTTATTATTTTCATTTATAAATCACTTCATCACATTAGATTAAACACTTAAACATGTCATATAAAACCATAAACCATCACTTTGATGAAAGTAAATTGCAACTATAATAACTGCTACTATACAACAAATAATAAGCAAATATACACATGAACACCGATGTACCATGGTTCATGCCAATGTGGGACTATGTCCACAAGAACTGTTTCTTGTATAATGAATATTTGTACAACAAATAGTTATTGGCCTGCACACTAAGCTATATGGTGTCTGTGCACTCAGATGCAGACTCGAGCCTCTGTACACTCCACTATATAGCCTTTCCTTTACTACAAAACTACAGATCACAATAATTCAACCATAATATTGATCTGTATCACAAATATAGATGATTCTCTTCTTATTATTTTACCATGTATATTCTATTAAAGCAAAGGATTACATCATTAGAATACCATGTTTAAAATACCATGGACTCCCTAAAACAAGAAACTACGATCCCAAAAACCATTGGTCCTTTACAAAATTACATGATTTTACAAAAAAGAGGGGTTTCGACCCACCCCGAACCCCTTACACTGTGTAGTATATTTAGAATGCTCCACTGTGCAATCCACTTCTTGCTTTGCCGCTCTACGTTACACTCCATTATGCATTCTACTCTAAAAAATGCGGATTCTTTGCCAAAATATAGGCCAAGTTGGGTTGCGCCCAACATGCGCCCAACACTCACATGTGACTCGCCTCGAGTCACTCAGCTGATTTGCCTCTGATTTTTGTTGCAATGTTGTTGTAGGCATTGTTGAACTACTGCAAAATGTTTGTGATCTTCTTCTCTTCGCTGCGCACTTCCACTAGCAGTGCCTCTATCACATGTTTTGTAGACTTCTGCATCATTGTTGTCTCCCTTTGTCGAAGCTCTTGAAGCTTCTCATCCACTTCTTGGGATAGTTGGAGAATCTCATGTCTCTTCTAGTTCTCTTCTGGTGATGAAAATTATTGACTGCGTGCATCTCACTTCATAGTGTTTCTTTGGATGCATAGGAATCTATCAACTCCTAAATCCCTTTATAACTGTTTAATCTCTTAACAATTTCATATAAGTCTACAAAGAATATTTTAAAATACCTACTTGATTTGTTGAATCCTGATCTTGTGTCGAAGCTTAGTTATCTATTGTAGCTAATGACACATCACAATTACTTTTTTGATTAGGCTTTGCATGTGCACTGGAGGTCGAAGCTCCAACATCCATAAAAATTTGATTTTCTTCCATAAACACTTCTTTTTCTTTATGAATATAAAAAACAAGAACTTTATTAGCAGTATTTCTGACCAATGCACTTTCAAATTCTTTCTTTTCGTCTGTTTTATCACTCGTAGCTCCACTTCTAGTGACAATACTAATTCAAGGTTCATTGATCCTCCTTTTAGTAGTCATCATTTTAATATTTTGTGTTGGTTGTTGATTCCTTTTATCTTGCATCTTCGCCATAAGTATAGTACATTCTTCAATTACATGGTCAAAGTATTTACAATACTTACATGTCGTTGTGGGATTTTGGCAGTCTCTCGCAAAATGACCTGGTTGGCCACAGTTATAGCAAATGATCTATCCACGTCCTTGACCAACTCCACCACCTTGACCTATTCCTTAGTAACCTCCTCGACCACCGCGTTGTCCATTTTCCTCATGTCCATGCTCTTCTTCTTGCATCATACAAGTGTTAGCACCACCCTCCATCATTAGTTTGTAAGCTCGACAATTATTATCATCATGTCCCATTGATTTACAGAATTTGCAATATAGATTACTCAAAGTTTGTACATATTTCTATAACAAGTAACAATCTTCTGAACAATGTTGTTCTCTAGTCTTACATATTTCACACCACAGGTTGGATCCTACATTCAAGGGGATTTGGTACTCCACTAGCCATGTAATTCCTGAAGATAGGGTATTTCTCTTTAGGGTGGACTTCCAATCTGCACTTCGTACACCATACTTCTTCTCTAACTTCTTTTCTTTTCTTGATGTCTTTTATCTACAGGGTTAGGTTTGCTAGCTCACTCTAAATCTGTTGCATGCCTACATGAGTATCTCCTCTATGCGAAGCTTCTAATTTCACCGCAATTTGTAGATCTTTTGCTTGATTCTATATCTTTTGTTTCATTAATGGAAATCTAATATGTGGTAGAAATGTAGCTATAACCATTCTTCATCTTGCTGCAGATCTATGTTGAAGCTTACTTGATCCAATAACACCTTAAATCTTTGATCAAATTCCCAAATAGACTCAATAGGTTTCTATTTGATCTCTTTCAAATTGGTGATGCATTGGGACTAAGACTTTGGTTTCTTAAACTCTCTTACCAATGTTGTTTTAATATCTGCAAATTTTTTGTTCTAATTGTTTGTGTACTTCATATACCATGTCATTGATTTATCTTGGAATGTCATAATGAGATCCACTTTCTCTATATTCTCATCGTTGATCTTCTTCGTTATCCATATTGCTTCACATAAAAACCAAAACTATTCCAAATCCTCTAATCTAGTTCCTTTGAAAATGGGTAGCTTAATATCATTAGCCATACTTCTTCTTGGAGGGGGAGAGGGAGGGGGAGAGCCAAAAACACCATGGCTATTACTAGATTCTAGCTTTTGTGAACTCTGAAGTTGTAAGGGTGAATACTGTGAAGCTATTTGAGGGTTATCATGGTGGATTTCTTCTTTTTCACTTTTAGATTCACTCAAAAGAGGACTATAATCAATCTCTATACTCGTCTTTGGATCTTGTCCATGAGATCTGTTTCTGGTATCTACTCTATATCTCTTTCCACTTTGTGTTACTATGATCTCTTGCTCAGATTTATTCCCTCTTCTTTCAAACATAAGTAAACTAACAATCTAATTGCATCTGTAAAACTCCCTTTTCACACAGAATCATCTTAATCCATAGTTTCAGAGATTTTAAATACTTACCTCGTGGTTCTTTGAAGAATCGTCCTTCTGCTTCACTGTAGGACACAGTCGAGTCTACTGCGAACTCAGTAATGAATCCTCCCAAGATGATATCAATCCAGAAATTTAAAACCCTTGAAATCCTATTGTCAGTGTTCTTGAGTCGCTATATCAGCTTAGGAGTCCACAGCATAGGTTCTTCACGTCTAAAACAATTCTTTCTTTCGGTCAACCTCGATATTCACTCATACGTCTCAATAGGAAATGAAGCGAAGAAAATTGCATATTGATCTATAAAAGTATACTTCTGTAACCAGGATTTAGATGTCAGATGAGGGTTTTTGTTTTCTTGACCCAAAAATTCTCTCTCTTTTATCTTTATCCAGTCTTGAATCTCCTTATTTGACGCATGCCACATCCACATATCCCTCAAACAGATCCCGGTCCTAAAAATGGAACCATTTGTTGGCTTCATTTCGGCTGGCCCAGGCTTGATCTCTACTGTGCACCAACAAAACCCTCAATCATTGGCCCTTTCAGTAATGACCCGCAAGTAGATCACAGTCTCACCCAAAGTTACTATGGGAGGATGAAGAACCAGGTTTCTGCAACCTTGAAGGATTAGGGGATGTGGTATTATTATGCTTTCTTATTCTTAACATTTATAAATCACTTCGTCACATTATATTAAACACTTAAACATGTGATATAAAACCATAAACCATCACAGTGCTGAAAGTAAATTGCAGCTATAATAACTTCTACTCTACAACAGATAATAAGAAAATATATACATGAACACCGATGTATCTTGGTTCACCCCAATGTGGGACTACATCCACAAGAATTGTTGCTTATATAACAAATATTCATACAACAAATAATTCTTTGGTTGTGCACTAAGCTGTAGGTTGTCTGTGCACTCAGTTGCAGAGCCTTTCCTTCACTACAAAACTACATATCACAATAATGAAACCATAATATTGATCTGGATCACAAAGATAGACGATTCTCTTCTTATAAGTTTACCCTATATATATACTATTACATCAAAGGGTTACATCATTACAATACCACGGTCCAAATACCATGGACTCCCTAAAAAAAGCAAATATGGTCCCAAAACCCATTGATCCTTTACAAAATTACATGCTTTTACAAAAAGGAGGGGCTTTGACCCACCTCGAACCCTTTAGACCACGTGGTATATTTATAATGTTCCACTGTGTGGTCCACTTTGTTGGGTTCTGTTATATTCTTTCCACGACTAGCCCACATAGTTAACCGGGGGGTGGAGCCCCCCCTTTGTTGCACTGATTGCGTAGCAGGGGGAGTCACAGGGGGTTTGAGTGGTGCAGGTTTTGGACCCTGTGTTAGGTTCGGCAGACATACCTATGGTTTTGTGCATGATTTTCGCACATGGTTTTAGATGCAATGGTTTTCAGTTCATGGTTTTGGATGCAATAGTTTTCGGTCCATAGTATTGAATGCTTTGGCATGTATAAATATGTATTGTAACATTGAAAGGAACATAATGACAAATCAAGCTGGTAGTCCCGATTTTGGGATCCAGGGGAAAATCTCTGTGTATATGTCTTTTATGTGTTATCCTCTAGCATTGTTTATTTTCTATGTTTTAGAATTTAATTGCATGTAATTTATGTACAGGGTTACAACCTACATTTGGTATCAGAGGTGTTTTGGCTTCAAGGGGATGCCTTTTTTGCTGATGGTTTTCGCTCAGGCCTGTGGTAGACCCTGTTCAGTGGAAGATCTGCAGGATCGATTCTGGTAGTGAAAGAAGATGGCGAGAAGTGGAAAGATAGAGATCGAGAGATTTAATGGTTAGAGTTTTGAGTTGTGGAAACTCAAGATGGAGGATCTGTTGGTGGATAAAGATCAGTGGATCGCGGTAGATCCGGGTACTAAACCAATGGGAGTGTCTAATGAAGAATGGAAGAAGTTGGACCAGAAGACAAAGATCACAATACGATTATGTGTCTCAGATTCAGTATTGCTGAATGTATCAGGTGAAGGCTTTGTATCAGGTGGATGACAGGAAGGCTAGAATCGTTGGTTGCAGAAAAGTAAAGTTGAAGTTGCAAGGTGAAAGCGTTAGAATGCTTCCGAGTGTTCTGCATATTCCTACATTAGCCAGAAATCTAATTTCTGTAAGAAAGCTGGATGATGCAGGTGTAAAAATAATGTTCGAGAAGGATACCTGCAAGATGGTTCAGGGAGTTCGTACTGGAACTCTGTACAAGCTGCAAGGTAGCACTGTTGTTGATGGGTGTAACAGTTATATGGTTCCTGAAAGTGGAGTAGAAAATCTATTGGTCTCTGGATAGAAGACCATGTTGTGGCATCAAAGGCTTGGACATATTGGAGAGAAGGACCTTCGAATACTTCATGGTAAAGGTATGGTAGAAGGTATGAGTAATAGCTCTCTGGATTTTGATTTCTTTGAAAATTGTGTATATGAGAAGCAGAATCGGGTGAGTTTCCCCTCTGGTGGTAAGATGGCGAAACAGATATTAGAGCTTGTGCACAGTGATGTGTTTGGACCTGTGAGGGTTCCATCACTGGATAAGTCTGTGTACTATCTATCATTTATAGATGACTTCTCAAGGAATACATGGATATATTTCCTTAAGAATAAATCTGAAGTCTTTGACAAGTTTAAAGAATTTAAGGCTTTGGTGGAAAACCAGACAGAGAAGAAGATAAAGGTGCTTAGGACAGATAACGGTGGAGAATTTTGAAGTAATGAATTTGAAGAATTCTGTAAGAAGTGTGGTATATCACGACAGAAGACTAATCCATATACACCTCAGCAAAATGGAGTTGCACAAAGAATGAACAAGATGTTGATGGAACGGGCAAGAAGCATGCTCAGTGGTGCCGAGTTAGGACAATAATTCTGGGTAGAGGCGGTGGAGACAGAATGTTACCTGGTTAATAGATCACCTTCATCAGCATTGGAGGATAAGACTCCACAAGAGGTATGGACTGGTAAGAAACCCTCTCTTTCACATCTGAGGGTATTTGGATGTGATGCCTATGTACATGTTCCCAACGAGAAATGAACCAAGTTGGATAGTAAATCTGAAAAGTGCATCTTTATTGGGTATAAGGATGGTTTAAAGGGTCATAAGCTTTGGAACCCAGTATCAAGGAAGGTTGTGTCTAGCCGAGATGTGGTGTTTAAAGAGGTGAAAGATGTTATTAAACATGAAGTCCAACCAAAGGAACCTGAGAAGATAGAGTTTGAGCTAAAGGAGGAAGAATCAAACTCTACAGCAAAGGAGGAATCAGAAGATGAAGAGCCACAAACTCCGGGTGTGAGAAGATCAGTTCGAGAAAGAAGGCATCCAGAAAGGTATAGTCCATCTGCTTTTTGTTCAAATTTTTCTTTATCTATTACTGATGATGATCCCAGAACTATGAAGGAAGCAGTAGATTCAGAGGATGGAAAACTCTGGAAAGAGGCCATGGTTGATGAAATGGCATCTTTCCACAAAAATGAGGCTTGGGATCTGGTGGAATTGTCAGCTACAAGGAAACCCATTGGCAGCAAATGGGTGTTCAAGAAGAAGACAAATGCAGTAGGAAAGGTGGAGAAATACAATTCTCAATTGGTAGAAAAAGGTTATTCCCAGGTGTTGGGAATTGATTTTGGTGATATTTTTTCTCTTGTTGCCAAGGTAGCTTCTATTAGATTACTTTTATCTGTTGCTGCTGCTTTTGATTTTGAGGTAGAACAGATGGATGTGAAGACAACTTTTCTTCATGGGGATCTGGAAGAGGAGATCTACATGAAGCAACCTGAAAGTTTTGCGATGAAGGGTAAGAAAGAACTGGTATGCAAGTTAAAGAAGTCTTTGTATGGGTTAAAACAGTCACCAAGGATGTGGTATCAGAAATTTGATACATTTATATGGGGACTTGGCTTCACCAAAAGCAAAGCAGATCACTGTGTGTATTTTAAATTAATTGGTGACCGTGTTATTTATCTGGTCTTGTATGTGGATGATATGTTGCTGATTGGAAATGACAAAGAAATTATCTAGGGTTTGAAGACCCATTTGTCCTCCAAATTCGACATGAAAGATCTTGGCACTGCAAACTATATTTTGGGCATTGAAATTAAAAGAAATCGGACAAAGAGGAAGCTCCAATTAAACTAGAGGAAGTATGTCGAGACAATATTGCAGAGGTTTAATATGTAGGATAGTAAACCGGTGAAGGTTCCTATTCCTATAGGTGTAAAGTTATTTGCTGAAAAGTGTCCCAAGACACAAGAAGAGTAAGAGGACATGTCTCATGTTCCATATGCAAGTGAAGTCAGTAGCCTAATATATGCGATGGTATGTACTAGACCAGACATTGCACGTGCAGTGGGAGTATTGAGCGGGTTTATGTCAAAACCAGGGAAGGAGTTCTAGACAACAGTGAAGTGGGTTTTCAGGTATTTGCATGGCACTAGTGATTATGGTTTGTGCTACCAAGGAAGACCAAGATTGGACAGAGTGTTGGATATTCATGGCTTTGTTGATGCAGACTGGGCTGGAGATCTGGATCAGAGAAGATCTACAAGTGGGTATGTGTTTAACCTATTTGGAGGTGCAGTCAGTTGGATGAGTAAGAAACAATATATAGTGGCATCATCAACTATAGAGGCAGAATACATGGAAACCACTCATGCAAGCAAGGAAGCAGTTTGGTTGCAAAGATTGTGTTCAAGTATGGGATTAGTATAGGAAGTTATTAGACTGTGACAACCAAAGTGCAATTTTCTTGGCAAAGAACCTTGCATATCATTCAAAGACAAATCACATTGATGTTCAGTATCAATTTTTGAAGGATATGATAGAAGACAAAAAGTTGTTGCTGGTAAAGGTGGACACTTTGAAGAATACTGCAGATGCATTAACAAAATCTGTGACCTCTGAGAAGTTCTCTTGGTGTAGAGAAACAGTGGGCATTGCAGGGTTGGATAAATGACTAAGCTCTCTTGTGGCCTCCTGTGGAAAGAAAACAACAAGTGGGAGAATGTTCGGTTGTGTTATATTCTTTCCACGACTAGCCCACATAGTTAACCAAGGGGTTAGAAGAAGGGCGGAGACCCCCCTTTGTTGCACCGATTGCATAGCAGGGGGAGTCATAGGGGGTTTGAGTGGTGCAGGTAACCCCACTTTATGGGGTCCAGGGCAGCACCCCAGCAAATTTTGGTTTTGGAATGTATGCTAGGTTCGGTGGACATACCTATGGTTTTGTGCATGATTTTCACACGTGGTTTTGGATGCGATGGTTTTCGGTCCATGGTTTTGGATGCGATAGTTTTTGGTCCATGGTTTTGGATGCGATAGTTTTCAGCACATGGCATTGAATGCTTTGGCATGTATAAATATGTATTGTAACATTGAAAGGATCATAATGAAAAATCCAGCTGGTAGTCCCGGTTTTGGGATCCAGGGGAAAATCTCTATGTATATGTGTTTTATGTGTTATGCTCTAGCATTGTTTATTTTCTATGTTTTATAATTCGTATGCAGGTAATTTTTGTACAGGGTTAAAACCTACACACTTTGCACTCTATTTCTCTACTGCACGCTCCACTCCACAAAATGTTAAGTCTTTGCCAAAATCTAGGCCAAGTTGGGCTATGCCCAACAAAAGGTGCGGCTTATGTTCTTCATTCTAGCCTCCCCATTTGTTTTTCTAATAGGAAATAGCTTAGGTTTTCTATTTCCATGCATCTTGGGTAGGTGATGTAGGTTATTCAAATATCTTTGGTTGTTCACCCAAAGAGATCTCCAAATCCTATGTTGTTAGAGTAGGAGGTCCATAGTCACCAATGAAGAGAGATGGATGACATCTTGTAGGAGTGGAGGTTTTAGGTAGAAACTTTCCTAAGTTGTCCCTAACCCTAACAAGCATGAAATAAATGTTTTGTTTTGTTTTTTTCCATTTTTTTATATTTTTCTAGATAGACAAAAAACTAATGCAAAATAATTTTTTTGTCGTTTTTCAATAAATACAATGAAAATAGAAAGCAACTCAAAGTAGAAAAAACACCTACTTTGATACCTCCTTGAAAATATCACCAAATAGTGATGAGCTCTAGTATTACAACAAGAATTTTGTAACTCCCAGGGCTAAGAACTTTAATTTATAAATCTAGGATTTGTACAAACTTAAGAGGTGACAATGGTGTATGCACAGTAAGCAAGGTGTTACCTAAGCTACTCTGAGGTAGTGAATCAAACTAAGGTTTACAAAGACCATTCTACAAGCTCAAAAGAAGATGGTTTATTGAATCTAATTTTGCAAGAAAAGAAAAATATTTCTTATCCTATTGCATAAGAGAAAATTCTGATCTATTTGCAAGGAATGAAATACTTGTAATAAAAACCCTAATCTGCTGCAAGAAATAAATGACAGAGAAATAAACCTAGTCTTGTTGCATGAAATTAACCCTAAACTACTGCATCCAAAGTAAATTATGTTCTAACTGCAGTCTTCAATAAATGCTTCAAGAAATAAGAATGTAAACTAATCCATGTTGTTGAATCCATGCTCAAAACAACTAACCCTAATTGTAGAAATAAATTGCAGCGATGAAAAGAAGAGTTATAAGAGGTCTCTTATCTTCCTCAAGTTTTTTTGTAAGGCCTAGAATATGTTTTGAATGGTTAAGAACAAAAAATTAGACTTAAGGAGTGATTCCAGTCATGTTCTGATAGATTTTGTGTGGTTCTACAGGATGCTACAAGATTGCTACAGGATGCTACAAGATTTTATATGAGAGCATTCCAAGGGCTTAAGAAGTGATAATAAGGTGAGGGAGGATTATATAATGTTGGAGAAGGGTATGGAAGTCCTTTCCAAGCTTAGTCCTCCTTAGGAGTCCATCTTGCATAAGGAAAATGAAACCTAATAGCCTCTAACAAATTTATAATGAATTTTCTGTGTATAGACTATGTAGAAGAATGGATGAGAATAGAAATAGGGTGTTAATGGTAGGATTATAGATTAAAATTATGTTTCTTTTAACTACAATCTAGTAGTATCACCTACATAAGAGAAGTTTATTCAACTAGCAAAAAATCAAATTCTAAGGAATGTCAAAAATACTAATTGCAAAAACTTAAATTGTAAAGGAAAGGCTGAGTTGAATTTTAATCAAGATCTAACTATTGAATCAAGAGAAGAAGTATATTTTTGTGCTTGCAATTAAAAAAATACAACCACACTTTCCAAGAGTAATGTTTGATAAATCTGCAGAGGCAAACTTTTTCACATAAGAAAATCTTTGCAAAAAGGAAACACTGCTAAATAAGTGTAGAAAAGAAAATACATATAAAAAATGTACAAGCGAGAGAGACTAGAGTGTTTGGGTTGGGCCCTAACCCAAGGGAACTTAGCCTTCTTGAAACACACCAGACTAAAGACAACAAAATTCTTTTCATTGATCTCAAAATGTGTTCAAATACATGGCATGGAAATTGAAATGACAATTAACAAGCTCTAGCTCTAGCAATCACTATGATCCTCTAAAAATTTGGATCCTATTGAGTTTTTGGGAACCTTTATTTATAAAAAAATGAGTGAGGGGGGGAATTTCCTTGGAAGAAGGGTTGCTTCCCTCCAAAATCCATATAAAATTGGATCCAGTCGCTAGATATCCTCATAGCCACTGAGTGTAGTAATTGTGCAATAGCTAACCGCGTTATTGATGAGATAATCTAGGGAACAAGCCTCCTACATTTCCTCCAGCTGGTCTCCAATGTACTTATGCACAATAAATACTCTATTTCCTACAGATTCAACGTCTTAGGCTATAGGATATGACAAATATTCCCTAATCTCCCTAGTGAACACATTATAGTCCACAAAGGTGTCATCAAATGCAAAAGGAGAAGAAAATGTATGCTAAAGGATGTCCATCTGGGCCTTGATTTGTACCTGTTCAGGAGGCCCATCATATACTTGTCATTCTATATAAGACAATCACCTATTACAAACTTGGGTAGTAGGTGTGAAGGATTTATCATTCCAAAAATACTTATATATGTGCCATCCTAATCAAAAAAACAATCACCAACTGTGGACATCAACTACCTATATATTTAGACATTTATGGATTAGGTAAATTGAACAAGATTTCATAGAGTGGGATTAAGAAGTCCTATTATATTTTGGTGTATGAATGGATGTAGTGATACTTCTAGAGGACTTTGCAGTATATGTGAACTAGCTTCTCCCGAATTGTCTATTTCCATCCCATTGTTGAGAATGCATGCTTTACATAAGTGATATCTGAGAGGTTGGATGTCATGAAGAAATAAGGTTTGTTGGCTTGATGGGGCTTGACCCAGGTTCAGGCGTGTTTTAGCCAAAAAAATCCCACACTACCGGCCCTTTCGGCAACAATCCGCAGAGCGCAGACTGAAGTCTCACCCAAGGTAGTAGGGGAGGGTGCTGGAACTAGGTTTCCGCACCCTAGGGATGTCTTGATGGGGACTGGAAGGGTCACGAACCGATCTGCGCACTCGCACTACTCTGCTCAGCTGTCAGGCCTTCGCATAGCTTGGCAACGAGGCACTTCTTAGATTCTTATTATTATCATGGTTATTATAGATCAGATCTAATTCTTAAGGTCTTTAATCAAGCATTCAACAGTTATAACCAGTGCGCGCACCCATAAATCTTACAGATTTTCATAAACTCAGAACATAAGCATAAACATATAGATTTGTGATACAACACACAATAATTCCATAACAACTTATCTTTTATTAACTTTGATCCAATACATTCCAATTCCACCCTGCGCACTCAGCTGCAGGGGTCCACGCACACAGCTGCGGACTCTACCAGGCCTCTGCGCACACAACTACAGAGCCTCTATCTATCTACTAACACCCACGACTCGAACTTACAGACTCAGAGCGAATATTGCAATTACAAACCCATAATACATCAGATCTTCCCCCAAAAAGCTACCTTCTACCCTTAGAGCCTCGCTCTATTTATACATTCCCATGGTCCGTGGACCATGGGTAGGCTGACTTAATTTCTATTATTTTACATTATTTTCAGGTGAAAAACCCTTTGACTCGACCTATTACAGTTCGCGCTCCTCACACTTCGTAGAACTTTTACAATATCATTACCCTTAATTATGGGTTTTAAGCCCCAAAACCGTTACGCGGGGCCTCCGCTACTCAATAGGCCCCCAACAATATCATGGTGACTCTTCTCGAGTCACTCATCGGTGTGGCGATATGCACTGCCAAGGCTTCGCGGTCCACCATCCCTGTGAGTGACGCACTACGTTCTGCTACTCCTTCCTTGTCTCCTGCAACTCTTCTTCAAGCTCCTGCTGCTTTGCCTCTATTAATTCATGCAACCAATGATGCTCATTCTGCTCTGCTTGGTTAACACAGAGCACCCCTTCATAGTATTTTAGCTCAAGCTGGGGTGCTGCATGCGGGAACTCTTCATGCCAAAGCAGCAAGTCTCCAATTTCTGGTCTACTATTCACACTGTCTGCTGCAGCTTGTGTTGCATTTTTGCAAGAAAGATGTTGATGTCCGCAAGATCCCAATCTTCATGGTGCATTAGAGACATACTATTAACTACAATTCCACCATTTGTCTCATGATTCATCATCTTTCCCTTATCTTTCATGGGTCGCCTGCCAGCCCGTGGTTTAGGTAGTGGCATCCGAACCAGTTCTGCTTCATGTTTGAGAATTTCCAGTACATCCCCTACCATCGACACTGAACTGGGCATGGAATCAGTGGCTGTAAACATCACACTATCCAAAAAGTCTTGTATCTCTATTGGCCATATTACAACCCTTGGGCTTACTCCTTTAGCGTCAATGATCAACAGTTCCATACCGATCGGAAGGCACAATAGCTTACTTCTCTTGATACCATAGATCGTTCAGTGGATGCCCCCCTTCGATTTATAGACATGTTGAAATTCAAATTCAATCATTCCCTCCTTTTCTGACGCCTTAACGTTAAATCTATGGTAGATCGTTCCGGATCTAGCTCGTACTTCATATCTTAATTGCCCACTGTCCGCTTCTTTTCACTGTAACTCAGTCATCTTGTCATGAACTGTGACAACAACGATCACTTCCATGCTTGTCCACACAATAGCATAGCCCCTTCTGCGTAATCGCCACGCTTGTGACATACCAATTCTATGCACACCCTAGTTGTCGCGCAACTCCCTCACAAACTGCTTTATCGTCCCGCGCTCTCTTTCAACTGTCTAGAGTGGTGAGACTATACTTTGGTTAGTTAGTCAGGCAGTCAACCCACCCATATAGAGCTTCAAATGACTGCCATTTACTCTTCCTAGGAAGAGTTCTCCATTAAGCTTGTCGAGCTAGACCGCGCCTCCATCTGTGACTTCCTTGACTACATATGGTCCCAACCAATGCATCCGGAGTTTTCTATGGAATTTCTCAAACTTGCTGTCATACAGCTATACTAAATCATTTTCTTTGAACATGTACAACTTGATATGGTGATCATGCCAAGCCTTTTCGCGTTGCTTCTATACCTGCTAATGGAATCCCACTAGAAACCATTCCTCCTCTAGTTATTCCAGTTGCGTGAGCCATTCTTCCAGCGCTTCTTGGTCTTCCATGCCTGTCATCGCTACTATTCGCAAACTGGGTACAATGTATTCCATTTGCATGACGGCTTCCATGTCGTAGACTAACCAGAAAGGTGTCTGACCCGTCAATTTCTTACACGTGGTTCGGTATGCCCATAGCACAGCCGGTATGCACAAATCCCAATTTTTTCGTTGCGCATTATAGACCTTGGTCAATGTAGTCTCTAAAATCTTGTTGAAAGCTTCGACTATCCCATTCGCTTGTGGGTGATACGATGTACTTTGCTGATGATATACCTGGAATTCCTCAGTGAGTGCGCTGATAGTTTCAATTAGGAAGTGTGTTCTGCGGTCGCTCATTATAACTTTCGGGTGTCCAAACCATGTCAACATATTTTTGAACAAAAATTTCGCAGCTATAGCGGCAATGCAGTCCTTAATCGGTTGTGCTTCCACCCATCGAGTCAAGTATTCTATCATGGTGATGATATAGCGTGCACCCATCTTTCCTTGAGGTGTGATAGGCCCCACAAAGTTTATCGCCCATTTTTTGAACGATTTTAGCGTCATCTGTCAATTGAGTGGCATTTCATCCCTCCGCAATGGTTTCCCAGTCCATTGACACACGTTGTAGGCCCGACATTGTGCTTTTGAATCTTGATGTAGAGTTGGCCACCATAGTCCGACGTGAAGAATCTTTTGTGTTATCGTCCATCCTGCATAATGTTCTCTTGAAACCCCTCCATTTGCTTCTATGAGGATCTGTCCTCTTTCAAATTTAGGTACATATCTGCATAATATTTCATTAGTTCCCATTTTTTAAAGGTTCCCTGCAATAAAAATAAAGTCTGCCACGCGTATCACCAATTCTTTCTTCTACTAAACTGAATATCCTTGTAGCGCGGTCCCTGTGGTTAAGAAGTAGATTATATCCTCAAAGTGGCCATCCGCAATGTGCACTACATAGAGTTGTGCATCGAGTAGTCCTTCCTCCAAATTTGTTGGTTCCTCACCGTTCTCAGTTCGCGATAGGTGATCTATACCTGTGTTTACGCATCCTGGCTTCACGATGACCTCGAAGTCATATTCTTGAAATAGTAACAACAATCTACAAATACAGCCCCCCAACACAGGCTTATTCACTAAGTATTTCAACGCAGAATGATCAATATACATCTTAAAGTGTCCTCTGAGTAGATAGTGGTGGTATTTCTGGAGTGCATATACCATCACCAACCCCTCACACTCAGTAGTGGAGTAGTTCTTTTCAGCTTTGGACAATCGTCAACTTGCAAATGCATCGAGTGATCAATTCCTTTTGCTACTTCTTGCATGAGTACAGCACCCAGCGCGATACACGATGCATCAACATGGACATGAAATTCAATGTCCCATTTTGGGAAAACCAAAATGGGAGCGGATGCCATTTTTTCCTTGAGAATCTCTAGACTTTTCTTACACTCATCATTCCAACAATATGTAGCATCTTTTTTCAACAATTGTTCCATTGGTGCCATGATTTGTGCATAGCCCTTAATAAACTTGCGATAGTAGCCAATGTGTCCCAACGTGGTGCGGAGTTGTTTGACACTGCGTGGCGCTTATAGATTGAGTATGATAGCAATCTTCGCTGAGTCCACCATTAGGCCTTGTCTATAGACCACATGGCCGAGAAAGTTTCCAAAGGGGACGAGGAAAGTGCACTTCTTGAGATTTAGCGCAATCTGGTGCCGTCGGCAAGTATCTAGCATCAATCGTAAGCTTGCAATATGTTTCTTGACTAGCCCAAATGCAATCCAATCCTCAAAATAAACTTCCATAAACTTATGGATGAATTCCTTGAACGCGGCCACTACTACGTGTGAAAAGATCGTTGGGGCATTAGTTAACCCAAAGGGCATAATAGTGTACTAAAAACATCCCCATTCGGTCACGAAGGTGGTCTTACTTCCATCTTCCGGTGCAATCTTGATATGATGGTACTCTAAGAACCCATTCGTAAATGAATATGCCTCCTATCCACCAAAATTCTCCAGAGCTTCATCTGTAAACGACTTTGGGAACGAGTCATGAACACAGGCGTCATTTAGTTTTTGGAGGTCCACGCAAATTCAAATTTTTCCCTTCTATTTTTTCTCCTGAACTATCATAGGACTCACCCAATCATATTCTTCCACAGGTTCAATAATTCCTGCTGCAACTATTTTGTCCAATTCTTCACAGACCTTTTCCTTATACCTTGGATTTAACTAATAGGGATGCTGCTTGACTGGCTTCGCATCCGGTTTCAGAGTTATCTTCATCATCCCTAGATCGCCGAGGATCCCTTTTAACTCATTTATTTTGGTTGGGAATAAGTCTTGATATTCACGGAATAATTCAACGACCTTATTCACTATGGCATTGTCCCAATAGTCCCCAAGCATTGCGTACTTCGGCTCCTCCTCTATACCAATGTTTACTTGTTTTGTTTTCAATGGCACGGTGATGTTAGGGTCCTTGATCGCTGGTCCGCGAACCTCGTGACTCCCCTCTATTTTCATAATATTGATATTTTTGGGGTCATCATCATCATCTTCTCCCTGCACGTTGTAACATTCTAAGGCCTAGCTCAACTGATGCGACCACTCTGGTTGCACTATTTCTTCTGGTTCTAGGGGTATTTTAAAAATGGCGTCCTTCACAACTTGCAACACATCATCAACAATATCCATCCATTGGTCCTAAAATAAGAACATTAATAGGAATTCTTCACGCAAGATATCCCATTCGCCTGTACCATGTCAGAGTTCTGTTTCAGTATACCAGTTCCTTGGGATGACATCCAGGGTATGATAAAATAAGTGTACCCACTCCGGCTGGGGTTCTTCTCCATTGGGGTCCGTTTGGTGAGGTGCATGCATGGGTCATCACGTCCATCACATTTCTCAATTATTCGTAGTTCCAGCTTCCCAAACCTTATCTGCATCATCCACCTGCAAGTGCGCCAGTCTTCAAAGGTTCCTTCATGTGTTCCCCACCAATGTGTAGGCGTTGCGCACAACACCCATTTTAATGCATCGAACCTCTGGTGCTTTGGTACCGCACTTTAAAATTTGTTCAAGAATTCGTCTGCCACTGTCAACCCATCATACATTAGTAGATCTCGATCCTGAACTGATACGCAACGTAGTGATTTAGTCATCATATTATAGTTTAGCATTGTTACCTGGCTCAACTGATTATGCCAGTGTTCGTCTTCTTCTTCTGAATCTGAGGAATCTGCGTGCACCCATGGTATCCACCCCTCCACAGTTAGATTTACCTAATCCTGATCTCACATAGTTATTTTGTAGATATAATCCAAGTCATCATCACTTCCATCATCACGTACAGGTTCAGTGTAGCACGCTCCTTCAGCTGGATCTAGCGGGATAACTACGCGTAGGGACATTTTCTCAAATATCATCTTCCGCTTCTTTAAGTTGATGACTCCATTCATATCTGTGGCCCAGTCTATTCCTAACAATGTGGGGTAAGGGTTACTGTCATCCACAATTTCTATTACCTCAAAATCTGTTTGTGTGCTCACGCCTTCAATGTCCACTATGACTCCTTGCAATCTCCCCATGGGAAAGATCTTTTGTTGGTTCGCCATCCGTAATTGAATAGGAGACCATTGTAATGCAGGCCTGCCCATGCATTCCCATGTCTGTTTAGGTAGCACATTCGCATCCAAACCTAAGTCCAGGATGACCTGATCCATCTCAAAGTCACCAATCTGTGTTGTCAATCGCATTTCCTGCCCAATGCGCAAAGCATGCTTTCCTAGTTTTTGGACCACACGCGGTTCGCTTGACCCTACGCACCTAGTTATTAGCTCTTGTAATCCCTTAACTGCTTTATTGTCCCGTAGCAGCTTTATGCATGTCTCTAAAAAGGTAGTTAGCATAGAGGGATCCATTTCTGGCTTGGGTTGATCCTTACTACCTGAAGTAGAGACTTCCGCAAAGCTCTTCTTAGCTTCCATAAACGTGTCCTTTGCATGTTCCAAGTCGAACTCAGGTTTCTTTGTAGGGGCCTTGTGAACCCATGTATTTTCTTCAGGTTGTTTCCCTTTATCTTCCCCTGTGGCGGTGCCACTTCTGAGCATCATGTTCATGTTGGGGTCTTCTTTGCGCGGTTCGGACCTCATCATTTGGACGTTCTGCGTTGGTGTAGGCTGTGCTACCCTTTTCTCGCATATCTGTGCTATTAGTGTGGGACAATCTATCATTTCGTGATTGAACTGCTCACAGTATGGACATGATATTCTAGTTGGGTTGGTACAATCACGCGCGTAGTGCCTAGGTCCTCCACAATTGTAGCAGATTAACTGTCCACGGCCTCGTCCAGGTCCCATTCCTCCTCGTCCTCGTCCTCACCCCTGGAACCCACCGTGCACTATTTCTGCAGCTGGATCCTGACCTCGCACCTTAGTCTGCATCTTGTAGGTAGGTGTTCAATCCATCAACAATTCATAACTCTGACAGTCTCATTCATCGTGTGCCACTGATCTACAAAAATTGCAAAATAGCTGCTAGGGGGTATATGTAAACTTCTGCAATAGATGATAGTTATCCATTGTGTGCTTCCCTCCCACCTGACAGATCGTGTACCAGGGCATGGGCACTACACTGGGTCCTTCCTGCGCCTCCGATCTCAACGACATTGGCCCTACCCTTGCCAAATAGTTCGCGAATACCAGACAATGATCCTTATCGTGGCCCTGGCTTCTACATTTTATGCACCTCACTTCATCTCGTGCTTCTGGATGGGGCACCCTATCCTATTTCAAATTCTACATCTCCAAGCATATGTTTTGTATTTGCACGTGGATTTGTTGAACTCCCAACCCAGGATCCTGTATTGGAGTTTCATGCAACCTCATCACTATCTCTAATGCTTCAACCTAGCGTCGTCCTCAGATGTGGTGTCAAAGACGCCACAAACCACACACGGTGCTGCACATCCGTCAGCATCATGTTAGCCTCACAGATCATACTCGTCAGTCTCTGATCCAAATCCCAAGGGGTTTCACATAGCATCATCACGATCTCCTTGAACTCGATGATCGACTGCATCTCTGATTTCGGCTGGCTAAATTCTTTGTTTAATGCATCTTAGATCTCTACTATTCCCGCATTTGGAAAATCGTTAGAGTGCTTTATATGCCACATCAATGTGTGATCCTACAGCACACTTACCAAAGTAGCCCTTTTGATGTTACTATCCATAACGTCTTGGGCTTCCCATACTGCCTTTACCACAAACCAAAACTGATATGATTCCTCATTTCCTACGCCTCTAAATACGAGCAACTTGATTGCACTCACCATTCCAACCCTTGGAGGTGGTGGAGGTGGGGTAGGTGACGATGGGGTGGATGTAGGTGAAGTGGGTGATGGCATGGATGGAGGTGGTAACAGTGGAATGCGCTGCTTTATCAACTGGACCGCGCTTCTTAGAGAGAACCCAGCAAGCTCCTCCTCACTTCCTTACAACAATGAAATTAGGGGACTGTTCTCTATTCCTTCGATCCCTTGATAGCCTCTTCCGCTCCGCGTTACCCCAGACATCAATGGATTCATATAACCTGTTTTTCACATAATAGCAAATTAATCCAGGTATTCAATGATTTGATGTACTTACCCCACGGTCCCTTGAGAAAACATCTTTCCGCTTCGCTGTAACTCACAGTTGTGTCTATCGCAAATTCAGTGATAAACCCTCCTATTATCTGATCCAGCCAATGATATATCGCCCGTGCAATTTTATCTTCAAATTCCTCTAGCTTGCGCACCAACTCTGGAGTCTACACTATCGAGTGATCAAGCTTACACCTTCCCAGACTATCAGTTAGCCTCGTAATCCACTCATACAATTCTAACGAGAAGGTCGGGAGGAAGATCTCATGGATTTTCATATATATGTAGCGATCCATCCACCTCTTTTCAGATAATTGTGGGTTTTTGTTTTCCTATACCACGAACTCATGCAGCTTCTGATCCAACCAATCTTCAATCTCTTTCTTCATAGGGTTCCAGCATTCCAACATCAGACATCCCTTAGGCAGATCCCGGTCCTGAAAACGGAACCATTTGTTGGCTTGATGGGGCCTAACCTAGGTTCGGACATGTTTTAGCTAAACAAATCCCACACTACCGGCCCTTTCGGCAACAATCCGCGGAGCGCAAACTGAAGTCTCACTCGAGGTAGTATGGGAGGGTGTTGAAAACCAGGTTTCCGCACCCTAGGGATGTCTTGATGGGGACTAGAAGGGTCGCAAACCGATCTGTGCACTCGTGCTACTCTGCTCAGCTGTCAGGCCTTAGCGTAGCTTGGCAATGAGGAACTTCTTAGATTCTTATTATTATCATGGTTATTATAGATCGGATCTAATTCTTAAGGTCTTTAATCAATCATTCAATAGTTATAACCAATGTGCACACCCATAAATCTTACAGATTTGCATAAACTCATAATATAAGCATAAACATATAGATCTGCGATACAACACACAATAATTCCATAACAATTTATCTTTTATTAACTTTGATCCAGTACATTCCAATTCCACCCTGCGCACTCAGCTACAGGGGTCTGTGCACACAGTTGCAGACTCTACTAGGCCTCTGTCCACACAACTGCAGAGCCTCTATCTATCTACTAACACCCACGACTCAGACTTACAGACTCAGAGTGAATATTGCAATTACAAACCCATAATACATCATATCTTCCCCCAAAAATCTACCTTCTACCCTTAGAGCCTCGCTCTATTTATACATTCCCATGATCCGCGGACCATGGGCAGGCCGACTTACTTTCTATTATTTTACATTATTTTCGAGCGAACAACCCTTTGACTCGACCTATTACAGTTCGCACTCCGCACACTTTGCAGAACTTTTACAATATCATTACCCTAAATTATGGGCTTTAAGCCCCAAAACCATTACGTGGGGCCTCCACTACCCAACAAGGTTATTTTTCTTCCATTGGATTATGATCTTGTTTGATGTTTTCCTTCAAGGAGAGAGATAGAATATTAGCCTAGTTTAAAATGATACCTTCAACTTCTACGAAGTACATCAATGGAACCCATCCTTCATACAAGGTATCTGCATTGGATTGACCATATAGCTTCCATAACATGACAACCACTATATGGAAGAGATTCCTTAGTGTGAAAAATCCACAATTGCAATAAACTGGAAACTATTCTTCTAATTGATCCAATTTATTGTCTTTTTTTAATTAATTTAATGGAAAATAATGAATAGCTTGCTATTACAATCATCACAAATAAAAATAAACAATGTGGAAACAAAATGGAACTAAGAAAAAATGCACACACATAAAAGTGACACCAAATTTTATACTAACGTCCCCGGAAAAATCTTGAAGGGAAAACCGGTGCAATAGATGAGGGTTTATATATTATTATCTTTAGTAAATTAGAGAGTACATAGATCTGCTTGCCAAAACTCTGGTAAATCTCTGGAAAAATTTCTCCACTACTCCAAATGGAATATCGACTTTGAGACCCTTTGTTTCCCTTGCAAAATAAAACCTAACCTCCTCCATTAAATGTGCACATAAAATGTTTTTGCAAGAAATATGCACTAGCTAAAAACTAAGATATGTTGATCCTACACTGCTTTGGTGATCCTACACTCACAAAATACAACTCTCTTTTTCCTCTGGATCTGCTCTCAGAAACTGGAAAAGTGATCTGCTACCCAGATATGTGTACTAGAGAAATCACACAACCTTCCTACTGGTAAATTTGACCTCTGCAAATTTCAAAGGAAATCTCCCCTAGAAACCCTCTCTCTATTTTTTGTTGATCCTCTCACAGAAGCTCTGTTGGCTCGAACTCTTCCCTCGCTGATCCGGATTTAGACAGGAACGCAATAGATTACAGAGATAACCATAAATACAGAGATGCGATAACCATAAATACAGAGATGCAGCGGAAATAATACTTCATTTCATTACTGTAAAATACTGAAATATGCTTACAACCAGAAATGGCAATAAACTAGCTAGGGCGATGGTAGCTTATCTCTGAGAAGAGATGTGCGGCTACATGCCTCTGAACTGTTCCGAACTGTGTTACAATGAGGCTCGAAGGCCTATTTATTGTTGAGAAACAATGGAAAACCCTTCACATTCCAATACCTAACCCTAGAAGATGAAACGCCAAATTGTGGGCCCCGTTTGGGTAAATTGGTACATCAATTTCCCGGGGTCGTAACTTTGGCATACGATCTCCGTTTGACGCGCACGATAGCTCGTTAGAAAGATCTATCCGAGTACTACCACTTTGGGAGGCAACATCGGTCCATGGACCCATGTTGCCCCAGATTCCCAAAAAAACGTCGTTTAAGGCCTCAAAACAGCTCCGGAAGTTCAGGACCCGAAAAACTGCTAAAAATAGTAAACTGTGATACAATTTAGGAAACTGAAAAGACTGAAAGAGATAGTTGTGGGGGTCCAAATGGGTTGGTGGGTGGCCACCAACATCCACCTGGATCATTCCTCCCCCCTTAGGAAGCAATGGTCCCCATTGCGTTGAGTTCCTCCTTGAGATGAGGAAGCTTCTGCTGAGCTGGGTCTCTGGTGAGCTGTTCTGCACTCTCTGATGTGACCAGAAATGGTGGGAAGCATGGTCGACGACGGTCCACATTGAACACTCGGTGCAAGCCAAGGAATGGAGGAATGTTGTGCTTCGAAGCATTGTTGCCCGTAGCCTTGGTACTGGTGTAAGGACCATGTCGGAGTTGTCTGAGTTTCTGATGGGTTCTGGTAAGGCGTTCTTTCTGTCAATGCAACCAGACTTTGTTGCCCACCTGAAACTTGTGTGGTACCCATGTGGGTGAGGAGAAGTTGTTCCTGTGTTTTGTCATGACCGTATCCCTTTGCTGCTGCTGCTGCATGGAGGAACCCTTTGCAGGGGTCATGGATGTAGCAACGATCTTCCCCTTATTTTGGGAGTGAACTAGACAAATGAATTTCCTGGTCTGTGATATGAGCTTGCTACCTTTCTTGGTAGTGATCAAAGATGTGGCGATAGGTGGGGCTACCTCCGGTATCCTGTATAATGAATTATTCAAAGAAATAATGACAGCACGAGGCCTTGACTCATACACAGCATGTCGCCTCCACAAGTATGGCTGGCCTAATAATACATCACAAACATCCAGAGGTGTAACATCACACAATACCTCGTCTGTGAAGGGTTTGATGCTGTAGGGAAGGCGGCACTGCTGGCGAACTTTCAGATCTCGTCCTTCATGAAGCCACCCGATACTGTACGGCTGTGGGTGTGGTGTAGTCGGTAGGCCCAACCGCTTCACGACCTCTGCTGAAACGAGGTTCTTCTGGCTACCACTGTCGATAATGAATCGCAGCGGTGAACCCTTCACCCACATCTGTGAGTGGAAAAGACGCTCCCCCTCCTCTGGATCTTCGGGCTCATTTTTCTTGATCTTGGCGGTGGCAACAGTGGCGCTGGGATTCGCATCAATGATCTGCTTCCCTTTGCCATTCCCCTTGTCGAGTTCTGGCTCAGGGTTGGAACATGCATCTGATTCGGAAGCCTTCAACTCAGCCACCAGCGACTGCTTGGTCTAACACTCACTTGTGTTATGAGTGGGACTCTTGTGGAACTCACACCACTTTCCTGTGTCCTTCTTCGGCTTCGTGGTGTTGTTCTTTTCTTGCGGCTTCGACGGGTTGTCTTGGGTCACCCCGCCTTGGCTTTGTCCTTTGGGCTTCGGATTTGCAGATCCAAAGTCTCGCTTCTTCTGTTTGAACTTTTGCTCGATTTTGACAGCGTATCGGTATGCTGTGCCGAGTGAGGAGATGTTCAAGAACACCATCTCTTCCTGGATGTATTTGTGCAGGCAACCACGGTATTTGAGTACCAGATGTAGCTCAGAATCTTTGATACCCAACTGTGTGCGAAGGGTATGAAAAATGTTTGTGAACTCCGGCACATCTTGGTCTCGTCCCTGCCGCAGTGTGGTCCATTTGATGTATTTGTCCTCATAGCTTCCGACAGGGTAGTACTGCTCCTTGATGGCATCCCGGAAGTCATTCCAAGTGGGTGCGGCTGAAAATAGTGAGCCTGTACTTTCATCCTTCTGCTCGCAGTAGGTTTCCCACCAGTCCTTGACGTGGGGGGCTGCTTTGAGAAGAGCGAAAACAATCTTTTCCCGACCTGAAAATTCGTGAACAGAAAAATACCCATCTAGCAGATTTAACCATTTATCTACGGCATCTGCGTCTATTTGACCCTCGAAGATGGGGATTTCAAAATTAACTTGTACCTTGAAGGGTGTGGCATTTCCAGAGTCGTTGTTGGAAGCCGATGCGTCGCCTCTGGGTAGCCACTGAAGAATCTGCGCAAAGCTATCCATCATCGCGTTCCTTTGCCGCTCGAGTGCTTCTTCGAGCAAGATTTTGATAGGATCTCCTGCTCCCTCGTCTTTCTTCTCATCCGCCATGGGAGGCCGTCGGGATTTTCGAGGCTGGTCTTGCAAAGGTTCGACCAGTTCAAGCCCTAACTCCTTATATCCCGACCTCGTTGGGGACATGCAAAGAAAAACAGAGAAAAAGCAGACCGCTCTGATACCACTGATCCGGATTTAGACAGGAACGCAATAGATTACAGAGATAACCATAAATACAGAGATGCGATAACCATAAATACAGAGATGCAGCGGAAATAATACTTCATTTCATTACTGTAAAATACTGAAATATGCTTACAACCAGAAATGGCAATAAACTAGCTAGGGCGATGGTAGCTTATCTCTGAGAAGAGATGTGCGCCTACATGCCTCTGAACTGTTCCGAACTGTGTTACAATGAGGCTCGAAGGCCTATTTATTGTTGAGAAACAATGGAAAACCCTTCACATTCCAAAACCTAACCCTAGAAGATGAAACGCCAAATTGTGGGCCCCGTTTGGGTAAATTGGTACATCAATTTCCCGGGGTCGTAACTTTGGCATACGATCTCCGTTTGACGCGCACGATAGCTCGTTAGAAAGATCTATCCGAGTACTACCACTTTGGGAGGCAACATCGGTCCTTGGACCCATGTTGCCCCAGATTCCCAAAAAAACTTCGTTTAAGGCCTCAAAACGGCTCCGGAAGTTCAGGACCCGAAAAACTGCTAAAAATAGTAAACTGTGATACAATTTAGGAAACTGAAAAGACTGAAAGAGATAGTTGTGGGGGTCCAAATTGGTTGGTGGGTGGCCACCAACATCCACCTGGATCACTCGCTAAATCACTACACACTAAGAAATTCAAATTGACCTTCTTTCTTGCTCCTTTTATGTGTCTTCTCCAAGCCACATCGACTTACTCTTATAATATTTTGTTGGAGCATCAATGGCCAATATCTATGTAATAAAAGTTAAAAAAGGAAAAATAATAACCATGGTTAATGTGACCCTTATTCCAAGCTTAATGTTGGGAAAAATCCTAGTGATGGGGACCATTTATGGTTTTTTAATGGCTAAGGAAATTGTTAAGGCTTTGGAAAGGCAAACTGAAATTTTTGGAACATTTATTTATGAAAAATAATGGAAATTAGTAGAAAAGGGAGGTGAAAGGTCACAGGTTTCATGTGAGGAGGAAATTGAAGGACAATAATGGAAAATGAAGAAAATACAGGCCTCATTCATAAAAAGTCTTTTGAGGACCAGTTGGTAACCTTTTTTTAGTTCATTTTTAGAGCTCTCTCATTACTCTCTCTCTCTCTCTCTCATATTGTTTCATACATTGAGTTTTCTTGGAGCACTCTTAGAGGATGTGGCATACTTGTATTTTGGAGCAAGAAGGAAAAAGGAATAGTAGGAAAGCACAAGAGGACATCGGGATCAACAGTTATAGCGGTATTTTCTTGCAAGTACCAAGTTTCATGTATGTTTTACTCACTATTTTTGTCATGCATGGCATATGCATGTGGTTTGTTGGTTGTGATCTGTCGTTGGAATGGAGGATGGTCAGGATTAACAGTGGATTTCCTAGCCTTGTCATTTCCTGGATAGTCGTGAAGATTATGAGATTATTTTCATTGTTTTGTTTTGGTTGGTTCTCATGTTTCCTCAGCTTGGATTGAGTTATTAGTCCTACAGCCTTGGTTAGACAAATGCTCTGGAGTCCTGTAACAACTTGTTTTGAGTTACTAGTCCTGTAGCCTTGGTTGGACAAATTCTCTGGAGCCCTTGGTGGTTGAGTTACTAGTCTTGGAACCTTGGTTGGACAAATTCTCTGGAGCCTAATAAAAGTTGTGGGTTGAGTTACTAGTTCTGGAGCCTTCGTTGGACAAATGGTCTAGAGCCCTGGAAAGCTCGGATTGAGATCGATCTAATGATCGTTCTATGATGTCCGACCATGAGGTGGAAAAACTGTTTGATGGATTGATGTTGTTGGCCTCTAGAAGCCCTGGATGGTTTTGGATTGATGTGTTTTATGAGATCCCACATTCATGCTTGGAATTATAGATTTATTCAAATCTAACTCTGATACCATGTAGATTTCCCTGTAGATTCACATCTCATGTAATTTCCTAAAACATAGGACAAGAATATACTCTACTCTTTATATCAAAAATCAATGATCGACGAAAACAATAATTTTCAAGAGGAATGACATCAATGGCACATAACACAATATTTATCCTGGGAAATCCACTGCTCAAAACCCCTACTATGCATTAATCAAAAATGTAAGTGAAAATACAAATTTTGTTCTCACTAGAATAATTCCTACACAAGTATACTCACAAGCTAGCTCAAGCCAAAACTTAGCCTATTCTGCTGCTCAACAAGCCCCTATTTCCTTGCACCCTTGGTCAAAGAATTTGGATTAATACAATATGCTCTGCTTAACCTTGAGCTTAACCTGCACAAGTATTCCCTATCCTCCTCCTGATGACTTCCTTTGGCCAATACTTAGCCAAATTTCCAAGCCTCCAAGCTTCTAATTATTTTCAAAATTCTTAGGAGAATTAGCCCATATTTAAATGGAATTTCCTCATCCATAACTGCGCAATCCAAAATTAAGTCCTCCTTTGATTGCATGCATGATATTTACAACTCAGTAAATCATACAACTGATAGTACATTGTCTCTGCACTCTAGTCTCAACTAGTTCATTCTCTTAGCTGACATGCATGAGTTTCTAATGAGGGAATCTTCAGTTAACTGGAGTAACACTTGTAGATGGTCCAATACAAAACTGACTATTAATCCTCTATTAGTTCCTCAAACAGTTTCATGGAACTAATTTAACTGAACATAACTCAATAAACTGAGTTATCTAATTACAAATCACAATTAAACTCTTCCTAGAACCCTAAAACTAAGGGAGAATATATACATGACTTCCAAAAGACTTCCAACTCGAAATTCCTAAGTTAACTAAGTCAACTTAACTTAGTTAACTATTACAAGTTGCTATGAGAAAAGAATTACAATTTTAATTCACAATTTAATTCAAGGACAAATTAAATTGGAATTTCTGGATTCTATTTTTAACATTTCTTGTTGCTATTTTCAACACTCCCTCTCAACAAGAAATGAATTCAACTCGATCCCGATCCTGAACCTTTGGAATGTTCTGCATGCAACACTTCTCTTTATTGTTGTTGCTACAACAACTCCAGAAACAAAAAACAAAAAAACATCCAACCTAAATCAATATGATGCATCTGTCATTAGGGGAATTTTGAGGTCTAAAATGGGCCTCCTAAGGAAATTATAAAATAATAGTAGAAATAACAAGATAAGATTAGATTACATCATCAAATTTTAGAGGGAAAATAAATAAATAAATAATAAAATAACTATTTTTTTCAACTCGTATTTTAAACTTATCTCCCTACGGGTTTACTCAAATTTCGAGCAGAAACACTCGTTGGGTGAAGAAATTGATTCCTCATCCAAGGAGTACCCATGTTGCATACTTTTGATGGACCTTGCTACACAAAAAAATGAGAACTACATGAAAAATGTGATTGCAATCATGTATTTTCATGTATTTCTCATTTTTCATGTAGTAGGGTCCATCGAAAGTATGCAACATGGGTACTCCTTGGATGAGGAATTAAATTTTTCATCCAACAAGTACTCCCTCTCAAAATTTGATTAAAACCTTAGGGAGACAAGTTGAAAATACGAGTTGAAAAAATAGTTTTATTATTTTATTATTTTTTAATCTTTTTACTTTTTTACTCCAAAAATGGTGAATCATCCCCCATGGTTGACATCATCATCTTGAATCCTAATGGTTCTTATAAAGTTTATTTTTGTTGTACATTTTTCTTAGGAGGCCCATTTTAGACTTCAAAATTCCCATAATGCATCTAAGTCTCTGATTGTTATTGCCTCTGTCAACTAAAAACTATGTGCTTCTATTGACTCTGCATTTCCATACTATTTTCAACCATTCTTCATGATCCTCAGTATCTGACTTCTCTAGCCTCTGTCACTCTGATCTATGACTACATCAATCCCACCAATTCCTCCCTCTACTATGTACTTTGGGCTCCAGTAGCAAGGTACGATCCATGAGATAAAACCTCTCAATAGACCCTACCCAGTTTCAACCCTCTTGGGACTATCACTTCACATCACCCCACCTCACACCTGGAGGTATGGCTATATGTAATCCCTCTTCCCACTTGGCTTGAAATTTCCCCTACTAGAGTTCTCTATATGAGTGGATGCCTCCGCTCAGTCTCCTCTCAGCTTCTTTAGTTGTGGCTGCTCCACAACTTCCTGATGTTGCTTTTGAGGCTTCTTCTGGGCCTGCATGTTGAGAGGTAATTTACTCTCCCTATCAACCACCAAGTCTCTAACCTTTTCCTTGCTCCTCAAGGCTTTGCATGCATCTTGGACCTCAATTGCATACAGATTCTTGGCTAGCACACCAATCTGTTTCATCTGTCCCGTTGTCATGAAATTTTCTCGAAAAAGAAGCTTATTTTAAATTGGCGATGTCTCCTTCATCTGAACTCCGATTCATAAGATTGTTTTTTTTAATTTGGGTATTTTTTCCCAAGGAATACATATATGTTTTTTTTTTTTTTTTCAAAAAAAAAATCATATCTTCTCTACAAATGCGCCACCCAAAAAAAAATCATGCTTCTCCATCTGCCCACTAGCAGCCTTCTAACTCCATTAAGAAGTTTGTGCATAGGGTCTTCTAGATCTTCCCTAAACTAGAGCTCCATCAATCTTCAAGGACAAATTCTAATTCTTCTCTTCTATATTGTCTTTAGCTCTGATACCATGTAGATTTCCCTGTAGATTCCCAACTCATGTAATTTCATAAAACATAAGACAAGAATCTACTCTACTCTTTACAATAGAAACCAATGATGATATATATTGGATATAGAGGTGAGAACCTGTGTTCTGCACGGAAGAGCTCTGCCATGGATCCGCGATCTCCCAGCTTCATAACCGTCTTTTCTTCACAGTTTTGCTGGGAAGACTGGGCATCTGGCTCGGTTTTGGGGGCTTTGTTAACCTACGCTGCGGGAAAGGAAAAGGATGGGGCCGAGCTAGAGGCCGTCAAGAAACCCTTGGGGTTTCGGCAACCCACAAACAATCCAGGGAATATCGATGCCGCGGGAGACACAAAACAACAGATCTGCATTTCGAGTCGCAGCCCGTCCATCAAGATCTTTCTCCGCCTCAGAAATCGGAAACACCAGAATGGCTGGGCCATCGGACTTTATACTGACGGGGCCGATCACAATAACCTCGTTCTTGGACTCGCTCGACAAGAAGGGTTTCGGAAGCAGATCTCTGATGCCCTGTTTAGGCTGTTTACCGCGGCTACCAATGTCGACTCTCGGCAAATCAAGAAGGGGAGATCCCTAGACACAGATCGACGCCCTTATGTAACTGGGGATTTAGATTTTGGGCTAAGGACAGAGCTATGCTCTGGATCTAAAGCGAAAACTGTTTTAGAGCACTCCTCTCGCAGATCAGGGCTGATCCACAGTCATGCCGTTTTGAACAGGACAGAGATCGGCCGTAACCGAATAGGGCCGAAAGGACTCATAAGGATGGAGGAATGGGTAGCCGGGAAACAGAGTCTGCCAAATACAAAGAGCACCCCGGATCCTGGTACGGCCACAAGAGCAGAAGCCACCAAAGGCCCTAATGTGGGAAGAGAGGTTTGCCAGTATGGATCCCAAGACCAGATCGCAAATTCTAGTTTCGCTGAATTAATTCCTCAGAGACTACAAATTTTCCTCAGAACACCAAAAGGGAATTCAGCCTTAATCTGGATTACAGCAACAGATAGGGTTATAGATCTGAAAAATATCATAGCCAAACAAATTGGCTACCCTGCTGGCTTTCAACACCTAATTACAGGGGGCAGAACACTACAGGACCAAAAATCCTTGAAGGATTACAATATCAAATCAGGATCCACTGTCATTCTCAATATGAGACTTCGCGGAGGTGCAGCAACCAGCAAATCTACAGGGGGCAGTGGATACAAAACCAACCCAGAGCATCAACAACACAACAATGAAGGAACATCTTACAAGAATATTTTACAGAGGGGAAAACCTCTTCCTACTGTTCCTAAGCAGACCGAAACCGATCCAAGCCCGTATATAGTGGAGCAACTGCAGCACACACCAGAACTAACAATAGATATAGAAGAAGCAGAAAAGGTACGTGACAGCTATGAAAAGCATGCCATAATATGTCGTTTTAATGGTTTTTGGCCCAAACCCATGGAACTGTATCGTTGGATATTCTCAAAATGGTCCCTGGAAAGTGAGATCCATCTCTGCTCTAAGGGGTTTTTTATAGTTAAACTCCCGTCACCAGAAATCAGAGATGCGGTGTTTCAGAACGGACCATGGTTCTGGGGATCCTCGGGTCTCTTTATCACTCCATGGTTCCCAGATTTTGATGCAAACAGTTATGTTGTTTCTAGGATGCCTGTATGGGTACGTCTCCATAACCTCCCTATCCATTTCTGGGATCTAAAGATACTTGCATGCATAGGTAATTCTATTGGCAGATTTATCAAAATGGATACACAAAGAACTGACGAAGGAATATATACTTTCGCACGTATTTGTGTAGAAGTAGACCTGAGCAAAGGGCTACCGGAAAATATTATACTAAAACATAAGGACCTCAGCTGGCTTCAGTCATTAGACTATGAAAACACAGCTTTCAGGTGCAGAGTATGTCGGCAAACTGGACACTTGCAGAATGCATGCCCAGAATATAAAAAGAACAGTGGGCGGAAGAAGAAAACAGGCAACCATAAAAAAGGATGGAACTTCCCTCCCCCAGATCCGGAAGAGGAGGAAGACAAAGAAGACGATGAATCCACCCCAAACGAATGCAATCAAACAGAAACCCAAAAGACATCTCCTCAAGAGCCTATGGAATCCCAAACGGGGAAGAATACAAATACAATGGAAAACAGTGGAATAAAAAGGCAGCATACACCAGATACCTCTGATTCAGATAAAGAAATTTCTCGACCCGACGAAGACAATCCACTTCAACTTGTACCCATAATTCCGTCCCAAGGAGAATGGCGAAAAGTTGAGAAGAAAAAGGGGAGGAAGACATGATCTTCCCCAATATAGAGGGATTTCCAGCTGTAGCTTTTACTCATAATTTTTTATTTTGGTCTTTCTATTTTTTGAGCTCACCTGTATGAGCTGTTTCAAGACTCCCTGCGTGGAGAACCTCTTCCAGACAGTTTTGAGAGGCAATCTGCCTCAATATGCATATTCTCTGCATCTACAGAATGTAATTTCTTTTGATTTAATAGAAATTACGACTTTTTCCACGGGAAAAAGAAACCAATGATCGATGAAAAAAATAATCAGTAAGAGGAAGAACATCAATGGCACATAACACAATATTTGTCCAAGGAAAGCCACAACTCAAAACCCCTACTATCTATATTGCATTAATAAAAAATCTGAGTGAAAATACAAAGTTTTTTCTCACTAGAACAATTCATGCACAAGTATAATCAACTCTCTGCTCATAAGCTAGCTCAAGCCAAACTTTAGCCTATTATGCTGCTCTCCAAGCCCCTATTTCCTTTCTCCCTTGGTCAAAGAATTTGAATGAATACAATATGTTGTGCTCAACCTTGAGCTTGACCTATACAAGTATTTCCTATCCTTCGCCTAATGACTTCCTTTGCAATACTTAGCCAAATTTCCAAGCCTCCAAGCTTCTAATTCTTTTCACAATTTCTAAGAGAATTAGGTCGTATTTAAAGGGAATCCTCATCCATAACTGAAGAATCCAAAATTAGTTCCTTTTCTTATTGCATTCATGATATTTAAAACTCAATAAATCATACAATTGATAGTACGTTGTCCCTGCACTCTAGTCTCAACTAGGTGTTTCTCTGAGCTGACATGCATGAATTTCTGATGAGGGAATATTTAGTTAACTGGAGTAACACTTTTGGATGCACCAATGCACCAACTGACTACTAATCCTCTATTAGTTCTTCAAATAGTTTGGAACTAATTTAACTGAACATAATTCAGTAAATTGTGTTAACTAATTACAACTCACAATTAAACTCATCCTGGACCCCTAAAACTTAGGTAGAACATATACATGACTTCCAAAAGACTTCCGACTCAAAATTCACAAGTTAAATAAGTCAACTTAACTTAGTTAACTATTGCAAGGTCAAAGAGGAGGAGGAGCACTGGCTTAAAGAACTGGTTCTGAATCTGAAGGAAAGGTCCATTCCTCCTGCATTTGCCCATGCCAACTAGGAGATTAGGCTGGAGGAACTGGAGTTTATCAAGTGGAGATCGGCCTTGGATGAGCACTGTTTATTCTTTGATGGGGCCTCTAAAGGAAACCCTGGGGTTGCTGGCAGTGGTGGGGTTCTTCTGCGTCCTGGAGGTTCATCGAAATTGCGGTTCCATTAGGGTCTGGCTCTCGCACTGTGGCAGGGGCTGAATCTGGCGATTAATAGAAATATCCTCTCTCTCTCTCTGTCTTTGGAGATTCCAGACTTATCATCCAGGCGTTGACCTCTCATAAGACCCCCCATCAGGTTCATTTAGCCACTATTATCAAAAAAATCCGGCTCTTATTGCCCAAGTTCAGTAAAATCTCCTTCTTCCACATATTAAGGAATCTCAACTCTCAAGCTGATATGGAGGCCAATCTTGGCTCCCTCTGTAAACGGAGATCTCTGGTGGTCAATTCGATTGAATCTTCCTGTTCCATTCCTTAATGTTCCTGCTGATCGGACTTCCTTTCCTAATTGATCCTAGGGCTATCATTCTACTCCTCAGTACCCTGCTCTTCGGGATCTCACCTCATTGTATTATCAAACTATTTAAAACTGTGGTCTCAGGCCTGTTCTCATCTCCTGTTAGTCTTCCTTTCAATGGCCTCTGTTTCCTGTCGGCGCCCTATGTTTCAAGCGTCCACAAAGGACCTTCAAGATGCCAACTCAGTTCCAGTATTGACTTTTACTCTGCTCTCAAATCTGAAGCCCATTTACATCATTATCAAAGTTTCTCATCTCCGAAAGGCTGCAATCTCGACTTGTATATCTGTGTGATGCAAAAATTGGGCCCTGCGTTGGAGCTTCTCCTTTACAGTAGCAACATCTCCAAAGTAGAAGCGGATAATCACTACTTTCCACCAATCAATTGCATCGTTGCTCTTATGTATTGCACGAAGGAGGTCGCCACAAACATGAAATGCCCAGGGAAGTCTTCTGGCCCTTGTGCGATGCTTCGCCCATTGCCCTACAGCACCTCACTCAGCTTTGAGGGACATTCTCCTGTCAAAGTAGGCGAAGCGAACAACCCATTGAACCCGATCACTTGTCTGCCTGGTAATATCCCTAAAGTGAGGCGAACCTTTCTCGGTGATCTGTCTTCTGGTTTCTTTGACAGCAATTCCAAACAGCTATCCACGAGAATCTATCTCTGTCATTGCTGTAATGTAAGAGCATGCGGCAGCTAGTTTGCCGCCCTAAATAAAAATATCCGTTATTGTCAAAAAAAAACTATTACAAGCTTCTATGAGAAAAGAATTACAATTTTAATTCACACTTTAAATCAAGGACAAATTAAATTGGAATTTCTGGATTCTATTTTTAACATTTCTTGTTGCTATTTTCAGCAAGAATATGGCACAAGGGTGAATGGATAAAGAGATATTTAGCTCAACCATTCTACAGTTGGGTGGAACGTGGAAGTCCCATCTCGGTTTTTGATTTTGCATCATCAATATAATGTTATTTCTCGTTGTATTTCTGTAAGTATTACACTAGATTATATCTAGTCTATATGGTTGTGATTTCATGGGTATTTCTGTTGCTATTATGTTGGTTATGTATGTGTTTTATGACAGTAGCTATGTAATGTTCTTATCATGTTTTTAATTGTAAATTAATGGGCAATGTATCTATGACCTAATAGATGAAATAGAAGTTGATGTGTTGAGGCATCAATGTTACTTAGCGATTCTAGGCTAAGTATGAGACCCCTATGCTCAGATTTGTTATTTACACATGTAGATTACATATTCTTGATATGTTTGACAAAATTCCTGTCATGGCTAGTAGGGGTCCAATTAAGGTCTCACTCAAGTGATTACATTTATACTATTAGTTCCTTGTTATTTTACTGCTATGAAGATATGATTCAATTCTTGGCATTATCCTAGGCTCTGGGTTTGAAAAAGTGGCTCAAATCCTAGGGATGTTGGCACAACACTGTGCAAAAGAGTCCCTGGACGCTGGCTTGCAGGCCTGTGAGAGCGTCTAGAGGTCCATGGATGCTGGCATGCCCATAGCGTGAGAGCATCTACAGGTCAAGTGGTCTAAAACCTCAATGGGACCCAAAGGTTGGTTGGCAGAAAGGATGGATTGGCTCCTAATGCTAATGTTTAATTTTTGTATGGTGTGTTTCCTTCAGTTCCACTTCCTTCACATGACTTAGGAGGTCAAATCATATCATAGTGGCCTCTCGTTGCATGTTTACCCTGGCTGGTCAGTTGCTTGGGTAAATGTGGGAGGAGGGTGTTACAGAGTGGGATTAGCATGGTTCACCCCTTGGACTAGATGGGATGTGTGTTGGTCATGCATGCATTTCAGTTGCATGTGTGTCTCTTACACTTTCATTCCATGTGCTTGTTGCATTTGCATGATTTTGATCATGGTTGTAGTGATGTCGTCATGTGAAACTTGATGTTGTTATTGTGGAGTGCATCGTCGTGAGTGTATCACTGGTTACATGTTGTTATATGTCACTGCATGTATCATTTTGTATGCATGGTTACATTTTCGTATGTTTGGTTACATTCTTGTATGCTTGGTTGCATGTATCATCCTTATACATTTGGTTTCAAGTATTATTTGTTTATTCTTGATTACATGTTTTTATGCATGTGTACAGTTGGTTAAGCATTGCTTATGCATGTTAACATTTGCATGTGGTTAAGTGTACAATGATGTAGTGGTTGTCATCATGCATGAGGTCATAATGTGTATTGTTTTTAAGGTCATGCATTGATGACTGGACGCTAGTTAGAATGATCGGTGCATGGTCATATGCTTAGGTGTTATGTTTCTATATGTTGTCATGATTATGTTATACATGTATCACGTTGATTTATTGATCTTGCATACAAGGTATCCTCCCCGAGCTATATTAGGGTATGCTGGTTTATTTTGATTTGGTTTAGCTGACATTATATACCTTGCAAGAAGAAATATCAAATGGCTAGCAAGATGGTAGACTACAAAGACTCTCCCTATGAATTAGAAGAGTAGTATGGTGTTGGGAACTCTTTCGATTTGGAAAATACACTCAGAAGCTTAAAGGAATAAATAAGGAGTTGTAAGGTAAATAATGCAGAATCATGTAGGCACAAGAGAAGCTAGTAGAGGTAAATGCAGTGATACTTCAGAGCTTATCATATTTGCAGTGATAGGGACCACTTTAGATCAGACATGAGAAGGAGGACAAAACAAATGGGGCATATGGTAGTAGGTCGCATGGTGATCACAGGTCGAACAAAAATGACACAATTAGAGATGGAAGACTGTTGGACACTCCGGATAGGAGAAGGGATAGACACATGTACCATTCTAGTTCTGGTTCTGACAGGCATGATGATTGGTATCATTATCATTCGTACAGGAGGAGTGACAGGTTATACTTACTAGATGAGTTTAAGAAAGTAAAACCACCTAATTTTGATGGAAAGGTGAAGAAATCATAGGATGAAGAGGCATGGTTGCTTGGTATGAAGTTATTCAGGTTGCATGACTATTCAGAGAACATGAAAGCCAAATTAGTTACATTCAGTCTCAAAGGTAAATCAAACATTTGGTGGGAATATGTGAAGAATATCAAATATCATAGGTATACATGAGGAAGATTAGACTTGGAGTGAGCTTGAGCAGTTATTCAAGAAGAAGTATTTGTTAGAGAGATACTTTTTTGACATGGAAAAATAATTATGTGAGCTAAAAATGGGATCTATGACAAATGATGGGTACACTAGCAAGTTCTTAGAGCTACTGAGATATGTGCCTTACCTGAAGGAGGAGAAGGCCAAGATTAAGATATTCACTAGTCAGTTACCAATGGAATTCAAAGATAGGATTGAGTTCGATGAGCCTAGATCATTGGAGGAGGCCATCCCAAAACTAAGCCATTATTATGAACAATCAAAGCACAAAGACTAAACCAGATTGGAAGGGTAATGTCAAGAAAAAAGGAAAATGGGACAAGAAGCGAATAAGACCATAAGATTCAGTTAATAAAGAGAATGTTTCACCACCTAAGAGGTTTAATGCATCAGATAGAGGACAAGGACATTGCTATGAAGAGTAGAATAAGGATCTTGTGGCATGTTGGACTTGTGGAGGAGATCATCATGGGAGGGATTGTCCACAATATGAGGGTGGTAGACCTCTATATATATCGCACAAGATGCACAAATTGTTGGGGATGTTGGTCAAAGTGTTGCTCATATTTATGAAGCATTGGATAACAAATAGGAATACCATCATGCATTTATCATTGAGATGGACGGTAAGCTTTGTGATCAAGTTATTTCTATTTTGATTAACCCTGGATCTAATTATAGCTATGTTAGTCCTAACTTAGTGGATAAGTGTGGGTTGAATAAGGAATTGCATGCATAATCTTGTTTGGTGCAACTGGCTACAAGTACAAGGAAGTGAGTTCATCATTAGGTAAGAGCTTGTGCATTTGATTTGAATGGTATGCCTACAACAACACATTTGAATGTATTACCATTGGGATCATACATCATGTTTTTGGGCAAGGATAGGTTGTATCTTCATAGAACCAAGGTGCATTGTTATGACAAAGCTATTGAGTTCTTGGATGACGATGGGGAACCAAGAGCCTTACATGGAAAGAAGAAAGACACATCAATTAGGATGGCGATAGCTATGCAGGAAAAGTGTAGTCGTAGGAAAGGGTGTGTTATTTGCAGTGCACATTCCTAGTGACAAGGGTAAGGAAGTTGAGGATGCAGATGTTTTGAGAAAGTACCCAGTTTTACAGCAGTTTAAGGATGTATTTCTTGAGGATATTTTAGGTTTTCCACATCACAGGGAGGTATACTTTCTATTGAGTTAATGCCAGGGGCTGCTCCACAATCAAAAGCACCGTACAGGATGAGAACACCTGAGTTGGTAGAGTTGAAGCTACAGTTGAAGGAAATTCTAGACAAGGGATGAATTAGGCCAAGTGTATCACCATGGGGTGCACCAGTATTGGTTGTGAAGAAGAAGGATGGTACTCTTAGATTATGCATTGACTACAGGAAGTTGAACAAAGTGACCATCAAGAATAGGTATCTGTTACCGAGGATTGATGACTTGTTCGATCAGTTGAAGGGAGCAATAGTGTTCTTGAAGATTGACCTAAGATCTAGATATCACCTAGGTACGCATGAAAGAGGAGTACATTTACAAGATGACTTTCCGGACCAGGTTTGGGAATTATGAGTTTGTTGTAGTTCCATTCAGTTTGACTAATACTCTAGCTACATTTATGTGCTTGATGAATAATGTGTTGCGTTCGTATGTGGATAAGTTTGTTATTGTGTTCATTGATGACATATTGGTATATTCTAAAAATGAGTAAGATCATGTCGAGCATTTAGCAGCAATGTTGAGGTTGTTGAGAGAGAATCAGTTGTATGCTAAGCTCAGTAAGTGTAACTTCTTTCAGATTGAGGTGCACTACTTGGGACATGTTTTCTCCAAGGAGATCATTGCAGTAGATCCAGAAAAGATAAGAGCCATCATGTAGTGGGTAGCTCCTAGGAATGTAGATGAGGTGAGATATTTCATGGGGTTGCTAGGATATTACAAGAGGTTCATCAGGAACTTCTTACAAACTGTTTATCTTATCACATCATTGCAGAGGAAAGGTAAGAAATTTGAATGGACAAAGGAGTGTGAGGCTAGTTTTGAGCATCTTAAGCAGTTGTTAACACATGCACCAGTGTTAAATATTGAAGGTCCGGACAAAAATTTTGTAGCATGCACAGATCGTTGCAAGAAGGGACTTGGTGGAGTCCTTATGCAGGATTGATAGGTGGTATGTTATGAGTCCCAGAAAATGAATGAGCATGAGCAGAACTATCCCATGTGTGATCTTGAGTTGGCAGCGATTATACATGCATTGAAGATGTGGAGACGTTATCTTATGGGTAGGAGGTTTACATTGATGAGTGATCATAGTGGTTTGCAATATCTATTTGATCAATTGACTCTAAATGGTAGGCAGGCTGAGTGGTTGGCTATGATCAGTGAGTTCGATTTTGAGATCAGATATATCAAAGGTAAATATAACAGAGTGGCAGATGCTCTTAGCATGCAGATACAGGTGAATCACTTGGCAGCTATGAGCTCATATGGGACAGAATTACAAGATAGGATATTACAGGCAGGTCAACAGGATGTCAGATATATGGAGATTATGCACAGGTTGTAGCAGAGTACAGGTACAGGTACATGTGCAGGTATAGGTACAGATGCAGGTGGTGGTACAGGCACAGGTACAGGTGTAAGTGTACATGATGTGGACTATTGCCTTACAATAGATGGACTGGTTAGATTTTGAGACAGAATATATGTGCCAGAAAACAATGAGCTCAAGAAGGTGATCTTGAGGAAGTTTCATGCGAAACCATATTTGGGTCACCCAGGTTATCAAAAGACATTGACAATAGTAAAGAGATTTTATTATTGACCAAATCTGACGAAGGATGTAGTAGTGTATGTGGCTAGGTGTTCTGATTTTCAATGTGTGAAGGCAGAGTGTAAGCATCCAGGTGGAATGATACAACCGATTACGATTCTAGAGTGGAAATGGGAGGTCATTTCCATAGACTGCATCATAGGTTTTCCAAGGACAATGAGATATCATGATTCCATCATGGTTATTGTGGATAGGTTGACAAAGGTTGCACATTTCATCCCAATGAAGTCTACATTCTAGCTAGTGATGTAGCACAGGTATTCATCAGAGATGTGATCATATTGCATGGTTTTCCAAAGAATATTGTGTCGAATAGGGATGTGAAGTTCAATTCCAAGTTTTGTAAGGATTTGTTTGTAGGATTGGGCACAAAGTGGGCCTTCAGTACAACTTATCATCCGCAGACATTTGGACAGGCAGAGAGGGTCAACAGGATATTGGAGGACATGTTGAGGATGTATGTGATACATGAGCAGCAAAAGTGGGAAGAGTACCTTCCACTTGTAGAGTTCGCTTACAAAAATGGGTATCAGAAATATTTGAAGATGATTTTGTTTGAGGCATTGTATGGGAAGAGATGCAATACTCCTATTAGTTGGAGTGATCTAGTTAACAGGGTGTCGATTGGATCAAACATGTTGCAGACAAGGAACAGGAAATGCAGGTAATCAAGAAAAATCTAAAGGCAACACAAGAGAGGTAGAAGATCCATGCAGATCACAACAGGTCATTTAAGGAGTTCCAGGTTGGGGAATAGGTGTAATTGTGCATCAAACCAAAGAAGATCTCCTTACGGATTAAATCATGTGCCAAGCTAGCACCATGGTTTTGTGGACCCTTCAGTATCATTGAGAGGATTGGGCTAGTAGCCTATCGACTTACACTACCTTCGACAATGAAATTTCATAATGTTTTCCATGTGTCATTACTTAAGAAGTATGTTAGAGATTATGATCATGTGATTGATCGGTTTGTATTGAAGGTGGAACCAGATGGAGAATTCCAACTAGAGCCTCAATGTATATTGCAGAAAAAGGTGCTCATGCTCTGGAAACGAGAAATCGATAAAGTTAAGGTGCAATGGAAGCACTTTGGCTCTAGTGAAGCTACATGGGAGATGGCATATCATATGTAGGCTATGTATCCTTCCTTGTTTTCCAGTTGAGGCAAAGAAGTTTTGGTGTGGTGTTTTGGTATATGTCTTGGTATATGTTTCGGTATATGTTTTGGTGATGTTTGGTATATGTACATATGTATATGGATGTAAATACCGCCATGAGCTATGTTATAAAGCTCGAATAAGCAGTATGGGTGCCATGTCATTATGATGTTATGTTTGTTATGTTTCATGTTGGTTTTTTTGCCACCAGGTTGATCATTGTAAATACTGAAACAAGATAAGTTATAAAGCTCCGTCGGTAGTATATTTTTCTTACAACAGTTTTGTGGTTATCATTGTTTTTGAACACCGAGGACAGTGTTCCCACAAGGGGGAGGGTTTTGTAACAGCCCTGGTAAAAATTCCATGTCATAAAAGTTAAAAAAGGAAAAATAATCATGGTTTATGGGACACTTATCCCAAGCTGAATGTTGGGAAAATCCTAGTGATGGGAATGACTTGTGGTTGTTTAAAGGCTAAGGAAATTGTCAAAGGAAATGGCTAAGGCTTTGGAAAGGAAAAATGGCATTTTTGGCACATTTATTTATGAAAATAATGAAAATTAGAAGAAAATGGAGGTGAAAGGTCACAGGTTTCATGTGAGGAGGAAATTGAAGGAAAATAATGGAAAATGAAGAAAATAGAGGCTTCATTCATAAAAAGGCTTCTGAGGATCAGTTGATAACCTTTTGTTAATTTAGTTTTGGAGCTCTCTCATTATTCTCTCTCTCACACATACTCTTGGATACTTGGATTTTTCTTGGAGCACTCTTGGAGGGTGTGGCATACTTGGATTTTGGAGAAAAAAGGAAAAGGAAGAGAAGGAAAGCGCAAGAGAACATCAGGATCAACAGCTACATCGAGATTTGCTTGTAGGTACCGGGTTTCATGTATGTTTTCCTCACTGGTTTTGGAATGCATGACATATGCATGTGGTTTGTTGGTTTTGATCTATCATTGGCATAGAGGATGGTCGGGATTAACAGTGGATTGCATAGCCTTGTCATTTCCTGGATAGCCATGGAGATTATGGGATTATTTTCATTGTTTTTTTGGTTGGTTCTCATGTTTCCTTAGCTTGGGTTGAGTTATTAGTCTTGGAGCCTTGGTTGGACAAATTCTCTGGAGCCCTATAACAAATTGGGTTGAGTTACTAGTCTTGTAGCCATGGTTTGAAAAATACTTTGGAGCCCTTGTTGGGTTGAGTTACTAGTCCTAGAGCCTTGGTTGGAAAAACTCTTTGGATCCCGATAAAATATGTGGGTTGAGTTACTAGTCCTGGAGCCTTAGTTGGAAAAGCTCTCTTGGATAGAGACCGATCTGATGATGTCTGATCGTGAGATGGAATCACTATTTGATGGGTTGAGGTGGTTGGCCTCTAGAAGCCCTGGATGGTTTTGGATTGATGTGTTTTATGAGATCCAACATTCGTTCTTGGAATATGGCACGAGGGTGAATGACCGAAAAGATATTTGGCTCAACCATTCTATGGTTGGGTGGAACATGGAAGTCCCATCCCTGGTTTGGATTTTGCATCATTAATATGAAGTTATTTCTAATTGTATTTCTACGAGTATTATACTGGATTATATGTGGTTTATATGCCTATGATTTCATGGGTATTTGTACTGCTATTATGTTGGTTATGTATGTGTTTTATGACAGTAGCTATATATGGATCTGTTGTAGGGAAAACCCAAGACCCCCCATTTTTGAATTATTGACTCAAATAATGGAGACCCTTTCTATAAATTTTTGGCTAAACATATTTTATGATTTTCATTTAAGTTAATTGTCTTACAATTTTATGATTTTTCATTTTCTTCAGATTTATGTTTTGATTGTTTCATTAAATCTGACTTTTCACAAGCTTTCCATCGATACTTGTTTCGACTCATTTGATCAACAGGTTTGTAAATGGAACTCCTTTGAAGTTTGATTGTTTTCTCGCCTGGACTAAAAATGTAAATAACTATATAATATTTCAATTTTTGTAACTAATTAAGTTCAATAGTCATTCATTGTAAATATTGACTTTTAGTTAACTTTTATTAATTTTTCATTTTTTCACTAACGGTCTTACAAAATGACCCAGCTAAATCATACAATGGATGAAATCATGTTTCAAAATCTTGGTAATTTACTCCAATTTATTATTTTAAAACAAGTTGTCAAAACCGGATTCTCAAAATTGCAAAGTGGCTATAGTCCAATTTGTAGGATTATTAATTCCACATGGACCCCACTTCCTTCCTACCAAGAATTGCAATCCAAAAAATGCGATCAAAAAATTGTGATGCGATATATCGCATATCACAAAAAACAAAAGCGCTCATTTTAAAAATTAATTTTTTTTAAATTTGCCATAAAAATTTTATCCTAAAATTTCTCACCTTATTCCTCTCAATCCTACATCACCTCACATCACCCTCCACCTTATCCCTCCACCTCATTCACCTCACCTCACCATCAACCTCACGTCACACCTTATCACTCCATACCCTCCACTAATTCCTCACAGTCCACATTCTTCACACTAATCCTAATAAGTGAGTGTTAAATGATTTTGTAATTTTAAACCCTTTTTTAATTAATATAATATTATGTATTAATTATAATTTTTATATATATTAATATAATACTATTTTAAATAATTATTAAATTAAAAGTTTTAATTAAACATTTAATAAAAATTAATAATGCAATTATAATTAATTGTTATTAATTAATTAATAAAAACAAATTAATTTAGAAATAAAATTTAATTAAAAAAATCAATTTTTTAGCGTAAGCAATAGAAATTCTAGAATTCTAGTCATTTTAATATATCAACTTCACGAGCTCATAAATGGAGTTTTACTTAGCCAAATGAGGCCTACAACAGCTCATTAGAAATATAAAATCATGGAGAACATTTTTGAGGAGGTTTTATTAACAGATTTGATCATTTATTGGGTCTAAAATCTAGCAAAAGTTCAAGCTCCGAATTTTTAAATAAAATTAATTTTCCTGAGTTTTATTTTCTGCATTTTCATTTGCCCAAGCCTCTTTTGAATACAAATCCATTCATCAATGATATATTTTGCAAATTAAATCATCACAGACATCATATAAATCTCAGATTTTCTTTTCAATTATTATTTAATTGAATTTGATTAGATTTGTTTTAATTCTAGATTTAGCGTTTTGATTTTATTTTTGCATTTTAATTTTGTTTTGATTTGATTTTGCAGGAAAACAGTTGAAGAGATGAAGAGAAAAGAAACTCAATCAATGAGAAAGCTCCATCAATAAAAGAATGGAATTTTGAGCCAATGAAAATTGATTAAACAAATTTATTCTTCAACAAACTTTCCTATTTTAAATTCTTTTGTAAATATTATAAATACCATATTATAGAATGTAATAAAGGATTCTCTCCTCTGTAATTTTGGAATTCTAAAAGCACTTTTGTAATAGGGATTTAGAGTTGTAGGTGGGAGGAGTGTGTTAGCTACCTATACCAATAGGTTTCATATTTCATGATTGATAATGAAGAGTTCCAAATATGTTCTGCTTTGGTCATGCAAAGATCACATATTTCCAAAAGAAAACAATCTGTGTATATAGCTTGATGTTGTCTCAATTTTGATGGATGGTCCAACAGCCTAATCTGGATCATGCCATGTTTTGAATTTCCAGTTGTAGAATAGAGAAAGAAATCTGTCCAAACTGTTTAATCTTAGCAGACAAGTAGTTTAGGTAGAAAAGAAAGGCTCCCAACAGCTTAATCTGGGACCTTGGAAGAAATAAGGGTAGGAGTAGATAGACCATCAAAAGAAAAAAGCCAAAGAAAAGAAAAGGCAAGTAAGGGTCTGCAAGCCTAAGTGCACCCTCCAAGAAGAAACAAAAAATGCTAGGCAAGTAGATGGGTAGGCAGATGGGGTTGCAGAAGTGTCATTCCTTGCAAATTGAAGATGAGCTAGCCTATTTCACAAAGCAAAGTCAATGGATTGAGAAGTCCTTCTTCTCTATCAGGTGGCAACAAAGCAAAGAAGCATGTCTAACCTCCCTTCTTCCCCCCTTCCCATTCATAACTAACATCCCATCATCAGTGGAGATTCATGGAGGAATTCATGGTTTTATGAGGGTTCTTAGTCCCTTAAAAGCCACATTTCTTGTCTAAAAATCTTTTCATTTTGATCTACTCCTACAGCTGAGTGGTTTTCAAATAAACCTGGTCATTTCACTCCTCATTCACCTCTTCTATCCATATTAACCCCTAACTCTATTATCTAAGTCCCCTATGGTCCCCTTTCCCTACTATAATAACACTATGGTGTATAAACCCCCAAGCATTCTATAAATATCCTCCTTTTAGCATTATAGCTAAATAGGTTTGTCTAAGGGAGACTTTGGTCCACCTGGGACTATGCTCAACCCTGTCAAGGGATTACTCTAACCCCTGGTTAGGAGTAATAACCTCTCCATAAACCCTTTTTCACAAATTAACCCAAAAACCCCAAAAAACTCACGAAAACCCTCAATCCTAAAGTTTTCCGCCAAAAGTATTTAATTGAATATTTAAATAAACCAGCGGCACCCCCCAACCTGCACGATCCGTCGGAGGACCCGCCAGCCATCCGATCTCTGCCACCCAGATCTAACGGTGGGCGGTCATTTTCGCTTCTCGACCTTCCGACCTTTAGCGTCTGGGGAAAGTGGTTTTCCACCCCGTACAAGGGACGCGTGGCAGGCGGTGGGGTTGTTCGGAGCCCCCCTCCCCGATACCGCCTTTGCCCAAAGGTGGTGCGGGGAACCCGCTTACCACCATCCCGTTACCGTCTCCCCCTTGCGTCATGCTTGCGTCATCCTGACGTAGCGCCCTTCCAAGCCCCTGCGCCGTGTGGCCCTCCACGTAACCCTGCCACCCTATCCACCCGCCACCGTGTCCTGCCACTCTGGCCTACACCTCAGCAGCCACGTCACCTCCGTACCTGGGCCCGCCATGACGTCATGCTGACGTCATCGGCGGAAAGGCGCCAATTACCCTATTTTTCTGAATTTTATCGTTAAAGTCATGTTTTGAGGCATTTTCAATGTCAATTTCACGTGAAGAAGGATATAGCCGTTGCAGCTGCCAAAGTGACTCCAGATCTCCAAATTCAAATTGCAACCGCTCAGATTCATCACTTCAACCTTCAGAGTTTAGCCCGCAAGCTATCTAAGCGTTCTGTCCAGGTATTCACCGTAATTCCTCTGTTTGGCTCATGCTTACCAATTCTCTGTAAATTACCATTAGAATACCTATTGAAATTCATATAAGCTCTACACCTATTACCTAAAGTAAGCCAAGGCAATCTACATTGCCCCAGCTCTGTAATTCGACATAGAAACAGTCAATTTGCGGGTAAAAACTGTGAAATTACCTCTGAAGTGCCCGGCATTGTTCCCTTTTGCCGGGTGTACACACCAGCTGCAGCCTTTCACCTAAATATTTCCTCATACCCTCTGCAAATTGCCCTGAGCAGTTCACAGTCCCTCTGAACTTGTTAAAAAACTGCAGAAACAAGACTGTGTGTTTTTCATTATAAGACACAGTTCAGACATTGACTACAATTGACCTGGCATTTTGAGCTCTTAAAACTTTGCAAGCCATTTAACTCCTTTTTAATCAAAATCAAATTATATAATGGCTGCTTCTGCATCCCCATCCCTCAGTGTGGCTCCATTAAATCCACCAAATAAAGAGCTGGAGGCCTTGGCATTTGCTGACAAGGACTATCTTATTGAAGACTTTGAGGTTGACAGGGACTTCTTGTAGACCTTCTGCCAATTAAGAGAGGACTATAAGGATGGTCATGGTACACATGGGATATGGGAGTCAAACCTGCCATACTATTGTCTCCCAGCTGTAAATGTCTTCCCTGAAATCATTCACCAATGTGCTGAAAACTATGATGTGCAGCACAGAGTTGTTAGCACTCCATCTGGGAGGATCCTTTTCTACATTAATGCTGATTCCATCAACAAAATGTTACATTTTGATCAGACAGAGTTGCTAATCCCATTTTCCATGAACTATTTGTTGGACACTGGTGCCAAGATGACCAGTGAGGAGATTCAAAAGGTCACCAGGAATTTCATGAAACCTGAGTGCCAGCCTACAGGGCCACCTCCCTACCTACATGTCCATTTCAATGATGTAGGTAGGCTTTTACTGGACATGATTGCCTATGTGTTGGGATACAAAAACAGTGAGCATGTGGATAAAACAATGCTGGTATTGTTATCTGCTTACAGCCCACGCCAACCCCCTGCCCGCAAATATAACTTTGCTAAGTTCATAGCTAACAAGATTCATGATCAGTTGAGCAGAGTGGACAGACAGGGGGTCTTCAAGTACTCGGCCTATATTTACCACCAGTTCATGTACTATCATCCTGAAGCCTTCCCATGCTACATCAAAAGGCTGGATCACAGAGGGGAAAGAAGATCTGTCATCTTCTGGACCTCTGTCTATCACAAAGTCACAAATTCACCCTATACCTACTGTGAATTTGTTGACCAATTTGTATACCCAGTCTCTTGCATGTTGATGAGGTCCCCTCCTCCCAGAATATCAAATGAGATCAAGAAAGCTCTGCAGCTTTCCAAAAAATATAAAATAGGTGACTGGTACCTATATGAGAACCATACTGTCATTAGGATCTATGGCTGTGAGCTCTGTCCATACAGGCTCCCAAAATATGTACCTATGAGGTTATTTGCCTTGGAGTATTACAGGCAGTTGATTCAGTCCGACCTCACCCATTTTCACAGCGCCAAAAAGAAGGCCCACCTCAAGTTCAAACACCAGTTGGGCCCCTTCATCATGAACAAGAAAAAAGGGTGGGAAGATGCAGACCTAATCCTCAAGGATAAATACAAGCTGTCCTATAGTTTTCAGTGGGTCCATTATGACCCTGAAGGTTTCATCACTGCTAGGAGAAACAAGTATAGGCTTATAGGCATTAAGCATTGCCAGTACCCACACATTGAAAAATATGCCAACCTGCAAGAATGGCAGATGGATACTTTAGTTGAAAATCTAACTGAGGAAGAGACAATGCTAAAGAATAGGAGGGAGCTTGAAAAAACTATTGACCTAGACTATGTGCAGCAGGTACCTTTCAGACCGCCTTATTCAGTGGGAGAAGGGACCTCGGCCACAAGGACTGCACCACAGGCACCGTCTACATCAGCACCGGTGACAGACAAAGGCAAAGGCATAATGGGTGCATAGGAGGGAGCAGTGAAGGAAAAGTCTGCCCCTGTAACAGAGCAGCAAACAGGGTAGCAAACATAGCAGCAGCCAGAACAGCAGCAAGGGCAAACTATCCTACCACAAACTGGGCTGCCAGCAGCTCCAGCACTGCAAATTCCACCCCCACAAACTGAGCCAGTAACTGCCCCAATTTTGCAGACCCCAGCACATTAGGAAAGGGGTACAAAAAGAGATAGAGGAGAGTCCACTCCTCTTAGTGGATCCTCCCACCAGCCAGAATCCAAAAGGCAAAGAGCAGACTCCCCAGAGGTAGAAGAAATTACTGAAGATGTCTTGGACAGCGCAAGAAAAGACAGGGAGGGCAGTCAGCATACAGGTACAAGCTCCTTTCAGCAGGAGCAAAATTTACAACTCGGTTTGGAGGTGTCCTCTTCTTCCCAACAAAGCAAGAAGCCCAAGAGCACTAAGGCTTCTTTCAAGAAAATAAAGGCTCAGAATGAGCTGCTGAGGGCTGAGGTCTACAAGCAGTTCATAGATGCAACACCAGCCCAGCAAGAAAGGCTAATGTCGGTATATGACATTCAGCAGGAAAAGATAATCTTCAGCCACTTTAAGCCCAAAGGGCCGCAGCCTAAGACAGCTGCAGATTTTGTAAAGACAAGGGTGGAGGTCCTAGCCAGAGATATACATCCCATGGACCATATTGAACTCCATAAGCAGGCTGGGGAGATGGTCTATGCAACCTTGGTAGAAAAAGCCACCATGGCCCATGAGCTGAAGGAGTCCCTAAAAAACACCAACACCCAGTTGGATTTTGAGAGAATGTCCTCTCAGGCCAAAGACAATAGAATAAATTCTCTTGAGGAGATCATCATTGATCTAGGACATGATCCTAGTGATCCAACGGGTGTGAAGGCCCTCATGAAGAAGAAGGATGATGACCTGAATGCATTGAAGAAGAGGTTGAAGCTGCAGCCCACAGAGCACCCTCAAACAGCAGAACTTCAAAAGCAAAAACAGGCTGAGGACCAACTAGACCTCCTAATGCAGCAAGACCAGAGGATCAGGGAATTGGAGAAAGAGCTGGAAGGAGCACTACAAGATAAACAGGCAGAATCCACTTCCCAAGCTCCTCCAACTACTTTGACAACAGCAGCAACTTCAGGGACAGCAGTGGCCCCCACAATAGAAGCAACAGGAACAGCAGCAGCTCCAGATGCCAGCCCAACTGTAGAGGAATTGACCAAGTCCGTCAAAGCAATGGAGATCCAGGCAGATGAAATAAAGAAGGCCAAGGAGAAGTTGGCAGAACTGGATGCCAAGTATGACAAGTCCAAAGTGACTGTAGCAGAACAGGGCAGAGAAATAAAGGCCCAAAAGGAAAGGATAAAGGCCTTAGAGAAAGAGCTGAATCTGGAGACTGCTATGGCCGACATAAAGAGAATCCTATGGGCCAAAATTGGCCAATCCATCAGACAGCAATGGAGGTCAATAAAAATAATGCATGAGCAGATGGATTTAATGGGCCAAGCTCAAGCAGAAATTCAGAACGCCAAGAAAATGCTAGGGAACAGAGCAGAGCAGGCAAACAGAATGATAGACTTCCTGAACAGACAAGAAAGGGAGGAATTGGCAGCTATAGGCATTCCCAACAAAACAGAAGCTGTCCTCTCTGCCAAGAAGGTACTAACTCTCAGGAACTATATACAAACAGTGGAGAGGAAGTACTATGAGATGCAAGCAGATGTGGAGGAATACAAAGTTAAAATGGGAGTGCTGCAAGCAAAAGGCCTGCCCAGCTTACTAAGTGGTGCAGGAAAACTAATCTCTCCAGATCAAATGGCCAACAGAATGGCAACCACTATTGAAAATCAGATTATTGCATCTGGCAGTTCATCTGAACAAACAGGGCCTCCCACAGGACAGAGCTTATATGACAGACTTGAAGGCCTGTTCTTCATTGAGAATGAAGTGAATCACCTGTTTGAAACCCCTCCCAATCTTTATAGACATACAGAGGCCGAGGAAACATTGATAAAGATGCGCAGACATCAAATGCCTAAGGAGGATTGGTGGCAATTCATGCTTCAAATTTTGCCACGGTAGCTTCAGTCATTCGGCCACTGCCAGCTCCAGGTCACTACAAGACAAATAACATGACAAGTGTCAGCAGTTAAAGCAGCTAAAAAGTGACTCATCACACAGACGACGACAGCTATCCAAGTTTCAGACAGCACATCTCCAGCCAACTCTAACAGCCATAAAGTCCAAATATCTTCTGACTATTTTGACAGCTGAGGCATTAAGGAATTATGGCAGCATTCACTCCTTCAGCTACTGCATTCCAGAGATTAGCATATCATAAATGAGATATTAACTCATTCGCTGATATTTTTTGATGTAAATTTTGTATATATACTCCCCTGAGTAACTCATAAGGGGTTGGTAATTTTCTCTATGAGACAAATGTATTATACACTTTCTGAATTATCTAATACAAAGGGCTGGATGAGCTCAGTGATTTCCTGAAATATTTGATGTCTGGATGATGCTCCATGTGCTGATGCAGAATCCCTATGCTGTCTGATTAAATAACAAGTTTTTTCCTTAATCTCTGTTCTTGTCTTTCTTATGTTTATCAAATCATACTCATCTTATACTAAGCTAGCAGTAAAAAGAAAGAATAGTGCAGGACTTGTTTCACTACACCTTGTACTCAATTTTTACTACTGTAAATGTTTGTCTTCAGGATTACTATGCACATGAATTCTTGATTGCTCATGTAGCTGTTAATTCCATATGTATGAATATCACCTAGAAATTCTTAAATGCTCCTGGGTCAATATTCTCACTGTCTTACTCCAAAAGTTTACTGTAAGATTCTTAATTGCCTTGCATAAACTGGACACAACCCACCCAATCACTTTATGAAAGTTTATTTCTCAGACACTAACCTTGCTCTGCAGCATCACTACAGCAAATCACTCAGCACCTCAAAATAACTAAAGGACCACTGACTCCATAGCCCAATGGACTAGAACATTTTGGAGAATGCATAAGCACCTTGACTGAAATTATCATCCAACCAAAACCTTAAACAAACATGAACTTATAGCTAGGCTAAAATCAGTACAAAACAGAGATAAATTATAAAGAGAGAGCCCTCTCTGATTACAGTTTGGCTAGAAACTGTGGTCCAAAGATTGGTTAGTGGTTACCTCGGCCGTATTCCCTTGGGAGTCAAAGGGAACAACCTGGGTGTTAAAATAATTGGCGACTCCACTGGGGACTTCTTAGGATTTTCCAATTTCTATACATCTCTCAAAGCTGCAAATCAAGCCTGAAATCAGTCAGGAGGCCTTCAAAACTGTTTCTGTGTCACATTGACAGCTTTAGGGAAGAGCTTTTTCAGTGAGTCTTCATCTCAGCTTTGAAATATATATAGCCATTCCAAAATCTTTATCCAGTCCTTGCAGATATAAAAACTTCCTATAAAATCGTAAAAACAGCTAGAAGCTGGCTCCCAAGAAAAATCCACGGCATACTAGGGCAAATCCTGACCCTAATCCACCCATCATTGTTGATAATCCAAATACCATCCCCAAAATCATTAGGAGGCAGCAAAGGCAGGAGCAGCCTGCTGATTTAACCTCAGATTCAGATCATCCCAGCCTTATCTCTACTCCATGCAAGGTCCTTTTCCGGTCTACCCCTAGTTCACCTAGTTCACCATCCACATCTCAAAGTCCTCCTCTCACATCTTCATCGACTGCACATATCCCCTTGACCAACACTCTAGGTTCACCCTTACCTATTACCCCTGTGGTACCCACTGTTCCTATTATCCCAGCTGCCCCTGTTAATCCTCCAAACCCTGTAAATATGGCTAACAGATATGCACCCTTGCAAATACCAGCTAATGCTGCAGCTCTACCCCAAGATTACCAAACCAAAACCTCATATTTTGACTCTAATGGCCCTCTGACAGCTGTCCAGCATGCCAAAAGGATGCAAGACCATTTTGAGACCTACGAAATAGATGATGACAGTGTGAGAATGAGGATGTTTGTTCAAAGCCTAACTGGGGATGTAAGAACTTGGTTTAGATCCCTGAATGCAAATTCCATCACAACTCCCGATGAGCTCTATCAAGCCTTTACTAGCAGATGGGAGAAAAAGAAGGATCCTCTGCACATACTTGGGGAATATGACACTATCAAAAGAGGTCCCCAAGAGACTGTTTTGGAGTATTGTGCAAGATTTAACAATGTATATAACGCAATCCCACAAAATTTAAGACCCCCTCCTGATTTAGCTTTGTACAAATTCCCTGATGGTTTTGACCCTGACATGGCCTATCAATTGAAGGAAAGAGATCCTCAATCCCTTGCAGAGGCCCAAAGGGTTGCTGTCACAGTGGAAGCTAACCTGATTGCCAAAAGAAACAGAGCAAGGTTGGAAAAGAGGACTGTTTTCAAAGAAGAACCCTCTGCTTTTGATCAAAAGCTGGATGCAATTCTCACTGGAATGAAAAGATTGGGGGATAGAGTGGAATCGGTTGAGAGAAAATCATCATGGGAAGCACCACAGAACAACCCTCCTAGGAATCCAAATTTTAGGAGAACTCAAAACCCAGGCATTGGCAAGTCCAGTGCTGACCAAGACATAAGACCCCCTTTCCAGGAAAATTATGCAGAGACTTCCACATCAACTGAACCCAATGAAGATTCTCAAATTAATTTAATGGGTCTAGATGGTGAAAGTCAAGTTTTCTTAACACAAGAAGATCATGAGGATGATGAAATCAAACTGTTCCAAACCAAATCAGGTGAATCCTTTGACTTTAAACAAGGCTATGACACTGTTGTTTATGAAGTCCATAAACAATACAAGCTAAGAAGTAGAACTGTGAATGTAAATCAGCCTGAAAAGATAAAGGATAATCAGCAGCCTAAAAGAGCCATAGTCACAGAGCCTAATGACAAAACAAATTCACCTGCAGAAGAAGTAATTATTGAAGAGATTACTGAACCATTGTCCTTAAAACAGCATCCTATGGCTACTTCATCCTCTCACCCTAATTTAAATATTACTCCTCAAGAGATGAGTAAAAAGGATAAGTCCCAAAATCAAGATAAAAATCAAGAAGAAGATCTAGTGAACAAGGAAAGGACTGTTATCCACAACCCTAAGACCCAATCTGAAAAACCCTTTGACCTAGAAACTGAAATTGGCAAACTAAAGATAGCAATTCCTCTCTCAGAACTAGCCAAGCATGACATCTACAAACAACAGATCAAGAAGTCCCTTCAACTCACTAGCAACAAAGATGATGTTAATGTGTTGGATGATACCCCAGAATTACTGTTTGGCCCAGAAGTGGATGGAAAAACAGTAGTCACAGGGGTATTACCTTTTTATGTCAGCTTACATATTCATGATAAGATATTACATAATGCAATGTTTGACTCAGGGGCCTCTCACAATCTCATGCCAAAAGCAGTCATGGAGAGATTGAATCTAGATATAACAAGACCATACAAGGCCCTGTTTTCCTTTGACTCCAGCCAAGTCAAGTGCTTAGGTCTCATAAAAGATTTATGTGTGTCTCTGGTTCAGTACCCAAACAAAACAATCCTAATGGATGTGGTAGTTGCTGATATCCCACCTAAGTATGGGATGCTGTTATCAAGATCATGGGGAGCTAAACTACAAGGTTCCCTACAATTAGACATGTCATATGCCACCATCTCTGTTTTTGGGCAACCAAAAAGACTGTACAGAGAAACACTCATGAAATACATGGTCAACAGTGAAGAAAAGCCTCAAAACTTTCCCATATATGTTGTCCATTCAGACATAGACTCATACATTCTCTTCAATAACAGCACAACTCCCTCAAAAGATGAGGTTGAAGCTAAGATACTCATACAGGAGGAAGACTCCAATGAAAGAATTACCACCCATGAAACAATAGTCAATCAAACACTAGATACTGCTGCTGCCCTAGTTGTCAAGAATATCCAATCAAATGATGAGACTGTCCTAAAAGACAAGCCAGATGAAAAACCACAACTTCAACTTACATTGCCAGCCCATGAACAGATCATTAAATCTCCTTCACAACAAGATATTCTATGGTTCCTTGAATTTGATGGCTCAGTCAACAAATTAGGGGCAGGAGCTGGAGTTTGGGTACACAATAAAGAAAACAATCATGCAGAAGGCAGAGCCTATAGATTAAACTTCAGATGTACTAATAACATGGCAGAATATGAAGCCCTTCTACTAGGCCTCAAGTTAGTAAAGTTCTTGCAAGCTGCCAGGGTTTCAATCATGGGTGATTCAGATTTAGTTATCCAACAAGTGAAGGGAAATTTTGTCACCAATGACAAAAGACTAAGGTCTTATAGGTCTGCTGTTGCTGAAGTACTAAACTTTTTCTCTGAATTCCAAATCACCAAAATTCCTAGGACCCATAATCTGCATGCTCATAGTCTGGCCACATTTGCTAGTACTTGCAAATTACCATTGGAGCCTAACAATTGTTTCACAGCTGAGATAAAACACAGGCCCTCCATTCCAAACAATGTCAAAGATTGGCAAGTATTTGAGGATGATATGCAAATAAACAATTTTTTAACGCTGCAACAAGAATTTGCAGGATTAAATATTGACACTGACAGAGCAAGTCAATCACAAATACTTGAAATAGCAAGTCAATCACAAATACCTGAAAAAGCAAGTCCATCACAAATACTGTTTCAAAAGATTACTCATCCAATATCACCTAGAACAGCAAAACAAATGCTAAATCCAACTATTTTCAACAAGGAAAACATTCAGCAAATTCACCAAATCAGTTGTGAAGAGGTGCCCAATGCTGAAGCTGAAATCATTGAGCTGAAAGACAATTTTCTTCCAACAGGCCTGACTCCATTAGAGGACATTTTTTATTCAAATGATATTCCCAGAAAACCAAAAATGCAGCCCTTAAATGCAGCCATCGAAGAATGCAACATTGGTACCATTGACAAACCCAAAATAATAAAATTGTCTGCATCTTTACCTCCTGATCAAAGGCCTAAATACATTGACCTCTTTAAAGAGTTCCAGGATGTCTTTGCATGGAGTTATGAGGATCTAAAGTCCTATGATACCTCTGTTATCCAGCATACTATCCCTCTCAAGCCTGATCAAAAGCCCTTTAAACAAAAATTGAGGAGAATCAATCTTATGCTTCTCCCAGCAATGGAACAGGAGGTACAGAAAATGTTCAAGGCAGGCATCATAGCACCTATCAGATTCTCTGAGTGGATCTCAAACTTAGTCCCTACAAGAAAGAAAACTGGTGAAATAAGGCTGTGTGTGGATCTAAGAAATCTGAACCAAGTATCCCTCAAAGACAACTATCCCTTACCCAAGATGGATCACATTCTCCAAAGAGTAGTAGGGGCCTCAAGGATCTCATTACTTGATGGATTCTCAGGATTTAATCAAATCTTAGTACACCCTGATGATCAAGACAAAACTGCATTTACAACCCCATGGGGAACCTTCAAGTATGTAAAAATGCCTTTTGGATTGAAAAATGCAAGGCCAAATTTTCAAAAAGCAATGGATATTGCTTTTGCCAAAGAGATTCATGACTTCCTTGTCATTTACTTAGATGACCTCACACCTTTTTCAAAATCTGACCAAGAACATTTAAAACACTTAAGGCAGATTTTCCTAACATGCAGGAAATATGGAATTTCCTTGAATCCCAAGAAATCCCTGTTTGGTTTAGAGGAAGGTAAACTCTTGGGCCACATCATTTCTAAAGATGGCATTAGAATTGATCCAGATAGGATACAAGCTATCCTACAAATGCCCCACCCAAGAAATATCAAAGAATTGCAAGGATTCTTGGGAAAAATCAATTTCTTGAGAAGGTTTATCCCCAACTTAGCAGAGTTGATCAGATTGCTAAATAACATGCTAAAGAAGGATTCAAAAGTAAAATGGACTGTTGAAGCCAATCAAGCCTTTGAAGGCATAAAGCTGGCCCTTACCCAAACCCCAGTTTTGACCAATCCTCAATTTGACAGAGAATTTATCATTTTCTCCTTTGCCTCCCAACACACTATTGCTGTTGTTTTGTTACAGAAAGATGACCAAGGAAATGAGAAGCCAATTGCTTTCTTTAGCAGAGCTCTTAGAGATGCACCTTTAAAATATCAAATCATGGAAAAACAAGCTTATGCTTTGGTCAAAGCTATCAAAGACTTTAGGATTTACATCCTTTATTCACATGTTATAGCCTATGTACCAAGTCCTATTGTTAAAGACATTCTCACCCAAGAGAATTTAGAGGGTAGAAGAGGAAAGTGGATTGCCAACATTTTGGAATTTGATATTGAGATAAAACCTACAAAACTAATAAAAGGGCAAGGTTTGGCCAAACTAATGACAGAAGCAAATTTCCAAGCCTTAGACATCAACCAGCTGGACAGTGAACCGGAGCTGGCGACTCCAAAGATCAATGTAGCCTTTGAACAATCCCCTTGGTACTCTGATATATGTTATGTATTACAAAACCTGTGTGCTCCCCCAGGATTGTCCAGAACTAAATGTAGGTTCTTAAAAATGAAAGCTTCTAAATTCTGTGTTATAGATGGAAATTTATTTTGGAAAAACCATGAAGGGATATTGCTAAACTGCCTAATTGAGAATGAGACTGACAATATCATAAAAGAATTTCATGCAGGTGACTGTGGTGGACACTTGTACTGGAAGTCCACTGTGGATAAAATACTAAGGGCTGGTTACTACTGGCCCACCATGTTTTCTGATGTCAAGAAATTCACCACCTCATGTCATAAATGTCAAGTGTTTGAGGGAAAGAGACAATTGCTGCCACTTCCCTTGAGGCCTATTGCAACAGAGAGACCTTTTCAACAATGGGGCTTGGATTTCATTGGGGAAATTCATCCCTCATCTTCAGGCCAACATAGATGGATCTTAACAGCCACAAACTACTTCACCAAGTGGATTGAAGTTGTTCCATGCAGACAAGCAAATGATTCCACTATCATTCAGTTCTTGGAGAACAACATATTGGCTAGATTTGGCTGCCCTGACAAAATAGTAACAGACAATGCTGCTGCTTTCAGATCCAAGAAAATGGTGAATTTCTGCCACAAATTTCACATTACCTTAGGCCATTCTACTGCATACTATCCCCAAGGTAATGGCCTTGCTGAGTCATCAAATAAAAGCCTGGTAAACATTATAAAGAAAGTGCTAGAAGAGAACAAAAAGAATTGGCATAAGAAGCTTGTGAATCCTCTATGGGCAGATAGACTAACAACCAAGAGATCAATTGGGACCAGCCCATATGAGTTGGTTTATGGACTAGAAGCCAAATTCCCTTCATCACTAGGGGTGCCTGTTATGAAACTTCTTCAAGAAAGTCAAGCAGAACCAAATGATATGCAAAGAAGGATCAATCAAATAATATGTTTACAGCAAACTAGAGATCAAGTTTACAGCAGAGTTCAAGTGTTACAAGAAAAGCTAAAGAAGGCCTTTGATAGAAGAACTAAGGCAGAAGACTTCAACATTGGTGACAAATTCCTCAAGTGGGATTCAAGAAGGGAAGATAAGGGAAAACATGGAAAATTTGACTCCCTTTGGAGAGGACCATTTGCTGTCCAAGCAGTACAAGGAAACAACACTTATTTCCTTAAGAGTCTTAATGAAACTGATCTGGATGAAGGTCCTATGAATGGCAGGATGCTGAAGCACTATTTTGACTACCACCCATAGGTGCAGCCTGAGTTTCCATTGTACATATCCAGATGTATATATTATTTTCTGTCAAGATGTAAAAATGCAATTTCTCAAAGTTTTCTTAACTACCAGCAAAAGGTAAATAGGATCAAGAGATCTACCAAGAAGGGAAGTACACAATTTGGGCATTTCAAAGCAGCATACTTCAAGTTTGGTAAAAGCAGTCAAGGGCCAAGGCATTCTGACCTGCTGTTCTTGGTCTTTCAAATGAAAAACCATCCCCATGTGGAGCCACTGTTAGCTACCTATACCAATAGGTTTCATATTTCATGATTGATAATGAAGAGTTCCAAATATGTTCTGCTTTGGTCATGCAAAGATCACATATTTCCAAAAGAAAACAATCTGTGTATATAGCTTGATGTTGTCTCAATTTTGATGGATGGTCCAACAGCCTAATCTGGATCATGCCATGTTTTGAATTTCCAGTTGTAGAATAGAGAAAGAAATCTGTCCAAACTGTTTAATCTTGGCAGAAAAGTAGTTTAGGTAGAAAAGAAAGGCTCCCAACAGCTTAATCTGGGACCTTGGAAGAAATAAGGGTAGAAGTAGATAGACCATCAAAAGAAAAAAGCCAAAGAAAAGAAAAGGCAAGTAAGGGTCTGCAAGCCCAAGTGCACCCTCCAAGAAGAAACAAAAAATGCTAGGCAAGTAGATGGGTAGGCAGATGGGGTTGCAGAACTATCATTCCTTGCAAATTGAAGATGAGATAGCCTATTTCACAAAGCAAAGTCAATGGATTGAGAAGTCCTTCTTCTCTATCAGGTGGCAGCAAAGCAAAGAAGCATGTCTAACCTCCCTTCTTCCCCCCTTCCCATTCATAACTAACATCCCATCATCAGTGGAGATTCATGGAAGAATTCATGGTTCTATGAGGGTTCTTAGTCCCTTAAAAGCCACATTTCTTGTCTAAAAATCTTTTCATTTTGATCTACTCCTACAGCTGAGTGGTTTTCAAATAAACCTGGTCATTTCACTCCTCATTCACCTCTTCTATCCATATTAACCCCTAACTCTATTATCTAAGTCCCCTATGGTCCCCTTTCCCTACTATAATAACACTATGGTGTATAAACCCCCAAGCATTCTATAAATATCCTCCTTTTAGCATTATAGCTAAATAGGTTTGTCTAAGGGAGACTTTGGTCCACCTGGGACTATGCTCAACCCTGTCAAGGGATTACTCTAACCCCTGGTTAGGAGTAATAACCTCTCCATAAACCCTTTTTCATAAATTAACCCAAAAACCCCAAAAAACTCACGAAAACCCTCAATCCTAAAGTTTTTCGCCCAAAGTATTTAATTGAATATTTAAATAAACCAGTGGCACCCCCCAACCTGCACGATCCGTCGGAGGACCCGCCAGCCGTCCAATCTCTGCCGCCCAGATCTAACGGTGGGCGATCATTTTCGCTTCCCGACCTGCCGACCTTTAGCGTCCGGGGAAAGCGGTTTTCCACCCCGTACAAGGGACGCGTGGCAGGCGGTGGGGTTGTTCGGAGCCCCCCTCCCCGATACCGCCTTTGCCCAAAGGTGGTGTGGGGAACCCGCTTACCACCATCCCGTTACCGCCTCCCCCTTGCGTCATGCTTGCGTCATCCTGACGTAGCGCCCTTCCCGGCCCCTGCGCCGTGTGGCCCTCCACGTAACCCTGCCACCCTATCCACTCGCCACCGTGTCCTGCCACCCTGGCCTACACCTCAGCAGCCACGTCACCTCCGTAACCGGGCCTGCCATGATGTCATGCTGACGTCATCGGCGGAAAGGCGCCAATTACCCTATTTTTCCGAATTTTATCGTTAAAGTCATGTTTTGAGGCATTTTCAATGTCATTTTCGCGTGAAGAAGGATATAGCCGTTGCAGCTGCCAAAGTGACTCCAGATCTCCAAATTCAAATTGCAACCGCTCAGATTCATCACTTCAACCTTCAGAGTTCGGCCCGCAAGCTATCTAAGCGTTCTGTCCAGGTATTCACCGTAATTCCCCTGTTTGGCCCATGCTTACCAATTCTCTGTAAATTACCATTAGAATACCTGTTGAAATTCATATAAGCTCTACACCTATTACCTAAAGTAAGCCAAGGCAATCTGCATTGCCCCAGCTCTGTAATTCGACATAGAAACAGTCAATTTGCGGGTAAAAACTGTGAAATTACCTCTGAAGCGCCCGGCATTGTTCCCTTTTGCCGGGTGTACACACCAGCTGCAGCCTTTCACCTAAATATTTCCTCATACCCTCTGCAAATTGCCCTGAGCAGTTCACAGTCCCTCTGAACTTGTTAAAAAACTGCAGAAACAAGACTGTGTGTTTTTCATTATAAGACACAGTTCAGACATTGACTACAATTGACCTGGCATTTTGAGCTCTTAAAACTTTGCAAGCCATTTAACTCCTTTTTACTCAAAATCAAATTATATAATGGCTGCTTCTGCATCCTCATCCCTCAGTGTGGCTCCATTAAATCCACCAAATAAAGAGCTGGAGGCCTTGGCATTTGCTGACAAGGACTATCTTATTGAAGACTTTGAGGGTGACAGGGACTTCTTGCAGACCTTCTGCCAATTAAGAGAGGACTATAAGGATGGTCATGGTACACATGGGATATGGGAGTCAAACTTGCCATACTATTGTCTCCCAGCTGTAAATGTCTTCCCTGAAATCATTCACCTATGTGCTGAAAACTATGATGTGCAGCACAGAGCTGTTAGCACTCCATCTGGGAGGATCCTTTTCTACATTAATGCTGAGTCCATCAACAAAATGTTACATTTTGATCAGACAGAGTTGCTAATCCCATTTTCCATGAACTATTTGCTGGACACTGGTGCCAAGATGACCAGTGAGGAGATTCAAAAGGTCACCAGGAATTTCATGAAACCTGAGTGCCAGCCTACAGGGCCACCTCCCTACCTACATGTCCATTTCAATGATGTAGGCAGGCTTTTACTGGACATGATTGCCTATGTGTTGGGATACAAAAACAGTGAGCATGTGGATAAAACAATGCTGGTATTGCTATCTGCTTACAGCCCATGCCAACCCCCTGCCCGCAAATATAACTTTGCTAAGTTCATAGCTAACAAGATTCATGATCAGTTGAGCAGAGTGGACAGACAGAGGGTCTTCAAGTACTCGGCCTATATTTACCACCAATTCATGTACTATCATCCTAAAGCCTTCCCATGCTACATCAAAAGGCTGGATCACAGAGGGGAAAGAGGATCTGTCATCTTCTGGACCTCTGTCTATCACAAAGTCACAAATTCACCCTATACCTACTGTGAATTTGTTGACCAATTTGTATACCCAGTCTCTTGCCTGTTGATGAGGTCCCCTCCTCCCAGGAATATCAAATGAGATCAAGAAAGCTCTGCAGCTTTCCAAAAAATATAAAATAGGTGACTGGTACCTATATGAGAACCATACTGTCATTAGGATCTATGGCTGTGAGCTCTGTCCATACAGGCTCCCAAAATATGTACCTATGAGGTTATTTGCCTTGGAGTATTACAGGCAGTTGATTCAGTCCGACCTCACCCATTTCCACAGCGCCAAAAAGAAGGCCCACCTCAAGTTCAAACACCAGTTGGGCCCCTTCATCATGAACAAGAAAGAAGGGTGGGAAGATGCAGACCTAATCCTCAAGGATAAATACAAGCTGTCCTATAGTTTTCGGTGGGTCCATTATGACCCTGAAGGTTTCATCACTGCTAGGAGAAACAAGTATAGGCTTATAGGCATTAAACATTGCCAGTACCCACACATTGAAAAATATGCCAACCTGCAAGAATGGCAGATGGATGCTTTAGTTGAAAATCTAACTGAGGAAGAGACAATGCTAAAGGATAGGAGGGAGCTTGAAAAAACTATTGACCTAGACTATGTGCAGCAGGTACCTTTCAGACCGCCTTATTCAGTGGGAGAAGGGACCTCGGCCACAAGGACTGCACCACAGGCACCATCTACATCAGCACCGGTGACAGACAAAGGCAAAGGCATAATGGGTGCAGAGGAGGGAGCAGTGAAGGAAAAGTCTGCCCCTGTAACAGAGCAGCAAACAGGGCAGCAAACAGAGCAGCAGCCAAAACAGCAGCAAGGGCAAACTGTCCTACCACAAACTGGGCTGCCAGCAGCTCCAGCACTGCAAATTCCACCCCCACAAACTGAGCCAGTAATTGCCCCAATTTTGCAGACCCCAGCACATGAGGAAAGGGGTACAAAAAGAGATAGAGGAGAGTCCACTCCTCTTAGTGGATCCTCCCACCAGCCAGAAGCCAAAAGGCAAAGAGCAGACTCCCCAGAGGTAGAAGAAATTACTGAAGATGTCTTGGACAGCGCAAGAAAAGACAGGGAGGGCAGTCAGCATACAGGTACAAGCTCCTTTCAGCAGGAGCAAAATTTACAACTCGGTTTGGAGGTGTCCTCTTCTTCCCAACAAATCAAGAAGCCCAAGAGCACTAAGGCTTCTTTCAAGCAAATAAAGGCTTAGAATGAGCTGCTGAGGGCTGAGGTCTACAAGCAGTTCATAGATGCAACACCAGCCCAGCAAGAAAGGCTAATGTCGGTATATGACATTCAGCAGGAAAAGATAATCTTCAGCCACTTTAAGCCCAAAGGGCCGCAGCCTAAGACAACTGCAGATTTTGTAAAGACAAGGGTGGAGGTCCTAGCCAGAGATATACATCCCATGGACCATATTGAACTCCATAAGCAGGCTGGGGAGATGGTCTATGCAACCTTGGTAGAAAAAGCCACCATGGCCCATGAGCTGAAGGAGTCCATAAAAAACACCAACACCCAGTTGGATTTTGAGAGAATGTCCTCTCAGGCCAAAGACAATAGAATAAAGTCTCTTGAGGAGATCATCATTGATCTAGGACATGATCCTAGTGATCCAACGGGTGTGAAGGCCCTCATGAAGAAGAAGGATGATGACCTGAATGCATTGAAGAAGAGGTTGAAGCTGCAGCCCACAGAGCACCCTCAAACAGCAGAACTTCAAAATCAAAAACAGGCCGAGGACCAACTAGACCTCCTAATGCAGCAAGACCAGAGGATCAGGGAATTGGAGAAAGAGCTGGAAGGAGAACTACAAGATAAACAGGCAGAATCCACTTCCCAAGCTCCTCCAACTACTTCGACAACAGCAGCAACTTCAGGGACAGCAGTGGCCCCCACAACAGAAGCAGCAGGAACAGCAGCAGCTCCAGATGCCAGCCCAAGTGTAGAGGAATTGACCAAGGCCGTCAAAGCAATGGAGATCCAGGCAGATGAAATAAAGAAGGCCAAGGAGAAGTTGGCAGAACTGGATGCCAAGTATGACAAGTCCAAAGTGACTGTAGCAGAACAGGGCAGAGAAATAAAGGCCCAAAAGGAAAGGATAAAGGCCTTAGAGAAAGAGCTGAATCTGGAGACTGCTATGGCCGACATAAAGAGAATCCTATGGGCCAAAATTGGCCAATCCATCAGACAGCAATGGAGGTCAATAAAAATAATGCATGAGCATATGGATTTAATGGGCCAAGCTCAAGCAGAAATTCAGAAGGCCAAGACAATGCTAGGGAATAGAGCAGAGCAGGCAAACAGAATGATAGACTTCCTGAACAGACAAGAAAGGGAGGAATTGGCAGCTATAGGCATTCCCAACAGAACAGAAGCTGTCCTCTCTGCCAAGAAGGTACTAACTCTCAGGAACTATATACAAACAGTGGAGAGGAAGTACTATGAGATACAAGCAGATGTGGAGGAATACAAAGTTAAAATGGGAGTGCTGCAAGCAAAAGGCCTGCCCAGCTTACTAAGTGGTGCAGGAAAACTGATCTCTCCAGATCAAATGGCCAACAGAATGGCAACCACTATTGAAAATCAGATTATTGCATCTGGCAGTTCATCTGAACAAACAGGGCCTCCCACGGGACAGAGCTTATATGACAAACTTGAAGGCCTGTTCTTCATTGAGAATGAAGTGAATCACCTGTTTGAAACCCCTCCCAGTCTTTATAGACATACAGAGGCCGAGGAAACATTGATAAAGATGCGCAGACATCAAATGTCTAAGGAGGATTGGTGGCAATTCATGCTTCAGATTTTGCCACGGTAGCTTCAGTCATTCGGCCACTGCCAGCTCCAAGTCACTACAAGACAAATAACATGACAAGTGTCAGCAGTTAAAGCAGCTAAAAAGTGACTCATCACACAGACAACGACAGCTATCCAAGTTTCAGACAGCACATCTCCAACCGACTCTAACAGCCATAAAGTCCAAATATCTTCTAACTATTTTGACAGCTCAGGCATTAAGGAATTACGGTAGCATTCACTCCTTCAGCTACTGCATTCCAGAGATTAGCATATCATAAATGAGATATTAACTCATTCGCTGATATTTTTTGATGTAAATTTTGTATATATACTCCCCTGAGTAACTCATAAGGGGTTGGTAATTTTCTCTATGAGACAAATGTATTATACACTTTCTGAATTATCTAATACAAAGGGTTGGATGAGCTCAGTGATTTCCTGAAATATTTGATGTCTGGATGATGCTCCATGTGCTGATGCAGAATCCCTGTGCTGTCTGATTAAATAACAAGTTTTTTCCTTAATCTCTGTTCTTGTCTTTCTTATGTTTATCAAATCATACTCATCTTATACTAAGCTAGCAGTAAAAAGAAAGAATAGTGCAGGACTTGTTTCACTACACCTTGTACTCAATTTTTACTACTGTAAATGTTTGTCTTCAGGATTACTATGCACATGAATTCTTGATTGCTCATGTAGCTGTTAATTCCATATGTATGAATATCACCTAGAAATTCTTAAATGCTCCTGGGTCAATATTCTCATTGTCTTACTCCAAAAGTTTACTGTAAGATTCTTAATTGCCTTGCATAAACTGGACACAACCCACCCAATCACTTTATGAAAGTTTATTTCTCAGACACTAACCTTGCTCTGCAGCATCACTACAGCAAATCACTCAGCACCTCAAAATAACTAAAGGACCACTGACTCCATAGCCCAATGGACTAGAACACTTTGGAGAATGCATAAGCACCTTGACTGAAATTATCATCCAACCAAAACCTTAAACAAACCTGAACTTATAGCTAGCCTAAAATCAATACAAAACATAGATAAATTATAAAGAGAGAGCCCTCTCTGATTACAGTTTGGCTAGAAACTGTGGTCCAAAGATTGGTTAGTGGTTACCCCGGCCGTATTCCCTTGGGAGTCAGAGGGAACAACCTAGGTGTTAACAGAATGAAAATATCAGATCTGGTGATTATTGAGGATTTATCTTCTGCATTTTGAATTATGTGTGATGGGAAGAGTTTGCACTTTTGGAGCTCTTGTTGTAACAATAGAAACTCAAACAATGTAAAGGACTCTTGGAGACTAGAGCCAGAGAAATGGATTCAATAAATTGGTATTTCTAGTACTAGTGTTTTAAATGCAAGTTTTATTTTTTATGGTAGGAATGTGTCATTTTATTCATATTTGTGCACTTTTGTCGGAATGATTAATTTGTCTCAATCATATGTTGTTATTTATCTCTGCTCTTATGGGTTGATTTCTAATTCTGAGTAACTGTTTACTTAGAAATGTGTCATTTAATAATGGTTGAACAAATAGTAATATGTTGTGAACTTCTTCCTCATATTATTTTTTAATTATTTGAATTACTGATTAAACAATCATTATCATTTTGTGAACTTCTTCCTAAATGTTGTTGGTTGATTATTTCAGTCAAGAGGTCTCTGTATAGAATATGTTTTGGTACTCATAATGTCGGTTAATTGAACTACTTTGTTAGCTTGATATTCATTATAAGTCAGACATATTTAAATCCCAATACTTTAAATATCTTTCTCTCGGTTGGGTTAGATCTATATCTGCCTAATTGAGATAGGATTAGGCTTTAGTTCCTTTTGTTTGCATTATAGAATAAGTTTGAATTTAGATTAATTTTTCATTCTTATAAGTCCTCTTCCCAAAGGGGCAAACTTTAGTTGTGGCTTGGTTGAGCCCCAGATTAGCTTCAGGATCACTTTCTTGCTTGATCAACAAGAGGGTTGATCTTATGTCTCTTCTCCATTGGTAGAGGAAAGTCATATTTTAAGCCATTTTGGAAATTGAGAGAAAGAAACTGGGCCTAGTTAAACCAATTGGATCCACCATTCCAAATGGAAAAGGAGTTGATTTAAGGTCTGGACCAAGTGGTCATCCCCCATGCTGTTGCATTGAATTTCGAGGCTTCAACATTTTGGTGCTAGAAGGAGGACCTGAAACTTGTTGTCTATTGGAGTATTTTTATTCTAACATCTCATTTTTATTACAATGGCAGCTCTTAAGCTTCCAATTTGGAGTTGTATTTCTAGAAGTGCATCTTCTAATACTCCACCAGAAGTGGTAAGGCTCTTGTCTCAGATAAAGTTTAATGGTAAGAGAAATTCTTCTACTTTTCATCATGTCTTTCAATTTATTCAAAAAATTTCAAATTATGATTTTCAAGGAATTGATGAAGGCATTTTATGCAGAGTCTTTACTCTCACATTCACGACAAAAGATAGAAACTGGTGTCAAACTCTTCCAGTTGCCTCAATTCACAATTGTGATCAATTTGTTACAATGTTCCTTTGTAAATTTGACGGCTATAACTATGAACAGGTATGTGATGATTTTAAAGATTTACAAAGATTTGAAAATGAATCTTTGATTGATTTTACCATCATGTTTCATTTAAATTGTTTGAAATTTAAAATTGAAGAAAAAACTACGGATGATGAATTATTAGATTGCTATGAACAGATTTTCTCTCTTCCTCCCATTAATAATCCATGTAAAAGTATTTCAAGATTTTATCAAACGCCTTCAAATTACATTAACACAATTGAGAATTCCAATATGATGATGCAAACAAATGATGATGAAGTGGCCTTTATTATGTATGATCAATTTCTTCATTTAGTGTGCACTTCCTACGGTGTTGACAGTGATCGGAATGCACCTTCACATGTTAGTGAATCTCAATCAAAAAGCTTGGAGAATTTTACTAATCAAATCCAAGAAGATATTAGCAATAATCGTGAAGAAAATATGGCTTTTAAATATGAAAATAATTATGCGTTAAATTCAGAAAATCAGAACATAAATCAGCAAGTACAAGCAGCAATCGAAGTTTCCAATAACACGCAGCCTGTTGTACAAATTTCTGAATTTTTTCATGATAAACAAATGTCGAATTCAGGACATCAAAGCAATAGTCTTCAAGAAAGCACAAGTACACAAATGAATGATCTCAAATCTGAAATTTACAATGAGAATAAAGCACAAGAATTCTTAAATAGAGACACTTTTAAATCCATTGCTTCTAATTCTCATTTGTCCCTTTATCCTAATTATTTTTCTAATGGCAATTTCCCCCCTCTTAATATTAATGATATTTCATAAAACAAAGAGGGTGATCTTAATGAATTTCCAATTATCTCTTATCAAGATAGAAAATTAAGTATTGATCATTCTTCTGGCATTAATGAACTTATCCTTTACATTCCTTTTTGTTTTGATACATTGGATAAGATCGCAGGGAACTATAGTGAATGTCGTGAGGTCATTTATGATAGTTACTTTGACATTGAGGACATTGATTTGTCTACTTCATTGTTGAATCCTCATGATCAAAGTCTAATCAAATGTGAAAATTAAGCACACTCTAATTCAAAGATTGTTTCAAATAGTTCTCATTTTCTAAAAATAATTAATCATACTCATGATTTCAGCATTCAAGAAAACATTCCAATCTATGATTTATATGACGATCAAGATCTCATTCCTATTCATAGTCATGATTCTATTTCTAATTCACAAGTTGGTATTAGAAATCATTTGAATCCTTTTATCCTACCAAATCTTGTGAAAAAAAAGTTGTTTTAATTCTGTCTAAATTTTGTTGTAACAATAATTGTAACACTAGTGTAAACTATGATTTGACTTTATTATTTTTCCTTCATTTATTTTGTTTAAATTTAGATTTGTTTTCTGTTTTTAATTTTCAATTTTAGAAAATTTTTGTTGGCATATTGAGAAGCTCAGTATTGAACACTCAATTGATGTGTTGTCTGAATGGGAAAATGAAGTTTCAAATTCTAATCGTGAACATCAAGAGCTATGTTTCTTCCAATTTCAACTGATGTTCATTTCTTATCGATTACTTCTACCTTCTCAAAGGCAGTGTAAACAAAAAAGTGCTTTTTTACAATATGACCAACAATCTGATTTGATTAATAATCTTCCACTGTATCTAACAAATTTTCATCCATTTTTCATAGACTACTTTGAAAAATATTTGGAAACTTTTCCTTCACGGAAGATTGTTAATAGTTTAACACTTGCACATAAAAACTAACATATTTATGCATGGCATTGAATCTAAAAGCTCATTTTCAATATCTAGCATGTTATATTCTCTTTTGAATCCCTTCCAATCATAATAGAAATTCATCCATATTTCTATGATCCAATTGAAATTCAACTGGAAATGACATTTCAAGAGAAGGTAATTGTAAATAGATTGCTAACAGTAATTATACATTCTTCTTTCAAATTTATTTTCCTTAGTTTAATTTTATTTGTATTTTTGTTACTAATGATTGATCTGTACATATATGCATGAATTAAAATGCTTACATGATTACACTGGAAGTATGACTATACCTAGTCATGTTTCCCTCATTAAGTTAGGAATAGAAATAGATTAATTAGATTAGATTTCTTTTTTGTTTACACTTATTTCATTACTTCAGATTTTCAATAAAGCAAGTAATGAATCTGACTTTTTCTGGGCATCCCCTTTCATTTTTGGAAAGCGGCTTAAAAAAAGAAACTCTTAGATCATACATATCTGTGAGAATACTTCATTGTCTTGTTTTGGGAAAAATTCATCACGATGATCATAAATTAAGAAATTCCAAGAATTTGCTACAGCTTGACAATTTTTTGATTCACAAGTGTTTGAAAAAGAGCTCAGTTTCACCACTCTTGTCTTCCAATGTAAATTGGAGGTGGATGTAATATGAAAGTTCATTACTTAACATTTTAGATTAAATAAATAGATGACCTTGAATATATGGGAATTTTGAAAGATACATGGGAGAAATTAAAGATTCATGAGGTAAAATTTACAGTCAGTTTTCCTCCAAGTATGCATTTTAAAAGGTTCATCTTCATCTATTGTTTGATTTTTCTTTTTCATGATTTATTGCCTATTTATGATTCTATTTATTTTTGCATATCTTCATTTCTTTGATTTTGGAAACTTGAAACAAGCAAACAACTATTTTAAATCTATAGCATGCTTAGAGAAGTATTAGTTGTTTTGGCAGAATTTGAGGATTCATTACTTTTCCTTACATATTTCATTAAAATTCTGTTTAGACTTTTAAAAACATTATCGGGAAATTTATGTTGGATCATTATAATATTGAAAATCTCCTCCTAAAAAGTGATAACATCTTCCTCTGATCGAATAATCCAATGGTTAATCAAATTATTGAATGGAGTTTTTATAGAAAAGAAAATTGAGTTTGGCACTTTTATTTTCAATACATAAAAAAATCTCAATCTCATTGTATTTCCATATAGAATTATTAGAGTGGGACATTTCATATAAAGCATCAATTGAAGTATTGCGATATCCACCAAATTCTGGAACCGATACCACATTTAATTCAGTGTTAAAAGATATTGCATCCGCTCATAAAATCGCAATTTCAATTGTGATGTATATTTAACAGTTTTGATATCTCGGATCTGATAAGAGACTGAATCTATTTAGTAAAACTATTGCATTTGCTCTTCATCGCACATCGGCATATTAACGATATTATATCCCATATTCGAAATCTTCTAATTGTCGATTTCTTATCAAATTCAAAGCCAGTCCCAGCAGTAAGCCACATCATCTATCGCAATCCTATTATCGCAAGAATCATATTGGCATTTCCTTTTTTTAACAATTTTGATCGCTGATATGACTATTCTCCAATATAGCAATCGCTCCATCGCAATTTCTCATTGCATATGCTCATATCGCAACCTTTCCATTGCAGCAATACTTATATCGCATATTGTCTTGACATCCTCTGATGTGATAAACCCCGATATATGCCTCTCTACCAATGATTTTAACTATTAAATAACATTCAGTCGCATATCGGCAAAGGTGAATCTTGCAGTTTGAAGTTATGCATAACAGAAAAGCTTGCGATGCGAAAAATTCGATAAGATGTGTTGTATAAAAGATTTTAAGGCACTCTTGGGGAACCATTATGGTAATGAAGCAATTGATAACAAAATTGAAACATGGTTAAGTTATTTTTATTTTCTCTTATATTTGAGCTTTAGATATATCAATCTATATATAATATATGAAATTCAAGACCTCCCCATCTACACATCTGTATTTCATTATCTTGGATTTGGTCTTAATTCTGAAATATTTATGAAAATCATGGAGTTGATATGAAACTTATAATATTATGATAACATTCATCGCTAAAATTCATTAAAAAACATCATTTCATTTCTGATGAATTCAGTCCACTTCAGATTTTTAGAACATGAAACATTGTTTTCTTCTAGTTTGTTGCTTGTTTTAGTATAGATTTATTAAATGTTTATTTTGGGTTAATAAGATTTGAGTTAGCTCAACATCTTCATGCTTTTAATTATAATTAAAGTAAGAAGTTAGCTAGTATTGGAGAAAATGATATCTTTCAGGTAAGATTAAATGCAATTCTCCAATGGTAAGTTTCATGTACCCATTCTCATTACTTTACTTTTGTTTTTAGTTTCATTTTTAATTTTTGCTGATCTTGAACTTTGTTTTTGTAAGTTTTCATGAACCTATTGCGCCTCTACTAGATCAATGTTTAAGTTCATTCTCTTTTGTTTAGTTTTCTTTGAGATTCTTGAAAAAAGAAGTAATGATGCTCATTGAATTAGCTAAACTAGGGAGTTTTTGAACCTTTAATTGTTTCCTTAAGCATTGCTTTTATTCAAAAATGATTAAGATGATTTTTGCAGTTTTTTCTTCAAAACAAGAAAGTTTGCAGCAGAAAGAAACTTCTCATTTAATATATTATCTATCATCACTGCTATCGGAAGCCAAAATGCTTATAAATCTGCAAGATAAAATTTATCTAAATCTCAACAAAAGAAGGAACATTCACATGATTATTTTCTTTTATCTCTTTTGTTGAGACATTTGTATAAGTAGTCTTGATGGAGTTTATCTTTTAAATTTGGATTTTTCTTTTAGTTTTTGCTTTCTTCAATTTTATTTTGGTTTGCTGATTTCTTTTCTTACTTTAGTTTAAGAATTATTTTCCTTTTGCTTTCAGTTTTGATTTCATTTTGGTGACTCTACCATGATTTATATGAAAGGTTTTTTCCTCGCCTGACAACAATTGGCATACATGGGAAATCTCTTAACTCTACCCATTTCAGTGAATTTCATTTATCATTAAAGGCATATCCTTATGGAACCATAAGATCATCTGACTTTAAATATTTTTCATGGAGGAACACACATCCTTTCTAGGTGATTGAGTTTACTTTTTCAAGGAAAGAATTGATTTGAGTTTAACACAATGAATCCTTCCCACCCCTCCACATAAAAGCCTTTGATTGATAGCTACAGGGAAAGAATTCAGAGCAAACATTATAAAAGTATTATGTCCATTAAACATAAATCTCTATTACCATCCCACCTCTTTCACTCAAATATATCATAAACTACAAGCTTGCAAATACACTTATCAAAAGAGTGATTAAGAGGAAGCATGGGAAATACAAGTAAATCCGTCGGGGCTATAAACGCTCGTTGGCAGCGGGACTATGCTTGTATGGACTAAAAGACAACTTCGTCGGGGTACTGTTCAGGCTCACTGGTAGCGAAGCGATGTCAGAGACAATCATAAAATAAATATATGTTTTATCAAAAACTCCTATCTCTACTTTCTTCTATTATTATATGAGGTGGTTTTAAAACAAATTTTCCCAAATTTGGATTCATGAATTTTACCCAAATCTATTTTGAGTACTTATCTTTACAAACTCATATTACTTAACCTATTTATGTGGGACATATGGAAATGTTTTATTGTTAGCTGGTTTCTTGAACTGTTGCACTAAATATTGTCACCATGACATTCTGCAATCAGTGTGAGTCTATCACCACTTATACTTTCATCCTTTGCAAGTCTTAAACCTCAGTTCTTCATGTCAAGCCTTGAAAAATAAGAGAAATCCCTTAAAAGTCTCTAAAACTCTGGTTCCGCACTTTCTCTTAGCATTACCTGCGGTCCCGCACCTACTGGTCATGTCCCCTGCATACCTGACCGCTCTGTCTCTGTGTAATGGGTGTGGACCCCTGTAAAAGTCAAAAAGGTGCAAGTACATTCTTAAAAATTCACATTGAGTCATTTCTGGAAGCTTCTAGAGGGAATCTTGAGGTGGCAAGTTCGCTCCTTTAACATTCATGCATCCCATACCTTAAGGAGCTAACCCCTTGATGTGAGGAGCTTATCCCTTCGAAGGAGGACTCTATCCCTTCATAGGTGGACCTGTAACTTCCTTCCTCTGCACTATAAAATGAGGCATTGGGATGGTTACTGAGGAGGTTGAAAGCTGAATATTTTCGAGGTGAAATGCAGTTGGAATTTAGTCTTCCTAATTGAGCTTGAGAGGAGAGATTACATACCTTGTTTGATCTCATTGGGAAGAGTGTGAGGCTTTTCAAAGTAGAGAAGTTTCCTGCTTGGACCCTGGGAGGAGCTTGTACAACATCAAGGCACCAAAGGTTGTAAAGTTCTTCTATTTTCAAAGTTAATACAATCAAGTTTATTTTTCTCAATAAGCTGTGTTTTATGGTTTATTTCATGGATTCCTTGATCACCATGATGAATATGATTTATTATATTAGCTATGCAGGTGTTATTTGATGTGTGCTTGTTTGTGATTGCAAGTTCTCAAAAGGAAACTCGTTCAGACAGTCGAAGCATGGCTACCACAAACTAGCGTTGGACTTAAGGTAGGGTCTAAAACACCTCTTGGTTTTTATTAATAAATCGCAATATATTTAGAGAAAGGTAGATTTGTTTGTCCTGTTTGTTGCTAGATATCTGTTGATACTAGGGATATCGTTCTTGTCTGCAAGAACGATTTATCCAGCTGACAAATTGGCGACCATACTAGGGACTGGAATTTGGTTTTTGCTTTTCCTTTTTTCTTTAACTTGAGAAACTTTTTCTTGTTTCTGGTTTTTGCTTGATGTGTGTGGAATTGGTTAGTTTTTAGGATCTAGAGTATATTTTGTTTTTCCGAAATTTTGAAGAGGACCACACTTTCTTTTACAAGACAGTGCAGACATCCCCGCACTGTTCCTTTAGTGCACAGAGCGATACCACATCTGGTTCTACTGGAAGCCTGCGGACCCTGTCAAAACTTTTGAAAAACCTAAATTGTTTTCGTCCAGTTAAGTTTAGTTTTTTATTTTCAGCTTTTAGTGTCTACCCAGACATGCATGTGTTCTATCAAGAATCTCTTGTGAGTGAGTTCCATTGGCATTTTGGTGTTAGGTGATTTTCTAAAATTTTTGTAATGTCTGGATTGATTTTCGCTTGGTCTTTGTAGTGACTCAGAGATTAGAAGCCTAAGAAACCTTAGATTACCCTGGTCTTTTTGGTCTTCTTGATGAGTCTGACTGATTTGTGAAATCTGCCCTTGCTGAGAAATAGATTGCGTCTTCTCTTTGCAAAGCTTTGAACGGACTTGCTTGAAAGTTTTGAATTTAATTTTTATAAAAGAAAACATAGCTGGGTGTTTTTTGATTAATTTGTTATTCTGAATGAATTAATCCTTAGTTTGTTGAATAACTAAGTAAAATGTCCTCAAAATATTTAAAGCTTTTATTTCCATTAGGTTTTTAGAAATTTTTAGACCTCAAGATTGATTTTTATAGTTTTGAGTGTTTTATAGAAATTATAGAATCTCTTTTGAAAGAATTTGTTTTTTGTAGTTTTTGAGTGTTGAAAAAGAAAGGGATTTTTCGTGAGCATAATTAGTAGTCTCGTTTTGAGTTTATTGAAAAAGACAAAAAGATTTTCTTTTTATTTACATGTTGAAAGAAAGATTTATTTTTCAAAGAATTGCATTCTCAACTCTTTTTTTAGCTAGAGATTTGTTGAAGAAAAAGAATTGTTTATCATCTTAGGTGCATTTTTAGTGTTTTTGGAGTCCATTCTTCACACCATAAAGTTTCATATCCATTCCTATTGACTTAAGAAACAACCCATAAAAATAACGCTTAAATTAAAATTGATCTATAAATCTTTTTATTTCTAGGGCTCTTATCACCAATATAACTTAGGCTAGTATCTTGGAGTAGGGCATAATTAACTCTCCAAGATAGTTAAAACAAAAAAGTAGCTATATCTTGCGGTAGGAAAAATTCCAATTGTTGCATGTATGCTCTGGGAAGCTCCTCTTAAAGGAGTCAAGCACGAGATCATATATGAACCAGTGAGATAATCAATCCTTCCTCATTGGGAATGATAGCAGATATACACGTATTAAAAACGGTAAACCTCGGATTGACCATTGTCGAGGAGCCTGGGGTCACTTGTTGGTAAACCTTGGATTATGCCAAGGAGCCTTCAAGGGGATTGAGCTTTGTTACTCTGCCCTTGCGTGTGTATCGGATCGTAGACTATTCCCCCAGGTATATTTGTTTCTGTTGGTAACCTTAGAGGCCATAATCTATAGGATTCTTTCCTAAGGTGACGGTGGAGGGAAGATCCCACTGTACCTGGAGCAGATGTCGACTAGACTCACTTGGACTCTCTGGGGGGTTTTCTTTACTTGAGACGGTTTTTTGAAGAAATTTGTGTCAGCCTATTTCATTAAGCAGGTTGTCGGGGTAACTGTTCCAACCGCCCTTTCTGTATTGAATTATACGACGTTGGATTTCATCACCAACTAGTGTTTTTGGTACAGAAAGTTACTGTTTGTGTGTGGTTTGAACTCTTAGATTTTTTTAGGCGTGTGATTCAATTGTTTGGTTCTTTAGAGACTTTAGGTGGTTTTATTGAGATTTTTTTTGTTTGCCTATGAAGTAATTAAAATATTTAATCGTGGCTGAATTACCGAGACAATCCCGTATACTTCGAGGACAACCTCCCGAGTATACACCAAGCCAGCTTGAAGGGCTATGAGCTCTTGTAACACCTAGTGACAGTAGAGTTGGGTCATCGGAAGATAGAGAATCTCCTTTAATTGTTCATCTTGATTATCAAGTTCAAGCAACAGAGTATATTTCTGAACCAATTTCATTTTCCGAAGTTACTGGTAGTATTTATTCTACTAGTGAATTGGCTGAAGAATCTGAAATTTCTGAGCCTGAAACTGAACCCACTGCTACTCCATCCTCAGGATTTGCTTCTCCAACTTCTAGTGGACCTGGTTCACCCAGGGTAGGAAGGATCATTACCCAAAATCTTCCTTCAGGACTCATTTCTATTGAAGAACTTGTTAGTCCGGAAGAAGATATAACTCTCCCTGAAAATCAACCAACTTTAGAACTTAGGGAGCGTGAATCAATTTTCTACAGTCCACCTAGGAGGGACGCTTGGTACGTCTCATTGACCAAATTTTTTAGAAAATTCGGGTCGTAGTTTTTCATCACCTCGAATTCCTTTTCATCCAACACCTAGAGGTTATTATCCTCCTTTGAATATGTCAAGACAGTCATCCATGTTTTCCCAATCACCGGAAACATTTCTATATGGCGGTCCTTCTATTCCTTCTGGGTATCAGTCACTTACTGGTACTTTTTCAGGAGCATCTCCTCAACCCATTGAACATGAGATATCAGCTGGTAATAACAGAACTCAACCGTTGAGCGTAGAAGAAATTCTTATGATGGCTGATACTATTCCAAATCCGCAACCTCAAGGTAGTCACTTACCACCTGGGGGGCAACCTCAGGGTACTCAATTACCACCTGGGGGGCAACCTCAAGGTAGTCAGTTACCGCCTGGGGGGCAACCTCAAGGACAGTACATACCTTCGGGACAATACATACCTCAAGGTCAACCCCAGTATCAATATATACCTCAAGGTCAACCCTAGTTTCAGTACGTGCCTCAAGGTTATCAACCTTAAGGTCAGTACCCAACCCAAGGTTTCCAACCACCTTCTGGTCAATCATTTGTACAAGGAGCTGGAAATGTACCTTTCAATTATCAGCCCCACGCTCAACCCGGTTATGGTCCTCAATATGCTCAACCTTCTATGGGTCCATACCCCGGAATGAACATGGTGTGGGATCCATATCAATCTCAACAGATTTTGCAACCTAATGTGCAGTTGTCATCTCAATCTGGACAACCTTTGGTTTCTGGTTCAACCCAGTAACCTGTCCAGCCTACTATTCAAACGTCTACACCTGGTGTAGCTCATTAGTCTGGGCCTAGTTCGCCTCAAACTCCACCTCAAACGACTACTACAACTATTGTAGCTTTTGTTCAAGCTACCCCACCTACTTCTGGAGTATCGACAGCTCCAGTTTCTACTATTCCTGCATCAACTCCTCTAGCATCTTTACCTCAGTTGGGACCTACAATTCAGACTTCGGTTCAGATGCCTGTAGGACAACCTGGTCCAATTACAGTTGTCACAAGTCAACCTCAATTCACTTTTCAACTGTACCAGGGACAGTACGAATTCGGTCCTGTTGTGCAAAGCCCAGTTTACCAGTATCAACCATACCCTGGATATACTTATCAGAAACCTCAACAACCCCAATTTGGTCCAGTTAATCCTAGTTTTCCGGGAGGATATAATATTCCAAATGCAATTCCAATTCCAAGTTATCCTAGATATCCTCCTCCTGGAGCTGGTTTTATGACCCTGGGTTTTTGTGACCCTAACCGTCAGTTACCATTCATTGCAACTTTGGACTTGCCTGATTTGTCACGCCTTACGAATGATCCAATTAATTATCTTCCGTTTTGGCTGCCAATGATGAATAAGTTTCCCAGTGATATCCCAAAATTTGAAGGTAAATCAGGAGAGGATCCGTCAAACCATGTGATGACTTATCACCTCTGGTGTGCATCTAATTCCATTATAGATGATTCAATTTGCTTACGTCTTTTTCAACGCACTCTAATTGGTCTTGCGGCCAAGTGGTACATTGATTTACCACGAGCTTCTTTTTATAATTTTAGTCAATTAGCCACTTCTTTCTTAACTCATTTTCAGTTGCCTATCAGATATGACAATGGGACGGAAGTATTAACTTCATTAAAACAGTCAACATCCACATATATTTCAGATCATATTCATGAATGGCAACGTAGACGACGTTTAGTGAAAATTTTTATTCCGAATCAAATTTTAGCAGAATGGTTTGTTAAATCATTATTACCTAAAATCATTGAGAATGTAGCTAAGGCAGGAGTTGTTACTGAAGAGCAAGTAATTTCTCAAGCTCAGTACCTTGACCTCATTTATACGCAGTCGGGTACTTTACATGAAAAAACCCCCGACCTTCTGAAACAAAATCAAATAACTGCAGCTCCTTCAGGGTCTCATGCCGCTGATGGTATGTTTGGTTCAGTTAGCACCAAAAGCAAGAAGAAATCTTCAAAGAATTATTCTCCTATTATAACTTTACCAGATTCCCCGACAGGAGACTCTTCTACTGAAATTCCTGTCGATATTCATGTCGTAGAATCATCTACAGCCAAATCAAAATCTGGTGGTAAAAAGAAAGGGAAGAAGAAAAATAAACAAAACTCAAAAGGGAAATCAGATAAAACTAAATCTACTGACGAGAAACGTAAACCTCGCTATCCTTGTCTCATTTGTGATGAGGAGCATTTTATAAGAGATTGCCCACATCGAGCTGAGGTTGCAAAAATTGTCAAAGGTTCTCTAACACCTGCTATCTTGAAGGATCCTTTTCCTAGTCAAGATAGTAAGATGATTGGTTCTTCCTCAAATGCATCAAAAGCACCCATAATGATGATGTCTCATGTCAGGATTGCGATGCGATCGCAAGATTATGGTAGTAAAAGTCCTGTTGGTGGTAAGGAAGCAAAATCTTCTAATTCAAACCCATCAACTTCAACTCCTTCCAGTTCTGATCCACTATATATCGAGAAACCTAACCCAGACTTAATAATCAAACCACCTGATAAAGGTATACTTCGGAAGTCAGCTTTCAATCCGCATGCGAGAGCTGCTCAAAATTATAACATTGTTGAAGGCTTAGCTATTCCCCTTCAGCAATGTCTGCTTTGGAGGTGCTGCAATCATGCCCAGCACAGCGTAAATTACTTTTTTCGGCTATAGGAGCTGTTGATATTCAGGATTCGAACCTTATAATCTTTGATTTAGAGAATAGTACACCTCGCCTGCCTCTTCAAATGGCTTTCCAGATTCTAGTGTTAGTAAAAAACAGACCTTGCTTTAGGACTGTAATTGATGAGGGAGCTTCTACGTGTATTATGTCGATCTAGTGTTGGAGATCGCTTGGTTCTCCTACACAATCAATCCCCGACGATTCTAAAGGCTTTTGATGGTTGTGGGTTCCATCCTTTTGGCATTCTATAGGATTTACCTATAGTGGTTGAAGGCAAAACTATTAATCTAGATGTGGAAGTGGTTGATGCCCCTCTAGATTGCAATCTTCTTTTGGGTCGCAGCTGGTCTTATGCTATGACTGTTGTTGTTTCATCAATATTTCGGCTTATAAAGTTTCTTCATAATGGAAAGATCATTACAATAGACCAGCTAACTTATTTTTCATCCAACCCAGCCTCTTCTGAAAGTATCCAACATGTCGGTAAAACAATTATCCCTTACAAGGATGTTGGGGTAGGATTAGTTAAAGATTCTGGTTTACTAGGAAGTTTTTCCTTTCCTCCTCCTAATGTATTGCCTTCTACTACAACTATTCATATGATTTCATCGAACACTATTGCTTTTGATGATCCTTGGATCGTACCTTCCGAGTCTGAGGTGGATTCATTTGGTGATGCGATGCCTTTGAGTCCCTATGAAATTTCATATCAAGCTGTACAATCATTTGCTGACCCTTGTTCAACCGAAATTGATCTAATGAATGTGGTCCATGGAGAATCACTTTCAATATCAACCTCAGATTCAACAACTTTTTCCGATCTTGTTCATACTGATGAGCAGATTCGTGAACTTTTGTCTGTTGATGATTTATCATGGGAATATCTTCATCATCGATCTTCATTTTTACCTGAGCTTGATCATTTTGAAAATGATTTTTCATCTATTTTTACTACTGATTATGTCAAAGAACCAAAAAATCCATTGCAACATCCTGATTCTGAGTTGAATTTGGGAAATATCTCTCGAATGGTTCCTATTGACATTTCAGTTAAACCTAGAATTATTGAAAACATTCATATAGGTGATTCCTGTATGGACAATAAACTCCAAACTTATAAAGCCCTATTTCAAGAATTTCGTGATGTGTTTGCCTGGTCATATGAAGAAATGCTAGGAATCGATCCAACAATTGTTGTTCATGAAATTAAAACTTACCTGGATGCTAAACCTGTCTGGCAACGTTTGTGTCAGATACATCCGCGAAAAGTTGCTGCTATTAAAGCTAAAGTTGAGAAATTACTTCGAGTAGGTTTCATTTATCCAATTCCCTTAACGGATTGGGTATCAAATATTGTTCCTATTAACAAAAAGCAAGGAACGATAAGAATATGTATCAATTATAGGGATATTAATCGAGCTTGTCATAAAGACAATTATCCAACCCCATATATCGATAAAATCATTGATGATTGTGCCACCAATGAAATTTTCTCCTTTATGGATGAATTTTTGGTTACAATCAAATCAACATACTCCTTGCTGATCAACCAAAAACGGCTTTCATTTGTCCATGGGGGACGTTTGCTTACTGCAAATTGCCTTTTGGATTGAAGAACGTCGGAGCAACTTTTCAGAGGGCTATGTCTTACGCATTTCATGACATCAAGCACATTGTGCAGCCTTATCTTGATGATTTACCTACCCATTCATTATGTAGAGCCGATCATCTCACTCATTTAGGAGAAATCTTTATGAGATGTAGGCATTATCGAATTAGGCTGAATCCACACAAATGTGTTTTCTGTATAGAAATGGGTCATTTACTGGGATTCGTTGTTTCAAAAGTCGGCATTCGTGTCGATCCCTTGAAGGTTGAAGCTATTATCAAATTGCCTCCTCCTTCGACTCTTCACCAACTCCAAAGTTTGCAAGGGAAAGCAAACTTTTTACGTCGTTTCATTCCTAACTATGCCAAGATAACAAAGGGTTTTACCAGGTTGTTGAAACAGAATACTCCATTCTCTTAGGATGAGATAGCTGACAAATATTTTGATGCACTTAAACACGTGTTGACCCATGCACCATTATTGCATCCTCCCAACTACAACCAGGATTACTTCTTGTAACTCACCGCTTCTCATTCCACCATTGGGATGGTTTTCGTTCAGGAAGATGAATTCAAAAGTGAAAATGTGATTTACTATCTTAGTCGAACTTTGAATCCGACTGAGCTTAAATATTCACATTTGGAGAAATTGGCCTTGGCAGTTGTTCAAGCTGTCCAAAGATTTCATCATTACATCTTACTACACAAAACTACCATAATTTCTGACTGTAACCTTATGATCTATATTTTGACCAAACAATTTCTAGGGGGCAAGTATTCCAAATGGATTGTTATCATGTAGGAATTTGACTTGGAATTTGAAAAATCCAAGGCAAAGAAATCTTTGGTTTTTGTGGAACTGCTGTGTGATTTCCCGCGTGCTGATACTGAAACTGTGGCGGAAAGCCCATTGCAGACGAATCCTTGTTTTTTATCAGTAATCTTGATCCATGGTATGGAGATATCATTGTTTATCTCCAAGCCCAATCTTTTCGGCCTGAAATTTCACGATCTCAGCGACGGAAAATACATTTCCAATCCCAACAATACAAAATCATTGGAGATACACTCTATCGTCGTGGGGTAGATTCTGTTTTCCGACGTTGTTTAACTCATGAAGAAGCTGAAAAAGTCCTAAATGACTGTCACTCTGGAGCATGTGGCAGTCATATGTCTGGGTATGCCACATCCCAAAAGATATTGCGCGCTGGTTATTTCTGGTCGTCTTTATTTAAATATTGTATTTATGCGGTCCGAAAATGCCACAATTGTCAAATTTTTTATTGAAAGATGCATGCTCCACCTGCTCCTCTCCACCCTATATCGATCCTTTTGCAAAGTGGGGTATCGACTTTATTACATGTAACCCTCACTCGGTCGGGGGGCATACGTATATCATCCTTGCGGTAGATTATTTTACTAAGTGGGCCGAAGCAATGCCTACATTTTCGGCAGTTGGCAAAACTGCTGCAATTTTCGTTTTCAATCATATAATTACTAGATTCGGTGTTCCTCAAGTGATTATTACTGATCATGGGAGTCATTTTCAAAACATCATGATGATGAATTAACAGATCAACTTGACCTGCGTCACGATAGTTCTACTCCATATTACCCACAGGCTAATGGTCTGGTTGAAGCTATCAACAAAGTTCTAGTCATTATGATCCGACGAATCATTGGTATTCATAGGTCGAATTGGCCTAAAATGTTATTTTCAGCACTTTTGGCGTATTGAACCTCAGTAAAAACATCAACTTGTTTCACTCCTTTTCAACTGGTTTATAGTTTGGAAGCAGTGTTACCCATTGAATGCGAAATTTCGTCATTGCAAATATTCATAGAATTACTCCCAGCCACTTCCGAAGTGGAGAAACATTTGTTGTACTTAGCTCAGCTAGATGAGAATCAACGTGATGCTGCATTAGCAATCGAAACTCATGCCAAACGAATTAAAGCTCGGTACAATTAAAATGTTACACCTTGTAATTTTTCGGAAGGAGACCTAGTCTTACTATACGATCAAGCAAACGATAAGCTAGGGGCTGGAAAATTTGTACCTATGTGGCATGGTCCTTATGTTGTCAAGCGAAAGCTGGCAAAAGGGGCCTATGAATTGGTAGATTTTGACGGTGTCCCTTTGGGTAAACCCAAAAATGGTCTTTATCTAAAGAGAGATTATGCTTAAATCTAGGTGTGGAGATTTTAGTTAGATTAGTTTCTTTCTAGCTGGTGTGTTTTAGATTAGAAAAGTGTGCCTAGTTTAGAGAGTGTTTTTATCATTATTCCTACTTATCTTGATTTTACTCTTGATATTGCAAATGTCGACGTCTCTTCAAACATACATTGGTTTCACTGATTGTGCTTGTCGTAATACACGGAACATTTCTTCCGCAGCTTGGGTTATCTATTCACCCTCTGATGAGTTGGTATCTATGCATGGGGTAAGCCTCAGTCAAATAGCGAACAACATTGCAGAGTGTAGTGCAGTGATTGAGTTATTATCTAAATCCATCTCATTTGGTATTCGGAGTTTGATTGTTAGGTTAGATTCTGAACTCGTTGTATTGCAGCTTAATAGAGTTTATGCCATTATAAATCCAGTTTTATTAAGATTATTTTTTAGAGTTCGTCTCTTGGAACGTGAATTTGACTATATTGAATATCAGCATATTCCAAGATATTTAAACACATTAGCAGATGCAATTGCTTCTCAAATGTTAAATAGACATTTTCAATAATCAAACAGTAAATTTAAAAACATTCCATAACATGTTATACAAGATAGCCAGTAATAGTGATATAGCATAGCATAGAAGTGTGTCAAATATACATCATCTTCGATCATAGGTTGAAAAACACCTTATGATCGGCAAAAATGATAATACAAAAAGCAAAAATGTCATATGAGTCTACAAAGGCGATCATCCTATCACTGGTGATGATCACGATAAGAAACCACTGCTCGAGCCACCCTACAAAGGAACCTCCTGAAAGGTCCTAGGACTCCAATCACATAGCACTGTAACCTAAGTGGAATATCATCTATGCTAGTCTCTGGAATATCTGTTGTCAAACGCTCTAGATGATTTTCTAATTCGGTCAGGGTCTTTGTAGATTCGTCCTGTGGGACCAGTACTGCTGCAGCTGGGTGTCTCCTCTCATAGGGCCAGAGGGCGGCTGGTCATTGTGGACCCACATCTACATTTGAAAACTTTTTACTATCAGTTTTGGACGATTTAAAAACAAAAAAAAACTAGTTAAAACTTAGAAAATGTTGAGAATGATTTTACCTGAATCATCCCACTGCTCTCCTGGTGGAAGAGTCATGTCTGGGTCACCACAATAATCCATCCCAGCATATGGAAAATCCTGAATCACGAAAATTTGGTTCTCCAACCAACGAAAATACTCAAGTAGAAATCGAACAACCTCTGAACTCTCCTCAAGATGACGGGCCATAACTGCAACCCGACGCATTAGCTTAGGCTCTCAGGGAAGTCCAACTCCAACGGAAAGATGTTGTGGAACCAACATTGGGACCATCTCTAGACCAAAGCTCACAACTAGAAAACCATATCCAAATTTTTTTAGTTGTCCGTTCTTTGCTCTAGTTAGTTGGCCTTTTACATTCGCCAACACAGCTTCGCACCAGTTGAAGGTGGTGCCTCGATAACAGTCTACTTCCATTCGCATTGGGGATCCGGTAGCTACATGCAGTGCTACGCTTCCACAGAGTCTGGTGACAGTAAATGCAATCACTTTAAGTTCAGGACGGGAGATAGTTTTGATATTGATCCCTTTGTCCTTTGTTTGGTCATTACAAAACTCTAGTCGAAGACTATCGACAGACTGGCCACCTGGCCTAGTCCGGAATAGAGATAATCGTTCACCTCTCTTGGGAAAAACAGTTAGGAAATAAATGTCCTCTAGCTCGATTTCGAGCCAGTGGCCATCAATAATGAAACACTGGTCCTGTATATTCCACCTGTCTACCAGCCATTGCAAAAATTCCACTTGCGCCCTCATGCCAGGTATGGCCCAGAATTTAAATAGTCTGCATGCTCTCAATGCATCCAATGAGGGTTGATGATTTATTGTGGCAAGGTCCACATCTTCGTGCTCCTGTCCTTGCCAAATGAGCATTTTGTATATCCTACATTGTAAAAACGGCGGATTAGAACATTTTAGTTCGAAATTTTTTGGGCAGAAATGGAAAAAATTGAAATTTTAAAACCTATTTCGCGGGGTCCACACCCGCTAGTTAGGGACAGTGCGTAGGTTCGCACTCTTCCCAAGCAACAGGTGCGGGACTCTGGCTCTTTCCTTTGTAGGAAAAATTTAGGGTCCGCAGGTTTCGCATGTTGCGCCTGCGGACCCTCGCGAGCGGTTTTTTAAACTAATTTTTCCCTAAAAAATCAAAATGGAAGCCTAAAAACGAAATGCAAACGGTTGAAATGCAAGATAAAGGTGATGTGGATTACCTGGAGCTGACGGTTTTTTATTCCAACTGACGGATTTTCCGCAATCTTCACAGAAAGTTTCTTACCCAAAAGCTCTCTCTTCTCACTCTGAAGTCAAATGGTAAAAATGAATTTACAAAAGCCATTTTTATAAGCTTTTTTGAATAAATGAATTTTTAATTTGTTTATTTTTCACTTTAAAAAGGTAACTTTTTGATGCATTTTTATTTATTTTAAACAGGTATGAGTAATGTTTGAGTTTTTGTGTAGAATATTGGATTTTTCAGAGAAAATTGATCATTTTCAACAAAAAAACATTGGAGACCTCTTTAAGCTCTTTTCTGACTCGTAAAATATGAAAAAATTGCCGAGTTTTTCTTTTTAAGCTCGTTAAAACGGAATTAAAAGGACAGTCCACTTACAGCTCTTTTTTGACCGTATGAACATAAAAAGATTGCGGGGCTTTTGTCGTTTCAAGTTCGATATTGGTTATAAAACGACGTGTCATTGATCACTTTTTTACTTTTTCGGATCAGAGACACTAATTATGAAAAGTACTCCTTAATCGTAATGGTCAAGCAATTCTCTCAAGTATTATTTTATACTTTTTCGGGCTTGGGAGACACAAATTTACGAAAAAGGACAACCATGGAGTTTTCTTAAGTTTTTCTTCTGACTCCCTAAAATTGAAAAATGCTAAGTTTCTCCTATACTGGACTTGTTAAAATTTAACAGTAAAGGACCTGTTCAATTTTAAACAGGAACGAACCACTCCTTCTTAGGGTTCGAATTTTAAACTAAGTTGGACTCATCCGAAGGATGAGCTTATAACCAAGAAAATGTTATCCTCCTCAAGCTTGTCAAAAATAAAGAGGTACTTGCTATAAATGGTGGGGGAAAAGAGAGAAAAATGAACCTGTTTGTTATACTTTGTGTTTTAGAAAAGCATTTAACCATTCTTGAACACGACACTTTTTTTTTCACCTGGGTTGGGAAATCCTTTGCCTAACAGTTAATCGAACCATATTGAAATTCTTAAGCCGGTTTCTGGGTATTAGCTTTGGGTCAATTGTCACCAAACCATCTGTAGTGTCATTATGTGTTCAAGAAGTCAGTTCAAATAAACCATTCATCTACAAAATATCTGTCATTCATATTGACCATCCCTGAGTTAGTCCTTGCCAAATATATTTCTTCAAACTTGATCTATGATTTTGTGTTGTGGGCTTGCCTACGACGAGTTGCTTTCTATCGACTTCAGCTCATTATCTAGAAAGATGATATAGAAATCGTCAATACCTTGGAATCTGCATGCCTCAATGGCAGGTTTCTTGCCTTTGACAATAGGTTGCATCATTGACCTTCAATCAAAGGATTCTATGACATGTTCGACATCGGCTCATCTATTCACATTTCATGGATTGTACTGAGTACTTTGAGAGCCATTGACATTATTGGTGGTTTCTCTCACACTTGTTAACAATTCACATCATTGACTGGTAATCAAGTGGTTTCTACCATGTTCGACTTCGACACATTCATTCACATGGATAGAATCGTACTAGTTCGGGAAGCATAAATCAAGACCCTGGATCTAGTTTCCACCATCCAGGTTGTGAGGAATTTTGTTATTCATTATACAGTGGACTATTCATAAACAAATGGCTGTGCCCATACTATGTCTACATATGTATATACCTGTGATGTATTACAAAATCATTCATATATCAAAGCAGTTTAGTTAGTTTTCTAGTCAGTTTTGATCTGAGTATGGGAATGCCTACCTCGGTGATGATATGTTAACATATATATATTTTGTATTGAATGTTTTTACAGGTTCCAACCAGGGTGTCCACAGGATGATCCTTGAAATGATAAAGTAATTCACTCTTCTTATATGACAAATTCTATCCTCATTTATTACAGACTTCGTACTTTATGGGGAAATCTGTTGCACAAAATATTGTCACCATGACATTCTACAATCAATGTGAGTCTATCACTACTCATACTTTCCTCCTTTGCAAGTCTTAAACCTCAGTTCTTCATGTCAAGCCTTGAAAAATAAGAGAAAGCCCTTAAAAGTCTCTAAAACTCTAGTTCCGCACTTTCTCTTAGCATTACCTGTTGCCCCGCACCTACTGGTCATGTCCCCTACGTACCTGACCACTCTGTTTCTATGTAATGGGTGTGGACCCCTACAAAAGTCAAAAAGGCGCAAGTACATTCTTAAAAACTCACTTTGAGTCATTTCTGGAAGCTTCTAGAGGGAATATTGAGGTGGCAAGTTCGCTCCTTTAAGGTTCATGCATCCCATACCTTAAGGAGCTAACCCCTTGATGTGAGGAGCTTATCCCTTTGAAGGAGGACTCTATCCCTTCATAGGTGGACCTGTAACTTCCTTCCTCTGCCCTATAAAATGAGGCATTGGGCTGGTTACTAAGGAGGTTGAAAGCTGAATATTTTTGAGGTGAAATGCTGTTGGAATTTAATCTTCCTAATTGAGCTTGAGAGGAGAGATTACATACCTTGTTTGATCTCATTGGGAAGAGTGTGAAGCTTGTCAAAGTAGAGGAGATTCCTACTTGGACCCTGGGAGGAGCTTGTACAACATCAAGGCACCAAAGGTTGTAAAGTTCTTATATTTTCAAAGTTAATACAATCAAGTTTATTTTTCTTAATAAGCTTTGTTTTATGGTTTATTTCATGGATTCCTTGATCACCATGATGAATATGATTTATTATATTAGCTATACAGGTGTTATTTGATGTGTGCTTGTTTGTGATTGCAGGTTCTCAAAAGGAAACTTGTTCAGACGGTCGAAGCGTGGTTGCCACAAACTAGCGTTGGACTTAAGGTAGGGTCTAAAACACCTCTTGGTTTTTATTAATAAATCGCAATATATTTAGAGAAAGGTAGATTTTCTTGTTCTATTTGTTGCTAGATATCTGTTGATACTAGAGAGATCGTTTTTGTCCGCAAGAACGATTTATCCGGCCGACATGAACTCCATTATTTTTAACCTTTGGGTAAATTAAAGTTCATTATTTTTAACCAGAGATAACTGGTTCTTCCAAGTGTGTCGCCATTGTTGTAGGGAAAACCCAACACCCCCCATTTTTTACTTATTGACTCAAATAATGGGGACCCTTTCTATAATTTTTTTGCTAAACATCTTTTATGATTTTCATTTAAGTTAATTGTCTTACAATTTTATCAATTTTCATTTTCATCAGATTTATGTTTTGATTGTTTCATTGAATCCGACTTTTCACAAGCTTTCCATCGATACTTGTTTCAACTCATTTGGTCAACCAGTTTGTAACTGAAACTCCTTTGAAGTTTGATCGTTTTCTCGCGTGGACTAAAAATGTAAATCACTGTATAATATTTCAATTTTTGTAACTAATTAAGTTCAATAGTCATTCATTGTAAATATTGACTTTTAGTTAACTTTTACTAATTTTTCATTTTTCACCAACAGTTCTACAAAATGACCCAGCTAAATCATATAAAGGATGAAATCGTGTTTCAGAATCTTAGTAATTTACTCTAATTTATTATTTTAAAACAAGTTACCAAGACTGGATTCTCAAAATTGCAAAGTGGCTATAGTCCAATTTGTAGGGTTATTAATTCCACATGGGCCCCACTTCATATCACTTCCTTCCTTCCAAAAATTGTGATCCAAAAAATGTGATAAAAAAATTGGAATGTGATATATCACATATCGCATATCGCAAAAAAAAAAGCGTTCATTTTAAAAATTAAAACTTCTTGAATTTAATCCGATTTGGTTTATGCGGGGTTAAAAATTTCATCCTAAAATTTCCCACACCTTATACCTCCTGGACGTACGTCACCTCACATTACCCTCCACCTCACTTATCTCACCATCACCCTCACCCTCACGTCACACCTTATCACTCCATACTCTCCACTAATTCTTCACACTAATCCTTATACGTGAGTGTTAAATGATTTTGTAATTTTAATTTTTTTTTCAATTAATATAATATTATATTAATATTATAATATCATATATTAATTATAATTTGTATATATATTAATTATAATATTAATATAAGAAAATTTTAATTAATTATTAAATTAAAAAAATATATATATATATTAATTTTGTTAACTAAACACTTAATAAAAATTAATAATGTAATTATAATTTATTGTTATTAATTAATTAATAACAGCAATTTAATTTAGAAATAGAATTTAATCAAAAAATTTATATTTTTAGCCCAAGCAACAGAAATTCCAGAATTTTGGCAATTTTAATATACCAACTTCAGGAGCTCATAAATGGAGTTTTACTTGGCCAAATGAGGTCCGGGACAACTCATTGGAAAGATACAATCACGGAGAACATTTCTGAGGATATTTCATTAACTTATTTGATCATTTATTGGGTCTAAAATCTAGTAGACGATCAAACTCTGAATTTTTAAATAGAACTAATTTTTCTCAGTTTTATTTTCTGCATTTTCATTTACCCAAGCCTCTTCTGAATACAAACACATTCGTCAATGATATCCTTGGCCAATTAAATCATCATAGACATCAATAGAAAGCTCAGATTTCATTTTCAATTATTTATTTAATTGAATTTGATTAAATTTGTTTTAATTCCAGATTTAGCATTTTGATTTTATTTTTGCATTTTAATTTTATTTTCGTTTGATTTTGCGGGAAAACAATTGAAGAGATGAAGAGAAAATGAACTCAATCAATGAGAAGGCTCCAACAATAGAAGAATGGAATTTTGAGCCAATGAAAATTGATTAAACAGATTTATTCTTCAACAAAATTTCCTATTTTAAATTCTTTTGTAAATATTATAAATACCAAATTGTAGAATGTAATAAGGGCTTCTCTCCTCTACAATTTTGGAATTCTAAAAGCACTTCTGTAATAAGAATTTAGAGTTGTAGGTGGGAGGAGTGAAAATCTCAAATCTGGTGATTATTGAGAAGTTATCTTCTGCATTCTGAATTATGTGTGATGCGAAGAGTTTGCACTTCTACAACTCTTGTTGTAACAACAGAAATTCAAGCAATGTAAAAGACTGTTGGAGACCAGAGCTAGAGAAATGGATTCAATAAATTGGTATTTATAATACTATTGTTTTAAATATTAGTTTCATTTTTTATGGCAGGAATGTGTCATTTTATTCATATTTGTGCACTTTTGTTGGTATGAGTAATTTGTCTCAATTATATGTTGTGATTTATCTATGCTCTTATGGGTTGAATTCTGATTTTTGAGTAACTATTTACTCAGAAATCTGTCATTTAATAATGGTTTAACAAATAGTAATATGTTGTGAACTTCTTCCTCATATTATTGTTTAATTATTTGAATTACTGATTAAAAAATCATTATCATTTTGTGAAATTCTTCCTAAATGTTGTTGGTTCATTATTTCAGTTAAGAGGTCTTTGTATAAAATATGTTTTGGTACTCATAATTTTAGTTAATTAAACTACTTCGTTAGCTTGATATTCATTATAAGTCATATCCCAATACTTTAAATATCTTGTTCTCTGTTGGGTTAGATCTATATCTACCTAATTGAGATAGGATTTGGATTTAGTGCCTTTTGCTTGCATTATAGGATAAGTTTGCATTTAGATTAATTTTTCATTCTTATAGGTCCTCTTCCCAAAGGGGAAAAATTTAGTTGTGGCTTGGTTGAGCCCCAAATCAGCGTAAGGATCACTTTCTTGCCTGATCAACGAGAGGGTTGATTTGATGTCTCTTCTCAATTAGTGGATGAAAGTCATATTTTAAGCCATTTTGGATATTGAGAGAAGGTAACTGGACCTAGTTAAACCAGTTGGATCCACCATTCCAAATGGAAAAGGAGTTGCTTTAAGGTCCAGACTAGGTGGTCATCCCCCATGTTGTTGCAGCGAATTTCGAGGCTTCAACAAGATCTCATCATGTTTTTACTTGTAAATTAATGGACAAGTATCTATGAACTAATGGATGAAATAGTAGTTGATGTGTTGAGGGATCAATGCTACTTAGTGATTCTCAGCTAAGTATGAGACCCCTATGATCAGATATGTTATTTAAACCTGTAGATTACATATTCATGATATGTTTGACAAAATGCCTGTCACGGTTAGTAGGATCCAGTAAAGGTCCCATTTAAGTGATTGCATTTATACTTTCATTTCCTTGTTATTTTACTATTCTAAAGATATGATTCAATTCTAGGCAGTAACCTGGGCTCTGGACCTGAAAAAGTGGCTCAAATTCCCGGGACGCTGGCACAACACTGTGCAAAAGAGTCCCTGGATGCTGGCTTGTAGGCCTGTAAGAGCGTCTAGAGGTCCCTAGACACTGGCATGCCCATAGCATGAGAGATTGTAGAGGTCAATTGGTCCAAAAGCGAAGTGGGGCCAAGGGGCTCATTGGAAGAAAGGTTGGATTGGTTCCTGAGGGTCCTAATGTGGATTTTGAATGTCTGTATGGTGTTTTTTGTCAGTTGCATGTTTACTCTGACTGGTCAATTGCTTGGGTAGATGTGGGAGAAGGGTGTTACAATCTAATTATATCAATGTCTAAGATCATATTAGACTTGATCCAAGTCATTTCCTAGAAGTTTCTAGAGCTTAATTCAATCTCCTTAATTAATACACTTTAATTAACTATTTTTCCTAAGTTACACTTAGGAAACTTTAATTATCTAATTAATTAATTTAATTAAGGTGTTTGAGAGCCATATCTCACGAAAAAAATTATGGGTATTGGAGAACCGACGTTCCTTAGTCTCTCTGACACCTTAGAGACTAGAAGACTTGTTTGATGCTACCACCACAATAAAAAAAAACTAACACTCCCTCTTAACGAGTAAGGTGTTCTGTTCCCAACATCTCTCCTTGATAACTTGTAGTTGGATTGACCATGTTGCTAATTTCTAACATCTGTTTACACCTCATTTCTTCACATCTCACACTAATCTGACTCCCTATCATTAGAAATCATTATGAAGAAACTGGTTGGTAAACATTGTCCATCAACTATTGTGCATACTCTGATCTACCTCACATTGTTGTTGCTACTGCTTCTATTGTTAATTATGTGTTGCTACTACAACTACTACAATAGTGAGTCTGATCTCCCTATAATATGAAGTTCTAAACTTCCATAGAGTTGCTCCCTCTAAAGCTAGAATCCCTCTAAATCTTGATCTCATGGTGGGAAAACTCTCTAGCTAGAACTACATATGCATCCTAAAACTAAGCAATTTGCATTTCTTGTGCCACTGCAAATAGCTCTTCTTTGTATCTCAAGAACTGACTACAACTAGCTCTGCTCACACCAAACTTACTACTACCAACATAGATCCATTTTAAGTATGGATCTAACATGAGTCGAGAGGGATCAAATTTCTTCACATGCAAACTTTTTTAGAGTGCAAAATACAATGTGTTATTTTTCATTGTTTAAATTGTATTTTTGAATGCTAAATAGATTGTATATATGACCAAATAAAAAATTTAACAATAAAAACCTAATTTTTTTCTCTATATATATAGATATATATGAATTTGATATAGACATAAATTAGTTAGCATAGATCTTCAAATAGTTTATTTAAATCTCTTGTTGAAATATTTTTGAAAGTATTTGATTCACAATTTTTTTTTACTTCTAATTACTTTATAACATATTCATTTTTTTAATTATAGCCGACATTATTTTTCTATTTAGAACATAATTTTTGTTTTTGTTTTTTATTTTAAAAGAGCATGGTTGGACGAAAAAACTTACACATCCACTCATACTGGGTTGTAGAATGAGCCTCTCGTCTCAATGATATTGTGGACCCCTGTATCAAAGGTGACGGTATCATTGCAATAGTTGGAACTAACCTAATTGATATCCATGTTGCATATATAGTGGAACCTTCCCATATTGACATGCTATGGTATCGATCCCCTCCTCCATCTAACCCGTATTACAGTTATTAGTGAAAACTCCTCTAATATAGTGGTCAGCTCATCAATCTTTTTTGAAGTGGTTGAATACTCCTGCTTCTTGTCCTTCTTCCTTAGAGGACACTAGGAGATGTAGTGACCAAATTCACCACACCTGAAGCACTTAACCTTCGACAGGTCTTCCTTCTTCTTATCTCCTCCCATTGAGCCTTTCCCCTGACTAGGACCCTTCTTTTCCTTTCCATTACTTACAAGGGGTATGTTCTCATGATCCTCCTCCTTCGGTCCCTTGCTAATACTGCCGATAGAACCTTTTGCAAGACTGAGCCTCAGTGCCTCCTGAGTGAAGTCACTCCATAGACAATCCCATCCAAGTAGTGTATCTCACGCAAAAATAACTTGGACAAAAGTATGCCACTCCTTGGTGAAACCATTGAGATTTATCTACATTAGCTCACTTTCTTCAGGTTTCTCACTCATTGTTGAAAGTTCATCTTTGACCGTTGAGTTCTAGTGATATAGGATGTAATTCCTTCTCCCTTCTACATCTTGGTCATCCTCAGCTTCTCCTTGAGAATCATTTTACAATTCTCTGATGGATTCTCATGCAGTTTTATGACAGCATCCCACTTGTCATTTGTTATATTCTTGTCTGCAATATGCAAGAATATGTGATCTTGAACTCCATTTAGGATCATCCTTTTAGCTTTGGCCATTTCCTTCTTGAAGGTAGCCAACTGTTGTGGATCCACTCGCTCTACCTTGACATTTGTAGCAAAATCCTTTAGACCATGCTCATCTAACTCGAAGTTCATTTTGGCCATCCATATGCCAAAGTTAGAGGCTCTATTAAGTCTTTCTTGATCCCTGAGACCTATTGTGCCCATCTCTACAAAACTCAAATATGTTGGAGGTCAATGAATTGGAACTCCCTTTTCTCTTTCTGGCAATTGGTTCTTGCTTGTTCTGTTTCCCGCACTCCTCCTGAAATGCATAGATCTAGCCTCAATAAATCTGTACATCCTCATATCTACCTCCAAGTGATACGTCTAGCCTTCTTCTACCTTTGGAAGAACTTTTCTCTACCTTATGAACACTAATATGGCCTCCAGAAACTGATCAAACCCTCTTCTGGAAACTTGCACTACCAGACTAGCTAATTCACGCTCTCAAATTAAACCTCCTACATCTGGAATTTTAATCTCCTCTAAGAAATTGCTGGAAATTCCTTTTATGTGCTTCCTCTTCCTTCCCAATGCAGATCTGCAAATATAAACCCTTGCAACAAATTTTTTCTCCCATATCTACTCTGAAAATTGACTTATCTACTCATTGGAATTACCTCCCGGTAATACCACTCTCGATTGTCATATATTTGGAGAAAAGTCAGACTTCTCCTCCTCCTAGATCTGGAAATATTTTTCTTCTTCATTGCAAATTGAACCCCTGGCTTGGTTTACGTAAATTTGGATTGTATGCTTTAGATCTCCCTCTAAAAATACATGATCTTTCTTCTTTCAACTTAGAGCCTCACATTTAATCTACTACTAGTCTGATACCATGTGGAAAATCCATCATTGCAATAAACTGGAAACTATTCTTATAACTGATGCAATTTATTTGTCTTATGTTAGTTAATTTAATAACAAATCATGAAAAGTTCACAACTGCAATATTAACAAATAAAAAAAACTTTTTAGAAACAAACTAGAACTGAGAAATAATGCACACACATAAAAGTGACACTAAATTTTGGACCAACACCCCTGAAAAAATCCCAAAGGGAAAACAACTGCAACAAATGAGGGTTTATATTTTATTATCTTCACAAAATTAGAGAGTACATAGATCTGCTTGCCAAAACATTGGAAAATCTCAAGAACATTTTCTCTACCACTCCTACTGGTAGATCGACCTGGAAACCCTATGTTTCCCTTACAAAATCAAACTTGGCCTCCTCTAGTAAATGCACACAAAAAATGATGCTACAAGAAATACACCCTAATTGGAAAATGAGATCTGTGGATCCCGCACTGCTTTGGTGATCATGCACTCACACTAGACAACATTTTCTACCCTCCAAATTTGATCTTGACAACTGCAAAAGTGATCTTCTACCTAGATCTGCATATTGGAGAAACTCGCATGACCTTCCCGCTAGTAAACTCAGCCTCTCCAAATTTTAGTGGAAATCTCCCCTAGAAACCCTCTCTCCAATTTCTGATGATCCTCTCATTGACGCTATGTTGGCTCAAACTCTTCCCTCACTAAATCACTCCACATTGGGTAATTCACACTTCCCTTCTCTCTTACTCCTTCGATTTGTCTTCTCCAAGCCCCATCAACTTGCTCTTATAATATTTTGCTGGAGAATCAACGACCAAGATCTAACCGTGATCAAAGGCTGCAATCATATTAGAGTTTATCCGAGTTACTTTTTGGAAGTCTCTAGAGCATAAGTTGATCTCCTTAATTAATTCAATTTAATTAACCAGTTTTTCTAATTTAGACTTAGGACATTTTCTTATCAAGTTAATTAATTTAATTAAGGTGTTTCAAAGCCATATCTCACGAAACCATTTTTGGATATTGGAGAAATCATGTTCCTTAGCCTCTCTAACACTTTAGAGATTATAACACTTGTATGATGCTACCACCATAATAAAAAAAACCTAACACTTAGCATATTTGTAGGAAACTCCTTGTTTGGACATGCATTTAAGGTTCTTTTGTCAAGCCACTAATTCTTAAATAGTTCTCTATGTAGGATCTTGAAATATGTTATCCAATCGTCATCCAAGGTCATTTATTCCTTGGAGAACTTGTCATATATTTGAATGAATAAGGCATTGAATAAGGTGATAGGATTTCCATGATTGTCCTTAATCATGGCTTTTTCATAATCAACACGTTTTATAATCCATTCAATTTTCTTTGCACAAGAAAATATATGGGGATATGTATCCACCTTGTGCAACCAATTGTTTCTAACAACCCTGTATATTTCTAATTTTGGGTCATTTTGAGGTAGGTTTTCTCTCTAAAAATGATGGTATACCTCTAACCATGCATATGTTATATATCTATTAATTAAGCAGGGAGTGTCCATGAACTTAGGAGTGAGTGGGTCGGTGGGCGGTTCTTCATTTAAGGTCTCAACCATGGTGGATTTGCAACCCTGTTTCGTAGATGCCTACATAGTTTCCCTACACAACCCATTAAAACAACACATCCATGATATATATTAGCTCACAAATATTAAATATAAGGAATTATAAGGTGTGTTCTTGACGTTTCTTGTTTTTTTCTTATTGGCCTATTCTTCTACCTTTTGCAACCAGATAGAGGTTCCAAATCTTTGGAGAGAAGGAAAAGGAAAGGTTGGTAAGAGTGACTAGGGGAAATATTCTCAATGACACCATAACTCATGAAATCACAATTGTGTCCAGGGTGGCTCCATATCACAACAAAAAGATGCTTATTTTCATCACAGGGGGTGAGGATATGGTTTATGGGAGAGAAATTCATGTGCTTATTCACCTTGAGGAGAAGTGACCAATGCTATTGATTGAAGCTAGGGCCAAGCTTTGATGAAAATGTTGGACTAGGGGTTCAAAGATGATGTCTTGGACATGAAACCCTAGGTGATTGGGTAAGATTAATATAGAAGAGGTAATGATGAAGGGAACAATGGTAGAAGGCATGGGGTTTGGAAGGTTTTAAGGTTTTAATGGCAAGGAAAAATTGACCAAGGGACTAAGAATGAACTTTTGGCTCCTAGGGAAAAACCCTAAAATTCAATCAAGGAGAAAATAAGAGATATTATCTATCTAGAGAGTGATGAAGGGTCCACGGAGGATTCAATCAATGAACCTTTGACGTATCACATGCATTTGTGGTATACTAAACAATACCCTTAATTTGACTACATATTGGAAAATACCTCTAAAAATCACATTATTTAACCCCCTACCAATACAAACCCAATACACCTTCCCAATTAAATAAACCCCTACTTTCACTAGATATTGTAGGTATCCATTGTTTCATTAACATTTTTTATACCCTTTTATATTTTTTCATTAACTTTGAGCTCATTTTTTATACATGCCAATATAAAAACTCTGTACCCCCTATTATATACTCAAAATATTATGTCATTTTTTCCTCAATATATATCCTTCAATATGAATGCATGTGATATGGTATTGCTCCCCCATAGAAGGGTCATGGCTCAATGGGAAATGAGATGGAATTTCCATATTCTTGGGAATGAATGCTAAAATTTCCCATTAGTTTGAAAACATGAGGGAGGGTGAGGGAGGGTGAGGGAGTCTTTGAGAGGGAGAAATATAGAAGTTAGGAAATTTCATTCATAAAATAAATAAATGAGACAAAATTTGAAGCTTTGTGGGAATAATTTGACCCATACCTAAGGTAAGTTGGTTGACACTTGGCGTTGACTAGGAATGATGAAGTATGTTTCCCAATAGATTATTTCAATTCTCACAAGAGGGATAAATAATTAAGAAATTCTAAGAATGGGTGTGATATAGAGACTTTTATAAAGTTTTACTTAAGTTTGGGCATGAAAATCTAAGCAATAAATGCTCCTAAATGTATAATTTCATTATCACTTGAGCCAAAAATACACTAGAGAGAAGTTGAGTCCTAGTGCGATATGGATGAGAGAGGTAGAGGAAAAGGAGTGTATCATTGGGTTGACAATCATCCCAACCATATAATGCTAATATGACAACTTAAAAAGTAATATAACATTGATTCAGGGAGGTTTGCAAGGTAATCTTGATAAGTCTAGTCACCCTTATTAAATTGTTGTATCACTAGGTTAATCAACATTGGAGTGATATCGAGATGAGATAAGCCTCCTCATGGAAATATTGTACTGGAGGGAGGAATTTTATGAATCTAGAAGTTAGGTTAAGTCAATTTGAGAGAGTTGCATCATTGGCTAGAGAAAAATGGAGGAATTATATCACTGGGCTAGTCATCATTAAAATGATACAATTCTAGAGAAAGCAAGTTTGAGATAAGAAATTTTGAATTAAGTCATTTTTGAATGTTATATCATTGAGTGGATGACGAGTTTAGTGATTTATTTCTGGGCTAGTTATTGGCAGGGTGATACAATGCCTAAAAAATCAAGTTTGCAAGACCAAAACTTGAGTTAAATCCTTTTCACCTAGTGACATCTCATGGGGAAAATCCCTTGTTGGAGGACTATATTGGTGGGATGACCAAGTTCTCAGTGTTGTATCACTAGAATGGTCATCATACTAACTCTGTATTGTTGGGCCATGCAACTTCTAGCCCCTGTATCATTGGGCTAAGTGTTGAACATAATAGAAGAGTGAATTTAGTTAAGGAAAGGTTAATCAAACCTAGTCATGGTATGATGAGACTTTCCAATAGGTGGCAACCTATTTTTCTCTAGGCATAGGTGATATTTAAATAAAATGAGGTTGTGGTTGTGGCCACTACAACAAGCTCCAAATGCTAGCAACCCCCTATTAGGTAGTAAGGTTTAAGACCATATTTAACCTCTATGCATGTGACCATTTAACTTCTTGTTTGATATTTCATCATTTTCTCTTAAGGTATTCACTAGAGAAATTATCCACTCATTAAAGGATTATGTGTCTCTAAGTTTTAGTGGCATACTTGAGATTTGTTTAAGGTGAGAAATAAGATATTTGCACTAATGTACATTGTAGTGCATACATCAATATATATCTTGGTAGATATGCATCACATTATTACAATACATATCACTATGTACATTGTTGGATGTGTACCATATCACCGCAATATATCTATATATATATATATATATATATATATATATATATATATATAACGTGTGTCGATGTATATAATATAGGACATTACAATGTATAATTAAATGTATAGATTGCTTAATCTACACACACAATATATTTTTGGTATACATTATTATTTATATTATTAAATATCATATATATATTCACATCCAATAACCACATACTAATATATCCAATTTAGCAACGTGAGACAATCCCAACAGCATATATATTTGAATATAATATATATAGTGAAGCATATAGTACATCCAAAAACCACATCCTAATGTATATACTATATTGACATGAGACATTTCCAACAACATACATATTCCACATGTATCTCACTATGCACAAATTTGTTGAGTGAATAAGCCTTGTTTCATAAATTATTATGCACAATTCAAGTGTTCCACGAGGTTCTAAGGGCCTTCTACATTTTACTTCTTTTTTGTTATGTTTTCTAGTTAAATTTTCCTAAAATCTAACAAGAATTTGTTGGAATCATAAGTTTGAACTATATAGTCTATGCAATCTAAGTGCTCTAGGAGTTTTTTAGGGCGCTGAATTCATTTATGAATTCAAAAATACATTTTAAACAATGAAAAATCATGATCTTGGAAAACAATGTATCGTCAAATTTCGACAAAAAAATCCAAAATATAGAATAGTAAGATTGTTCCTTTTATTTGTTGTAGTCTAACTCTTCTACATTTTGGCTCTTTTCTGATCAATTTTACTTGAAATCTAGCAGGAATTTGTTGGAATCATATGTTTGATATGTGTATGCTGAATAACTTGAGAGCCCTAGGGGTTTCCAAGGTGATGAATTCATTTATGCATTCAAAAAGCATAAATTGTATTGTTGGATTCCAAAAAAAAAATTCAAAATGTAGACCAATTAAATTGCTCCTTTTATTTTCTGTAGTTTAACTCTTCTATGTTTTGGCACTTTTCCGGTCAATTTTTCTTGAAATCTCACAGGAATTTGTTGGAACCACAAGTTTTACCTATGCAGTCGACATAATTTGGGTGCCCAAGGGGATTTTCAGGGTGTTGAATTCATTTATGCATTCAAAAAGACATTTTTAAATAATGAAAAATTACAATCTTGCATAAACTTGTTTCACTAGATTGCGAGAAAAAAGAAAAAAAAATGTAGAATAGTTATTGCACCTTTCATTTGTTGTGGTCTAACTCCTCTACTATTTAGCCTTTTTCTGATCATGTTTTATGGTCAAATTTATTCAAATCTAGTAGGAATTTTTTGGAATCACAAGTTTGAGTTGTGTAGTCTGTACACTTTTAGTGTCTTAAGAGTTTTCGAAGTATCGAATTCATTTATACATTCAAAAATACATTTTAAACAATATAAAATCACAATCTTGCCAAAAATAATATCGTCTCATTCCAATGAAAATAAAAACAAAACGTAGAATAGTTAGGTTGCACCTTTTATATGTTGTAGTCTAACTCTTACATTTTGACCCTTTTCTGATCAACTTTCCTTGTGATCTGACAAGAATTTGTTGGAATCACAAGTTTGTGATGTATAGTCTACACAATTTGAGTTCCTTGGCGATTTGTTAGGCATGTAAGAACCCAATTTAAACAACAAACAATTACAATCTTGACAAAAATTGTCTCTTTGAATTTCAACAAAAGAAGCCAAAACATAAAAGAGTTATATTGTGGCTTTCATTTGTCATTGTTTAAAACTCCTATGTTTTGGCCCTTTTTTGGTCAATTCTACTTAAAATCTAGAAGGAATATATTGGAATCACAAGTATGAGTTGTGTAGTTTGTGAAATACGAGTAATCTTGGAGTTTTTTATGGAAATAAATTCATTTATGTATTAAAAAATGTGTACAACAAAAAATCAATATCTTACCAAAAATTGTATCGTCAAATGCTAGTGAAAAAGCCATAATGTATAATAGTTATATTTTGCCTTTTATTTGTTGTGGTCTAACTCTTCTATGTTTTGGTTCTTTTTCAATCATATTTTCCAATTAATTTTACTCAAAGTTTAACAAAATTTGTTGTGATTGTTGGAATCACAATATTGGAAAATGAATTCAATTGTATATTAAGAATGGTGTAAATTGTAAATGTATAAATACAATAATGAAACTGTTGGATTCATGTTCCAGGTTTCTTGGACATGCATTAATTTTCCACCAGAACCCTAACAAATTAGGTGGTTGACATGCCCCCCCCTTAATCTAAAGGGGTGTATAGTAGAGTCCAAGAAGAGAGATAAAATGCAAAAATGCATAACACCCAATAGCTAAATGTGCTCTCTAAAATGGCGGTTTAAGGAAAAACCACAAACCAACAAATGGGAGAACTCAAGGTATCAACAAGTGGTGGTTTAAGGAAGGCCACCAACCAAAGGAACTAAAGCTCGAAGTAGTTCCTCGAATAATTCCAAATCTAACTAGAGCTTGAAGTCTTCTTCTAGTGGAAGTGCTCCTTGAAAATGGTTTGAAGATGACCACAAGTTGTAGTAGAAACCAAAGTCTTCTGCAGGGGTGGTTTAAGGTAGACCACCAACCAACCAAAAAAACATGCTTATGGAGCATGAATTTCTCTCTAGCTACAACTTTGAATCTGGATATGGCTATCTCTGGTTGTATGCTCAGGTAACAGGTTCAGGCTGTCGCTTAGGCTCACTTGATAAATCTTCAAATGATGAATCTTTGAAGATGTTAATTAACCATAAATTCCCCCCATTTTAGATATAAGGTGATAAGATGAATAAACCTTCACTACAAGATTAGCCAATACTTGAGAATAAATTTTGCGGTATGATCAGTATATCTTCTTGGTTGTTAAAGGCCATTTCCAAGAAGAAATCCATCCAAGATGAATCTTCGTTCTTGTGGGAGTTTTGTTTCTAGAACATTTTCCTGAATTATGAGTGTGCTTAGCACAATGCTCACAAGAATGAATATCAAAACACTAATCTTTCATGTGGCCAACCCGATCACAATGTTGGCATTTGACAATCTATGGTTGTTGTGCAATAGAAGCAAGTGAAGATGGACCATCCTAAAGGAATCCAGTGTTGTGAAACTGGATGGCTTGGAATATTCTAGAATATGAAATGACACATCCTTGTCATATCCGAGACCAGTTCTATTCTTGTTTTTCACAACTTCTTCCCAAGGTCAAATGAAGGTCTTAGGAAGTGCAAGTTGAACTTTCACATCTACATGAAAATCCACTCCTGAAATGGCTCCATTATTTTGATTAATATTTGACTATTGATGGGAGTCAAGCTCAAACAAGGAGTTGTTCTAATCAAGAACTATTTCAGAATCATGACCCTTCTTTTGTAGTTCTGTTGACGATGCTATACCCGCCAACATGTCAGGGGATCTCCTCGGTATGAAGTCCCAATTAGACCTCGGACCATTTGGTGTAGGAGTCCCAGTAATGGGGTGTACGGTAATGACTTGACCACGATTTCGCATAGAGGAAAGTAAGATAACTATGTTGGTAGCAAGGGTGTGACAGCTACATTGAGTCAAGGAAGGTGCATGAGAGGTTCTAACACATGGGGGTTGAGATGAGTGCGCCCCTTGGCAACCTGTAATAGTACTCAGCTTGGAAGGGAACACACAAGAAAAGATACATCACAACATGGAAGGCAAAATAGCAAGCAATCCAAAGTGATGGTTAAACCAACAACACATTTCAGAAAGATTCATACATACTTATACAGAATAGTCTATACATGCATGCGTAAGAAAACCAATACATATATCATTTAGAGTAAACCAGATAGCATAGAATAAAATACAACATATGCATGAAACGTGTTGGCTCTTATTATATAAAGAAGTGTAAGATCCAGTCATACAATACATCCATGTCCAACCACTAGTTCCAATAATGGAATGTGACAACCACATCCACCTGGTTCTCTAAAGAGACGTACTAGCTCTGCATAGTGGAGAAGCCAAGTCTCATTACAATACTATCCAAGCTCTCTCCAAGATAGTCTTATCAAAATCTTGGCTGACCAAAATTCTATATAATGGGTTATGAGGGACTATTTATAGCAAAGGGTGGGGTGACCCTTGCCATTCCCCTTTGTGAAAGTTCAACTACCCTCATGACTCTTCATCTACTCTATGACTGTTACATCCAACTATTGACACTTGACTTACACTTGATAAGACATTACATTACAATGCATGTGTACACATGTGAGAGAAAATGGCTTGAGCAAGCCGTGCTAGACATCAATCCGACTTAGAAAACCATGGAAGTCCAACTCCTCAACATCTTCATGCTGATCGATAATAACATATTGATGCCAAGATCGGTAGTCCTTGATGGTGTCCATGTGCTCCACGGTGACATCTATCTGGAACCTGACTCTTGCCTCCATAGCATCCGGGTACACTGCTTAGCCTCCTCTGTCCAACTTGTCTAAAATCATGTGCATCATTGTCTTCAATGTGGCTGGACCAGCAACATACTTATGCATGATGTCTGCACTTATGGGCAAGTATGGGCTGGTGGAAATGCGCATCAACTTGTCGAAGTATGAGTCAAGCTCTAGTCGGACTTGTTTCTTTTTCTTCGCCTGGGTGAGAGTCCCAATAGATGGGATTGCATGTGTGCGCACCACAACATCCATACTCTTGAATACTCATGCATGGGAAGCCTATATGCTAATGATGAGCTACATGAGCTCTTCATAGCTTTGGGTCTGACTCTGAATACGTGCCTTCATCTTGACCGCATTGACCCTCATCATCTTAGGCAAGTGAAGCGGGGCTCCCTTGTATTTCATCATCCATGTCTACATGTCATCAATAGCAGCATGCAAGTTCGTCAAGATATGTTATCTTCTAGCACATCGTTGTTGCCATCCATTGAGATCGACGACTGCCTTATGCACGGTACCAAACTTGGAGTACAACGCTCACATAACTACGTCAAGGGAAAATAATTCATCTAGTATTGCCTTCTTAATTTCAGCTCGGGCGAACGTTGTCACCAACTCTCCTCCTTGCTTATCCGTCTCTAGTTCCTTCGCCATTCACTCATTCTCAGCTATCAAAAAGTGAACACTTGAGCTAGTGGCTTTGACATACACTGTGGTTGCATCAACCAACGTTGCTGGATGTTTGTACACATCAGTCATGATCACTCGTTCCTCAACTTGCGCAGGAGATGTATGATCCTGCAGATTTGACACTATGCGAGACTGCACAACTCTAGGTTGAGATTCATTGAATGAGATGTTGTGCATATCTCCCTTTGACTAATCACTAAGGATCATAGTGCCTCCTTGGTCACTTGAGACTTGCTCATCATCTGGATGTAGTGAAGTGGGTAAGTTGACCTCTCTGAGGTGAGGCATGAGGTCGATGTCCTATTCCAATTCCTATTGCTCCATGTCTGCATCCAACTATTGAAGTGCTTGTTCTATATCATGAGCAAAATCTTGCTCCTGCAATGGTTCACCCTGTTTACCTGATGCCAGCCGATATGATAAGTCCAATACATGTACGAGTTTTTTTTCATCTATTTGTGCATGTTGCGCCCCCTGCTATATCTGGTGTTGTTTCACTTCCCTCTCCTATTTGTGCAACTCTTGTTCCTTTTAGAGTTGCTCCTTCATCTCATGCAACTCCTTCTCTGCTTCTTCCATTCTTCTCTTATCCCTCTGCCTTCACACGATTCACTTGTCGCACTGGTGCCTCTTTGCCTCTATAGCCATAGTTGCTTTCTCTACTAATGGATCTTCTCGAAACTTGTAGCTTTTCTCCTCCTCCATGCGATAAACAATCTTCCTCTTACCTTTTTCGCGCACTGGTATGCTTGCCTCTGCTGCTACTGCTACTACTGTTGGTTCTCTCCATGATGCTGCTTCATGTTGCTTCGCTAACCACTCCACAACGAATTTGACCTATTCATTGGGTCTGGAGAGACTGTAGCAACATCTCCATGGGTCCTTCTCACTCTAATGAAATTCCCCATGGATCCAGTTGAACTGAACTCTCATGCATTGATCTTTCACAATGCAATGTGGGTCATACAAATTGTAACTTTGGAGGTCGAGTGGGTAATTCTTCATCTGTTCTGCTTCGACATCCACTTGCTTGATACTCTGGATATCATATAATCCAATCCGCAATGGAAGAACGTGCCAAGTTTCCTTCTTCTTCTGATGCATTCTAGCTTTCAATCCTGCCGAGATGTGATATGATACTTCCTGCATGACAAGTATGTCCAAGGAAAACTTCGGTAGAACATGTAGAGGCTTCTCTGCACTGAAAATTCGTATGAAGGTGTCGGATGGTGAGGCATACCAATCAACAATGCCTATCAGTGCCTCCATTGCTTCCTTTGACATGTAGGGTGGATCCTGTTCGAATATCATCTTGTAAAATGGGGTAAAAAAATGATCGGAAAGCCATGTGATTACTCCTCTAAAGCTGCATTCGGACAACAACTTGAAATATTTGTTCACAGCAATCTCCATCGATGACCATTCCCACTCCAAGCCCGGGAACTCTTGTCGGGCATAAATTGCATCTAAGATGTAGGCAAACATGTAAATATCTGCATGCATACCTCCAGGTGACTGTCGAGCCTTCGTTACTTGTTCCTTCAGCTGATGAGCCAACATGTCAGACCAATTACATGGTTTTCCTTCTCTATCCAGTTGGTCCAACGTAATCACCCAACTTTGTGGGAAGGTTTTCGTGCTTTCTTGGTCACACAATCGACAGGAAAATATGACCAAGTATTGATATGCCTTCCGTAGTATCTTCATCTTGTAGATATGAATGGGTGTCAACCTGAATCAGTTCAGCTCCTTTACCCAGTTCTTCAAAATGTCTCTAGATTTAGGATTGTTGTTGGGTAAGCTGAAGGGAGTCTTCATGATAGTCACGGGCTCTGACATGTGATACATCTCATCATAATATCGTGCCCAAAAGGTTGCAATCTTCATCCAACTGACACTGCTCAAGGTCATCATCTCAGTATCAGTGTGAGAGACGATCCAGTGTATCATGTCCATGCATGGGAACGCAGGGTATCTGCATGTAATCCAGTACAAGATGGACTTGTGAATGTTCACATACATGTGACGATCTTCGAGGTCTTCCTCAAAAGTGCATGGAAATTCTTCATTGACCTCTTGCCAGTTCAGTTTGACATCCTTGTCTAGAAACAACTTTATATCTTCATATATCTATAGACTAGAGGACGCTCGCTCGACTACTACTCCAGCTACATTTCCGTCAATGTCCTATGATCCTGCTCTCTTGGAGGCCATTGATCATGTACTGCTAAGAGGTAGATGAACACCTGAAAGATCTGGAGACAAGAAACATGCATGGCAAGAAATCTGTGAGTGAAAACCAAATCAAATTTGGGGAATGACATAGCACATTGTTTTAGGGAAAACTAGTGTCGATTCACACTGCTAGTCCCACTAAGACGGGTAGCTATCTTAGAAACAAACAATGAAAGCTTTTCAAGAGTTCCTTTAAGTGTGATAGATGGAAGAGAAGAACAGAGGACCAACCTAGATCTTTCGCTTTGATCCTAGCTTGATTTCTCCTTCCCTTGATAGAATTTTCCACTCCTCTCCTACTTGTCCCGCTTCAAAGAGTACCTGTAGAGTCAAAGCAACAACAAACTATCAAAGCATCTCTATTTAAAACATCATAAACAATGCGGAATCAGAAACACATTGACCATACAATTGCATTCATAAACAATAACATTCACAAATACAAGATCATATGGAGGAAAACTCAAAGAACTTTATTAATAGTAATGTAAGAGAGGATTACAACCCAGCTATCTGACCTAGCATCATCCTCCCAGTTGTAGAAGCCCTCTTCACCTCATGAACAAGCAAATCACCCAACAATGCAATGTCTCTTCTCAACAAACCAACAACACTTCCTTACAAAATAAAAAATTCCAGCCTCTAGATCTCTCAAATGAGGGATCCATATATAGATGTCTTGCAAGGGTGTGATTCGACTCTGGGTTTTTTATTAGTGTCATTCCATTGATAATTCTTGGTTCCACTTGGATATTTCTGATCTCTTACTCATCCATGGGCGAATTCAAAGAGGCAAGTGTCACATGAGAAGTTTCTGGAAGATTCCATGATCATCCACCTTCAAACTGTCTCTGCCATTTGTCTATTCTCTCTCATCGCACCCCACAGAAGGCCATTTGAGTATGCATCACACCTGACGATTTAGGCAGTCAGTATGCATCGCACCTTGCCTTTGGAGCAGTCTGTATGGTCTAGTTTTGGCCAGTTCTGAGTAGTTTTTCATGTGGGACTTCTGGGAAATGATGTAATCAGTTGACCATGATCCTTTAGGGTGTGAAGCAACACTTTTAGGGACTTAAGGAGCCCTTAGTTTATGGAAATTTGAGTTTTGGGTTGCAGTGCCCAAATATGTCTATAATAGCTTCCCCCTAAAGCATGAGGTCGTAAATCTTTTGATGTCAGGTGAAATGATTTATTCATGAGGATCTGAGGTATTCGAACTGGAAGGTGACCTGTATAAGATACAATACAATACATCACCATCATATTATTTTCATCATCTAGCTGAGGTGGGCATTCCCATGCTCAACTTTATAAATTCATTTTCATGTACATAGGACAAACAATCGTCTGTTGTTGCAGACTTGTGATTCTTTGCATGAAGAGTCATCTTCCCTGGCTAGATGATTATCTGTGTAGCTTCTGTGTACAATTGATGTCTTTATTTTCCAGAATATATCGCAGCCTGGATGGATGAAACTAGATCCGAGGTCTTCAAAACTTGTCCAATCTTCGTCCGATGTATAAGTCGATCCATGTGAAAAGATGTTCTGAAGTCGAACATGGAAAGACATCGCTTGACTATCAGCCAATGATGTAAGCTGTTAACAGACGCGAGAGGAATCATTGATAATGATTATGACCCTCAAGGTACTACAGTACAATTCACGTGGTGTGAATATATGAGCTGATGTCGAACACCATGCAAAGTCTTTTGGTCGAAGTTCATTGATGTAAACCTGTCGCCAGAAGTGAGAAACTTGCCATTGAGGCATGCAAGCTTCAAAGTACTGAAAGGATTGTTTCTAAGTCAACTTCTTGGATAATGAGTTGATGTCGACAAGAAGTGACATGTCATAGGAGGGCCTTGATATATCCCACATCTACGATGCGAAATGGAGCAAATGACTTTTGCGGAGGTGAAAACGATCTGATGATATGAGGTTCAAGAATGGCGGTCATGAAAAATGAAGTGTGGATGTAATGCAATGGATGAGGCGTTTACTGGATGGTGAATTCTTTGAATGACTTCTCTTGAACATATTGGTGACACTGATATGGACTGGTAGTGTTAACCCCATGGATGGCATGGCAGACCAATGGTAATGGTGAACGGAAACCCAACCCAACTCAATCACGGTGATGGAGTGAAAGTGTCATGTTCAAGAGCGACTTGCTACCAATAGAGTTCTTCAAGTTTTCTTCCCATTTTTCCCCAGTCATTGCTGACCAGTACCTATTTATCTTTTACAAGCTTGAGGAGGATAACATATGCCTGGTCTATAATTTTCCCTTTAGGAAAACCTGTCGCTTTGTGTTTAGCAAGCCTAGCTTCAATGAGACTCGTTCTTGTTTGGGTGGACAAGTTTATTGCTATTGTTTTAACGAGTTTAACGACGAAGATAACTCATTCCTTTTCTTGTTTAGAGAGTCTGAAAACAAACGAAAAGGAGACTCCAACAGTCCTTTTTCGTGGCATAATCCCTTAAGTCCGAAAAGGTGTAAAATAATACGAAAGGGATGACTTTTCAATAGTTTTAACGAGCCGACAAAGACAAGTGCTCGATCTTTTTGTTTAATAATCCCTCAAGTCCAAAAAGATTAAAATATATGAGAGGGATAGTGTTCCCTTTACTTTAACAAGCTGGGAAGGCTAATAGCTCGACGATCCTTTTATATTTAACGAGTCTAAAAAGAGTTTAAAAGAGGCTCATTTTTTGAGGAACTAGTTATGTCTAGTCAATTTAACGTCTTAAATTGCTCTACATAAATTATCAATCTGGGTATCGTAAACTGATGAAGTGTGGTGCACCATATGTGCTTAGTTAACCTTTTTCTTACTTCGTTGTTTTAAAGATTTTATTTTGTTTTGGGGTTTTGTTCTTGTTGATCTCCTAAAGTATCTAATGCAAATGGGAATCCTATTCTAAGGTCTTAAGAATAGTTTTAAAGGTCAAGTGTGGATCTAGATTTCAAGACAAGGTCTATGTCCCTAATGGTAACTTCCAAAACTTAGCACTTCAAAAGATCTTAAAACATGTTATTGATGGAATTAGTACTTAAAAAAAAGTGTAAGTATGCAGCTACTTTAATCAAGCAAAAGATGAAATACTGATCATGAAATCATTGTCTTTGCTACTTGTCTAAATACGGAAATAAAAGTTAAGCTATTGCACTCAAACAAATCAAAAACTGCAAACCAATAAAAAGTAAAACCAAATCACATCATTCATAGTCTGATTCCTCACCAGGTAGTCTAAGCTATGGCTTTCGGAGATAATCATCAATAACATGAGCAATCTGATATCTAATTGAAAAAAAGTAAACTTAAAATCAAATCACATCAATTCATAGTATGACCCCTTGCCAGTTAGTCTCGCTATGGCTTTCAGAGGTAATCATCAACAACTTGAGCAATTTGATATCTAATTGCAAAAAAGTAAACTTAAAATCAAATCACATCAATTCATAGTCTGACCCCTCGCCAGTTAATCTCGCTATGGCTTTCGGAGGTAATCATCAATAACTTGAGCAATCTGATATCTAATTGCAGAAAAGTAAACTTAAAATCAAATCACATCAATTCATAGTTTAACCCCTCGCCAGTTAGTTTCGCTATGGCTTTCGAAGGTAATCATCAACAACTTGAGCAATATGATATCTAATTGTAGAAAAATAAACTTAAAATCAAATCACATCAATTCGTAGTCTGACTCCTCGCCAGTTAGTCTCGCTATGGCTTTCGGAGGTAATCATCAATAACTTGAGCAATCTGATATCTAAACTAACTAACAAAGCAAACGAATAAGACTGCAATCAAAGCATAACTGAAATTGAAAAGCTAAAAAAAAACAAAGTCAGCAGAGAGGTAAATCTCATGTCACTATTTGATGCAAAAATATGTAAATAAAAACTAATCTACAATCAACCGGTTGAACACACTTACATGAATTAAAATTGCATGAATGGAAAATCTAATTTATCAAACTTGAAAGCAATCAAATAACATAATGAAATCAAAGCAAAATTACAAAATGAAATCTACTCTACCTTACATTCTAATATGCTCCATGACATCTACTTCACATCTCCTTCCATGTTGAGAATATCAAAGCTTTATTCAAATTCTTCAAAATTACAAAGTACAACAAAGCTCTCCAAATCTTTCCAAAGCCATCTCACAAGCTAACAAGCTTAAGAACTAACAAGCTAAGACTCACAAGCTAAAATACTAACAAATGAAGGAGAGAGATCTCCTATTTATACAAAAAGATGAGAAGCCATCTCATTAATGAGAATCCATGAATCTCTCCCTCTACCTCTAGAGTCCTAATCAAAATAGGAACTGATAAGACACATGTCTTCTTAGAGTTAAAATATAATTAGGAGATGTGACACATATCCTCATGATCCCATGATTCTTTCCACTCAAATTTGAATTTGGCCTTAGAGTGCCACATAAGGGTCTTCTAGAAGCCTCCTTTCATCCTACACATGTCAACAATCTCAACCCATTTGTTAGGTATAAGCATATGCACATTATTTTCTAATTTTTAACCACAAATTCACTTAAAAAGCTTAGAATTAATAAAGTTTGGAAAAACATAAATGTGGCCCAATGATAATGAAAGTGGGATGAATGTGGTGACATAGTAGTGAAATGGAGGTGATATAATGGACATAATAGTGAAAGTGTAATGGAAATGAATGACATTTTCAAGACTCAACAAGTGATATTTCTAGGTAGCAGCCGGTTCCAGGTAAGTTTGGAACTTCTCAAAACATGGCAGTGTGAAGAGGTTGGCAGTCAAAATCACTCGTCGCAGATGTTCCTCAAAAGGGTAAACAATCAAGTGGAAGCATATGGTCGGCCGAATGAAATGGAGGTGATGGAAGTAACACAACCAAAGTTCAAAAAGGCAGATAGAAAAGCGATCACAAAAAGTTATTTACCAGAGGTTGGTTTATTTTTTAATGAGCTTGAACCTTGTGCCAACATGTGCTCAGTGCAGGTTGATTTTTTAACGAGCTTGAACCTTGTGGGAACATTGATCTTACCAGTCTTTTGATAATGTCTCTGAGTAGATTTATTTTTTAATGAGCTTGATCACTACTATAACATGTGCTCATGACCTTTTTATGTAAGCTAGAAACGACTGAACTACGAGTTTAAAGGGTTAAGAACCTACAAACTAAGAAAATCAAAGGTCTCTTTTCACTTGCATGCCCCCAGGTCTTTCAATAAAAGGAGAGTTTCTGGGTTATCAAATGGAAGTCCTTACGGTTAGGCAGGATCATTTCTGTTGGGAGACAAAAAAATCTTCCTTTGCGATGTCCATCAAAATAGACAAAGGTGATTGCTGTGAGCTTCCAATCACATAACGTACGAAGGTGAATGCTGTGAGCTTCCATTCACAATCGTACAAAGGAAATAATCACGTCAGACTGGTCACATAACCTATACGGGAATGTTATTTGGTCCAAGTATTATGACCTTTCAGGAAAATCTCTCTTTTCCTCTGGGTTCGCCTACCAAAGCAGACTAGGGTGCATACCCCCTAATATTCATCACACTCATCGAACTATTCGCGGTAATTAGGTGGAAGGGATGAATATGGAAGAGAAATTGTTGATGCGAAGAGGCCATTTAGGGATGATGGTTGATTTATAACTGCGTTTGAACCAGGAAATGAAAGCTGGTCGACAAGTTGCACCAGTCTACCTTCATGTGGAAAACACATCACTCGAAAGAATGTGGAGACAATGGCTTCCATGCTATATATATAATCACATCCAAGGAGTAGATTGTAATCTAGTGGACCTTGGACTACCATCACGTTTATATAAACGGTTTTCTTTCTCAAAGTTATAGGCAACTTTGGAAGGATCCCTAATGGTCGACTGGTTCCTTTGTTGAAGCCTGACAAATTTTGTTTTTCAGGAAAAAGCGATGGTGAACCAAGCACTTTCCAAGTAGTTGAGGAAAGGATACTCACCGAAGCCCCTTCATCTATGATTGTGCCAGACACGATCATTTTGTAAACTTGTACTATGATTTAGAATGGTACATTAGATGGAAGGCGAGGTTTCGCTAGTTGATTCCAATCAAAGAAAATAACTAGACTGCTTGGAGGAGGTACCGAATAAATGTCCGGATAAGTTTCATGAACTGGGGGGGTCTCTTCCTATGGTGAAGGAATGGCGGATTGCCCCCAAGTTCATTAGACTCTATATCGACAAAAAGAATTTGAACGGTGTCGTTCTCATCCTCTTCGGAAACTATATCATCTGAAGGTGGATTTTCTGAAGACAAGACTGGGTCGACTTCCATCTTGACTAGTTTACTTTGATCCGATATGGACTCAGAAGGTTCACTTTCAATGATAGGTGATTCAATCGACAATTGAGTTATGTCAATCGGATTTTCAACTAGCAAAGGACTTGGCAAGAGTTTCTTGTATCCAGGTGGAAGCTGTTGTGGTGAAGCAGGGTGGTTATCCAAAATGCTTTTGGCCTCATCCAGAAAAGGACAATGGTAAAGAGTATGATCACCTTTACATAACCTACATGGAACTCTAACTTTTCCTTTTTGTCCGTTGACTTCGTTTTCACTAGTTGATGGTACGCTGTCAACCTGACTATCAGGGGTTGATGACACCGAATGGTGCAACCAGGGAGACCATTCTCTCAAGATCCATGGGATGCAAGGGAAATCTCGATGGTAATGGTTCTCCTTGCAAATTGCGCATGGAGTTTTTGGTTTGGAAACTTTAGTGTGCGGATTTTCGCCAAACGATGCTTTGGTGTTCCCTTGTTTAGCTGGCTTCTTCTTCTTCTCCTTCCCTTTCTTTTTCTTCTCAGTTACTTGGTTTTTAGTGTCACTAGTTTCACCAAGCGAAGAGGAAGAAGGGGAAGGAGAAACAAACGAAGTAGAAGGTGAAGGGGTAACTTCAGTATCATCTGGTTGCTGATTAGATTGTTGAGGAATTGCAGTGTTTTGAACGACAGAGGTTGAGAAAAGCCATACCGGTAGGCCAATTGTGATTCTTGGAAGGGACAATGTAGCCATATATGGAGAACCAATATCTCCCCTAGAGGAGAAAGGACTAGGATTCCCTCCAAGGGGGATTCCTTGATTGGTAGACTCCATTATCTCAACCTCGGACCAACGTAGGAACAAGGATGTTATTCCATTTAAAATAAATTTTAAAGACACATGGATGCAACTTGCTTTTTCAATTTTTAAGATTTGAGAAAAAGCTAAAGGTGACTCTAGTCGCCTTCGATTTTTAATGAGCCTGAAGTGACAAGTGCTCAGATGGACCTTTTCTTTTAAGGAGTCGAAAAGGAATGAAAGTGACTGCTCTGGAAGTCTAGACAGAGGGTTTACCAAATTGATCGTAAAACTACAAAATACACCTTGGGGATAAATGATAGAGAAATTACTAAGGACTTATGTACGGCAGTCAATATTCCCAAATGTTGTGTTCAGTGCATTACGATCGATAGGGCGGCAGACATAACTTCCTAAGGATAAAGGATATCAACCTATTGTGGTCTCCCAATATATACTCGACGGTACGGGGAGCACAAGTCCGTACTGGCACTTGTCGTATCAAAGAGGAGGAATCACCCAATCTTCGATGAAAACGATAGTTACCAAGTTTTACGACGCCGGAACACGTCTCTAGCCTAGACTTCTAGATGTGTTGCGTTAGATTCCAAAGCGTTTTTATGTTCATTGAGATTTATTTTATGGTTGATCTTGCTTAGAAGTTTGCCTTTCAAGGTTCACCGCGTGATGTAGATGTGAAATTCCTAAATATGCAATCTACTATGATAAACAGTCATTTATGTTCTTTTAGCAATGAAAATCCTAGCTACAAAGGAAAGAAGATAGAGCACACACTAAATGCACTTTCCTAAATCAAATTTCACAAGCAGTCAGAATGCAAATGCACATGCATGTATTTTTTTTCCACTTTCTTAATGTGTGAATGACAAAAAGAAAGCTAAGTACAAATCTGAACTATTTTCTTTCAAAGCGACAGTACTAACAATTTTCTCTTTTCAAAACGAAAGGAAGACTAAGACGACACTTTTCGATTTCGAATTTAAAACTGTTTTCGACACTTGAAATACTAATAATTTCAAAATCAAGTACAATGACAAAATTACAATCAACTATCTAGAAGAGGAATACTTTACGACACTCTTCTTTTGATTCAGAATGACAATTACAACACTTGCATCAAAAATGACAGTTCGATTAGGCTACTTTCGACAAAGGAGGATTGCAAATGATCGAAAAATACACAAAAACATTTACAATTCCTAACTAATGGATGTTGAAATAATGTGAAGGAAGATGGTTATAGCAAGAAGGTACTGATCATGAACAGCAAAACTACTGAATAAAGCTGAAAACAAAGAGAAAAAAACCAAATTTCAGAGAAGAAAACACAGTTTACTCAATCATTGCACCTGCAACACAGGGAAACAGGGATGCATCTCACCTGCAACACATGGGAGGTGCGATGCATCCAGGTTGCACAGTTACAGATAATGCGATGGGCTAGGGAGCGAAACTGAGCTTGGTTTTTGCTCAAAACTTGCAGCTAAGTTCAGTGATTTAGGTTGAGTAATGATGGACAGTAAACACAAAGCATAAGGGTAGGATCTAATGAGGTTCTGAGCTACCACAAGGGCACTTAGGATGCTTTGTAAGTCAGATGTTCAGTTCATAAACCAACCTGGAGATTGACTGAAGCAGCGTTTATCTACTTCGCAATTGCATAGCAAAGGCGTTTCGAAGGCTAGCTGGCTAACTTCAGGCTCCATCTGTAGTTTATAAAGCAAACAATAAACAAACAAAACAAACTATTCATTCCCTAGCGGAGTCACCAGTTTGTTTCAAGGAAAGCTAGTGTCGATTCGAACTGCTAGTCCCACTAAGACAAGTAGCTATCTTAGAAACAAATAATGAAAGCTTTTCAAGAGTTCCTTTAAGTGTGATAGATGGAAGAGAAGAATAGAGGACCAACCTGGATCTTTCACTTTGATCCTAGCTTGATTTCCCCTTCCCTTGATAGAATTTGCCACTCCTCTCTTACTTGTCCCGCTTCAAAGAGTACTTGTAGAGTCAAAGTAACAGCAAACTATCAAAGCATCTCTATCTAAAACATCATAAACAATGTGGAACCAAAAACACATTGACCATACAATTGCATTCATAAACAATAACATTCACAAATACAAGATCATATGGAGGAAAACTCAAAGAACTTTATTAATAGTAATGTAAGAGAGGATTACAACCCAGCTGTTTGATCCAGCGTCATCCTCGCAGATGTAGAAGCCCTCTTCACCTCATGAACAAGCAAATCACCCAACAATGCAATGTCTCTTCTCAACAAACCAACAACACTTCCTTACAAAATACAAAATTCCAGCTTCTAGATCTCTCAGATGAGGGATCCATATATAGATGTCTTGCAAGGGTGTGAGTCAGCTCTGGGTTTTTGATTAGTGTCATTCCACTGATAGTTCTTGGTTCCACTTGGATATTTCTGATCTCTTACTCATCCCTGGGCAAATTCAAAGAGGCAAGTGTCACATGAGAAGTTTCTGGAAGATTCCATGATCATCCACCTTGCAAACTGTCTCTGTCATTTGTCTATTCTCACTCATCACACCCCACAAAAGGCCATTTGAGTATGCATTGCACCTAGCCAGTTAGGCAGTCAGTATGCATCGCACCTTGCCTATGGAGCAGTATGTATGGTCCAGTTTTGGCCAGTTCTGAGTAATTTTTCATGTGGAACTTCTGGGAAATGATGTAATCAGTTGACCATGATTCTTTAGGGTGTGAAGCAACACTTTTAGGGACTTAAGGAGCCCTTAGTTTATGGACATATGAGTTTGGGGTTGTAGTTCCCAAATATGTCTATAACACACATACCTGGGGAGTTGATAGGCAAGATTGCACAATTTCTTCTGGGAGGTTGGGTGACTGACTGCAAGAACTACTCAAAAGGAATTCTGGGTTGTCTGGGAGGAAAGAATAGTTGTTGGATTTGCACAATGCGCAATCCAGACTAACTGCTGGCTGCTGGGATTGTGCAATGCACAATTCCAGCTGAGAGTGACTGCAGGCTCAGGGACTGCATTACGCAATTTTTTGGGCTAGCAGTCATTTTCCCTCAGAAATGTGCAAAACAGTCATGGAGGATAGTGGATGGGCATAAATTTACATTTTTGGAGAGGAACACAGAGCCTTCCTTCCCCAGATTGCCTAATGTTTTCTCGATGAAGGCAGAGTCTGGGCCAAGGTTGGCCAAACTCGCGGATGGGAAACTGAAAGCAAATATGAAAGTGAATGCATGGCGACACTAAGTGAAAGTAGAATTGATTGAAAGTGCATGCAAACATGAATGAAATATTCAGTAAACAGATCAACATGTATGTGGATGAAGTGAGTCGCAGAATCGGCAACCATTCATGCAAAATAGTTTCATGCATGCGACAGCAGTGAGATAGCAATGAAAATTGAAACACTAATAGGACAAGCTAGTATACATGTAAACGACAGCAAGTGTTCAAAGAAATCAAGCAAACACCACTCACACAAGCAAAAACACAAAAAGCGACAGAAATGCTGAAAAAGACAAGTTGAGGCCGCTTACCCTTGAATAGTTGAGTCGAATGTGTCGAAGAGTCCTGGATATGTTGTGGGATGTTAGAGCTCCAATATCGATGTGAAAGAATGAGATCTGATGCATCGAATAAATAAGTTTGGGCTCATGACACATATGCCACAAATCTAGGAAAAACCGACTCTTGGAGGAAAGTTTCTAAAACAACTTTGCATGTAACCTCCAGTTGCTAAAAATAGCTCCCAGAATCATGGGATGCCTTTTGCATGTTTCCTTTTTCTATTCTGGGAAAAATCAAGCCATGTATGCAAGTCAAGTTTCCTTGGTCCCGGGTGGAACTGGTTAACCCAACTGCTCATGCATGAAGCTGCTCAACTGCTAGAAGGAAATGCGCATTTCTGCCTGAGAGGTGGGTTGGCTACCCAGGAGATTTGCACAATTTTTGGGCAGAGCAGCTGACTGTTGTCCATATTTGTGCAAATTTTGGGCTGAGCAGCCCTGCTGGGGAAAATTACGCAATTTTCACTATGAGTGTTGACTGCCAGAATTGCGCAAATTTGGAGCCTAGCGGACTGCCAGACAGGATTGCACAATTTCTAGAGGGAAGTCTGGTTTCCCTCCAAAAATGGGGAATTTCTTGGGGGAGCTGCTCAGCCTGTAGCTAGACCAAGTTCGGGTGATCAGCCTGTGAGGGGAATGCATCAAGTTGTGATCGATAGGTTGCCTTTGTGCAAGAAAAGCATTGAAGCTTGTGTACTTGATGAAGCAAGACAAGGTGTGGTGAAATGTTGGTAGGTAGACTCCAAAACGAAGCTAAGGAAAAAGTTTGGAGGGTGGTTGTAGCCGCTACAACAAGTTCATATCGTTGTAATTGAGTCTCAAATTGGATAAATTCCACCATCTCCATTTCATGATGTAAATAGATTTTAATATCAACAATATTGACTTTGTTGATATTCATTATTTCCTCAGTAGTAGAAAATATTGAGATTGCTCACTAACTCTATTATTTTTTTTGAATTTGAGCCATTTTACAATAATTTGACTTCAAAAAATTAAGGGTGTTAGCTTCAACCGAAAATGCACCCACTTACAATACAATAAGCGCCTAAAAAAATGACTTCCTTTTCCAACACTGAATGGATTCCAAGGAAAAAGCAACATTAACAAATCATTCAGTTGTTGAAGTTTGAAAATATGCAATGCTACAAACTTTAATCTCTCATGTCTTGCACAACACGACCTTCAAGTTCCCCGCTCTAGTCATTAAACTCAGTTGAGCCCACATATACAATGGTGCCAAATAGATACCACAGCTACAACAACTTTTTCGATGGGAACAACAATGACCATATCTTAGCACATCACACAATGTTGGATATTACCTCGTCAACTTGGAATGGTTGACAAGAGGTCTCTAAGCTGACTTACATAAATTTGTAAGTGTAATAATCAACTGATTTTTCCAACTATCTTCCTTGAATTATAAGTTGAGTCGAATCAATGGCTTGTTGCATGTGAAGTTAGTGGTCCACTGCAACATCAACTTCAACACCACATTTCATCATTTTCATTTTCTGCAAGAGTATTAATGTCTACGTTTAGTAACTAATAACATAACGTAACGTGAGTTATGGGTGCGATTGCAGTGAAATCAAGGGAGGTTGCAAGGATGTTGTAAGTTAATGCTTCTCTTTCCACTGATCTTAACAAGTATGCATAAAAAAACAAGACCAAATACTAGCTTTGCCTCAATGCTTGATTTCCTTTTCAATGCAAATTCCTTTCGTTAATTATAAAAATAATTTCCTGGCATTAAGAATATCATTCTATTTTTTAAAAATTAAATACTCACCAATCACCCACCATCTATCACAGAGACCATAAGCGTGCTTCTTTGCGTCTCCTAGAACTTCCTTTGAAAGAAAACCATGCATGGCCTCTATAGTGACGAGGGTGTCTAGAAATGGCAACAGGTCACTATTGTCATCATTATTTACAAAGTCAAATGAATTCCATTTCATAGAAGGGGGAAAGATCAATGCCCTGGCCAATGCCCCACGTGAATTTTTGAGCTCGATGCTTGCAATTACTAGCAAACAAAAAATACTTAGATTTTCCTGGAAATTGAAATCCTCTAGTTGATCAAATCCTACCTATTTACATCACTGCAAACAACCATAAATGCTCAAATATCCTTGGAAATTTATCTCCTAGAATGATTAAAACATGCACCTTTAATTAACTACAGATAACCCATAAAAGACTTAATTTGCTCGGAAATTCAAATGATAGGGCTACTATCTTTAATTCACAAGATATGTTCAAAATTTGCCAAGAAGATGAAATCTAGGGTAGACAAAACCTTGTATCTATAATTCAAACTCAACCATATTTAATTCACAAAACCATGAACCCTAGTGCCCAAAACAATGTTTCAAAACCTTTCCCCTAAGAAAAAAACATAAAGCAGATACACCAAAATCGAACCTCAATCTATTCATGTATCATATGGAATGATAAAATATTCAGTCAAGAACATGTGGAAGGAACGTAGAGGAAAGTCTTTTCACAATTAAAGCAACAGACAAGACTTCTCATCATTTTGTCATAATGCATCAACTGAGAGATTGCCTTTGACACTACAAATCGATTGGTTTCTTGGGAGCTTACGAAGCACAAAACATGAAGCAAGGGGCAGTCATGCGTCAATGAGTTTTGACTTGCAACGTCTCCAAGGGTTTCCACACAACACAGTGCTCTGGCAAATAGCGTTCCTCACCAAACCTTCCTACAACGAACAATGCTTCTTCATGTAACTGCATAAACATTCCAATTAAATATGTCAGGCCAAGAGGGTAACTCCACGAATAACTTGTTTATTGCATGAACCAAATCATGAATATATACATGAGTGGAGAGACTCTTCGGATTCCAATTCCAAGGTCTCTTAGTTTTCTATAATGCATAACTAAAACTATTTACAATACTTACCATAATCCCAATCCTTTCACATTAGGTGTCAACATTCCCCCCTTTAATTTGAAGGGATGTTGGTGAGTCCAAGCATCATTTTGAATATTCAAAACTTTTCCCTTCCAAGCGCTCTGGTGAAGTTGTTTACAATTTGCTCATTTGTGAAACAATGTCATAGGTGGATTGTCTTGGCCTCAACGTGATGTTGAATCAAATGATATTTTGTATTAATGTTCTTGGTTCGATCATGGAACTTTGGGTTCTTGGCCAACTTTATTGAAGAAGTGTTGTCAATCAAAAGAGGAGTTCAATGCACTTGTTTCTCCAACAAATATTCAAAGTTTTCCTAAGCCATACAATTTCCTTCGTTGCTTCAGTTGTAGTCACGTATCTTCCTTAGTTGTGGAATCCGTTAGAATTGATTGTTTGTGTGACCTCCAAGAGACAGATCCTATTCCAAGGCACGTAACATAACCTAAAGTAGATACTCCAGTTTCCTTATCTCCATCAAAATTTGAATCAGAATATATAATCAAGCTGAAGTCACCCACATGTGTATACTTGAGTCCAAAGTCATGAGTTCCCTTTAAGTACTTCAGAACGTTTTTTGTAGCAGACCAATGACCTTGCAAGGCTTTTACATGAACCTGGAGAGGATTCCAACAACAAATGAAATGTTGGGTCTGGTAGTAATCAAGTAGTTAAGACTTTCTACAAGTTGTATATACTTCGTTACATCCTCAAATTCTTTTCCTTTAGTGAATGTGAGCTTTAACTTATGTTCCATTGGAGTAGTCAAAGGATTGCACTCAACCATGCCAAACTTGTTCAACAAATCTCCAATGTACTTCTTCTAAGAGAGGAATATAAACTTTGGATGTTGAGTTACTTCAATACTAAGATAGTAGTGAACATAGCCCAAATATGTCATTTCAAAACTTTTTCTCAGTTCTTTCTATGGATGAAATATATTTATCATTGTTCCTTATTGTGGAGTGATAAAAAGGTGTCTTTTGAACTCCTAATTACCTTCACATTAATGATCAACCCAGGGACGGCCTTTTATTTCAAGAGTGTACTCAGTCTAAGGCGGATATTTACTCAAGAGTAATGTTTTGCAGTATAGTGCTCAAAATCCAAAAGTAAATGAAAGTTGGAAATAAGATCTACTTACAACAAAGCACTTTAAGATTTAAATCATGCATTTGGAAAAATAAGCAATGTATCAGTCAAGGGTCCAGTAGCAATAACTCATCCCTTTGGAAACTGATGTAACCAAAAGTAATCAAGGAACAAATCATCAATCTGGGGACTAGACAGCAAATGCCAATGCCCACTACAGTTTCAGATCGTTCTTCACACCAAAGCAAAGATAATGTGAATAACAGGAAATGGAACGGTAGATAAGAAATGGAACAACAATTAAGAAATGGAATAGCAAGAAACTGAAATGTTCTTAAACTAAATCATTCACTCAAACAACCATTAATCAAGGATACAATAGCAATAACTCATTCCTTTGGATATTGATGCAATTGAAATCAAACCGGAACAAGACAATCAATCTCGGAATGAGGAAGCAATAACCAATGTTCTCTACAGTTGACAGTCCTGCTTTAAAGCAATCAAAAGGAAATCGAAACTGAACTAAAGCTGCCTTTGAAAGTAAGCTAGGAAAACTCTTTAAAACTCTTGCAATTAATCAACCAAACTGAACAGCGAAGTAAATGGACAGCAAACTTATAATTAAAGGAATTAAACAACGAATCATATTTAATAAATCTGAACAGCAAACTCTGATTAGTGGAATCGAATAACCAACAATCTAAAATGAACAACGAAGCTTTACATTTGAAATGAACAGCATAACAATATAAGTTGAAAAGGATAGTAATCTCTGTTATGATGGAAAAGAACAGCCACGCGATTTAATCTCAACTTGTGCAATAAAACAATTCCATAAAATATTCTAACATCACACTATAAAAACATGAAACTGTAAAATAATGCAATTCAAATGAATAAGAAATAAATCAAACCATCACACAGCAGCAATTGTAAAGATATGATACACAGCAGCAGCGTACTCCACCAGAGGCTGGGCCCTTAGCCGCCAGCGGATGCTGCTGGGCTACTTCAGATAAAAAGAATGAACAACAACTCCCAAATCAGGTATTAATCATTAAATGGTAAAATCATTACAACAGCAGCAACTTTGAGACTTACAGCCTGAAACAATCCTTTCTTCCTCCTATCCTATCATGAATTCTTAATTCTAAATCCTCAATTCCATCATTTTTCCATCATTCGAATCCCCCAATCCTCCCCATCTCTGATCTTTGTTTTCATTTAAATAAAGAGAGATCAGAGAGCAGTTACAATAAAGATAAGTACAACATAATTTCTATTACAAAATTAGATTGTTTCCAACCAATTGATAAACAAGAAGATATATTTCCATCCAGCTTTCAACAAGAGCAAGACGAATTTGGCTTTGCAGCTGAGATTTGGAGGACGACCGCAACAACAAATCTGAGAAAATCATGCTCAAAGAACCTTGCATTTCTCTCAGTACAAGCCGAATTTGGGCAAACCGTTCTTTGATAAAGTTAATTGGGTCCGTTCTGGACAAAACCCATGTTCCGAATTTTCCATATTCTGCTTCATTTGCTCAGAATCTCAACCGCAAAACTGTCACTTCTTATTCCAGCGAATTTCTGAGTTGGCACTTTTAATGATCAAATCTTCAATCTGGAAATTATCTTGGAGGCTAAAAATGGTGAATAATGTTACAAATGATTTATTAAAACTATCATTGATAAAATCATGCATAATCATCAATTTATTAGAAATAAAGGAGAATAAATAATATTCATTCATAGAAGCATAAATCATCATAAAATGGATTTATATAATAAATTATAATAAATGACATGATGAAGAATAGTAGAAATGGGTGGAATAAGTGTTCAAAAGTGATAATAATAATGGCATATTAACTGCCCAACACTTATCATCAAAAGATCATCTACATACACCACAAGATATACAACTATTTTTCCAACTTTCCTGACAAACAAAGTTTCATAATCAAGATCATAATGTTTGAAATTGAGTTTTAGAAGATGCTCAGTTAATTTCTCGTACCAGGCTCAAGGTGCTTTCTTGAGGTCATACATTTTACAAGTTTCAATACTTTGTGTTCCTAAATCTTCACAACAAATCCTTCTGGTTGGGACATGAAAACACTCTTTCATATCTCCATTCAAGAAAGTAGTTTTTACATCCATTTGATGGACTTTCCAACCATTATGAGCTGCCAAGGAAAAGAGTGTCTGGATGGTAGCCCATTTTGTTGTGGGGGAAAAAGTCTCCTCATAATTGACCCCTTCCTTCTATGTAAAATCTTTTGCTACAAGCCTGGCTTTATGCATGTCAAGTGAGCCATTTGCTTTATACTTGTTTTTGAAGACCCACTTGTTGCCTATTGGTTTGGTTCCCAATGGAGGATAAACTAGCTTCCATGTATCATTCTTTATCAAAGCATCATATTCTTTTTGCATCACTTCTTTCAATTCATCATGAGAAGCAACTTCTTTGAAGGAAGTTGGTTTGAAATCTGTAGACAAATTCAGTTCACAATCATAAGAAACATCCATATCAACAGGTGAATCAAAATCGTCTACATCACCTCCATTTTTTCTGGTTGAGCTTCTTGTTTCTATATTTTCAACCTCATCAGGATGAACACTTTCAAGTGTCTTTGTCAGCCATTTTGGAGGACCTTTCTGAGATGGCCCAAGATTCTCAGTTCATTGAGATGGTGTTGAATCAAGATTTAGTCTCCCAATTTTTTCAATCACATCACTCAAAGTGTCATCAGTGGTTGGAGCTTCACATGGGGAAGAGAGTGCTTTAGAAGGAGATTCCATAGATTGATCTAGTATATGGATCCCCCTTCAAGATGTGGAATCTCATTGTCAAACTCTCGAAAAGACTTTGCATGTCTGAATCTATCCAAGCGATCAAGTTGTCGCTCAACAACATTGTTAGTCTTGGAAGATTCAAGAAAGATCACATCTCTAAATATTATAAACTTCTTATTAACTTCATCATAGAGATGGTATGCTTTGGAGGTATTTTATTACCCCAAGAAGGTACATTTGTGACTCCTTGCACCAAGTTTTTTCCTTTGTTCCTTGGGTATCAAGGCATAACAGGTGGAACCAAAAACCCTAAGATGCTTTACCGAAGGAATATGGTCATACGACATTTCATAAGGAGTCTTGATTTTGATAGCATGAGATGGACACCTATTATAATTTATATGCACAACGCATAGAACCGCATCAGCCCAAAAAATTAGCTTAACATTCTTGAAAAACATTATTGAACGTACCATATTTAAGATTGTCCTGTTCATTCTTTTAGCTACCCCGTTTTGTTGGGGATTATAAGGCAGAGTTGTTTGATGTTTGATCCCATGTTGGTGAAGATAGTTTTCAAATTCATTTGATGTATATTCTTTTCCATTATCGGTATGAATATATCCAATATGAGATTGTGCATCATTTTCAATCCATGCATGAAATTTATTAAATGTTTCAAAAGCTTCATATTTCTTCTTCAATAAATAAGCCCAACACATTCTGGTGTAGTCATCAATAAATGTCATCATATATTTATTACCATTTGTAGAAGGAACAACCATTGGACCACATAAATCAGAATGAATGAGTTCAAATTTTCTATGTGCTCTGGAATGAGAATCATGAAAACATTGTTTGCTATGTTTTCCTAAGATACAAGCATCACGTTGCTGAAGTTTCCTAGGAATTGTAGGCAAACCAGTAACACCATTTTTCTTCAACAAATGAAGGCTTTCATAGTTCAAGTGTCCAAATCTAGCATGCCATAAAAGACTTGATAGAAATGTACCTTCATCATAGTGAGAATTGTATGAAAAGTTATGGGCATGAAAATAGGTTCCTTGCAGCCTCATACGTCTTTCTTCTTCTATCCCAGTCATGACAAGTGAGTGATCAGATGTTTTTCTGACCTCAACCTTGCCATCAAATGTGTGAATGGAGTGTCCTTGTTGGAGGATGTGGACCAAAGACAACAAGTTTCTCCTCAGCTCTTGGAGGTATAGAACATCATGTAGAAGAAAGTCTAGAAGACCAGGCAATTTGAGCTTAATGGTGGCAAGCCCTAATGGCTTGAGTTTTGACTTTCTTGCAAAGTATACTGCTCCGTCAACATTATCAATGAATTATTCAAAGAAATCTCTTCTGAAAATCATGTGGAAAGTTGATCCTGAATCAAGCAACCAACCATCTTTCCATGAAGCAAGTGAAGCATTGAATAAGTCTTCAGTTACTCCAATGTTGCAATGTTCCAAAACATAATTAGCAGACTCGGGTGCTTTTCCTTTCCCTTTACCAGGTGTTTTACCCTTTTCTTCATTTCTTTCTTGCTCGATTTTGTCCCAAGGCATCTTACATGTGGAAGCATCATGTCCATCTCTATTGCATCGTATGCAATGAAGATCAGACCTTTCTCCTTAGAAATGTCTGCCCTACTGCCTCTAAAAGTCTTCCCTCCTCTTCATCTTCGGCCACCTCTTCCTCTAGAAGAATATTATGCATGATTATTCTCTTTCTATGCAAGGCACACAACTTTGTCAGAAGACTGAGGAGTTGTCTTCTTCCCAAAAGAGTTTTCTCTTTTAACAAATTTCTTCTCAAGGAAGTCAAAGGAAATCTCCTTAAGTTTACCACTTACTTGCAATGACTCACGATAATGTGAGTAAGTGGGATATAATGCCTTGACATAAGCTATGAGAGGAACATCTATTTCAATAGCAGTTTCTTTTATGTCATGCATAATGGATCTTATTTTTGATGCTAAGGCAAGAGGTTCATCATTTTTCAACTCAAGATTGAACAACTTGATCATTAATTGAACAACTTCAAGTTCAGAGTGTGAGTAATATAATTCCTTCAACGTATTTAAGACTTCAAAAGCTTTTGAAAATGGCAAAATATGATGACTCACCTCTTTATTTACTGATGTTGCAATCAAGGCATAGGCCTTCTTGTTCTTGTTTTCCCTAATAGCAAACTCCTTAGATGAATTGGGTTTTTCAGGGGCATTGTCTCCTTCTCCTTCACAAACTCCTTTCCACAAATCATTGAAAATTAAGGTGTGTTTTATCTTCCGGAACTACTCATGATAGTTCTCTTTGCTAGAGAGAACTACTCCCACAATGGAGATTAGTGAATGCATCATCAAAAGGTACTATAATTGCAGCCTTACTTTTTTCCTTGTTACAAAAATTTATTTAAAAAAAATCTTCACTACCAACTTCACTCTACAAAGCCAATAATTTAATATGAACAAATAAATTTCCACTCATCAAATATAATTCCTTTAACTTGTATATTATATAACCCTTTTTTTTTTTTAACTCAATGTTGCATATATGAATTATTTATGAACTCCATCTATTATACCAATGTATGTCTCAACATATAAGGTTCAACATATATCATATGCCATCCATACCATACAACATTCAAAAGGGACTCAAAACACACACACACACACACACACATGTATATCATTCGTTAAACCCAACACACATACTGTCTTTTAGTCAACATGTATTTGAATATGACCTTCAAATATGCAACGTTCAACACATTTTGCCTATACTTAAACACCAACATACATACCATTCAACATGGCCATTAATGCACAGGTTTTAACCAAATGCACAGTTCACCACCAACGTTCACGTCAGTGTTAGCTCTTCGACACCACGACACCACTATCCTAGCACTCGGGTACCATATTCATATGTATGTTCATGCTTCTGCAGTAGGGGTTTCGACCAGCGTATTCAATGCAAAGTCCTTCAATCTTCTACCAATGATCAAATGGATAACAACATTCAACATGTGGCAGTGTTAAGTCACAATCCAACATTTAGAGATTCAAAATTATCTAGGGACAAAGCCAACACTCAAAGCATTTGTATCACCACAACGCTCGAATCGCCCATGCTCACCGCACCATCTCCCTTCAACGTTGCTTATTTCAATAGGATCTATGTAGAGGGACACGGAGGAGAGGAATAATGGCAAAGTTTTGCAGGAGTTACAACACAAAAGGCTAATTTTGGGAGCTGGCTTTGATACCATGTTAGGCCAGGAAGGTAACTCCATGAATAACATGTTTATTGCATTAGCCAAATCATGAATATATACATGAGTGGAGAGACTCTTGGGATTCCAATTCCAAGGTCTCTTGATTTTCTTTAATGCATAACTGAAACTATTTACAATATTTACAATAATCCCAATCCTTTCGGATTATGTGTCAACAAAATACCCTGGCGACATGTGGAGGTATCGTTGGAAGCCTTGCATTTAATTCCATTGAATCACTCCCAAGATTCCACCTTCTAACAGGCCTACTAAGGGGTAGTGATACAATCATAAGGGTTTTTGCACATGAACAAATTTAAACATGAAGAAGGGATTGCAATGTCTACAAAACACCCAAACATATATGCTCTGGAAGGCCACAAAACTAGCGACTCAGACTATTTCAACAGAGTAGATTAACCAATGCTCTGATACCACAGTTGGAATCACAATATTCGAAAATGAATTTAATTGTATATTAAGAATGATGTAAATTGTATATGTATAAATACAATATTGGAACCATTGGATTCAGTGTCCAGGTATCTTCGACATGCATTAACTATCCACAGATTAGGTGGCTAACAAAAATCACAAATTTGAACTCAATAATATACAATACCTTAATTTTTTTTGAAAATAACAAATTTATTTATGCATTTTTTTTAATAATGAAAAATCACAATTATATTATATCATCTCCGTTGAAAAAACCATAACATAGGCATTGTCTAATGAGACCACAATTTTACAAAATTCTTGTCGAACTTCAGCGAGAAAAGTTTCAAGAAATCTAATCCTTGGAGTGTTTGAATTGGTTTTTTGATAGTGAAAATAAATTCAGCACCATCAAAAACCTGCAAGACACCCAAATCCTATGCTTGACAGCGATAACCCAGATTTCCAAAAATTTCCACCAAATTTTCACAAAATCATATCAGAATTTCCATTATTTTCCACACTAAATTGTAACCTAGTTAAACTTAAAACATCCCGGCTGCGGCTTTCATTAAATGCGCTGGCAACGCTTCAGCCAATGGGGAAATCTGTCAGCTTTTTGGCTAATCGACATTCCTAATTTCTTACTGCTCGGCAGGCGTTCAGCTTTTCGCTATCGACATTCTTACTGCTTGGCAGGAGTTCAGCTTTTCGCTATCGACATTCTTACTGCTTGACGTGTTTGTAGTATGGGTAGGTCTCCTAGCCGTCCGCTGCTGCCACCTCAGCATGAAGTTGTCCGTTATGTGCATGCCTGATAATGACGTGCACGGCTGGTGGTGCGACGGTACATGCCAGCTAAGCGCTTTGCCGGCCCCCTCGGCTAAGGACCAAACAGCGCAATTAATAAACGTTATGTGAAAAACACTTCAAGAAATCTCCATAGTTGGATCACGATATTATTTCAATTCATGAACATTTGAGAATGTGGTTGTCCCTTCTTCATGACATATTCTTATTTTGAAATTTAAGGTAAGATTTTTAACATGTGGAGGAGGGCCAATAGAGTTATGTGCCCTATGGATGGACACAACTAATTTGCAATATCTCCACAAAACAATATCGTCTAGTGCAATTTTAAAGGATTCCCATGGTTGGTTGCAAACTCTACCTTTATCTCTTTCTTTCTTTAAAGGATTCCCATGGTTGGTTGCAAACTCTACCTTTATCTCTTTCTTTCTTTAACGTGTGTCAGTGTCCTCCCATACACAAACAAAGTTGGAATTTTGTACAAATTTTGGTCCTCTAAGTGTTCACCTTCAACGTGAGGATGTGCAAAGAAGTAATATTGCTTGTTAGGTAAGAAAAATCAATCTATGGAGAAAAAACATAATGAATGACAAACAAAAATGTACTATGACCGTGCTTAAACCATTAGGGAATTCATACCGTTGGATAAAGTCTCCATCTAACTATTCATTTAGATTCTTCCGAGAGGTAGAATCATTATTGAAGATATTGGGATTTCTTAATTTTTTAACTATTTATTGTTTGTTTTATCTTATGAGTAATGTATTTTAATTTTACATGTAAATTTGATTATTCATATTTATGATATGGTACACAATACTTCTAAAGTTGTTCTCTTTAATGTTTTATAATGGTCTTTTGCACTTTAAACTCTTCACAATAGTCATTCCATTTAAGATGCTTATTTCAATAAGTCTATTTATCCATTAAATTATGAAGTTATGGGTTGTATTCCACTTGCAACTCAATATTGTAGGTCTTCCAACATCATTTAGAATTCAACTTACAACCTATCTAAATTTATCTTTTAAGTATTTTTAATTTGTAAGGTTATAAAACTTTCAATGCAACATTTTCACCAAGTCTTCAACTTCTAAAAATATGTTGTAATTTGTGCTTCTCATTTTCACATGCTTTTGCACAGAGAGAAGTAAGGTTCATTCTATAGCTATGTATATAAATAACGGAGTTGTCTATAATGCGACTTTTTGAGATTCCGGTGACGGAATCCGGCGGAAGAAATTGAGATGAAATCATGATTTGTTGCAGTTAAAATGGTTTTTTAACTGCATATTCGGATTCAGCACCCTGAAAAACCCCTGGGACGCTTTCATTGTGCAGAAACTAGTTATCAAACTTCGATTTCAATAAATTACTGCCGGATTTTCACCGGAAAAAATCGCCGGAAAGGCTTTCAAAAAGTCGCGTTAAAGACTACGTCTATAAATAACAATGAAGTAAAACAAAACATACAACTATATATGTAAGCCCATCATGTAAAAAACAAAACTTAAGAAAAGAATATCGCCCACCACCACACGCACATGGGCAAAACCTCTTAGGTTCCCCCTTCTTGCCTAAAATATCCAAAGGGGGTCATTTCAATGACCAACCACAATAATAGTTTGTAACCTCAAGGGACTTGGTTGAATTTGAATGTGTGACTTTTATGACCTCCCTATTGGGTACATGTATTGGACAAATGGTTAAATCGATTGACCTAACCCTTGTGACTTATATCTAGAGTCCTTGAGGATATAAGTTGCTATTTTGCTTGGTGTAGGTTGAGTTGTCCTCCTTCCCCCTCGAGGCGCCTATCTAGCTATTTGTATTACATGGAACATTTGTGTGTAGAAATGTTGTAGGTGCTTCCTCACATTCCACAAATGATACCCAAGGTAAATATGGTTGGCATACATCATGTATGCTTACAACTCCCAAGGAACCTAAGTGGATTCGACCTTGCGACTTCCTTTTCAATTATGGCTTTGAAGTTGTAGGTCAAACCACTTGATTTAACCCTTGTGATTATTTTTTCCAAGGAAAATCTTGTGTTGAAGCCCCCAAAAAGTTCCATGCATTTCACAAATAGTACCCAGTGTAAACTTACTAGTGTTGGTTACAACCCTAACCCAATAGGAGCATCAAGTGGGGCACAAAATAGAGGAAATTGACATAGATTGACACAAAATCCTCCTGCATGAAGCTTCAAACACTAAACCACTCTATCTATCCCAATATGATATACATACATGAATACATATTTATTGAAGTATACTTTGTGATATTTTCCTCTCTCCCTCAAACTATCTAGATGAAAAATAGTGTCAAGCACAAATTGCAAGAGAAATTGGTAACTCCAATGAAATTGATTGGGTTTCATCCTATGGCCTCCCCATTAGAAACATGGGTTTGGCATATGAGTCAACCATTTATACAAGTTTAATAAGAAGGAAACTAAAGATGCACTAACTTGGAATTAGATGTGAAAGCCTTAATCTATGAAGTTGCCTCAACAACTAACCCACATAGCTAACCCTCTCACACAATTTGCATTCAAAAACCATGCATGTAAGCCATGAATAATCTTTAAACTTCCATGGATATTTCGCTAGACAATTCCTCACAATAGATCTGATAATGTTGTGTTTAAAAACTGAAATTCTACAAGATTACAATTTTCTTAGATTTCTAGATCTATAGATTTCATTGTAAATAGTGCATGCATGCAAATAAAACTATGCAGAAAATAGAGAACAAAAAATAAAAGATCACACACAAATTAGACACAAGATTTTCCCTGGTAAACCCTTTCAGGAGAAAAACCCAACTGGAAAGTGAGGTCGCTCTGCTCTCTTTTTCTCCCTGGAAACATGGTTGTGAGTACAAAGAAGTATGGTCCCTGGCCTATGGTCTACTAAAGTGCACAAATCCTTTGTGTGCTCTACCTCCTATCTGTATTGGTTATTTCTACTCAACTATGGAATAAATGCACTCGAAAGAATGGAATACCTCTTCCTCCTAGTGGCCTAGTTATAACACATCCTGATAACCTACCAGTGGTTAAGTTTGACTACGTCAACTCTTAATTAGAGTTACAATATAGACTCCTCTAGAGTATTTTACATCTTAATCACATAGCTAGCTCCTTTTCCATGAATAATGGGGGCTAGTACAACATCCTCCTAAATTATGGGTGTGAAAACAGGAAGGTCAACTTCTGAGTGGCATAACTTTCGCATATAGACTCTGATTGACGCGCTTCTTGCATTTTTGGAAATATCTTTATGTGTAGAATAACATGAAAAGGTGTGGCTCTAAAGCAATAAGTTTTTACCCCAAAAAATATTATTTCATGCCTCAAAATGCTCCCGAAAGGTTTTAGACTCTGTCTTGCCAAACTAGGTCCCATCGGTAAAAATGACCCCGTGAGTTGATTCCTCCACCTTTTCCACTCTAAATGCATGAATATGGATGAAAAAAAATATAATGATCCAATCTAGACCACACCTCCCCATTTTGGGAGGCGTTTGGTCCCTAAACGCTTATAGTGAAAGAGGTGAGGAAAATTTTCATCCACCTTCTCTCTCATGTACCATTTTTCTTTTCCTAAAATTTGTCCTTTCAACCCAATCTGTCAAAGGTCATGTTGCCCCTGCCTTGTAGTTTTGGATCTCTTCTACAAAAATGTATCTTATGTCAACTGTGCTTGAGAATATAGTGCCAAACCCTCCACAGATGATAAGACCTATTCCTATTCTTGATCTAGCATGGAAGACTCATAGAGTTTCAAATTCTCTTCATTCACAACTGAGTAAATGTGCATATATGGTGGTAAACTTATTTGATAGGCATTATAACCCACCTTTTATAGTATCTCAAAGGGACCATACCTCAAAGGCTTCATTTTCTTACCAAGTCCCTACAACCTCTCCTTGTTCAACTATAGTCATACTCTGTCTCCCACCAAGTTGAACGATTTCTTTATTTTATGCTAATCATGCCTAGCCTTATACTTTTCCTGAAAATTTTTGCAATGTCTCTTGTACCTATAGATGGATATCCTTGAGCTTTTCTATAAACGTTTCATCCCTTAGAACGTCTCCTATAAGGTCTTCCCTCACTTCTCCTTGTTTCCCATATGCAATATCTAAAGGTGAAGGCGACAAATATCCAAAACAGGTTTCAAATGCAGATTTTCATGCAGAAGTGCAGATTGCTCTATTGTAAGAATGTTGTATATATACCATGTTTTTATCCCAAGTATTCAGATGCTTCTAGTTGTATCCCCTTAGAATTTGCACCAAAGCCCCGTTGACTGCTTCTGTCTACCCATCTATTTGTGGATGGAATGTTGTTTATCTCTTCAACTTCATGTCCATCTTCTCCCACAATGTAGTCCAAAATGGATTGAGAATACCTGTCTTAAACAATGCTACTTGGTATCCCAAATTTCACCCATACCTGTCCAAAGAAAAATTTGTTGCTTCTTGCCCACTTATGGTATTTTTACAAGGCATCAAAACAAACATCTTGCAGAACCTATCAACTACCATGAACAAGTAGTCATGTCCCTTCCTAGTTGTTGGTAAACCTCCCACAAAGTCCATTGAAATTCTTTCCCAAGGACGAGTGGGTATTGGTAAGGGATGATATGGACCCTGTTTCCTATTGCTAGGATTGCTTTTACAACAAAGCATCCATCCTGTTATGAACCTAGCTACTTGCACTTGTGTCATGGGCCAATACACATTCCTTTGCAATTTGGCCACGATCTTCTTTACACCAAAGTGCCCTGCAGCCTTGGAGGTGTGAGCCTCTCTAATCAACTGTAATATCTCACCTTTAGGAACACATAGCTCATCCATCTTGTAGAGTAACCCATCCTGGAGATGGTAGTCAACAATGTTGTCACCATCGTGCGCATGACTCTTACTTTGAAACTGTTGAAATAAATCCTTAAAGTCCTCATCCTCTGAATATGCATCTATATATGCATAATGGGTAAAAGGATCCATTTGCATAAGAGTCCCCAAAGTTCTGATCTTTGATGTGGGTGGCCTTGAAAGCATGTCATCCAACCTTTTTATTATTTCATTCTTATACTTGATCACCAAATGAAACTACTATAGAAACCCCGTCCACTTGTAATGCCTAGTTTGTTATATCTTACTCTAGGCCTATAAGTATTGTAACAACTAGTGATATGTGTGGATTATTGTCTCATTTCTCATCATACAGTGCTTCCATTTCTTCATATATTTCCTTATCGTAGGTAGGGCAGTTAAGAATTGCCCCGTGAAATACTTTAGAATGGTAGCATATAAGCCTTCCTCCCTACATCAAGACAACTCCCATAACATATGCACTCACATTTGTCTCCACTTCAAAGGGTTGTTGCAAATTTGGTAATGCTAGAACTGGTGCTTCACTAGTTTTCATCTTTAGCTCCTTGAAAGCCCTCTATTGACCTTTTCCCCACTTGAAACTCTTGTCACTTTTTGTTATGGTGTGGAGCGGTGTTTCTACCACTGAAAATGAGGCTATGAATTTCCTCAAGTACTATGCTTCCCCAATGAAACTTATGACCTTAGAAACATTAGTAGGCATCGAGCATTTCATTATGGCCTCCATCTTGGCAAGATCTATATTCAACTCTCCTCCACCTATCACATACCTCAGATACACCAAAGGACACCATGCAAACTCACACTTCTTGAAATTTGCTATAAATTGGCGCTTCTTTAATGTTTTCAACACCTACATCAAATGTGAGATGTGCTCCTCCCAGGTAGCACTGAATACCAATATATAATCCAAATAGAAAATAATAAATTAACCTATAAAAGGGCACAATGCATCGTTCATCAATATCATAAACATAGTTGGTGCATTACATAGACCAAATGGCATGACTAATCACTCATATAAACTTTGCCTGTATTTGAAAGCAGTCTTAAGGTGTCCTCTTCATTGAATCAAACCTGGTGATATCCAGACTTTAAGTCCAACTTGGTGAAGTATTTTTCTTATTGAAACTGATCTAGCAGATCATCTATCCTGGGCAACGGGTATCTTTTATTGAGCGTGATTTTTTTCAACGCCTTGTAATCTATACACATCCGCCAAATCCCATCCTTCTTTGGAGAAATGATGATGGGTGACCCACATGGTGATGTACTCGGTCGAATGACAACCTGTTCTAGTAGTTATTGCAACTATTTATTCATCTCACTTGCTTCTATAACAAACTTCTTGTACAACCCAATTTTTGGCAATGGGGAGTTTGACAAAAACTGGATCTCATGCTCCTTTTCCCTCATAGGAAGTAGTCCTTTAGGCTCTTGGAACACATCCTTGTATGCATATATCAACTCTTCCAGGTGTTTTTTTTGTTTCTTAGTACACCCCTCCAAGGATGCCTTGCCTCTTATTGACTCTTCTATAGACTAACTTTCTCTTAAAGACAACAAAACATACTTCTTGCTGGAACTGATCAATTTCTTGGCTTGGTTGGCACTTACAAACAATTTTTTTGACTTGCCTTTGTGCACGTTGATAATGAACCATTTTCCATCCTTGATGAGCTGATATTGGTTGGCTCTCCACATGAATATGTCATCTCAAATGTACATGTAGGGACTCCCAAACATGAATCTACATACATCAAGGGGGGCCACATCTAAATCTACTTCATTTATAAAATCAACACTGATAACAAATCTAATTTTGCTCTTTTTTGTTACCTTTAGCTCTGCATCCTTATTTACCCATCCCAGTAGATATGGTTTTGGATGATCACGAACTTCTAGTCCCAACTTCTTTACTAGCTATGCTGCAATGAGATTCGCCTGTGATCCTAAGTCAAACAGAGCATCAATCTTGGTCTTCTTGACCTGTATCTTTATATGGAAGAGTTTGTCATTTCTTTCTCTTCTTTTTGTTGAAGGCTACTCAGATTCACCTCCTTTTGCACTAACATACATATGATTTTCTCATCCACGTCTGAGCTTCTTTCAACTTGGTTTCTCGAATCAATGGCCATGAGATTATTTTTCTTATTATCTTTCTTTTGTTCTTCAGGTTTTGCTTTGAATGCAACTTCCAACACTTCTTGTTTGTATGGATGTCAATGTTGATGTGGTTGGAGTGATTGCTGGAATATTTGCTCTGATGTACATTGGCTGACATCTTTTTATCTTACCCCCCTTTTTGCTTCTTCTTCCCCTCCCTAGAATCATATTATTGCTCCTTCTTCTTTGAACCACTTGATTGTGCTCTCTTCAGGCCTATGCTCTCTAGGTATTATGCCTATACACAAGCCTTGTCCAATGATTTGGGCTTGAACAACATCATTTGTTTGCGCAGATGGTGGTGTAGACCCCCCAAATACTTGAAGAGTACATCTGGATTCTTTGGAGAGATACCTAACATTATGACCATCTTTATGAACTCTATGGTGTATTCCTGCATGCTTTGGCTCCGCTTTTTCCTTAAGTAGTTCCACTAGATATATTAGTCATCTATGTACCCAATAGGGTAAAACTATGAATTAATGATGGTTTTGAAGTCCTCCCACATAGTCACTGGAAGCTCTCCCTCCGACCTTAGGGTCTCTATGTGGATCTCCCACCAAATCAGTGCATGGCCCTCTAATTTTAATTGCGAAAATGAAATCTTTTGTCCTTCCTAAATTTCATGGATGCTAAAATAAACTTTTAGTTGTGGCAACCAGTGATTCAACTTCAGAGCATTGATCTCATCGTGGTATGGCTTGATATCTATTTTTTCTTCCATTTTAGACAAGGACTGTGATTGGTTCATGACACTTGAACTAGGTTGATATTCTCCAGTGTTATGCGAAATTTTCACAATTGCAAACAAAGGTGAATTCCCTAGATCTTGTGGTATGATCTAGAACAACATAAGATAAAAAGGTTCAAGTTTTCCTTAGAGAAATTAGAAATTGGGAAAGAAGCCTACCTAGAATCTGGAGTAAGCTTTCTCCTCCTCCTTGCTTATAAGCTCCAATTCTAGCTCCAAGTGCTATAATTAGAACTTGCACACATGACTAAAACAAGCAAAGGTTCCACAACATCCACATAGCACGATATAAAATATATATTCAATGAATCAACATGGCATTGAAATACATGAGTGTAAACATAACAAAAAAAATATAGGAAAACAAGATACTCTTTGTATTGGCAAATATATGAGAGAGTTTAGAACCATAAATAGAAGTTGACTTTTTAGATGTCTCCCCAATTTGACTTGTCCTTCCTTTCCACAAAGCACACCTCAAAATCAACCCTAATTCATGAATATGGTGACTCCTTTAGGCTCAAAGCAGTAACATGAGGGTACTATCAATCTCCAAAATCCAATCGAGCCTCTATGGGAGGTAGTAAATATATAGGGTAAGAGTGGTAGTTTACAATTTACCATTCTAGGCTTGAGATCCACATATAATGGGAAGATGAGCTTAAAGGATAAGAGAGAAGGTCTCTAAGATAGGATAAGATAGGAATTCAAACTCTTTATCCATGGTAAATAGTTAAAACAACCTTAGAATCTTTTGGAAGAGGAAGCTTTAGAGAAATTTTTTTATTTTCCTGAATTTCTAGAATCAACGCACCTGCAGAAGGGAGAGACATGCGCTGATTAGTGTTGGTTCTTAGGTATGCAACATGCGATGAACGTAGGTGGCCAAACATGCAATGTGTGTTGGGGATGTTTTTGAGCAATTTGTCCCATAAACTCAAACTTTTTGCAGAGATGATACTTAGGGCATTGTGAAGGGATTACGAAAAAATGTTCAAGAATGTTGATTGATCCGATTTATAGGCCTTTTGGGTTGATGTGACAAAATGGCCTATAACAAATTGCCCCCTAAAGTACAAAGTTAGAAACAATGGTTGAGGACCGAAGTGCTTTAGTTGTGACAAGTATATATCAAGAACAGTTGGTTGACATCATCATCTATTACAATACATTTTCATCATGATAGCATTTCTGAGGAAGGCATACCCATACTCATCATATAAGCCATATTACATGTACAATGATCAAAATGTTTCATCCACTAATGACAAAGTGTGGACCCATGTTTGGATAATCTTTTGTATGATCATAACCATCATACTCTGTGATTTGGTATGAATCTTGAAAACGCAGCCTAGATGGATGATGTAAACCAATCAAATTATTTAAATTTAGAAAGAGACACATGTAAATATTTTGGAGGGAAAAGAAGAAAAACTACTTTTCTAAATTGTATTTTTATCTTATCTCCTTGTAGGTTTACTCAAATTTCATGTGTAGATACTCATTGGATGCAAAATTAAATTCCACATCCAATGAATACCCATTATGCATACTTCCGAGAAGACCCACATTAACAAAAAATGAAAATACATTAAAAAAACATGTTGAACATGTTTTTTTAATGTATCTTCAATTTTTATCAATGTGGGTCTCCTCAAAAGTATGTATACTGGGTACTAATTGGATGTAGAATTTAATTTGGCATTCAACGAGTGTCTACACTTGAAATTTGACAAAACGTATAAGGATATAAGCCAAAATATAATTAAAAGAAGTAGTTTTCTTATTTTCTTTCCACAATTCATAACGCTTATTTTATTATTTTAACTATTATTTATTATTTTTCCTTAGGACGCCACTTTTTGGCTAAAATTTCCTTTAATGATTGAGCTATGTCAAAGATATTCCAAGGGAATTTGAAAAATCAGTAGAGGATCCAAAAATGTATCGATAAGAGTTGGGAAGGCTGCTAGAAATGGGGTTACAAGAGCAAAATTTGTGAATATGTTAGAATATTTTAAAATTGTTATAATTGGTTCGTTAAGCTCCCAATTAGATACATTACATATGATAAAAAAATAAAGGAGAAATAAAGTTAGCTTTGGATTTTTTTTTCCAAAGTGAATAAGGAAGCACCCATTAATAGAGCGTTCATGTAACGAACAAAGTTTGGTTGCACCCTAATACCAAATGTAGCAAACAAAGTTCGTATACACAACAAAATACTCAAAAGATCTGAAATATGTAAATATCCATAATATCATAGTAATATATTTATATAAGAATTTTTGAATGTATAGAAGATATGAAATATATACTAATAATTACCAATTATAACTTGTAAATCATTAATTTCATACTCTTTATCTCAAAAAATATTTTCTCTTTCACTAATATTTGGTTCTTGAATTGATATTTGATTTGCCAAATTAATATTGATGTAATTTTTTTGTCTCTAATGTTGATAATGACATTAATCATTTTTCCTTAGACATTCCCATTTAATGTAAATAATGTGAAAGCTCCAATTGTAAGACCCTTATGGGAGAATCTTCCATCTTTCATTTCCAAATGATAATCCATTCTTTTTTCTTTAGAGATTGACTTCATTTTTGTGTTTGTTGATAATTTCGTCAAATGATACTTTGATTAAGGAGTTTATATATTCATCATGTGAGTGACCCACTTTGTTATGAAACCAACTCAAAAAATAGAAGAAAAGATAGATCAACGACTTCAAAATCAACCTCTTCAAGGGGTAAACCTCCTTAACATTACACAAATGAACAATTCTTAGATGATACAAATGATAAGACCTCCTTTCTATATATAGGAGTCTAAGGGGTCACAATATAGCTAGAGCTGACATAACAATAATATTGTAAGGGTACAACAATAAAAATAGTGAGCTTCTATGGGGCACAATAATAACAATATGGGGACTACATGGGCACAATAATATAATAAGGGGGTTGCACTAATAACAATAAGGGGATACATTAGTAGTATAGGGTCCTAACATGCCCCTCTCCTTCAAAAAGTGTTGTCCTCAACGCTTGAGTAGTTTTGGATGGTTCTGTATAAAATTATCATCCTCCCATGTGAAATCTTTAGCAGGTAATTTCTTCCACTTGATGAGATACTCTGAGATTGATCAATTTCATAGCTGTTGGGTTCTTGTTTCTATAAATGTTTCAGGTTCCACTATGATTTTTCCTTCATCGTCAAGTTCCGACAATATTGTTTAAACTGGGAGCTTGTCACCTATAACCTTCTTTAAGCTTGAAACATAGAAAACTAGGTGCACTCGGGAAGATGCAGGAAGCTCCAATTTGTATGCCATAGTACCAATATTTTACAACACCTTGTAAGGACCATAGTACTTTGGTGATAATTTATTATCCTTCTTAGTTTTCTTGAGGGACATTTGTTTTTATGGTTGTAGTCGTAAAAATACCTAGTCGCATACATCAAAACTTCTTTCACTATGATTTTGATCTACCTCTTGTTTTATTTGATTTTGCACACCAAAGTGAGGATATCCTGTAAGAGTTGCAAAACTTATTGTTGATGCTTGATGTGATCTTCCATTGCTTGAACCTTAGAATTTTCTCTTAAAGATGATGTGATGGATGGTGTATGATATCCATGAAGTGCCATAAATGGGATCATTTTTGTTGAACTGTTATGCCACCATTCAACCAGAGGTAACCACTTGACCCATAGTGTTTGTTTATCAATTACAAAGCAACAAAGATATCCTTCCAAACATTTGTTCACTATCTCCATTTGTCCATCTATCTTAAGAGTTTGAGGAGTGGTAATTCCTGCCAATGCACTACAAGATATGGTCGGATTCATTACTTCTTCTTTTTTTGGGTTGGTTCTTGTTGTGTATCCTCTTCTTTTGACGTTTCTTAATCTCTTCCTCCTCTTCAAAATATATGTAAAATAGTTTCTTCTCAACACACTTATGGCCTTTAGTGTATTTGCTATCACAACTATAACAAAGCCCTTTTTCTCCTTTTTCTTCCAATTTTTGTGGTGTCAACCTTGTAGGTTGTGGAAGGATAGGAGCAAAAAAACTTCCATCTTTATAGTTGTGAGTGGTAGGATTCCTTGTAGCCATAATTTTTCTTGCCAACCTGAATGCCTTCTCCGATGAATCAGGTTCTCAAAGACGAACCTCATGTTCAATGTTATCATTTAAATTCCCTATGGAGACATCAATCCTCTACTTCTCTGGAATATCATTTACCCTTATATTCAATTTTCGGAAGTCCTCAATGTGCTCTTCCATTGAACCCTTTTGTTTGAGATTTATCAATTGGCTAAAGAAGGTGTTTCTCTTTGTATCCTCATAATGAGCTATCATTTCCTCCATGAAAATTGACCAAGTGACAAGTAGTTTACGAGAACAAATCCCTCTATACCATAAAAACTAATTTGGTTATAAATATAAATATATAATACATACCTTTTGTAACAGCTGCACATCATGTAGATTAAAATATTTCTCCATTTTTAGTATCCAAGTTACCAGATCCTTGCCATCAAACTTCCTCATATCTCTTTTTCTTGCTTTTAGGAGCTCGATATTGAAACCACTGTAAATCTGTAATTACAGATCTCCAAGTTCTAAAATTTCATCCTGTGATATCCATATGAGTCCTCTTTCCAACCCCATAGGTCGTATCGATATTGGATTCTTCAAGAAATAGTTATGACCAATATACCACAATGACCTGAATATAGATTGGTTCAGTAGAGTGAACTTGTATGAAGTGCCACGTGTCACTGTTTCGACCTTAGGACCTAAAAACGATACCCAAAAATCTACAACCCGTCCTCTTTTTGCCACTTTTTACAAAATTTGAATATGATGCTCAGAGAGATTTATGAATATTTTCCCAAAGCTACCTGTTTGAGGTGGAATTCGGGATCCTGAAAAAATCCTAACTTCCTCGGTCCATATCTCCAAAAATATAGCGAGAAACGATATGAAATTTAGCCATGACATTTATCATGATTTCGTTTCAATTTTTTTTTTTTCCATCTTCTAAAGCTTTGTGAAAAAACATTATAGCGAAAATGTCACCCTAGAATCCAAAGCTCTAATACCAAATGTTATGCAACTAGCTCACAAAATAGAAGAAAAGATAGATCAACGACTTCAAAATTAGCCTCTTCAAGGGAGAAGACTCCTTTACATTACACAAATTGATCCAAGATCTTTTTCTTATAGATTTATTAAAGAATTACATGCATAAATTGTAGCTTAACATAGAAAACTTAATGTGCACATGAGACAAGAGGAGAAACACATAAAATCATGAAAGAAGACAACAAGAATTGATAACGGAGTTCGTCTAACTTGGACTATGTCTCCAGGCCCTGCTCGATCAATGGGGAGGCCTTCATTCATTAAGTGGCATGAGAAAGAAGACTACAAGCATCAGTTACAAAAAAGGAGTTTTATACCTCCATATTGAAAAATGGCTGAAAAGTGTAGAACTCTGATAGAGAAATGGATAGTGCCATTGCATTCGTGGCACCGAGAAATGATGAAACCATATAAAATTTGTCAAAATTTGACAAACTGAAAATTGGGCCCTCTTGCAAAAATCTGCCTCGAACTGTGTGTGCTCCCTCCTCTGCCCTGGGCAAACTGATGAATTGAGTGTTAAATAAAAAAATGGCGACGAACTTCTCAATAAGTCAGTTGTGGCATAGTTGTCTTGAGATCTGGTTGATACGGAGGAGGTCGGGCGATCAAACCCTGCCTCCTCCTTTTTTTACATAACAAATTTCTTAAAATAAAAAATAGGTTGGACTAGGCCCACCTTGGGCGGTCCTCCCACCTTACCTACCTTGGCCGGCATTCCTTTTTTAAGTGGCTAGGTCCGTGCCCCAAGGGCCGAACCATGTTTAATGCGATAGTGGTATTCATTTTGGTGGTTGGGTCTGTGGCCCAAAGCCGACCCATCCCTTAATGGTTGCATACCCTTACATGGTTCCATAGTGTGGGGGAGGGGCCGGTGATTATGGCTCGCCCCTCTATTAACAACTACATTGAGTGGTTGGAGTGGCGGGTTGGTGGCCTGCCACCCTTTTTTTAATATTTTTTTATTTTAAAAAAACCACAAAACCATTTTTGAAAATCCGGATTTTGACCGAAGGAGTCATTTTAACCAGGTGACAATTTCACCTGGAATTTGGCCAGAGTTGGCCAGATTCCATCCGCTAGAAAGGTCCAAATTGTGTCTCCATTAATCCTGCCCAGTCAACAAATGTCAACCGAACTTCGACTGCCTTTATCTCCTTCATCCAGACTTGGATTGGAGTGCCGTTCACACCGTCTAAATTAGGGCGACGAGCACTTCGATCTAATGTCAAGTTAATCGTCTTTTCGCCACTTTAAGATTTGAGCCTTTTCCATGCCACTGGTGTCTGGAGATCCACTTGGATCAATCCTCCCCATTGAGGAGCTTTTGGATCACCAAAAGCTTTATCAGTCAATTGGCAAGTGAGGGAATTGTTCCCTCACTCTTTCTTTTTCTAGCCATTTTGCCTTGCTAGGGTGCATCCCCTTGAAACCAACTCGAAGGTATTCCACATCTCCCCGTCGTGAAGTCCTAGTCCTTCTGTCAAGGATGATGTCCTCAAGTAACTCATCGAGATACTCTGGTGCAAAGTCATCAACTGTAGGAATTGTGCCCACCTCTTCGGTGTCCATAATCAATGGTGGCTCATACAGCTTTAAGTTTTCCACATTCACTACGGAGTACATTTGCATATATATTGGCAAATCAAGACAGAAGGCATTGTTTCCAATCTTCTCCAAGATGGTGAATGGACCATACCAGATTGGTCACAACTTCTTCCCTTCTCCCTTCATCCTGTCCTTGCTGATATGGAACCACACTTTGTCACCCACTTGAAATTGATGGTCGACTTGGTGTTTGTCATGTCGAGCCTTGTACCGAGCTTGACTTTTCTCCAATTGCTCATATACTACTTGGTGAATCAACTGGATCTGCTGAATGAATCGTTGCGCTTTATCCATGTCATCACGTCCACTAGAGTCATCTTCCCTTCTAAAGACCATATCAAAAGGATCTTTTAGAAGGTAGCCAAAACATGTCTCAAATGGTGAACGATGCATAGATGAGTGCACTGCTCGATTGTAGGAATGTTGCACATATGAAAGATGCTCATCCCACAACTTAGGATGTTTCCCACAATAGCGTCGCAACAAGTGTACCATGGTGCGATTGACAACCTCTGTCTATCCGTCAGTTTGTGGATGGAATGTCATGCTTCTTTTCAACTTGGTGTCCATCATCTTCCATAATCTGGTCCAAAACTCTCCGAGAAAGCGAGAGTCCTGATCTAACACAATCGATGTGGGCAACCCAAAATGGACCCAAACATGCTGAAATAAAAGATAAGAAGTATGCTCTGCAGTGATCTGCTTTTTACAAGGCATTAAAATACACATCTTACTAAAACAGTCAACGATGACATACAAATAGTCGTGACTTTTTCCAGGCAAAGGCAAACCTCCTACAAAATCCATCGACACACTTTCCCATGGACGACTCAGAATAGGGAGTGGTGTGTAGAGCCTGAGTTTTCTATTAGAGGGCTTTGAAACAGAACACATCACACATCCCTTTACATAGTGAGTCACAATGTTCTTCATAGGAGGCCAAAAAAAAATCTGTGTACATGACACTTTCAATACCAAAATGACCAGACACAAGGGAGGTGTGGGCCACCCAGATTACATGTACCCTTTCTCCTGTGGGTATGCACAATTTGCCAAGGTAATACAACAGTTTCCCCTCCAAGTGGTAGTTGTCCACCTGTGAACCATGGGTTAGTTTTGCATATCTCTCCTTAAAGTCATCATCGTTAGCATATTGTTCATCATAACTTTCAAAAGATAATGAAGCATTATGCAAAATAACAGAAGAAGAAATAGGAGGGTGAGTCAGCATATCGACCACTTTGTGTCTATTTCCCTTCTTATACTTTATTACCAGATGAAATTGCTGAAGAAAACCCATCCACCTGAAATGATAAGATTGCTGCAACTTGGTTTGTGACTGAAGATACAGCAAGGGCTGATGATCTGTATGGATGATGGTCTCCTTGCCGATCAGGTAGTGTTTCCACTTTTTCACACTCTAGACCAAGGCATATAACTCCTTGTCATAAGTGGGATAGTTTATCACAGCCTGAGAGAACTTCTCTGAATGGTAACATATCAGATTCTTTTGCTGCATCAGTACAGCTCCCATGGCATATCCGCTGGCGTCTGTCTTGATCTCGAATAGCTGTTGGAGATCTGGTAAGGCCAAGGCTGGTGCGGTGCTGATATTTCTTTCAATGTTTCGAAGGACCTCTGCTACTTTCCTCCCCATTGAAAGAATTGCTTTACACTTGTCAATTCGTGTAAAGGTGTTGCAATAATAGAGAAATTGGCAATAAATGTCCTCCAATACTGTACTGCACCCAAAAAGCTGCGAACCTCGGTTACACTTGTAGGCTTAGGCCAATTTACAATTGCTTCAACTTTAAAGGATCAATTTTTAGCTGACCATGACCAACAATATGACCTAGGTAAACCAAAGAGGTTTTCCCAAAATCACACTTTGACAATTTTACATAGATTTTTTTCTTTTTTTAATACATCAAGCACTTTCTTCACATGGCATACATGTTCATTCCAACTTTTACTAAAGATAAGAATATCATATAGATATACAAGAACAAATTCATCAATGAAAGGCCTAAAGAGATCATTCATGACCCTCATGAAAGTGGTTGGAGCGTTGCAAAGTCCAAATGGCATCACCATCCATTTGAACAACCCCTGGTTGGTCTTGAAGGAGGTTTTACAGACATCCTGCTCTGCAATTTGGACCTGGTGATAACCACTATGCAAATCCAATTTGGTGAAATAGATAACATCCTTTAACTGATCTAGTAAGTCATCAATGTGGGGAAGAGGGTAACGATTTTTCACCGTGATTTTGTTTAGTGCTCGATAATCCACGCACATCCTCCATGTGCCATCTTTCTTCGGCACTAAGACAATCGGTGAGCCACATGGAGAAGTGCTCGGTTTGATGACCCCTTGGTTCAATAATTCCTACACCTGCCTTTTGATATCCCTCATCTCAATGGTCAATATCCTGTACATGCCAATACCCGGTAAAGGAGCGTCATGCATCTCATGTTGGATTTCCCTCTTCGAAGGTAATCCCCTTGGTTTCTGAAACATCTCATCATAGTTAGAAATTAATTCACATAATTCATTTTTTTGCACATGATCACAACCCTAGAAAGCATCAGATAATTCTCCATCTTTCCCCCTTACAACCATAAGCATGCAACCCTTATTGGAATTCACCAACCTCTTCATTTGTCCTACACTTACAAGGCTGGTGTTGATTTTAGTTTGATGAGCCCTTACGATATATTCTACCCCATCTTTTGTGATTTGGTATTTGTTTTCATGACAGAAGAAGATTTCCTTTCTATCATATAGATATGGACTCCCATGCCACAGATATCCAATGGTATCACATCAAGTTTTACCTCATCCACTAACTTAGAAGCAAACACAAATTTAACCTTGCACTGCTTAGTTACATTCAGTTTTGATTTATCATGTATCCATCCAAATGGGTAAGGTTTTGGATGTGGTTTGGTTTTTAAGCTTAGCTTCTTTACCAAGGACTTTGAAATTAAGTTTTCTTGGGATCCGGTATCAAATAGAGTTTCCACTTTTGTATGATTTATGATCACTCTAATATGAAATAGCTCAATTCTCCTTCGTTCATTAGGAAGAGACTCGTCTATTGAACTAGTGCTTTCATGTGATTCGGAATTAACATGAGGTGTAAGAGTACCTTTTTTTCATGCTGCTATGATCAATGCTTCATCTCCCGAATCAGATCCAAGGTATTGCTGCATGGCTGCCACTATCTTCTGCTTGCCTTTTCCTCCATACTTCTTTGGTTTCTTTTCTCGGTACAGTTTCCAACAATGATCATTGTCATGACCTTCCTTTTTGCAGTGAATGCAATAAGGTCTTTCTCCTTCATCTTTCTTGGTTGATGCCGTCCTCTTCTCCTTTCCTTTTCCTTTCACTTTGGGTTTTCCATTTGGAGGTTTGAAAGGTGGTTTCTTGAAATGATCGTCTCTTTCATTTTTGTCCCTGTTCTCAAGATGGATGGCCTTTATAGGGGACAAGTCAATAGTAGTTGGTTCAAACAATAATAATGAATTTCTAAGCTAACTATGTAATGATCCAATATACTTAGTTACTACTTTAGGTGAGTCAAGTGCAATGCCCAAATTAAGTGCTTGTTTTCTAAATTCCTCTGTAAAGCTTTGAACATACTGACCTCTGCCTTTCCTTAAGTATTGCTAATCCATTAAGGCTTTTTTTTATAACCCAAGGGATAAAATTGTTCCTTTAATGCAGAAATGAAACTAGGCCATGAGGAAAGAATATTATCCACACTCTTACTGCTTCACAATTTTCTCTCCCACCAGACGAGAGCGATGCTACTCAGCCAAAGAGAGGCCAGCTGAATCTTTGCCTCATCCTCTTCGATCTGTTGGACCCCGCAGTAGATTTCAATCTGTCTAATCTAGTTATTAAGCTTTTCTGCATTACTTTCACCGTTAAACATGGGAAGATCAAATTTGACATCTAATTTAAAGAAAGGTTTCTTAGATGCATCCCTTGAATTTCTATGATGATGGTGATGAGAGGAAGAAAAACTTTCACTCGTGGAAGGAGAAGGAGGGGGTTCTTCTTCACCATTTCCATGCACTGATCCTTGTTCTTCTAGATTTCTCTCTTCTGCTTTCTCCAGCCTTGAAAGCAACTGACCAACATTTTCTGCCATTATATAGAAGGTTTTGCGGAAATTGCATTCCTCTTCATGATGAGTCTCTTCATCTGCCATGTTTCTCCTTCGATATGCACGTCCCGCTTCGGGATTGAAAGACTTTAGTTTCCCTTTGCCTCTTCGGAGCCCATTTCTTGTTAGCATACAAGTAGACAATTCACATCTAAAAAGACCTGCTCTGATACCACTTGATCCAAGATCTTTTGCTTATAGATGTATTAACGAATTACATGCATAAATTGTAGCTTAACATAGAAAACTTAATGTGCACATGAGACAAGAGGAGAAACACATAAAGCATGAAAGAAGACAACAAGACTTGATAACGGAGTTCGTCTGACTTGGACTACGTCTTCAGGCCCTGCTCGATCAATGGGGAGGTCTTCATTCATTAAGTGGCATGAGAAATAAGACTACAAGTATCAGTTACAAAAAAGGAGTTTATACCTCCATACTGAAAAATGGCCAAAAAATGCAGAACTTTGATGGAGAAACGGACAATGCCATTGTGTTCGTGGCGTCGAGAAATGCTGAAACCATATAAAATTTGTCAAAATATGTTAAAGTGAAAATTCGGTCCTCTTGCAAAAACCTGCCTTTAACTACGTGTGCTCCTTCCTCTGCCCTAGATGAACTAATGAATTGAGTGCTAAATAGAAAATGGTGGTAGAATTCTCAATAAGTCAGTTGTGGTGCAGTTGGTTTGAGATCTGGTTGATCTGGAGGAGGTCGGGTGGTCAAACCCTGCCTCCTCCTTTTTTTACATAATGGATTTCTTAAAATAAAAAAGAGGTTGGGCTGGGCCTGCATTGGGCGACCTGCCCACCTTACCTACCTCGGCCCGCATTCCTTTTTTAAGTGGTTGGGTCTGCGCCCCAAGGGTTGGCCCATGTTTAATGCGATGGTGGTCTTCGTTTTGGTGGTTGGGTCCGTGCCCCAAGGCCGACCCACCACCTTAATGGCTGCATAGTGTTACGTGGTTCCGTAGTGTGGAGGAGGGGCCGAAAGTCATGGCTTGCCCCTCCATTTACAACTACATTGAATGATTGGGGTGGCGGGGTTGGTGGCCGACCACCTTTTTTTAATATCTTTTTGTTTTAAAAAAACCACATGACCATTTTTGAAAATCTGGATTTCACTGAAGGAGTCTTTTTAACCAGACGACAATTTCGCCCAGAATCTGGCCAGAGTTGGCCGCATTCCGTCCGCTGGAAAAGTCCAAATTGTGTCTCCATTAATCTTGCCTAGTGAGCAAAAGTCAACCGAACTTTCACTGTCTCTATCTCTTTCATCCGGACTCGGATTGAAGTGTCATTTGCACCATTGGAATCAGGATGACGAGCACTTCAATCTGATGTCAAGTTAATCATCTTTCTGCCAATTTGAATTTTGCGCCTTTTCCATGCCACTGGTGTCTGGAGATCCACCTAGATCACAAATGAACAACTCTTAGATGATACAAATGACAATACCTCTTTTCTATACATAGGAGTCTAAGGGGTCATAATATAATCAAAACCGTCATAACAATAATATTGTAAAGGCACGAAAATAACAATAGTGAGCTTCTATGGGACATAATAATAACAATATGGGGACTACATGGGCACACTAATACAATAAAGGGGTTGCACTAATAATAATAAGGGGCTACACTAGTAGAATAGGATCTTATTTTTTTTGTCACTAATGTGGATAACGACATTAATCGTTTTTCCTTGGACATTCCCCTTTAATATAAATAATCTGAAATCTCCAATTGTAAGACCCTTACGGGAGAATCTTCCTTTTTTCATTTCCAAATGATAATCCATTTTTTCTTCAGAAATTGACTTCATTGTTACATTTTACGATAATTTCCTCAAATGATACTTTGATAAAAAGGTTTATATATTCATCATGCGAGTGACCCACTTCTTCAAAATATAAAAAAGTCTCTTTTAATGGACTTTGAATACCATTATGAATTCCTTTAATAATTCCTGAATTTTTCTTTTTAATCTTATATAAAAATGTAAAAAATGAGCAATAAAAATATTCTCTCTATTTTTTTCCAATTAATCTTCTCGAAAACATTGAAATAATCGAATTCAGCATGGAGACAATTAATTAATTAATGAAACCGTAGGAACCATGCACTGCTAAAGGAGGCTGAGGTGTTAATGGTTGCAAAGCCACTCAACTGAGGAGTTGTCGAATACGGAAGAGAATAGGTTTGCGTCTTTCAAGACCATATGTCTGACCTCTTGCACATTAGCAAGTGGAACGCAATCACAATCATTTCTTTTCGCCCCAAAGTCATAATCTTCGTAGGAAAAAAAAAAAATATCGAGTACCCTTGAGAAAAAGTAAGAATAAGGAAAAGGAAGTATTAAATTTTATCCCTAATGGCGAAGTACTAAAATTTTAATAAAATATAAAACTATTTTTTATTTAAATCTAAAGTTACCAAGGAAAAAAAACAATTATAAACAACAAAAAATTATAAGGGTGCTAAAGGTTACTAAAGGAAAGTGTATATATAACAAATTTTAAGAGGGGTAAGGAACAAAATTTCAATTCAAGTGAAATTTTAAAATAAGAAGTTTTAAGAAAATTACAAAAAGAAAAAAAAGGGTTTGAAGGATTAATAAAATTTAAAAATTTATTTTTAAAATTTTAAGTTAATCTGAAAAGGTAAAATGGATATTAGTAATGGAAGATTTCATAAAATTTATAGTGAAAGTGTTAGTGCGCTCTTTAAAATAAAAAGATCACTTGTAGGAAAGAATATTATTATCTCTATCAATTTTATTCAAGACAATAATTACGTTAGTGTTGAATGTCATACCCAGTTAGTGATTCATGAATCTAATACAATCGAAATGATGGATTCGATGAATAAAAGAAAATATGCAATAAGTAATCTACAACTAAGTATTAGAAACTATAATTTTGTTCCACAGTTCACTATTAAAACCTTATTTTGTGATGCTAGTGATATAATTATGGGCTCACCCTAAATGTAATCACTAGGATCCTTCATCCTAAATACGAGAATTTTTTATTTTTATTTTTTTCTACAAAAGAAAAAAATAATGCTACAAGATATTACATTGAATCCAAATGCAGTAACACTCGAAGACGTAAAATATATCTCAAAAGCATTTTTTCAAGAAAACCATAAGGAAATGCAAAATATGCAGAAAAAAGTTGAAAATATTATGAGACACAAAAATGAAGAAGTTACTCCCCTCAAGGACTATAGCAAAGAAATTATTATTGATGCACATTAAGAAGCTTAAGAAGGATAAGAAGTTGTTGGAAAACAAAGTACAATAGTTTATCAATAAGGAAGTGTCAAAATCTTTAGATTTTTCAAGTCAAAGAAAAAAGAATGAACATCGATCCAGTTTATTGAACACCTAATCTTTGGGATTAGGAATCATAGGTAAATATTGTAAATATCTAAATAAGAGAAGTTGGAAGACGAAAAGACATTCGGAGATGAAACCCAATAGTCTTCCTAGCCTTGTATATAGTCATATTCTATCTTAATGCAAAAGCAACAATTTCATTCAGAGTTACTCCTAACCTGACATGGTATCAGAGCCAACTCCTAAATTAGTTTTCTGCATCGTAACTCCTAAAAATTCTCTTCCTTATTATTTGTATCCTTTTTCCATTCATTTTCTCTTACTTATTCTTTGTATCATTTTTCCATTCATTAATGAAATTATTATTTGTATCCTTTTTCCATTCATTTTCTCTTACTTATTCTTTGTATCATTTTTCCATTCATTAATGAAATTATTATTTGTATCCTTTTTCCATTCATTTTCTCTTACTTATTCTTTGTATCATTTTTCCATTCATTAATGAAATTTTTTGTCCCTTGGTGAGTGTTATGAAGGCTGTGGGCTCCTTGACTATTCATTTGCCTCTTTTGGAGAGTGCGTATATGCTTTTGAAGGTTGTGCGACTGTGCATCGTTGGTTGATGGCGTTGTACGTTGAACAAAACTCTACTAAGATGCGAAGGATGATAATATGTGTGTCAATAGTTGAATTCAGGCTTCTGTGATCCATAATAGTTGAAAGAATAACTTCGGCGTAAATCACATGTAGACAAACATTTGTCGACGCGTTTCGAACCAACTAGTGTGGTTCATCGTCAGGATGAACCACACTAGTTGGTTCGAAACGTGTCGACAAATGTTTGTCTACATGTGATTTACGCCGAAATTATTCTTTCAAGTATGTGTGTCGTGATGCATTTGGAAGTTGTACGTGCGTTTGACCGAAAAATTGGGCATTAAAGCCTCTGCTAACCGTGACCATGGTGGTTGTTCATTGAAAATGGTATGTATTTTTTGTTGGAGGTCGTGTGATGATGTCAAATATACTTTGAAACTGTGTATGCATGGTTTTGTATACTCCATGTGTTTGCAAATGATATTCTATGGATACATGTGCTTAAATGACCGAGCAATGGTGTTGGGTATGGTAACTGCGTTTGGTGATTCCCTAGTGTGTTTCTGACTTTCTGAGTTGAATGTTCTGACTTTCTGAGTTGAATATATATATATACGTGTGTTTGAAGTTTTTTTTAATTCAAGTGTGTGTTGAAGGCCGTGAGGTGTACTTTATTATTGGGTACATATATCCCTTCTGCTATCGTGTGACTTGAATTCATTTTTTGAACATTGTGTTGGGTCAAATATGTTTCCATGGAGCGTATGATATGGTTTATATAGTATTTTTTTAAAAGTCTAAGTATGACATATATATGATATATATGATATGATACCTGAGTGGTAGTATGGAACTTAATTAGATGGCATGGTTTGAATACGTTTTTTTAAATGGAATGAAGTGCAAACATTTATTTATGGAAGGTGTGTAAGTTGAGTGGTATATTATGTTAGGAGTGGTGATATATTATGTATGAAACATTAGAATATTTAAAGGAGTTGAGTGATATATTATGTTAGGAGTTTTTTTATCTATATAATTAAATCAATATTTTACTTATGAAGATAAAGGATGCATTATTTAAATATATATATATATATATAGTTTTTTTTGATGATGCATTCACTCATTTCCATTGCGGGCGTAGTTTTTTTTGGCAAAGAGAACTATCATGAGTGGTCTAGGAAGATAAATTACACCTTGATTTTCAATAAGTTGTGGAAAGGAGTTTGTGAAGGAGAAGGAGACAATGCACTAGAAAAGCCTACTTCAGATAAGGAGCTTTCCATTTTGGAAAACAAGAATAGCGAGGCCTATACCTTAATTGTGCCGTCAGGAAATGAAGAGGCGAGTCAAAATATTTTTCTATTTTCAAATGCCTTTGAAGCCTTAAAGAAGTTGAAGGAATCTTATGACTCACACTCTGAACTTGAAGTTTTTCAATTGATGATTAAGTTGTTCAATATTGAATTGAAAAATGATAACCCTCTTTCCTTAGCATCAGAAGTAAGATCCATTATGCACAACATAAAAACCACTAGTGTTGAAATATATATTCCTCTCATCGCTTATGTCAAGGCATTATATCCCACCTATTCACATTATCTTGAGTCATTGCAAGCAAGTGGAAACCTTAAGGAGATTACCTTTGAATCCCTTGAGAAGAAGTTTGCTGAGAGAGAGAAGTATTTTGGGAAGAAGACAAATCCTTAGTCTACTAAAGACGTTGTGTGCCTTGCAAAAAAAGATAATAGTCATGCACACGGTTATTCTAGAGGAAGAGATGGCTGAAGAGGAAGAGTAAGGAAGAATTTTAGAGGTGGGGGGGAAGACATTTCCAAGGAGAAAGGTCTAGTCTTCATTGCATATGATGAAATAGAGATGGACACGATGCTTCCACATGTAAGCTACCTTGGGACAAAATCGAGCAGGAAAGAAATTAAGGAAAAGGTAAAACATCTAACAAAGAGAAAGGTAAAGCACCTGAATCTGCTCATTATGTTGTGGCACATGGCAACAATGAAGTAACTGAAGACTTACTCAATGTTTCACTTGCTTTTTGGAAAGATGATTGATTTCTTGATGCAGGAACAACTTGCCACATGAATTTCAGAAGCGATTTCTTTGAATGATTCACTAACATTGTTGACAGAGTAGTATATTTTATAGACAAGTCAAAACTCAAGCCATCAGGGCTTGGCACCATCAGGTTCAAACTTCTTGGTCTTCCAGACTTTCTTCTAGATGATGTTCTATACCTCCTAGAGTTGAGGATAAACTTATTGTCTTTGGTCTACATCTTCCAGCAAGGACACTCCATTCACATATTTAATGGCAAGGTTGAGGTCAGAAAATCATTAGATCACTCACTTGTCATGATTGGGATATAAGAAGAAAGACTTCTAAACTTGCAAGGGACCTCTGCTCGTGCATAGAACTTTTCATATAATTCTCACTATGATGAAGGTACATTTCCATCAAGTCTTTTATGGCATGCTAGATTTGGACACTTGAACTATGAAAACCTCAGTTTGTTGAAGAAAAATGGTGTTATTGGTTTTCCTACTATTCCTAGGAAACTTAAGAAATGTAATGCTTGTATATTAGGAAATAACAACAAATTGTGTTTTCATGATTCTCATTCTAGATCATATAGAAAAATTGAACTCATTCATTCTGATTTATGTGGCCCAATTCTTGTTCCTTCTGCAAATGGTGATAAATACATGATGGCATTTATTGATGACTACACCAAAATGTGTTGGGTTTATTTATTGAAGAACAAATATGAAGCTTTTGAAACATTCAGTAACTTTCATGCATGGATTGAAAATGATGCACAATCTCATATTAGCTCTATTCGCACTGATAATTGAAAAGAATACACTTCAAATGAATTTTAAAACTATCATCGCCAGCATGGGATCAAAGATAAAAAAAACTATGCCCTATAATCCCCAATAGAACAGATTAGCTGAAAGAATGAACTAGAAATCTTAAATATGGTACATTCCATGATGTTTTTCAAGAATGTGAATCTGGTGCTTTGGGCTGATGCAGTTCTATGTGCTATGTATATAAGGAATAGGTGTCCATCTAATGTTATAAAAAACAACTCTCTATGAAATGTGGTATGGCAACATTCCTTCGGTGAGGAATCTCAGGGTTTTTGGTTCCACCTATTATGCCTTGATACCCAAGGAATAGAGAAAAAAAACTCGGTGCAAGGATTCAAAAATGTATCTTCTTGGGGTACGCAAATATCTCTGTCGAGCAGTAAAAAGGGTCTTTTTCACCTCTATTTACCCTACATTAATTGTCAATCCAAGCACGATTTTTTATCTCAAAGAGTGTACTCAGTCTGAGGTGGTCATTTGTCAGAGTAATGCTAGTAGTATAGTGCTTTTGAATACAAGAGTAAATGGATGCTTGAAATGAAATCTATTTTTAAAAAAAGAAACTTTTAGCACTCTAAGATCTAAATCATTCACTACAGCAACTTATTAGTCAAGGGTGCAGTAGTGATAACTCATCCCTTTGTAAACTGATGTAATTGAGAAGCAAATTAAGGAAAAGATCATCAACCTGGGAACTGGATAGCAACTGTCAGTATTCACTATAGTTTCAGATCGTTTGTGCACACTAAAGAAATGATAATTCAAATGGCAGGAAATAGAACAACGACTAATCTATTTAACTCAATTGAACAACAAAGCTTTAACCTACGAAATGGGATAGTACTTGCAATCTTCACTCAGAAATGATTTAAACAGCAAACATAAATGGGACAACAAATTAAAGGAAGCTATGAAATATTGAATAGCAACTTAAACCAAATGTAAATACACAGCAAACTAAACCAAATGCTATACGCAACACTTGTCTGTTAAAGGAACAGTAATTTGAGTTTCGGCATAATAATAAGTAATCCCGGTTATAAAGAAACAACAACTGCAATCACGGTGGAACAATAGTTCAAATGACCAGCAATCACATTTGAAAGTAAACCGTAGATAACTGGGCAATGATACCGATTTATGTATACACAGCATTGTTACTCTATAATCGAACAACAACGACAATCTGTTAAGGAATAGCAATGTAACGTAATAATATCAGTTTGTCAAAGGAACAACAATACGATATAACTTCAGAACAAGTAACATAACATTCTTGTGCAGAGAATAACCTTACTATTCGGATGTGAATCAAAATATAATAGAGCTAATACATGAAATAAGGAACAACAGATTACTGAACAAAATAGATAAGAGAAAGCAAACCACACACAACTCGAAATCGAGAATTAATAGTACAGGAAACAAGTGATCCACCAAGGCCGGGCCCTTAGCCTCCAGGGACGCACTGCTTATAATTGTTCTAGAATCAAATATGGAACGGAAATAGGATTTATATATTAAGCATCAAAACAGAGTTACAACAAATTTCTCTTTTAAAGAGAGTCGATGATCAAAGTTTTAAGTACAATAGAGAATTTCATAAAAACAACAATAGTACTTTCTTTGGGCTAGCAGTGCTGCCCCTTCTTATAACAGTCGAGTGGAGATATCAATGATATAGAGAATCATTAAGGTAGCGATCCCTCAGAATCAGAGGATCCTTAGGGATTTGCCATACTGTTAGCTATAGTCATCTTCTCGTTCTCTTGCGCCGTTTTGGTATCTCCTCTTCCTTTTCCTGGTTTGTACGCTCCAGTTTGGATCTTTTTGTTTAGATGCAGTTCCCTGTCAAAGGGACAACAGTTGATGGCGTCTTGTCATTTCCTTCAAATTTGTAATTTTCCGTTTTCCCCTTTTTCTGCATAGAAAAGGGTAATTATTAGTCATCTTATGTTGCACATAAATCTTCTAGATTTTATCATAATCTTTCATCATATACCTAGTTCATAATGTAAAGAGGTTATGAATTTTAAAGAAAAGATGACAAAATAAATGATAATAACATACCTTCTCTAGTGCTCAACACACCCCCCTGCTTACCCTTTTTCATGCCCTCATGAAAACATTGTAATTGACATGCAAGGTAATGAGGGAATAGGCTGGAGAAGGGATCTCATGAGGTGGTCTACAACCATGATGCCTAGCTAGGTGCTTAAAAAGATGTCATGTCTGACCTTCAGGCATTTCATATAAGGCTTGGTATCCTGGTGCAGGGTGCCAAATGACCGGACTTCGGAACCTATAGCCTAACCAAGATGGGCCTTCTCTCAAAATAAGGTCACCATAGAGACCCAAGCGGTCAACAGCTAGCTTAAAGTTCTCATAATTAAACGGTTCCCTGTTTTGGATGTTCGGATTAGAAGTCTGATATCGGAATTTGGCAGCTGCAATGGCAAGGTCTTTGATGGTAAAGAAGTATTCTATCCCTTGCCGATTGATTACTGTGTGAATAGGTCCCAATGCCTCAATCACACCCGTAGTTCTCATTAGGTTCCTATGTTTATTCCATAACTGCAGTGGGTCTCTAGGTTCAGCTCTCACCCATAAGTCTAATCCATTCTCTTGTCTTTGAAAGGCATTGTAGGCTTTAAGCCACTTTATTTGATTAACACCAAAAGAAATGAATGCCTGCAGTTGGACATCACCCACGAAAGGGCTAGGATTTTGCTTTGTTTCTCCATATAATACAAGGTTGTGCAAATAAAATTCACATAATAATCTCTGAACCTTCACCCCGTAATGCTTACAACAATTTATGAATTCATCAATGGTTTTTATTTCTATAGGCACTCCTGCTTTAACAGCTTTAATTTTCAATTGTAAATATCGTTCCATTAAAAACAAAGCATAGTTCCTTGTAGGTGCTCTACATGCTAGAACGTTAGTATACAGAGATCATAAGGTATCCATTTGTTTTATGACTACGTCTAGTCTATGAGTTACCTTTGTGACTCGTTCTTCTGCTTTTTGCCATCCTTCAAAGGCCTGAGTTTCTAATGCATTAATGTCCTTCAGTTGCTGTTGTAATTTCTCGTATTTTTCTCGAGGGACAGTCTACTCTATGAGTTTCTCTATTGTTTGCTGGGCTTGTGCCAAATCTTTTCGCAAAGTTGTTGTCCTTGGATCCTTTTCCAACATAATGGTTGTAGGGGGAAGATCTACTTGGGTCTTCTTATCACAACATTTTATGGTCCGAGTTTCCTTAGAGGATGGTGCCTCTGTCTGGATTGCCTTATTATAGGCCGCTACGTTCTCTGTTTGTATTTTGACATGGGCAATAGTCGGATGCTGTTCCTTTCGGTTTTGAATGGCAGGCTAGACTTGAGTCCTCTTAATCTTTTTCTTAAGGGGTTTCACTGGGGCGGTTGCATGTTTTACCACCGAGGTCCTTTTTGCTTTCTTCCCCATTTTCAAAACCCTTATTTGTTGTCGAAGTCGTGCTATCACGTTAAGCAGTCTTTGCTGTTCCTTTTGTAATCTTTTGATTTCCTCTATTTTCTTGGAAGGAACAGCCATTCGTTTACTCGGGCCTGGGCTTTGTACCCCTAGTGTTGTATCTTTGCCTTGACCAATTTCCTGATTTTCTTCTTGGGGTGTTCCCTCATTGTTCTGCTGATCAGGTTGTTCAGGGGTAGAAACCCTAGCTTGCTCTACTGTCTCTTGAATAGCTTATTCTTCTACCCCTGCTTCTTCGTGGAATTCTTCTGGTGTATTTTGACTAGGAATAGATTGTTCCTCTTCTTCATCTTCGTCACTCTTCTCTCTAGATACACTTTCATCATGGGTAGAGTGATTCTCTTCTTCCTCTTCTTTGTCACACAATTCTTCGGATGCACTCTTATCATGAACAAAGTGCTCCTGTAGTCCTTCTTCCTCATTGCACAGTTCCTTGGATGCATTTTTGTCATGAGCAGAGTGCTCCTTCGGTCCTTCTTCGGTGTGGAGGTTTAGTGGGCTGAGAGGTTGAGCATATTCACCCATATTGGCTAGAATCTGGGCCAATTCATCTTCTTGTAGCGGGTTTTGTAGTGGGCTTCCACCACGTTGCTCTGTTTCCTCTTCCTCCTAACTAGATTGCTCAGTCTCTTCCTCTGGTTCTCCTTCATCGTTTTCCTCCAATTCTTTTTCGTTCTCCTCTCCTTCCAATTGTGGGGGTTGCTCGTCCCCTGAATCGTCTATTTCCATCGGTTGACTGGTGTTCCCCTGGGAATTTTCTAGCCTTCCTCTGATCCATGCCAATCTAACGGATTTTCTTCGTTTCAGCAGTATGTTCGATGTACTGGCAACATGTTTTTGTTTTGGGGCTGGCAAAGCTAGTCCCTCGTCTATTGTGAAAATCAGTTCTTCCCAACTGCTCTGTTGTTGAGCAAGACTGTAGCTAACTATCAGTCGTATTAACCCATGGTGGCTTACTACTGACTCTACATGGCGAGATTTCTTCATGCTTTGGGCAACATCGTGTAATAAAGAATTTAAAAACGCAGGCAAATTCACAGCGCATTTTTTCTTTAACACAGCTAAAAGTTTAAGGTGGTGTGGTCTTACCACGTCTTTCTTGCCCTCACAAGTGATGTAGCTCTAGATGATTCTCGCCAATTCTGCCCACGGCTCTCCCAAGGCTGCTGGTAAAACTCCCTTTCCTCTTACAGTCAGGTTCTGCCCTTCATCCTGGAAGATTTTTATGGCGTCTCGTAGTCTCACCTTTTTTAGAGTCCACATAGGTCCAGTGGCTGGCAGTCCCGAGACCTCTGCAATTATGTCATCAGTGACTGCTATCTGTCTCCCTCTCACCATGGAGTGATGTTCTTGCAAGTTCTGCAAAAATTCAATTGCCACTGTCTCGTTGGATTGTTGTAGACAATTGAGATAAACTATCCATCTTGCCCTCGCTAGGATTTCTCGTGCAGCATCAGAGACCATTAACACCTGTGGCTCTCTGCAAATTTATCTTCCTCCCATGCTTGGAACACTGTAAAAAAGACACAGATACGTCAATGGAACATCAGGCTGTTCAAACTGTTAGCAAACACAGAGAAGATGATGAAACATCAAGCTTGTTCGAATTTTGAATTACTACTAATTGTTGTAGAGCATAACACGGAAATAGCTTCAGAACAACAATCCATGCAAATTGGAAAACAATATACCGTTAAGATTTTCTATTCATGAGTCATAATTCTCTAAATGATAAGCTGACACGTATGCCAACAAATTATGAGGTCACCTGCTCCCCCCCTACAATGTGATAGGCCATCCTCGGCCGTTAAATGAAGGAGCAGCGTGCTGAACTGCCGTAGTACAGAGTCATAAAGGAACAGCGTATACAGGAATGCCATGTTTACAACAACGAGCAGATTGTCGAAATCGAGGTGTATAATGGAATCGCTTAATAAATAAGAGAATGCCGTGATATGATGCGAGAATTGGAGGATAGGACAGCTAACGTGCATAAAAGGTCAATGTGATCATTATCGACTTTTGCCATCATAATTGATTGTGATAGATTTTCATGTATTAAAGGTTCAAAGGGGCTATACATATAATCTCATTTGACCCATTTATAAAGATATAAGAAGAATGGTTTTATGATTGTTATTGGTGTATAAGGAATATGACTTCAATACCATCAACAGAGCTCTGTTGCCCACAAGTGTCCATAACCTTAACAGAGTTGTTTATTTCACCCATGGAACCATAATCCTTTGTGTATGCTTAGGAAAGTGCTGTGCAATGTCAGAATGGAGGCCATTATGCTGGCTTGGTAACCAGATAAATCATAATGCCATTCACCAAGAAGGAGTGAAAGGTGGGCAGTCCGACTCATGATGAGACCTCCTGTTCCAAGGAATTTTTATTTTTTCCTGATGTGCCTCTTGGATCATATCCCTGGTGTGGTGGCTATAATCGGAATGCCACTTCACTTTCTTCCTTATGATCATGGTAGGCTGGCTCTTGATGATACCCCTTATCCTTCATTTGACAAACCATGTTAACAATCATATAAATATTCTCTTCTTTTTTATTTTATATAGCACTTTTCCTATTTATATACAGAGGGTGGTTCAACATTCCTTAAGAGTAGGGATGGTGGAAGAAGTCTTAACATCTCAATAGAAAAATATGCCCTTTATTCTTATTCATTAATAATGATCAAAGAGAATTATGGGGATTTAGGAAGAACCATCATGATAAAGATAACCAATCATATCGGTATTAGTAGAATAATGATAGAAAGGTGATCAATAGTTGTGTCTTTTCCTCTTTTCTCTTATCAATTCAAAGCAATTTCTTGTAAAGATAACGATTTTTGTGTAATTTGCTGATTTCAGTATCCTCTAGTTTTTGTATTCGTTGCATGAATGTATAGTTGTACTTTGAATGAGAATAACTCAAAAAATGATTGAAATGATAAAATACACAAAGAACAAAATGCACTCTAAAAATGTTGTTCTCAAGACAGAACAGCTACTGTACAAAAAACACAAGCAAAAGGAAAAAAATATGCTCGAAATTGCTGTGCATTAAAAGGAATAGCAAGTGTCCCTTAATTGGAACAACAAATAAAACAAGCGCAAACAAAAAATGTGAAATGTTGTTCCTTTGGAAAGGAACAACAAAAAACATGAAAGTGTTGTTCCTTCGGAAAGGAAGAGTAGAAAAATGAAAGTGTTGTTCCTTCGGAAAGGAACAACAGAAAGTGAAAGTGTTGTTCTTTCGGAAAGGAACAACAAAAAACATAAGTGCTGTTCCTTCGGAAAGGAACAATATAAAATGAAAGTTCTGTTCCTTCGGAAAGGAACAAGAAAAATGCAGAAGTGTTGTTCCTTCGAAAAGGAACAACAGAAATGTGGAAGTGTCGTTCCTTTAGAAAGGAACAACAAGGCATGAAAGTGTTGTTCCTTCGAAAAGGAACAGCAAAACGACGGACTGCTGTTCCTTCGGAAAGGAACAACAGGATGCAAAAAATGCTGTTCCTTCGGAAAGGAATGGAAAATGGTGAAAATGTTGTTCCTTTGTAAAGGAATAACAGAATGCAGAAGTGTTGTTCCTTCAGAAAGGAACAACAAAATGGTGGAACTGTTGTTCCTTCGAAAAGGAACAGCAGAATGCAAAAATCGTTGTTCCTTCAAAAAGGAACAGCAAAGCGGTGAGAATGCTGAGCCTTCGAAAAGGAACAACAAAATGCAGAAGTGTTGTTCCTTCGAAAAGGAACAGCAGAATGGTGAAAATGTTGTTTCATCCGAAAGGAACAACAAAATGCAAAAATTGCAGAAATGCAGAAATCTGTACAGAAAAGAAAACAAAAGAATTATGTACAAAATTTAAGGGCAATCAAATTACTTAATGAACCAAAGGTGAGGAAGAATTCACTTCCTTGGCCAGAATTTTCATGTCGGAGTCTTCCCGAAGTTGCTGGTAGAAGGATTCCCAAGTGAGTGGCTTGCGGTACAATCGAACTCGGTGGTTGTTTGCCTTAAAGGTATGTCTAGATCCATCGATGGTGGTTAAAGTAATGGTGCCATTATCATGTACCTTCTAGATTTCGTATGGTCCCAACCAGCGAGTCTGAAGTTTCCCCAGAAAATCCTGGAACCTGGAATCATATAGGAGCGCCCAATCTCCTTCACGAAAGAATTTCTTTTTGATGAGGGCGTCATGCCATTTGGCTCTATGTTGTTGGATTATTGCAGTATGTTGAAGAGCAGAGAGCCTCATTTCATCCAACTCGTTGATCTACTGTAGTCTATTAATCTGGGCCTCGATTAAATCTAGACCGACTTCTTATGCTATTCTCAAGGTCTGTATTTCGAATTCTATTGGAAAGATGGGTTCCTTTCCAAATACTAGCTGATATGGTGAATATCCAGTAGTGATTCTCCATGTTGTTCTATATGCCCACAAGGCTTTCGACAATCTTGTGTCCCAATCGCGTCTATGTGATGCAATGGTTTTTGTCAGTATTGCTTCTATTACCTTATTTGTACTTTCAACTTGAACATTTGCCTGTGGGTGGTATGGAGTAGTAATTTTATGCTGAATATGATAGTTTTTTAGTGTTGCAGCAATTTTATTACCAGTAAACTGTGGTCCTCCGTCCGTGATTATGTCCCTTGGGAGACCATATCGCATAAATATGTGGAACAGGAACTGAATAACAAAATCCTCTGTAGCTCTTGGAAATTCCTCTACTTCAACCCATTTGGTGACATATTCTGTTGCTACCAGAATATATGTTTTCTGGTTTGATGATGGGTTGATTGGACCAACAAAATCGAGTGCCCATCGTTCGAATGGTTCAATGACTAGCTGTGGGTTCAGGGGCATTTCATCGGATTGTCTAGGGTGTCCTGCCCTTTGGCAGCTGTCACAAGCTTGAACAAACTTCTTTGCATCTTTGAAGATTGTGGGCCAATAATACCCTGTTTGCAGCACTTTGTGACCAGTTCTTCGATCTGCGAAATGTCCGCCACATGGTCCGTCGTGACAGGCTTTCAAAATGTCAAAAATTTCATCTTCACGGACACATCTTCTGATGTGCATATCTACCCCTGTATGGAACAGGTAGCCCCCAATCCAAGAAAATCGGGTGCTACGCTGGACAATCTGCTTTCGTTCATTGGGAGTCAGATGTTTTGGTAACTTGCCTACTGCTAAATAATTCACAACATCAGCATACCAGGGTGTTTTGATAGTAACAACGAACAAATGTTCGTCTGGAAATTGATCTTCGACTGCTGTTGCGTCCACTGGTTTTGGCATTCGTGAGAGAAAGTCAACTATAGGATTTTCTTTTCCAGGTCAGTCTTTTATTGTGATATCGAATTCCTGCAATAAAATCAGCCATCTGGTTACTCTACCATTTGTGATTGGTTTATTTGCTAAATACTTTATGGCAGAGTGATCTGTATATAAAATAATAGGATATCCAGTAATATAATGCCTAAATTTATTTGACAGCATGAATCACAGCTAAAAATTCTTTTTCAGTAACGACATAGTTCAACTCAGCAGGAGACAAATTCTTGCTGATGTAATAAATTGCATATGTTTTTTTGTCTTCTTCCTACCCAAGGAATGCTCCAATCGCCGTGTCTGAAGCATCTGATGAAATTTGAAATGGCAGGTCCCAATTTGGACCTCTGAGTACTGGGGTTGTTGACACCAGCTTTTTCAGATCCTCAAAAGCATTGTCACATTTATTTGTCCAAACATAGTCAACATTTCCTATCAGTGCATATAGAGGTGCAACAATATGAGAAAAATGTTCTATAAATCTCCTATAATAACCAGAAAATCCAAGAAAACTGTGTACATCTGTCTGTGTGGTAGGAGTAGGTATTAACAAGATTATTTGAATTTTGGCTGGATCTACTTGTATTCCAGCTGCTGAGATATAATGGCCTAGGATGATTCCTTCAGTCATCATCATATTGCATTTTTCATGGCTCAAGCAGAGCCTGGTGGCAATGCATCGCCGCAGCACCTTTTTTACTGTGTCTAATGCTGGGTCGAAATCATCTCCGTATGGTGTAAAATCATCCATGTATACTTCGAGCCCTTTATTTATTAAATCTGAAAAGATGTTGAGGATAGCCCTTTGAAATGTGGTAGGGGCATTGCATAGGCCAAAGGGTAAAACTCTGTAGGAAAACGTTCCCCAAGGACAGGTGAAAGTAGTTTTGTCTTGGTCTTCAGGGGCAATTTGAATCTGATTGTATCCACTGAAGCCATCCAAGAAAGAAAAGAACTTCTTTCCTGCTAAAGTAATACCTGGTCAATGAATGGAAGGGGAAAGTGGTATTTTGTGTTGCTTTATTTAGTTATCTGTAATCTACACAAATCCTCCACTTTCCATTCTTCTTTGGCACTACTACAAGCGGAGAGACCCATTTGCTATCGGAGATAGGATAAATAAAATTTACATCTAAAAGTTTTTGTAGTTCAGCTTTCACAATGTCTTTTAGATGAGGGTTAAGTCTCCTCTGAGGTTGGCGAACAGGTCTTGCATCCTTTTCTATGTAAATGTGGTGTGTACATAACTGGGGATCGATTCCTTTCATGTCCGGATAATCCCATGCAAATGCTTCCTTGTATTTTCTCAGTAGTTGGATTAGCTTCTCTTCTTGTTCGGGAGTCAGGTTGCTATTAATGTTTAAAGTTTTTCCTGGCTCAATCTCTACAGTTTTGCTATTTGACACAGAGGTAGTAGGTATTGTTTGATCGTGAGTGTCTTTGAGAGGATCTTCTTCTAATTCATTATCAAATGCTACTTCTATCATGTGACATTGTATATGGGATCTGGATTCAACCTGGTTAATAAAGTTGTTAATAACATCATCCTCTGTTTGATCTTTGAAATTGAGGGCATCTTCTATGGTTAATGGGGATCTAATGTTTTCAGTGAGGTATGATACAGGATGTTTGTTAGTTCTTATTATTGTGACACTTGGCTGGGCGGGAGGGTATAGGGCTAGATTCTTGATGTTACTCCCTCTAGTTATAGTCATGCTACCTTGTCGGCAGCCAATATAAGCATCAACGGTTGCAAGCCAAGGTCTGCCTAAAATCAATGGATGTCCATCAAGTCGGTTTTTGGGGTTTATTATCAGAAAGTTAGTAGGATATTCCTAGGAATCAACAGATACCATGACATCATGTAGTGTCCCTTCTGGCCTAACCACCGATCGGTCAACCAGTTCTAATAAAGTGGAAGTCGGTTCTACTGATGTAATGCCCAGTTTTTGACAAGTGGTGGTTGTTAAAATATTAATTGCAGCCCCTAAATCAACTAAGGCATTTGAAAAGGTTTTTCCATTGATTTGTATTGTTACTATTGGGTTTCCTGGGTCTTCATACTTGACATGTGTTTCTCTTCTTGATAACAGGTCAGATAAGGTGCCAACTACTTAGGCTGTTGGGTTATTTGTTATTCTCCTCGGTTTATTTATACATAGCTCTTTAATGGTCTTTGCATATATTGGAATGTCCTGGATGGCTTGGAGGAGTGGGATTTTTATGTACAAATTCTTAAGTTCTCCCAGAATATCAAAATTAGGATGTTCTATAGGACGTGGAACAATTAGTCGTTCTGGGAATGGGGGAGAAGATGTGGTTGGTTGATCATGAATCTGCTGTCTGATCACATCTTCTTCTTGTGATGGTTGTTCTATAGGTAATAGATTTTCAACTTGAATAGTTTTATCTCCCTCTATTTCTATAATGCGCCCAAATCTTAATTGAAGGTCATTGCACTCCCTTAGATTGGTTTCTAGTTCTGGTGTTTCAATTATTTGAATAGATTGAACTGGTCTGTTATTTGGGTTTGGGTTGGGTTGGGCTAGGAGTTGCAGTCTTAAATTGGACTGGGGGTTTTGTTGTAGTGCTGGAAATGTAGGTTGAGGGAGTGGAATGGTTCCTACTGGCTGATTCATCGGTCTTTGCCAGTTTGTCTGCCAGGCTTGACTCTGTGAAGTAGGAGGGGACCATTGTGTTGGATACACATTATTTTGCCAATATGGTGGAGCATAGGGAAAATTTGGCCAATTAGATTGGCTTGTTTGATTCGGCCATGGAGAGGATGAAGGAAATGGTTGTTGTGACCAATTTGGGAAGGGGGGTTGATTTTGCCACATTGTATTATATTGCTGAGCATGATATTGTGGAGGCTGAAAAGAAGAAGCTGGATTGGGGAACATACCTGATTGTCATGGCTACCATTGACGGTGCTGATTAAGTAGGTACACTAGTTCTGGTTCTTCTTCCGCTTCTTTGTATACTGCTTTCAAACCAGGAAGTGAGGGACAACTCTCTGTAGAGTGGTCTTTTGTACAAATGGCGCAAACTTGAACTGCATCTAATGGACACTCTTTGTGGCTATGTTTCTTTCTGCATCTGGGACAGAAGATTGCCAGATTTTGCTCTACCTCTGCTTGTTTCTGCTTTGCTTGCATAATATTGAGCTATGTTGTTAGAGTCCCCAATATATCAGTTTTGAAATTCTCTAATAAATTTCCAATTTCTGCGCGAGTTACTCCTTCTGCAGAGATCTTGTTGTCCCTTGTAAACCTGTCATGTTCTGCTGGTTTTAATCTTGTGTTGCCTCTCGAACTCCTGATACATAAGTCAATAATGTTAGCAAAATTCTCTTGATAAATATCTCCTTTTCCCATAATATTTAGTGTTTCAATCCATTGTTCCTTCATTCCTTTAATTAATGTTGCTTTTAATACATTATCAGGTAAGGGTAATGATGCATAAGGAGATCTTTGAAGATTATACTGAAAACGTTTAACATACTCCTCTAATGTTTCATTAGGTCTAGCTACCATCTGAAATATTTCATCTTTTAACTCTCTAGACCTACAATAGTCCTAATATTTTTTCAGAAAAGGACTTTCATTTGATCCCAGTTATTTATAACACCTCCGCCCAACCCCATAAACCATCTTAAAGTAGCCCCTTTTAATGTAGAGGGAAATAATTTCAGTTTTTGGGGATCGATGGTATAGTCATATCCTCTGCACAGCACATCAAATTCAAATAAAAATGCATCCAGATCTTCTGATGTAAGGCCATGGAATGTAGGGATGTGCTGGAGTGGAATGGCCTTCATGGGTGCATTGGCTGCAGTATCTACAATGGGATATTGCAGTGTGGAGGTTTGGGTGTTTGGCTGGTTCTGGGCCATTTGGTCAAATATATGCCAATAACCTTCTGGGATGTCTAGGAGGGTATTCCTAGGCTGACAAGAAGGAGCAGGAATGGCCTTAACAACACTTCCTTGATCTGGGATAATGAGAGTTCCTTGCTGATTTAATGTTTGGGGGGATTCTTCGTTTTGGATGATCTTTACAACACTTCCCTTATCTGGGTTGCTTAATGGCTGAATTATCCCAAGAGGAGATCTTGGTTCTTCAGTTTCCCCTGTTTCTCCTCTTCCTTCGCAGAGGTTGCTAAGGTTCCCTTCTTGTAATGATTTTGGGCTAGAATTCTCAATTTCTTGAAAATCTTGCTCTTCAGTTTGGCTATGTACCTCAGCCAAGGCTACAGATGGTGATCCTGTGGCTTGAAGGGAACTAGTAGGTTGTCTAGAAGCAACTTTTGTAGGTCCTACTAAAGGCTGATATTCTGCTTTCTTAAGGATTTCGTCTATAAAGGTTGATTGGCCAAGGGTCACCGGCCCCTTAGCTTTTTCAGGTTTGGGTAGTGGTTTAGGATTCTTTTCAAGATTTTTCTACTTAGTCATGCACACAAATCAAATGATAATTTCTACCCAAAAACAACAACAAATCTGCAGGAAAGCAGGCAAGGGAGCAGGGCTGTTACATGCTCCGTATGCAGTTTACCTTCCGTTTTTAAAACCGAATTCTCTCCTAGCAGGTACTTACACAACTCTGAAAAGAACAAATGGCTACACTCTTCCCCGGCAACGATGCCAAAATGTCGAGCAGTAAAAAGGGTCTTTTTCACCTCTATTTACCCTACATTAATTGTCAATCCAGGCACGATTTGTTATCTCAAAGAGTGTACTCAGTCTGAGGCGGTCATTTGTCAGAGTAATGCTAGTAGTATAGTGCTTTTGAATACAAGAGTAAATGAATGCTTGAAATGAAATCTATTTTCAAAAAAAGAAACTTTTAGCACTCTAAGATCTAAATCATTCACTACAGCAACTTATCAGTCAAGGGTGTAGTAGTGATAACTCATCCCTTTGTAAACTGATGTAATTGAGAAGCAAATTAAGGAAAAGATCATCAACCTGGGAACTGGACAACAACTATCAGTATTCACTACAGTTTCAGATCGTTTGTGCACACTAAAGCAATGATAATTCAAATGGTAGGAAATAGAACAACGACTCATCTATTTAACTCAATTGAATAGCAAAGCTCTAACCTAAGAAATGGGACAATACTTGCAATCTTCACTCGGAAATGATTTAAACAACAAACATAAATGGGACATACAATTAAAGGAGGCTATGAAATATTGAACAACAACTTAAACCAAATGTAAATACACAATAAACTAAACCAAATGTTATATGCAACACTTGTCTGTTAAAGGAATAATAATCTGAGTTTCGGCATAATAATAAGTAATCCTGGTTATAAAGAAACAACAACTGCGATCATGGTGGAACAAGAGTTCAAATGACCAGCAATCACATTTGAAAGTAAACTGTAGATAACTAGACAGTGATAACGATTTATGTATACACAACACTGTTACTCTGTAATCGAACAACAATGGAAATCTGCTAAGGAACAACAATGTTATGTAATAATATCAGTTTGTCAAAGGAATAGCAATACCATATAACTTCAAAACAAGTAACATAACATTCTTGTGCAGAGAATAACGTTACTATTCGGATGGGAATCAAAATATAACAGAGCTAATACATGAAATAAGGAACAACAGATTACTAAACAAAATAGATAAGAGAAAGCAAACCACACACGATTCGAAATTGAGAATTAATAGTACAGGAAGCAAGTGATCCACCAGGGTTGGGCCCTTAGCCTCCAGGGACGCACTGCTTATAATTACTCTAGAATCAAAGATGGAACGACAACATGATTTATATATTAAGCATCAAAACAGAGTTATAGCGAATCGCTCTTTTAGAGAGAGTCGATGATCAAAGTTTCAAGTACAATAGAGAATTTCATAAAAACAACAATAGTCCTCTCTTTGGGCTAGCAGTGCTGCCCCTTCTTATAACAGCTGAGCAGAGATATCAATGATACAGAGAATTGTTAAGGTAGCGATCCCTCAGGATTAGAGGATCCTGAGGGATTCGCCATACTGTTAGCTCTCAGTCATCTTCTCGTTCTCTTGCGCCGATTTGGTATCTCCTCTTCCTTTTCCTGGTTTGTACGCTCCAGTCTGGATCTTCTTGTTTGGATGCGGTTCCCTGTCAAAGGGACAACAGTTGATGGCATCTTGTCGTTTCCTTCAAATTGGTAATTTTCCGTTTTCCCCTTTTTCTGCATAGAAAAGGGTAATTATTATTCATCTTATGTTGCACATAAATCTTCTAGATTTTATCATAATCTTTCATCATATACCTAGTTCATAATGTAAATAGGTTATGAATTTTAAAGAAATGATGAAAAAATAAATGATAATAACATACCTTCTCTAGTGCTCAACAACCTCCAAAGCATATTATGTCTATGATGAAGTGAATAAGAAGTTTATAATATCTAGAGATGTGATCTTTCTTAAATCTTGGAAGACTGACAATATTTTTGAGTAGCAACTTGATTGCTTGAATTCTCCAACATCCGAAGTTTATATTCCTCTCTTATAAGAAGTACATTAGAGATCTATTAAACAGGTTTGGCAAGGTTGAATGCAATCCTTTTACTACTCCAATCGAACAGAACTTAAATCTCACATCCACTGAAGAAAAATAATTTGAGGATGTAACAAAGTATAGACAACTTGTAGGAAGTCTCAACTACTTGACTACTACCATACCAAGTATTTCATTTTTTTTTTGGAACCCTCTCTAGGTTTATGCAAGAACCTTGTGAGGGTAATTGGTTTGCTGCAAAAAGAGTTATAAAATACTTGAAGGGAACTCAAGACTTTGGACTCAAGTATACACAGGTGGGTGACTTTAGCTAGATTGGATACTCTAATTCAGACTTCGATGGAGATAAAGAAACTGGGGTATCTACTTCAAGTTATGTTACAAGTCTTGGATCAACAGATGTCTCCTGGAGGTCATGCAAACAATCAGTTCTAGAAGATTCCACAACTGAGGCAAAATAGGCATGTCTCTAACGACATGACCATTCATGAAGGGGCACCTGCCTAGGTATATAATCAAGTCCTCAATTATAACAATCTCATATATATATATATATATATATATATATATATATATATATATATATATATATATATATATATCCTCAATGGAGCTCTTCATATTCCAAGTGTTTCGAGTATTTAACTTGTGAGTACAAACTAGGCTCATTAGACTAGTATTAGAGTGTAAATGAACTTTGTTCATTACAATTCATTGGACTAAATTGAGACATGAATAATATAAAGCGAGGACCATGCTAGCAACAAGTGTCCATTCCCACTAGAAGTGAAAGTTTTATACTATAAAGTTTAGGGAACATAGAATTTATGTTTCATCTCTCAGAAATGACCATGGAAACAAAATCCTCAAGGTATGGTACAAGACCAATCATAGTATTTTAACTCACATTGTACTAATTCGTTTATGTAGTATACTTCTTCAACATGTTCCTTTTTTGTTTAGCCATGGATGGATCCTCCACCCCAAAATCAATATTGGTAACAAGGGTGGAAGAATCCCACTTTTGGAGGCCCTCAACAAGTCATAATTTAACCACCCATGCAACTTCTTCCCTCTCCATACATGAATCCATCCACATCCACTAATTCTCAACCACAACTGTCTACAAAACCCATTCTTATTCCCAATAATGGTAAGGCAAATCAAAGATCCTAGATTGTTAGGCTCACTATTTACCCAACTTACTTAGCTTACTCCATCTCTTCCCTAGATTTCCATGATATCCACTTAAGATTAAGGAACACCTTAATGAAAAAACATCGTCCTATACATATTAAATACCTCAATGAGAAAATTTGAAATGAGGCACTGGAATCGAATAAATCTTTAAAGACCTCAAGAATAGACCAAGACTGCTAGGAACAACATCTTTCTCCTTACCTAGAAATATTAGACCTAAAGAAACCAACTACCCACCTTGAATTTGATTTTCTAGGTGAGATAAAAAACATGTGTGTTCATATGTCGTTATTCCAAGCAATCAATTATGTTCCTATTTAATCAAAAGTGGTAAGAGTTATTGTCCAATGAAACCTAGTAGAAGAGGAAAGGATCCTCAAATTGTTCATGTTATGGAAAAACTATTAGACCTTATGATGGGGGGAGTTCTCACAATCAAATACTTAGACCCTAGGACCCTAGTAGTCAATGTGTATATCATCCATTACCACATCCCAAACACATTGATTGACTTTGGTTTTACCATCAATGTCATGAATCGTGAAACTACAGAATCCATAAGACTTTCTACTCTTACGTAGATCCCCATAGTACTACAACTTTCCAACAGATCAACTATAAATTCGAAAGTAATATTGGAAGATGTAGTGTCTGTGTAGATTCATGGGAATATACCACTAACATTGTAACCCTACAACCCAAGTATTATTTGGGAGGATATCCTATCATCTTAGGAAGCCCATGGTTAAATATACAAACACTTGTATGGATTTCATGTTTGGTAACATGACCATTTCCCATGGGATCTAAACAAAATTTTTTACCCTATATATTTCTACCAAGCCCAATACAAATATTGAAACACCATTTTGGGTTGATAGAGAAGAAAGTGATGAGGAGGAAATAGTCTATCAAGCCCTAATTGTACACTAAAATCTATCATTAGAGATAAAACTGAGGATAAAGAAATTAGTTATTTCATATTTTTCGCCTCATCTTCATATGACTCACATGATATCACCCACATCATGGATCTCAAATACTTGGCTTCTATTGTCACAATAGGTGAATCACCAATAGAACACTAACCCTCTTCTATTGAAGAGATATGAGAAACTCTAGAAACTATATGTATTAGCCTTAGAGATACCTTTCAAATCAATCTAGGGCTAAACTAACAACAAAAGGAATGACTAATCCAAGTCCTGCAAAAGCATAGCAATGCGTTTTCCTAGGAATACATTGACATGAAGGGAATCCATATTAACCTATGTACTCACCATATCTATATCAATGAATGATCCAAAACCATTCATTAACCCCATTGATGGATTAATCTGACATAAAGGAATATATTTAAAAAGGAGTTACATAAATTATTATTATAAAACTTCATCTATCCATTTTATAATATCCAATTAGTACCCCCTCTTGTCATTGTAGCAAATAATAATTGAAAATGGAGAATTTATGTCTATTATAGGGAAATTAATAAAGCTACACACAAAGACCATTTCCCATTTCCATTTATTGGATAGATCTTGGATACATTGGTAGGGAAGAAGTATTTTTCTCTCCTCAACAAGTTCAACGGATACAACCGAATATGGATTTCTCTAGAAGATCAAGAAAATACTATATTCACCTATCCTCAGTGAATTTTTTCCTACCATGTTCTACCATTTGGACTTTGCAATACTCTACTTCTAGCAAATTTCCATTGAGTTATGATTGGAATATTCTATGATCTAATTCACGAATGCATATAAATTTACATGGACAATTTCATGACATACGATGATATATTCAACTTTTGCATAGCCAATATAGAATAATTTCTAATAAGATGCAAGGAGATCCATGTAGCATAGAATAAAGAAAGGTGCTACATAATTTTAACTAAAGGTATATTACTAGCGAATCATATCTCATCAAAAGGAGTTTAAGTGAACCTGATATAAATAAAGGTAATACTAAACTTGTCTATTCCGAAAACAAAGAAAGAGGTATTGGGTTTTCTATGACATGATGGTTTTTATCATCATTTCATTAAATAATTTTCACCAATATCTCACCCTTGTTTTTTTTTCTTGGTAAAAATGTCGAATTTGTGAGGGTAGATAGTTATCAACATGCCTTTGAAAAAATAAAATCTAGTGCCCAAGGCTCCTATTCTATGAGATCCCTATTGGTCTCACCCATTTCACATATCCATGAATGCATCAAACATTTCCACTCAACACAATAAATTACCCTATATCCTTCTACCATGCCCAATACGTATCTTGAAACACCAATTTGGATTGATAGAGAAGAAAGTGATGAGGAAGAAGTCATCCATCAAGTCCTCACTATAGAACAATATCTAGCCATTAGAGATAAAAATGAAGATAAATAAATTAGTGATTTCATAGCTTTCTCCTCCTCTTCACCTAACCCACATGATCTCACCCACATCATTGATCTCGAAGACTGTGCTTCTATTGTCACAACATATGAACCACCAATAGAACACGGACCCTCTTTTGTCAAAGAAATATGAAAAACTCTAGAAACTATAGAGATTAGCCTTGGAAATACATAGTTGAAAATAAATCAAGGGCTAAATGAACAACAAAAGCAATGATTGATCCAAGTCCTATGAAAGCATAGTGATTCTTTTTCTTAGGAATACATTAACATGAAGGGAATTCATCTTGACATGTACTCACCATATCTATATCAAGGAAGGATCCAAAGTCATTCATTAACATCGTCAACAAATGAATTTGACATAGAGGAATATAGGTAAAGATGAGCTGCATAAATTATTATCATCCAACTTCATCTATCCCATTTCTGACAACCAATGGGTATCTGCTCTTTTCGTTGCACAAAAGATGAATGGAAGATGGAGAATGTATGTTGATTATAGGTAACTTAATAAAGCTATACACAAAGTCCATTTCCCATTATCATTTATTGACTAGGCCTTAGATACATTAATGGATAAGAAGTATTTTTCTTTCCTCAACATGTTCAATGGATACAACTAGATCCAGATTGCTTTATAAGGTCAAGAAAATGCTACATTAACCTATCCTCATGGAACATTTGACTACCATGTTATAGCATTTTGACTTTGTACTACTCTAGAAAATTTCGAGTGAATCATGATTAGAATCTTCTCTAATCTAATTCATGAATTCATAGAAATCTACATCGACGATTTCATGACATATCATGATATATTTGAAATTTTCGTAGCCAATCTAGAAAAATTTAGAATAAGATGTAAGGAGAGCCATGTAGCCCATAGCAATATTTTTTTTACCTAATGTTAACTAAAGATATAGTATTAGGGCATCATATCTCATTGAAAGGAGTCTAAGTGAATCCAACAAAAATAAAGTTAACAGTAAACTTGCCTATTCCAAGAACACTAAAAGAGGTACTAACTTTTCTATGACATGTTGGTTATCATCATCATTCCATTAAATGTTTTCACAAATATATCACCCTTTACATTCTTTGATTAATAAAAATGTTGAATTTGTATGGGTAGATAGATATCAAAATGCCTTTGAAGAACTAAAATATAAAGTGTCAAAGAATCTTATTCTAAGAGGGCCTAATTGGTCCTACCCATTTCACGTATCTACGGATGCATCACGCATTGACATTGGAGTTGTTCTAGGACAACAAGGAGGAAATATTCCATATGCAATTTACTTTATCAGTAAAAATATCTTACTTGCAAAGTTCAATTATACAATGAAAGAGAAAGAGTTTCTTGTGGTCATACACACAATTGAAAAATTTCAACATTATATAAGAGGTTATTTGGTAAATTTTCAATCTAACCATGTTATCATAAAATCATTAATGAATAAACCAATCACAAATGGTATGGTAACTAGATGGTTGTTATTATTGCAAGAATTTTACGTAACCAACCTAAAAAAACCGATGAAGGATAATACAGTGGCTTAATTTATTTCAATATTGACATCAAATGAGAATGAGATTCATATAGAAGATTCTTTCCTTGATGAGCATATTTTGTAGTATCTACTAACTCTCCTTGTGTTGTAGATATTGCTAATTACTTGGTTGCAAGAAAACTTCCACACCATTTGTCTCCAAAAGAGTGGCAAAAGATCATTAAGAAAAGTTGGAGATTCTCATGGATTGACAATTTCCTCTTCTACACAAGGCTAGATCTTATCATCTGGATATGTGTACAAGAGGGCAAGATCTACAACATATTGAAATATTTTCATGATGGTCCTTTGGGGGGAACTTTCAAAAAAAGAGAAATGGTTACAAAGTACTTCATTAGTGATACTACTAGCCCACTATCTTCAAAGATTCCAAGAAATATGTGAAGAGGTGATATTTCTCAGTGTATATGAAGACTGATGTAATCATATGAGATGTTGTTGTAGTTGCATTTGGTACTAGATCCTTTCAGCAAAGGGGCCCTTAATTTTGTTCAACTGATTAATCTTCCTTCTCATACTAACTCCTACATCCTATTATGTATCAATTATGTCACAAAATGAATGAGATCCAAAGCATTCTTGGCCACAACTGAGCAAGCTTTAGTAGAAATTCTTCATGAAGAGGTCTTCACCAAGTTTGGAATACCTCAAGAATATTTATAGGTGGAGGATCCAAAATATTCACTTTAAGGCTCAATGAATATCTAATGGATACATATAAGATCAAGGATAGTGTTACAATAAAATAACATCCATAGGCCAATGGACAAGTGGAAGGGATGATTAAAATTCCTGAGGCTATTATCACTAAGACCTCTAGATTACACCTCAAGGACTGGGTTGATTGACTCATTGAAGCTTTCTGGGCCTATCTAATGCCATGGAGGAATATTAATAATTGCACTATGTATGAATTGGTATATGAGTAGAGAATACTTTTTATAATTGCGATAGTGATCCAAACACGTAGAACACCAATTAAACTTGGAATGGACTTATCCAAAGATTAGAAGTAGAGACTCCTGTAAATTAACAAATGGATGAAATTTTCTAGGCTTACTTACACTAGAAATCAATGATACAACATCAAAGAGATCAGTTGCATGAAAATTCATCAAAAGGAAGATATTTAAATCTAGAGACTAGGCTTTGCTATTTTATTACAAGTTCAAGGATTTGATAGGGAAGTTCTAAATTTGATGGATTGGACCTTATGATATTGATACTGTGTATGAAAAGGGGGCCATCAATATTTTTATCATTGATGAATAAAGAATACCTCTAATGGAAAGTGGACACAAGATTTGGTTATATCATAGATCCCTATCAAAGGAAGCCTTCTTGAGGAAAATAAATGATGGATGGCTAGATAGTGACTTTGATATTGTCCACAAGGGAGAAATCCATATTAGATGAATCATTCTTACATCCCATTCTATTCTAAAAAAAAAGAGCAAATGTGTTAAAACCCTTATGGGCATAACATAGGTGCATTTGAAAATAGTTTGAGGCTGGTGCATGATAGGTTAAAAAAAAAATTCAAATAAAATAAGGGACCTTCTACTCAAGAAACTCATGGAATATTTATAATATTTGAATTGCTAATAAATGGTATTACAAGATAGACAATGGAGGATTCCACCATTATTTTATATTGATTATTGTAACTCCATTTTTGCAACTTGATTTTTGTAGCTTGATTGTTGGAACTCAACTAATACCAATGAATTGCTACATATTAGATTCTACAACTTGTTGATGGCGCTGGACCCGCCAACATGTTAGGGGATCTCCCCGGTAAGAAGTCCCAACTAGACCTCAAACTGTTTGGTGTAGGAGTCCCAATAGTGGGTCATACAGTATCACCTTGACCATAGTTGCGCACAGAGGCAAGTTGGATGTCCTTGTTGGTAGCAAGTGTGTGACCAGCGCATCAAGCCAAGGAAGGTGCACGAAGGGTTCTAACACACGGGAGGTGGAATGAGTGTGCCCCTTGGAAACTTGTAGAAACACATAGCTTGGAAGGGAACACACGAACAAAGATACATCACAAGTTGGAAGGCAAGTGAAGCAAAAATCCAAAGTGATGGTTAAACCAACATCACATCTCAATAAGATTCATACATACATATACAGAAAGAGTCCATACATACATGCTTAAGCAAATGACTACATATATCATTAGAGTAACCAAGACAACTGAAATACAATAACAAGATATGCATGAAACATGTTGGTTTTGTTATATTAAGAGTGAAATATCCAATAATAGAATAAAACCATGACCAACCACGAGTTCCAAGAGTGGAACATTACAGTCACTACTGCCTGCTCCTGCAAAGAGATGTACTAGCTCTGTATTATGGAGAAGCTAAGGCTCGTTACAATACACTCCAAGCTTTCTCTAAAATACATCTATAGGAAGCTTGGCCACCAAAAGCCCTTCCAATGATTTATGAGGTTCTATAAATAGCAAAGGGTGGGGTGAGTCTTGACATTCCCCTTTTTGACTCTTCACCTACCCTCATGACTCTTTAGCTACTATATGACTGTTACATTCGACCATCGACACTTGGTCGTTCACTTTTACAAGATGTTACGTTACAATTTGCACATGCACCCATGTGAGACAAAATAGGCCAAGCCATGAAAGACACTACTAAGACTCAGACAACTGTGGGAAGACCAAATCTTCAATATCCTCGTGATGATCGACGGTGGTGAACTGATGCCAAGCATGGTAGTCCGTGATGGTGTCCACGTGCTCAATGGTGACATCCTGCTGAAAGTGAAATCTCACCTCTGTTGCATCCAGGCACACTCGTCTAACACCTCAGTCCAACTTGTCTGTTAACATATGCATCATAGTCTTGAGCCCAGTCAGACCAACAACATGCATAATGTCTGCAATGATCTCCAAGTCTTCATTAGTGGCTACATGCATCAACTCGTTAAAGTACATGTCCAGCTCCATTCAAACTTGGTTCTCTAACTTCACCTCGGTTAGTGTGTAAATAGATGGGATTGCATGTGTGTGCACAATGACATACATGCTTCTAAACACCCGTGCATGCGAAGCCTACAAACTGGTGATGAGCTGTGGGTGTTCCTCATAGTTTCGAATCTGACTCTGGATGTGTGCCATCAACTCTACTACCTTGAGCTTCATCATCTTTGGCAAATGAAATGGGGATCCTTTGTATCTCATTGTCGATGTCTGCATGCAGTCAACAACAGTGTGCACATTTGATAAGATGCGTGCTCTCGTAGTACAACACTATTGTCAACTGTTGAGATGAACAACCGCCTTCTGCATGGTTCCGAATATGGAATAAAACATCTGCATGACTGTTTCGAGGGACGATACGTCATCTAGTATCACTCTCTTCAACACTGCTATGGCGGATGATGTGACCTGTTCTTCTCCCTTCTTGGATGCTTGTAATTCCTTAGCCATTCACTCATTTTCTGTTATCAAGAATCGAACACTTGAGCTAGTGGCTTCGACATATGCTTTGGTAGCATCGGCCAATGCTGTTGGATGCTTGCACACATCGAATATGATCACGCATTCTTTAAACTGCACAGGAGATGTATGGACATCTAGATTAGGCACTCTACGCGACTTCATAACTTTGTGTTGTGACTCGTCAAAAAGATCTCTGTGTCTCCTTTATCGCTTGGGACTTTCTCTGCTTCCAGATCTAGCGAAGTCAGTGGGGTGACCTCTTGGTTGCGAGGAATGAGGTCAATATCTTGTTCAAACTCTGGCTGCACCACATCTGTATCCATCTGCTCTATTATCTGTTGAATCTCTTGAAATAAGTCCTGCTCTTGTGACTGCTCACCTTTTCTGCTCTATGGAAGCTGCTTGAATGAGTCTATAACCTGTATGGGTGCATTTTCATCAATTTGTGCATGTTGCACCTCCTGCTATGTCTATCCCTGTTGTGCTTCCTTCTCTCTTTTGTGTAGTTCCTGTTCTTCTCGGAGTTTCTACTTCAACTCTCGTAACTCCTTTTCCGTTTCCTCCATCTTCCATTTATCTCTTTGCCTTTGCTCATTCCTCTTGTCATGCTGTCACCTCTTAGCCTCAATCTCCGAAGCTGCTTTCATCACGAGTGGATCTGCTTTGAACTTGTAGCTTTTCGGCGTTGTTATCAACCTTTCTCTTGCCTTTTTCATGTGTAGGTATGTTACCCTTTGCTACTGCTGATGATTGCACTATTTGAGATGCTGCTTTACTAACCATTCCACAGCTATGTTGATCGGTTCATTGAGCCTGGAGAAGTTGTGACAATATCTCCATGGGTCTTCCTCAGGCCAATGACATGTTCCGTGGATCCAAGGAAATTTCACTCTTGCACAGTGGTCCTTCATAAAGCAATGTAGGTCATACAGATTGAAACTTTTGGTGCTGAAAGTGAATCTTTTGAACTCTTCCATCTTGGCATTATCATGCTTGATATTCCATATCTTGTACAACCTGATCTGTAAAGGAAGAGTGGGCCAAGGTGCCTTCTTCTTCCTGTGAAGTCTAGCTAACAACCCTGTCGAGATGTGATACGAAACTTCTTGCACGACGAGATTTTCCATGGCAAACTTCGGTAAAACATGCGAAGGATTCTCCACGTTGTACATTCGTATGAAGGTGCCAAGGGGTGAGGCATACCAATCTGCTATGTCGATCAATGCCTCCATTGCGGCTTGCGACATGCAAGGTGGACCCTACTCAAATATAATTTTGTACACTGGGGTGACAAAGTGGTCTGAAAATTGTGTGATAACTCCGCGGAAGCTGCATTCAGAGAACATTCTAGAATAAGTGTGCACAGAAGTTTCTGAAGGTGTCCATGCCCACTTCAAGCCTAGGAACCACTGATGGGCACATATTTCATCTAGTATGTAAGCAAACATGTATATCTTTTCTTGCTGACCTTTGGGCAGATGTTTGGCTTTTGTCACCTGTTCCTTCAACCTGAGAGCCAACATGTCAGACTAGTTGCGTGGCCTTCCTTCACTGGCCAGTTGGTCCAACGCAATCACCCAACTCTGTGGGAAGGTCTTTGTGCTCTCTTGGACGTATAATCCACATGCAAAGATGACCAAGTACTGATATGCCTTATGCAATATCTTCATCTTGTAAACGAGGTTGGGTGTTGTTCTGAACTTGTCTAACTCTTTAACCCAACTCTTCAAGATATCTCTGGAGTTAGCGCTACATCGTGTGCTGAAGGGTTTCTCCATTGTGATCACCGAATGTGGCAAGTGATACATATCCTAATAGTCCTTCACCTTGAAGGTAGAAATAACTACCCCACTAACATTGCTCAACATCATCGTCTCAGGATTAGTGTGCAAGACAATCCAATGTATCGTGTCTGTGCATGGAAACACGAGATACCTGCATGCAATCTGGTACAAGCCAGACTTGTGGACGTTGACATAGACCCTGTGGTCTTCCATATCTTCCTCAAATGTTCTTGAGAATGTATCGTTGATGTCCTACCATTTCATATTGATGTCTCTATCTATGGAAAACTTGGTGTCTTCGTAAATGGGCAAGCCCATAGACACTTGTTCAACTGCATCTCTAATTTCATTTCCAACGATGTCCTTTGACCCCTACTCTCTTGGAGGCCATTGTACCTATTCTGCTGAGAGACAGATGAACACTTGCTAAACCTGGAGACATAGCAACACTCATAGCAAGCAATCTATAATTTAAAAGACAAAAACAAATCTGAGGACTGACATACAACATATGTGGGTGACTGGCAATAAATATTGTGAAATTTTCATCGGGAGGCTGGGAGACTGACTGTGAAAACTACGCAAGGCATAGTTTGGGCTTTCAGGAGGCTGATTGACTCTTGGAATTGCATAATGCGCAGTCCAGCTTTCCTGCTAAGTATGCAAGCCCAAAGACTGCATTGTGCAATTTTCTGGGTCAGCAGAGAATTGCCTCCCAAAATTGCACAGTGCAAGCCTAGAGGTCAGTGCTGGCCAGGTTTGCACAGTTTCTAGAGGGAAGGAAGAGCCTTCACTTCCAGAAATGTGCATTTTTGTCTGGGAAAGGCAAGGTTCGGGCCAAGGCAGCCTAGACTCGCCGACGGCCGACTGAAAACATGAAGAGGTTTGAATGCATGGCGAGACTAAGTGTAATAAAGAGTGAATGTTCATGCATGCAAACAATGAATGCAAGATTCAGAAAATAGGAACGCATGCATGTGTGTGAAATGAGTCGCCGCAACGATGACCGTTAGTGAAAAATAGTGTCATGCATGCGACAGCAGTGAGATGCAAACAAAAACTGAAACGATGCTTCTACAAGCTAACATACATTAAAATGAAAACATGCATTCAACAAAACCAAGAAGACAACATTCATACAAATCGAAATACATAAAGTGACAGAAAAGCAGAAAATGACATGAAAAGCAGACTTACCCAGAAAAAGATGAGCTAAATGTGCTGAAGACTCCTAGATGTGTTGTGGGATGTCAGAGCTCCAAGATTGATGTGAGGAATGAGCTCTGCAGTGTCGAATAAATAAGTTTGAGGCTTATGACACGCATGCCACAAATCTGGGAAAAAGCGACACTTGGAGGGAAGTTTCTAAAATGATCTTTGCATGTAATATCTAGCTGCTAAAAATAGATCCCAAAATTTAGTGATGCTTTTGCATGTTTCATTTTGGTATTTCAGGAAAAAGCAGCCCATGCATGTAGATCAGGATTGTTTAATCCCGGAGGGAATTGGTCAACCAGAAGGCACATGCAACAGTCTGCAAGCCTGGGAGAGTGATTTTCGTAGTTTCTAGGCTGAGCAGGGCTGGATGTCCCTCAGGCATTGCACAATTTATGGGGTCAGTAGGTCATTGCCTCCCAGAATTGCCCAATTTCTAGGCTAAAGCCCAGTGTCGGGTTGGATTGCGTAATTTTTTGAGGGAGGATTACCTAGATGGATTGCATAATTCTAGAGCCCAGTAGGGAGCCCAACAAGATTGCACAATTTCTGGAGGGAAGGATGGTTCCCCTCGAGAATTGCACAATTTTCTGAGTGAACATCTTAACCATAAAATAACCTAAGTCTAGAATGGCAGCCGTGATGGGATACAATCAAGATGACATGCACAGGCTGGCAAGGCACTGAAACTCAGCTGAAGCCTATGTACTTGATAGTGCAAGACAAGCTGCTAAGGGTGGTTTGTAGGAAGGCTCCAAAATGAAGCTAAGGAAAACTTTTGGAGGGTGGTTGTAGCTGCTACAACACTTGGCGACACACTAGTAGAACTCCAACTCTCTGAATGGACCTTGTTTCGTGAAAAGAAAGTCTAACACCTCCAGAAGTATTGTTCAGTTCTCTGATCATCTTGACTCCCACACTAGCTTGATTGAAATATGTAGCACCTGCCATGCTCTTGGTTGGTCAGCACACATTCCAAGCCAAGTCAACACAGTTGTTTCAATTGGGATGAGGGGTATATTGGTACACAAGCAATATGATAGTCAGAGTTTAAGTTTCATCTCTGGTGTTGTTCTACTACTAGCAGGCCTAAACAATACCCCAACGGAGTCACATAGGAACACAAGCATTGCTACACTTCCAGTAAGCCTGGTCAGTACCCTGATGAAGTTACTTGCATCACCTCTCCATGCAGGAAGCCTTTCTCTTATTTTGACTTATTCATTTTTCATTTTTTTTAGATTTTCACATTTTCATTTCATCACTGTGCATAACACTTATTCATTTCAGAGGAGAGAGAGGGATCTTGACTTATTGAGAGCAGAAGAGGTTTATTACTTCAGAGAAGTATTTGTATATACCTTTGACATACTTGTTAAGGTTTTCCCCCTCACCTTACTCTACTTGACTGAGCTGACAAGGATTAACCCAAAACAACCAACTATAATAGGTGATAGTAGTTAGCACGCAAGCATTGTATTTTCATCAAGGTTCACTTCGAACAACACATATTTTCCATTGGTGTATCATGGAATGATGACAACAAGTTCTACATATTGAGACAGGATGACGAATAACCAAGTATTTATAACTGCACAAGTCCTCTTTCACTTTACCCTCGCTTGTTTCAAGAGTCGTACATGGTTTCAAGCGAAAATGACCTACAAACGTAAACAAGTAAACAAATAAAAGAGAAAAGAGTAGAAGAAAAATGCGAAAGCAAAGCAAGTAAGAAAACAAGAAAGAAATCCAACAAACACATAAGGCAAGAAGCAAACATGCATGCAAGCAAACAAGATAAGAAGAAAACACTACTCCTACTCCTAAGCTAATGGTGCATGGGCCTGATCACATGAAGTGATATTTCCAATGCAGCGACCGTCCCATTGGTCGACCCATGTTGGTGAAGGCATGGTTCGCAAACAATGCAGTCACACGAACCAGAAAACATGAAATATATAACAATGAAGAAAAACACACTTCGAGTTTAAATGCGTCCATAGAATAGAAATGAGTGTAAGTGCGTGACATCCAATCCATGGAATTACAATGGTGTTGTGTGAAATTGCGTGCAGATGTTAAGCATTCACATTCTCTTGACTTTGACCTACAATAAAATGAGAGAAACAAAGACAACTTACGTTGCACATGGGTGTTTGCTGTGTAAGATTCCTCTGATGCATGAGTGATGGGATCATGTAGTTTGAGTGGAGGAAGCGAAATCTGTGTGTGGGATTGATCTTTAATGCATACACATGAGTGATGAGGAGCCTTGGATGTTTCAACAATTTCCTAATCAGAAGTGAAACCAACCTTAGGACAGCGAGGGCTTGACATAACCATAAGCTCGGCCTGAAGTGCCTCGTCAGTCTGTGGAGTTTCGACTTCATCGATAGATAGATCATCATAAATAGGTGGCTTTGAAAAATCAACAATGATAGAATAAACACCACGATCGAATACAAAAGTAAATAGATCATGACAACTACGATCAGAAAAATCAATGATTTCTTTAGCATCCTCATGATTAGATAAATCAAACAGAGTGGTAGATGAGAAGGAATAATGTTCACCCTCTGCATTTATGGAGAAAGAAGATGATAAATCAAGTGGATTTTCAATGAAGCATTTTTCCTCTCTGCTGTTGAATGATGGACTGACATCTAGTGTGTTCTGCGAATGATCAAGAATGGGTACATCCATTGGTGGATTTACACAAGGAAAATCAGTGATGGCGAAATCATCAAAGATGTCAGGAAAAAGCGGAGGAGGTGCGAACAGAAGGAGATCATCCTTTGCTGTGAGTTGATGTTCAGGTTCCCAGTCATACTCATCATGAATGGTAGTGTAGGTTGGTTGTGTAACACCAACTCCATTGATGGCTTGCTCCTTGTTCACAACAAGTGTAGAGTTCGGAACGGAAGAACACAAGACAATGCAATCCGGAGGATCAACAAAACATAAAGATGGAGGTTGTGGTAATAGATGAACGTCACAGTCCATGGGTTTCGCAACCAAATATGCATGAAAATTGAGAGAAGTGATGCTGGGAGGATGTGAAAATTGAACAGATGTGTGTACAGGTTCTCCTGCATCACTCTTCAGTGGTGAAGCTGTTTGATGAGGGGACAACAAATAGTCACCCGTGATAGCGACTGTGTCCATCTATGATTACACGGTTCCACCACTAAAGTATGCTGAGTTGGGTTTGAACTTCAACTTCATCTTGGGATTGATTGATTTGTTAAGACAATATTCGAATCTATCCCAAAGATATTGGGACTTCATCTAGAATTTTGGAGCTTCAAACTGCAATACACGGAAGCACTGCCAAAAATCCATGGGCAATTCTTATGGAGTCTTCCATGGTTTTAATAGTTTTTTGTTAAGAGGTTCTGGATAAAAATGATGGAAATTAGATTCAATGAGATCACATAATTGCTCAAGTGAGTGCACGTTGCCGTGTGGTAGGCTGCTACAACATCGTTGTGGGGATTCACAAAGTGTGTGAAAGCCACAAGTTGGCCTCTTCATCAGAGAATTCATATGCATCATGAAGAAATGCATAGAAGTCTTGTAAGTACTCAACCATGCCACTTCGCCTTCACCATCATACGTGAATTCCGACAAGAGATCAAAAAACTCCCTCGTGATGTCGAGATGTTCAGCATTAGAGAAACATCACGGAGGGATGAGTCTAATAGTATCCATGACAGATATGAAAAGATTCAAAACAGGATGTAAGGGCTCAGCTTGTCATCTGGCCCTCCTTCTAGCACCAGAAATGTTGACGTTGCTGGACCCACCAACATGTTAGGGGATCTCCCCGGTAAGAAGTCCCAACTAGACCTCAGACTGTTTGGTGTAGGAGTCCCAGCAGTGGGTCATATAGTATCACTTTGACCATGGTTGTACGTAGAGGCAAGCAGGATGTCCTTGTTGGTAGCAAGGGTGTGACCAATACAACAAGCTGAGGAAGATGCATGAAGGGTTCTAACACACAAGAGGTGGAATGAGTGCGCCCTTTGGAAACTTTTGGAAACACGCTGCTTAGAAGGGAACACACGAGCAAAGATACATCAAAAGCTAGAAGGGATGTGAAACAACAATCCAAAGTGATGGTTAAACCAACAACACATCTCAATGATATTCATACATACATATATAGAAAAATTCCATACATACATGTGTAAGCAAAAGACTACATATATCATTAGAGTAACCAAGACAGCTGAAATACAACAACAACATATGCATGAAACATGTTGATTATGTTATATTAAGAGTGAAAGATCCAATCATACAATACAACCATGAACAACCACTAGTTCAACCAACAAAATGTTACAGTCACTGCTGCCTGCTCCTCCAAAGAGATGTACTAGCTCTGCACTGTGGAGAAGCCAAGGTTCATTATAATACACTACAAGCTTTCTCTAAAATACACCTATAGGAAGATTGGCCACCAAAAGCCCTTACAATGAGTTATGAGGTTCTATAAATAGCAAAGGGTGGGGTGAGCCTTGACATTCCCCTTTGTAACTCTTCACCTACCCTCATGACTCTTCAGCTACTACATGACTATTACATTCAACCATCGACACTTCGTCTTTCACTTTTAGAAGATGTTACATTACAATCTTCACATGTACCCATGTGAGACAAAATAGGCTTGAGAAAGCCATGCAAGACTCTACTAAGACTCGGAAAACTGTGAGAAAACCAACGCTTCGACATCCTCGTGATGATCGACGGTGGTGAACTTACCAAGCTTCATAGTATGTGATGGTGTCTGCATGCTCAATGGTGAAATCCTGCTAAAACGATGCTTCTACAAGCTAACTAACATTAAAAAAAAAGCAAGAATTCAACAAAACTAAGCAAACAACATTCATACAACGAAATACAGAAAGCGAAATAAAAACAATGAACGACATGAAAAGCAGACTTACCCGGAAAAAGCTGAGTTGAATGTGCCAAAGACTTCTAGATGTGTTGTGGGATGTCAGAGCTCCAAGATCGATGTGATTAATGAGCTCTGCAACGTCAAATAAATAAGTTTGAGGCTTATGATGCACATGCCACAAATCTAGGAAAAAGCAACACTTGGAGGGAATTTTCTAAAACGTTCTTTGCATGTAACCTCCAACTGCTAAAAATAGATCCCTAAAATTTAGGGATGCTTTTGCATGTTTCTTTTTGCTATTTCGAGAAAAAGCAACCCATGCATGCAAATCAAGATTGTTCGTTCCCAGAGGGAACCAGTCAACCTGAAGGAACATGCAGTAGTTTGCAAGTCTGGGAGAGGGATTTGTGTAGTTTCTAGGCTGAGCAGGGTTGGCTGTCCCTCAGGCATTATGTAATTTCTGGGGTTAGAAACTCATTGCATCCTAGAAATGTGCAATTTCTAGGCTAAAGCCCAGTGTCGAGCTCGATAACGCAATTTTCTAATGGAGGGCTCCCTGGCTGGATTGCACAATTCTGGAGCTCAGCAGGCAACCCAACAGGATTGTGCAATTTCTGGAGGGGAGGCTAGTTCCCCTCCAGAATTGCACAATTTTCTGAGCGAACATATCAGTTAGAAAATAACCGAAGTCTGGAATGGAAGCTTGTGATGGGAGACAATAAAGTTGACATGCATAGGCTGACAAGCCATTGAAACTTAGTTGAAGCCTATGTACTTGACAGTGCAAGACATGCTACTAAGGGTGGTTTGTAGGGAGGCTCCAAAACGAAGCTAAGGCAAAATTTTGGAGGGTGGTTGTAGCCGCTACAACACAACTATTTTCGAAAGTTCACCAATTTGGATAGAAAAAACATTTGATGTGACACCATGATCAGATCAAGTTGCAACTCTGGCTTGACAACTGAAGTGTTATAAGTCTACAGAACTACAACTATGGAATATTGTAACTCTCACATCGGTGAGGATTCTATATGTCTTTCCAAGGCCAACATGACAACATAATGAAGGTACAGAACATAACGGATCTTTTTGCTAGCCTAGAAGGAACTAACCACTCACTGTAATTTAGAAAGGTATGCTTCCTAGCTTCATAATGAATAAAATTAGTTTGGCATGACCTGACTTGACCAATTATTTGATTACATACATTGACTACTTCCAACATTGACCTATGACATAATCACACTATCAGACAATCATTCCCTTTCCATAGTTGGAAACCACAACTACCAAACCCATCATGAAATATTTACTCCACCTTGAAGCTACAAAAAAATTGAAGTTAGAGTAGAGAGAAAAATGGGAGGCTCACTTAAACAAAGGAGTCCCATAGAGACTCTGTTGTTGCAGGAATATGACCACACTTGGGCTATTTTCCAAAATGGAGGATGGATTAAGTATGTTCATAGACAACATGGATATGATGATGATGATGATGTGGCTTAGGAATTTGCTTTAAATTTTTAGGATAATAGTTCTATGGTAGGAGGAATGGTAGTGCAAGTGAATGATGATGTCATGGCATAAGTAACGGGGCTACCACAAACTAGGGAGAAATAGTGCTATAGAAGGAAAAAATGAGAAATTATGGAACAATTTCTTGAGCTTGGGGACGGTTTGGTCATAAATGGAAATGGGTTTGACTGGAAATAACAGTTAGCTCCTTTGAGAGATGTAGTCATAGTAGCACAAAGGTACGTTACATGTGAGATACTCCATAGGTTATTTTACTTGCAACATTTTAAACAGTTGAATCACCTAATGCATGATAGTTTGATCAACATACCTTTCTTCCTTTGGAGAACACTTCAAACAATGAAAAATCTTGTTCAGATCTCTATCCACCATATGGATTCCATTTGACATCATGACCTCACAAAAATATTAGATGAGCATGCATTACACATGGTAGGCTATGTATAGAGTGAGTAGCAAGGGCACTAGTTGAAGAAGCAACTATTACAACACCACCTGAAACTGCAATCGTTGAACCTCTGCCTAAAGTTGCAGTTGTTGCAACTACATTGGAAGATAACCCTTTTTTAATTCATAGGCTAAAGCTACTACAAATATTGAATTTACATATGAGGAATACCTAGTTGGATTTCTTATAGAAGAAGAGGTCCCTTCTATAATTCTAGTGGTAGAAGACTTGGCCCTACTGCAAGTCCATAACAAGAAGAAACCATCCATGACAACAATGTGGAAATAATTAGGAGAAAGTATCCTATGAAGAGGATGAGGTGAATGAAAAGGAGGCCCATTCATGTGGCATAACCTAGGAGAAAGAGGAAGAGGTACACCAAAAAGGAAGATTTGACCCCAACTATGTCAACTTAGAAAGAACAAGAAGAAAACCTTATTACCACACAAGAACTAGTAGGGGTGGAAAATGAAAAGGTGTTACGGTACAAGTTGAAGAAATTCCTATTGTCACATAAGAACCAGTAGGGGTGGAAAATGCAAAAGGTGTTACGGTACAAGAGGAAGAAACCCATATTGTCAGAAAAGAACCAGTAGGGATGATGGAGGAAGAAGCCCCTGCCATCAAATAAGAACTAGTAAGGAAAGAAAAAGGCTCTAAGGGACCAGAAATGGAGGAAAATATGAAAATTGAAAACCTTGCTACAACACAAGAACCAAAAAGGAAAAAACAAGTTGAAAACCTTGCTACAACACAAGAATCAGAAAGGGGAAAACCTAGAAGAAGGCCTTGCTTCAACTTTAGAAATTGATGTTGAATAGTTAGCATAGGAAGAAGGGATTGCAACACCTATCACACCAAAAAAAGTACAAGAAGTTATTTCTATCAAAATCTAAATAAAACATTCAAGGTTAGAAAGTAGAGGAAAAAAATAGGTACTCTTTTTGTTAAACCTTGTTATACATCTCTTCATAGAACAAATAAAAATCTTGAAAATAAAATCAAAATTCTTCAAACCTTAATTAAAATATTAAGGAATGGACTAATATAAGATATTCCCTTTGAAAAGTTAGATTTCCTTGTTCACAAAATAGGTTTTCTTGCTATGAAAGAAATAGGGGAGTCTCTGCCCGAGAAAAGGGAAACTTCCCAAGTAGAGAGAGAAACCTAAGAAAAGGTTATTCAACTAAGAGAATAAAGGTCCTAATTTGTTGGAACTTCCACTAAGACAAATCCTATTTTGGTATAGGATTAAGAATTTTAGGTGAACCTCCCGAACAAGTATGAGAGAGATAAATAGAATAACTAGAATGGAATATTGGCTACGTATGAAGAAGGAGTATTTCCTATCAGAGAAAACCAATAGATTATTGGGAGTCTCAATGATAGATGGAAAAAAAATTTGGAAAATAATAGATCCATATGGAAAAATTGAATAAAGGGAATGGATTAGGATGCCAAGAAGACTATCAAACTCCATAAATAGTTGGACAAGTTAGAAATTGAGAAAATTCAACTTAGGCTATTGGTAGAATCTATGCTTAGTTGTAGAGTTCCTTCCCCTATTTATTGCATGTACATATGGGATACGTACCCCACATTCCAAACGAATCATATTGTGACCTCTAAGACATATGATATCACCTCCTCAAGTAAATTCCTAAGAGATTATTATGCATGCACTAATGAAGAAAAGAACCTGCTGTGTAAGCTTCTTTTGCATCATGACCCAATTTGGAACCCTAACCATTTTGTGGGAGATGTCTAGCTAAGAGCTTTTGCATATTTCTTGAACAACCAAACTATTGGTAATTTTCTCATTAGGTAGTTGAGAAAAACTTTAAATTCAAGCTATGAATTAGTGGGAAGTAATACATACTTAGGATGTCCATCTTTAACATTATAGTTGGGTGAAATCCCTAAGGCATATAGAGTTTATGGCTGAAAACAAGAAAGAGGCCATTAATCATTGCAAGGCACATATTGAAATGCTATCAAGGACAATAGTAAAGGGGTATACTCATAATTGGGACCAATCCATAGATGACATACATAGAAAAGATCCATTCAATCCAACAAGGTTACAATGGACCTGAAGAGAGTACACCAACACATTAAGTGCATTGATAATTGTGGAAACCATTGGGTAGGCCTCAACTTTAACTACCTAATAATCTAGGGGCCTTCCACAAAATAACATAAAGACTACAGTATGTCCATAAAAGAAGAACTTTCCTACTAGAGGGAGGTTGAAGAAATGAAAGGCTCTTACGATGCCCATGAGTCATGGGAGGTTGACTATAGTATTAGCAACCTCCATAGATGCCACACTCACTAAAACTTAGAATGATTGTTGATTTCATAGGGAATGAAATAGTTTTGGCTAGGGGGAGATGATGGGTGCTCTATTTGGTGTCTTTTTAGCACCTTCAAAAGACCTTTTTGCACATCTTTTTCCCATTTTCATGTGATCCAAACACCCTCCTTTCCTATAAAGATGCATTTTGTTCAAAGTACAATTATCTTCTTAATATGTCATTTAATGCTTATTCTTATTTATTTATGGAGGTAATTTACCTTTCTATACTAAGTAGTGGTATTGAAGGGGTAGCACTGCAAAGATACCTTCAGAAAGGAGCAAAACATAGGTGTTGTAACTCACTTTGGGTAACTACTACAACTCCCTATTGCTAGTTACTGCAACTCGTTTTTCTATAGTAGATGTTGAAACTTTGAGTGCTACAACTTGTGTTGTGACTCCTCACTACTATAATTCACACAACACTATTTTTGCAACTCACTTCAGAACCATTGCTACAACTCATTCTAGAATTTTTGTTGCAACTCTTAGGAAATTAACCATTGGGGAAGGGAATGCAACTTTGGGATAGCTATTATAATGCATCATCTTGACCACACAATTGTCATCAACAGATCTGCCAAAATAGTTAACTAATCAATATCCTAATGAAGAAAGCAACAAAAAAATAGGTCACTAAACAAGGAAAGAATGACTTAGCTACCACTTTTCATACAACTGAATCAGCGAACACTTGCCCAATTTTTCTATCCTATAATGAAATCATTATAACTATATGGAAAAGCTAGATTCTCGTGGATTTCCATCAAATCCTTAGCTTAATTTATGTATTTGATATCATGTATAAAATACCATGCTAATAGAGCCAAAATTTAACATGAGAGAATAGACTAAATTTAGAGGATTGTAGTTATAATTTGAGCTCATTCAATACAAGTTTTTTTATACCAATTTGAGATGATGGTGTGTTTATTGATTTGTTCATCATTATTTCCTTAACTAGCACCTCACCTAAGGAGATAGGCCCCCCTCCTTAGTTAGCTAATTTCTATAACTTTATAGTGTAGTTGTAGTTTCTTTTATAGTCTTTTATTTCAAGCAATCCATCTATTTATTATCTTGCTGCAACTTTGATTTTTAATTCTATTATTTACATAGTGTTGCAAGTATCTATTGTAACAATGTTGCAACTCAATCCTTCTAATTTTTGACCTAATTATTTCTACAATTCATGTCCAATTATAGTTGCAACTAGTAGTTTAGGTTATTTATACAACTCACATTATTGCAACTCTTTATTTAACATTACAATGATCCATTTTATGAATTTAGCTAATTACTCTATTTTTAGATTAATTTCTACTTTACCTTGTCTTATAGTAATTTCAATTATTTTCATGATTAAATTCTTACTAGCATATTAATCTCTTACAACTTGCGGTTTATTACAGTGCTGTTAGCCATTACATTTCATGTGATTTCCTGTTATAGAATTCAAAATCATCTAAATACTTAAATTAGTCACCCTTTTTTCCAGTTTGTTTAATTTTCTTCTAGTGTGTTTACTTTCTTGCAAGTTTGTTTAATTTCCTAGAAGCATGTTTAGTTTCCTGCGATTGTGGTTTTGATTGCAAGTGTGGTGTAATTTTCTTGGTGACTTGTGAAAGAATTTTAATATCTTTCTCTATAAAATTCATTTAGAATACTACAGCTTCAATAGAACATAACATATTGTACTAGCATATATGATGCACAACATTTCACAAGTTCCATATGAGCCCCATATTGATAATTTAATGCATGTACTTTCGGTTGTCATTCTAAATAATTAGAAAGGTAATTAAAAAACCCATCAAGAGTCATATAGGTACACCTAGAGGGAACATAATAGAATATGGAGAATTTTAGTTGTTGCAACACTTTTACATTGCACAACACCACCAATTCATGTTGTTGCAACACCCAACATCACATTGCTACTAAAACTCCACCACACCATCACTACAATAGATCCAAATCATCATTGTTGCAACAATTTCATGTTTCTACAACACCCTAATGATGTTACAACAAATCCAGGGGTATTGAATGTACAACATGTCCATAGTACTGATATTGCAACATGTCTATAATATTGATGATGTAACATGCCAAGAATATTGATGTTGCAACACATTAGGAGTATTGTTGCTGCAACACACCTAGAATATCAATATGGCATCCTGTCTAGATTATTGATGCTACAACATGGCTAGAATATCAATGCTACAACATGTCTAGATTACTAGTGCTGCAACATACCTAGAATATTGATGTTGTAGGTGTTGTAACACACCTAGAATACTGATGTTGCAACACACTCATTGTTGGAAGTAACTTATGAAACTCCTTACATCCTATGTTGCAACTTTGCAAATAGTTGTAATAGCACATTGCAAGTCAACCACCAGATGCACAATTGTCACTAATAGGTTCCAGATGGAGGGAGAAAGCACTTGATTTTCCAATGAAGGAAATGATAAGGGTGGTTGGTTGTCCAGTAGGGAGAGCTTGATTGTAATTTATTTGACGTAATCTCATACCTATTACAATGGTTGAGTGAGTCAAAAAATGCTCAATTTTTCCATATTTTTTCTATTACTGTAATGAAGGGAGGATAGCCTAAGAATCAAATATTCTCATGGAAGCCCCCCGATTTCATGATAAAATTAAGACATTGAGGCATTATATAAATATCGTACTCTACTTGATCTTAGGAGAGGAGAAAATGACTATCGTAAATACATTTTGATTGTTGTTAATTAAAAATATTAGTGGTTCTTGTTCCATTTCTATGATCACAACTATGTCCATGGTAATCAAATTATCTAGATACACTAATAGATGTACTTTTAAATCTTTTATCAATGGATAAAATTTAATTCTCTTGGAATCCATGGAATTGTTTTTGTGGTAAGGCCTATAAATCCTTATGTTAAATTGTTCCATAACCTTCTTTTTCATGACACTAGAAGATGCACCAGAGTCCAACATGCAATGGTTCAAGAGAAAACCAGTTACCAATAATATAATGAAGAAAGGTTGATGATATTCATTTCCTTTTCCTCTATCCATGCTTTGTAGAATGACATGAGAATCTTTATAATACCCTTCAATGTATCTTCCAATAGGGGTGTCAATAGTTGATCCAGGTTTTTTTTTTCTTAAAGATGCATCATAATTACATATAACAGAGCACTTAAAAACCATGGAACATAAGCATAGAAAACAAAGATAAAAAGACATAATCATGCATGAGGTCAAGACACAGAGATTTGATTATGGAGTTCATCCAATTTGGACTACATCTTCGGGCCCTGTTCAATAGTGGGGAAGCCTTCATTCATTAAATGATCGAGGTGGATGTTGGTGGCCACCCACCTATCCAATTTGGACCCCCACAACTGTCTCTTTTAGTTTTTTAGTTTCCTTAATTATAGCACAATTTACTAATTTTAGCAGTTTCTTGGGTCCTAAACTTCCAGAGCTGTTTTGAGGCCCTAAACGACATTTTTTGGGAAATCCACCGCAACAATTTTTTTTGGTAAAAATCGTCTTTTCCGTCATATTCCTCGAAGAGATATTTGCAACGGGCTATCATGCGCGTCAAATGGAGATAATACGACCAATTTGCGACCCCGGGAAGTTGGCTGTCCAACTCACCCCAAAACAGGGCCCACAATTTGGCGTTTCATCTTCTAGGGTTAGGTTTTGGAATGTGAAGGGGTTTCCATTGTTTCTCAATAATAAATAGGCTTTCAAGCCTCAATGTAAACAGAGTTCGGAACAGTTCAGAGGCATGTAGCCACACATCTCTTCTCAGAGATAAGCTACCATCGCCCTAGCTGGATTATTTCCATTTCTGGTTGTAAGCATATTTCAGTATTTGCCATTAATGAAATGAAGTATTATTTCTGCTGCATATCTGTCCTTATGGTTATCTCTATATTTTATTGAATTCTTGTTTAAATTTGGATCAGTGGTATCAGAGCGGTCTGCTTTTTCTCTGTTTTTCTTTGCATGTCCCCAACGAGGTCGGGATATAAGGAGTTAGGGCTTGAATTGGTCGAACCTTTGCAAGACCAGCCTCGCAAATCTCGACGACCTCCCATGTCGGATGAGAAGAAAGACGAGGGGGCAGGAGATCCTATTAGAATCTTGCTCGAAGAAGCCCTCGAGCGGCAAAGGAACGCGATGATGGATAGCTTTGCGCAGATCCTTCAGCGGCTACCCAGAGGCGACGCATCGGCTTCCAATAGCTACTCTGGAAACACCACACCATTTAAGGTACAAGTTAATTTTGAAATCCCCATCTTCGAGGGTCAAGTAGACACAGATGCCGTAGATAAATGGTTAAATCTGCTAGATGGGTATTTTTCTGTTCATGAATTTTCAAGTCGGGAAAATATTGTTTTCGCTCTTCTCAAAGCAGCCCCCCACGTCAAGGACTGGTGGGAAACATACTGCGAGCATAAGGATGAAAGTACGGGCTCACTATTTTCAGCCGCCCCCACTTGGAAGGACTTTCGGGATGCCATCAAGGAGCAGTACTACCCTGTCAAAAGCTATGAGGAAAAATACATCAAATGGACCACACTGCGGCAGGGACGAGACCAAGATGTGCCAGAGTTCACAAATATTTTTCATACCCTTCGCACACAATTGGGTATCAAAGATTCTGAGCTGCATCTGGTACTCAAATACCACATCTGCCTACACAGATACATCCAGGAAGAGATGGAGTTCTTGAAAATCTCCTCACTCGGCACAGCATACCGATACGCTGTCAAAATCGAGCAAAAGTTCAAACAGAAGAAGTGAGACTTTGGATCTGCAAATCCGAATCCCAAACGACAAAGCCAAGGTGGGGTGACCCAAGACAACCCCTCGAAGCTGCAAGAAAAGAACAACACCATGAAGCCGAAGAAGGACACAAGAAAGTGGTGTGAGCTCCACAAGAGTCCCACTCATAACACAAGTGAGTGTTGGACCAAGCAGTCGCTGGTGGCCGAGTTGAAGGCTTCCGAATCAGTTGCATGTTCCAACTCTGAGCCAGAACCTGACAAGGGGGATGGCAAAGGGAAGCAAATCATTGATGCGGATCCTAGTGCCACTGTTGCCACTGCCAAGATCCAGAAGAATGAGCCCGAAGAGCCAGAGGAGGGGGAACGTCTTTTCCACTCATAGATGTGGGTGAAGGGTTCACCGCTGCAATTCATTGTCGACAGTGGCAGCCAAAAGAACCTCATTTCAGCAGAGGTCGTGAAGCAGTTGGTCCTACCAACTACACCACACCCACAACCATACAGTATCGGGTGGCTTCATGAAGGACGAGATCTCGAAGTTCGCCAGCAGTGCCGCGTTCCCTACAACATCAAGCCCTTCACAGACAAGGTATTGTGTGATGTTACACCTCTGGATGTTTGTGATGTACTATTAGGCTAGCCATACTTGTGGAGGCGACATGCTATGTATGAGTCAAGGCCTCACACTTTCATTATTTATTTGGATAATTCATTATATAGGATATCGAAGGTAGCCCCACCTACCGCCACCTCTTTTATCACTGCCAAGAAAAGAAATAAGCTCATCTCCCAGACCAGGAAATTCATTTTCTGTCTGGTTCGCTCCCAAAGTAAGGGGATAATGGTTGCTACATCCATGACCCCTGCGAAGGGTTCCTGCATGCAGTAGCAGCAACAGAGGGATACAGTCATGAAAGAACACAGGAACAAATTCTCCTCACCCACAGGGGTAGCACACAAGTTTCAAGTGGGCGACAAAGTTTGGTTGCCTCTGTAGAGAGAATGCCTTACCAGAACCCATCAGAAACTCAAACCACTTCGACATGGTCCTTACACCAGTAACAAGGCTACGGGCAACAATGATTTGAAGCACAACATTCCTCCATTTCTTTGCTTGCACCGAGTTTTCAACGTGGACCGTCGCCGACCATGCTCCCCACCATTTCTGGACAAATCAGAGATTGCAGAACAGCTCACCAGAGACCCATCTCAGCAGAATCTTCCTCATCTCAGGGAGGAACTCAATGCAATGGGGACCATTGCTTCCTAAGGGGGGAGGAATGGTCTAGGTGGATGTTGGTGGCCACCCACCTATCCCATTTGGACCCCCACAACTGTCTCTTTCAATTTTTTAGTTTCCTTAATTATAGCACAATTTACTAATTTTAACAGTTTTTCAGGTCCTAAACTTTCGGAGCCGTTTTGAGGCCCTAAACGACGTTTTTTGGGAAATCCACCACAGGGAAAATTTTAAGAAACCCCCCTAAATTTACATGTATAATAAATGGGCGAATCTCCTTGATATATAGGAAAAATGGAAGGCGATTTTATCAATAATATGATATGTATATATAATTTTTTGGCGAATCTCTCACCAGGCATGGCGAATATTTTACTCAATTATAAAATCTTGCGTTTATTGTATACACAAATGAAATCATTGCATTTCTTTAAAATATCTTTTGAAATCAAAATTACCGAAATTACATATCGATAACCTAGTGGGTGTAGGATAAAATTCACCCGTGCCATTCACAGAAAGCATGAGAAAAAACCTAATACTATATATAAAACCAAGAAAAATTCAAATTCATCACTTCTAGGGACCTCGTAACCACCTTGCCAATACACAAGTATCTTCCTGTTTGCAATTAGAAAAATTACCCAAATTACAATCTGTTTACTCCAGCATATGTTGGAAAGTTATAGAAGGATGACTAGTGCAATCAATCCATTCCTTTTAGCCCTGGATTTGTTTCAGTTTAAAACAGAAGTATACAAATATACTTGTCCAATGTCTATGCTTTAACCATTCACCTTAAGATGTTTTTACAATATAATTTCCTAAGTCTATTTAATATCTTCATTATCATAAAAACCAACCTATATCCATTTTAACTCCACATCTACCACTCTTAGGGGGATGAAATCTATTTATCCCTCTGAGCACTTGGTAGACCGAGAATTAAGATGGATCTAAGATGATAGAATTTCGCCTTTAAATAGTCTATGCTCACATGAATACTATGGTATTTCCATGGGTCAATACCATGGGTTATCATAAACCTGGAGCTTAAAAATTAATATTAAAAATTTATAAAATTAATAGTTGATTTTTATGTTATTTTTTATTTTAACCAAGCTAAAATGTTTAACATACATTAAATTACAACATCCATTTTTACTATTGATCGGATCAAATATTTTTTCACTCTATTCTAGTTTGCATATCACGATATTTGATACCTCTAGGGGGTTAGTAGATCCAGAGTAAAGATGGATATATGCTGGTTTAATTCCTCCATTTAAATAGGCTACATTCCAGGTGAATACCATGGGTCAATACCATGTGCCATTTTGGTGAATACCATGGGTCAATACCATGTGCCATTTTTATTTTTATTAATACTAATATTAGGGTTAATAATGTTTTATTGCATGGTATTAATAACAATCTAGTCCATGGTATTTGTCCCATAGTATTTTGCCCATAGGTTTCACCTAAATATAACACATTTTTTGAGTGTTTGTAAATATAAGGTGACCTATGGAGTAAATATAAAAAAATGTTTTATTTGTTTACCATACCTCTTGTTTATTTATATTTTTATTAATTTACCATACCTCTTTTACAAATATGATATTTGGCCCATAGGATTCACTTAAATAAAACCTCTTTCTTGAGCCTTCATAAATAGAATGAGGGTTATGGACTAAATATAAAAAGAGGCTTTATTTATTTACCATGCGTCTAGTTTATTTATATTTTTATGTATTTACCATACCTTTTGAGTAAGTATAAAAGGACGTTTTATTTATTTACCATACCTCCACTTTACTTATATTTTTATTTGTTTACACCCTTGCATGTATATAAGGTGACTTATGGAGTAAATATAAAAAAGCGTTTTATTTATTTACCATACCTCTCATTTATTTATATTTTTATTAATTTACCATACCTCTTTTATAAATATGGTATTTGGGCCTTTGGCCCATAGGATTCACTTAAATAAAACCTAATCTTGAAAATGGGCGAATGGATTCACTTAAATAAAACCTATTCTTGAAAATGGGCGAATGGAAGGTTGTAACTCCTAATTTCAAGGGCTAAATTTACCTTTTTTATCCTCTCCCTTAAAATAAGGTGGGCTATTTGAGGTGATTTGTAAAAATGTACTATGATACAAAATATTCGCCCACTAAAAATTTAAAACCCCTTAATTTCGCCAAAGGGCGAACATTCGCCCCTAAAATTTTATATGATCCATCGCCAGCGAAATTTTTGATAAAAATCGTTTTTTCCGTCGTAGTCCTCGGAGAGATCTTTCCAACGGGCTATCATGCGCGTCAAACGGAGATAATACGACCAATTCGCAACCCCGGGAAGTTGGCTGTCCAACTCACCCCCAAACGGGGCCCACAATTTGGCGTTTCATCTTCTAGGGTTAGGTTTTGGATTGTGAAGGGGCTTCCATTGTTTCTCAATAATAAATAGGCCTTCGAGCCTCATTATAAACAGAGTTCGGAATAGTTCAGAGGCATGTAGCCACACATCTCTTCTCATAGATAAGCTACCATCGCCCTAGCTGGTTTATTTCCATTTCTGGTTGTAAGCATATTTCAGTATTTTCCATTAATGAAATGAAGTATTATTTCCGCTGCATATCTGTGTTTATGGTTATCTCTATATTTTATTGCGTTCCTGTTTAAATCTGGATCATTAAATGACATGAAAAGAGAAAAATACAAGAAGATTTTACATAACACCCTTATACCACCAATGTGGAAGATAGATGACAAATGGAGAGCCCAACTCTAGAGATAGACAACACCACTGACTTCCAAGCAAAACATCGTGTAGAATCGCCTATCTAAACACCCAATTTGGCTAATTGGGCTTTCTGCACCTTCTCAGAACCTCCCTACTGCTCAAAGCAAGGTCTTGGCATGCTACCAGGTCGAGTTACTATTGTACACAATAATTTTGAACTTCTATGCTAGCCTCCCCACTTTTTCCGATGCGGACAGTCCATTATATAATATGGTGGCTAACTCCTCAATCCTAGGGAAGTTCTTAACAAACGTAAAGTTTAGCGGGTCGTTTCAACCATCGACATATTAGTTTGAATACATCTCACAGTTGTTTCCAACAAAGGATGTTGGGTTGCAGGTAACAAACTTGTCAAACATAGAAAAACATCTAAACTTCTTAACTGCACATTAATCCTTAACCTGATGGTTTTAAAACCTAGAATCGGTGCTTTGAATCAACGTATTTACTCCTGAACTCGGTGAATATACCCCGTGCCTTAACATTAAGCGATGAGTGATCTGTGATAAAAGGCGGACCAGATGGGATATCAACTGCAAGACATAAATATATTGGATTCAATAGAATATCACAAATCACAATCAGTCGAAGCAGGGGTGATCCTCCATAATGGGCCGCTGTGCAATATGTGATGTGTGAACTAGCAGACCCAACAGGTTTTACAAACTACACCCTATATCACATCGAGGAGTATTGGTGAATTTCAATCGGCGGAACGGGAGGGTGGTACTGCTATCGGAATGCTTTGTTGTGTGATATCACAATCACAACTTGACTCTGTTAGGGACAATTCCTTAACCGCTTCCATTTGCGATGTGTGATGTGTGATATCACAATCACAACTTGACTCTGCCAGGGCTGATTCCTTAAACGCTTCCCTTTGCGATGTGCGATATTACAATCACAACCTGACTCTACCGGGGTCGTTTTTTTAGCCGTGGACTTCTAAATTCTGTGATTAGTGAATTGCGGGGCCAATGGAATCTTACCACTTAGTGCTTCCCCATTCACTAAAGAGTTCTGCCAAGTCATTCTTCTCCTGCCACCTTTCCAAGTCAAACCTAAACTTTGACTTGCTCTAACTTCTTCATATGAGCTCGGATTCGAGTGTTGTTCACATTGGAATTAGGGCGATGAGCACTTCGATCTGATCCTAAGTTTGTCAAGATTCTGCCACTTTGAGTTTTGAGCCTTCTTACCATGCCACTGGTACTTTAAAGGTCCCCCTGGATCAATCCTACTGGATCCTCCTAGATCATCCTAAATCAATCCTCCCTCCTAGATCAATCCTCCCCAATAAGAGAAGCTTTTGGCCTTCCAAAATAATTAAATAATATGCAACTTCTATGTACATTGTCCACACCGCAAGTGTTCTAGCATGTCATCCTTCCTTCTCCTTCACCTTTGTCCTTCGGAGCCATAAGCGATGAGTCGACACTTGCATCCCCTATTAACCTGTAGTACAATACCTTGCAAATTACATGTTTTGCTATGTGACAAAGAAAAATGAGCCAAGAATCCCATACTTGCCAAGAGTTTATAACACATATTTGGTGGTTAAGTTTACATAAAAATGGAAACAATACCCCAACTATTAATACAAGTCCAAACATCATTATTTCTTCAACAAGTGATGGAAAACACATCATCACTACAACACATGATTTACCAAAATAAGGCCAAAAAATATTGTTGCTTCAACAAGTGATGGAAACACATCATCACTTTCACAATTTAAAATGCAACACAAAATAAGGCCAAACATCATTGTTGCTGCAATAAGTGATGGGAAACACATAATCACTTTTACAGCTTAAAATGAAACACATGATTTGAAAAAATAAGGCCATGACATTCTACCACACCTAGAAGAACCATCTCTCACTTATCAAAGTGACTGGGTCGTTTCCTTATGGCGCATTCATTGGTCTAACAACTGTTTCACCTAGTTCATGCAAAGATGTTGTGTCCTTGCAACACTGCTTTGGATGGAGCCTCCAACATGTGGCTCTTTGATGACCACCTCTGTAGCAGTGACTACAATAAGCCTTCTTCCTATAGATCTACTTTACCTTCTTCTTTGCTTGTTGTTGAGAGGGTCTTTCACGCCTCATCCTTTTTCATGTTGCTATTCTCCTCCAGCACTCAGCAAACACATGGTTATGCAATCTGCAAAAACTAAAAGTTATTTTATGCCATGATTTACATTCATTATTGACAATACAGTTGTAATTAAAATGAACATTAGAATAAAGAGACTGGTTATACCTTTATTGTTGGTAATTGTTATGATCATGGGAACGAGAGCTTGCCTCAGCTCTTTCTCTGCAATGCATACTGCCATATGTTATAGAAATTTTTGTGCCTTATAGCATTGAGCATGAAATGTCCATAATCTAAGGGATCCAAAGTCCCTAAACATGTTGTTCCTACCCCTAGAGGAACAAGGCTAACAAACCACAGCAATTCACAGAAGTTCTCCACCAGAAACTGCTCAAAAACAAGTCAATTCAGGATCAATTCAGTGGCTCCACTAGCTGTCTGCGCTGAATGTCAAAGCCAACACTGGCTACCTGCACTGCAACGCAGGTAGAAGCACTACTAGGGTGCGCTGAGCGAGAGTTGACAAATGGCAAGTTCATTCCAAGAGGTGTCAAGACCCAGGAAGCTTCCAGAATCTTCCTCAATGACACTTGCCTCAGTGAATTCGACTGGTGATGAGTAAGAGGTTCCTAATCTCCAAGTGGAAGCAAGAACCTCCAAGTGGAATCAAGAACTGACAGAGGGAGAGGACACTAGTCAGATCTCAAGCTAACTCATCCTCTCTCCAAACATCTATATATGGATCTCTCCTCCATGAGATCTAGAGGCTAGAATTTTGTTATTGCAAAGAATTGCTGTTGGTTTGAGATTGGAATCATTGGGTGCTTAATGCTTTGAAGGGGGTGAAGATAGGAATTCCATTTGCTGGGAAGGAGATGCTGGATTGGAGCCCTCTGGGTTGTATCTCTTCCTGAACCTTGTTATTCATCAATAAAGCTATCTTGGTTTCTCCTATATACTGATGTATCTTTGATGTATGATTGCATTAGTATGTTTAGTTTATTTCTAATCCTGAACTAGTTATGAATGTGAATCCATGTCTTGTGTAGTGTTCTCTTCTTGTGATCTTGCAGAAACCTCTTGAAGCTAGGCGAGCGAGAAGGCAAGTAGCTGGGAACACTCAAAGAGAAGAGAGACCGGATCGAGGGACAAACGGAAGACACCGGTTAGTCCATCTATCTCTCTTCATTCTTAATTCATAAAGGAAGAATACTAGAATAGCTGTCTCTGTTTGTTGCTAAGGCACTGTCACACCTTAGGTGGATAGGATCGTCCTGCATAGGCATTTTTCCCCACAATAAATTGGTGACTCCGCTGGGGAGACCTGTTTAGTCATTTTATTTGTGTTTCCATCATTGTTTGTTTCATAGACTCAACAGCAATAATCGAACTGCATCTGCTATTCTCAGATGCAAAGTAGACAGTTGCTGCTTTGATCCAATCACTGGATTTGTCTATGATCTGAACAATGGACTCACAAATGATTTGATGATCCTTTGTGATAGATCTTAGTACCCCCTCAAAGCATCCCTTTGATTGTACCTTGCTTGTTGCTTTTATTTGGCCTGAAACAGTAGATTAATCAGCAATCTGTAACCCAGAACCCAGTGAGAAACTCTCGTTTCTCCTTCAACGCAGACCCTGTGAAGAGGTTCTGCATTTCAACGCAGGTCCCGTGAAGGCTACCTGCACTGAATGCCAAAACCCCTGTGTTGAGGTTGCGCTGATCTAGTTAGGCCTTGTGCAGCTGGGGTTCTCTGCTCTGTTTTGCCTTGTTTTGATCTCTGATTTTTGCAGCCTGTAACCAGCATAGGTACCAGTCTGATAACTCCTTTTCTCTGCTTAAATTCCGCCTCCTTTTGTACAAAAAGACTGTGAGTGTTTTTATGTGTTTGTGGCGTCATTTACAGTTTTCCTTTGCAAGAGTGAAATAGTCATCCTATAGCCCCTGATTCAGATCTGCTGATTGTGATCTTAGGAGAGAGTTCATTGGCTGTTTACAGTTGATTATACATTTACTTTTGCTTTTGGTTTGAGTTTGTCTCTTTTAAGTGTCGAAACAAGTATTCATTTCGAAAATCGTTAAGTGTTGTAATCTCTTCTACCCTCTCTGATTTCGAAAAAGTAAACTTGTCTGTATTTGTCATTTAAAAGCAAATTCAAAGTTGTACAAAAAGCTTTCTTTGTAGGCATCAATACTAAGAAAGCGGAAAACAAACACCTGCATTGTGCATTTGCATCTTGATAGTTTGCATGTTTGATTTAGGAAAAGTGCATTAGAGTGTGCTGATTGCTCTTTGAGAAAAGATGGTGTCTTTCTTTTCCCTTAGTAGCTAGGATTTTCATAGTTGAAAAGATATAAAGCTTTCTTATCATCTTTAGACTGCATTTAGGAATTGTATCATACATCTCGTGGTGATCCAGAAAGGCAAACTTTTAAAAAAAAGATCAACCTAAAATAAATTGAATGAACTTAACAACGCTTTGCAACATAACGAATAACATAGAGGTCTAGGCTAGAGACGTATTCCGGCGTCGTAAAGCCTGGTGACTGTCGATCTCGTTTATGGTGGGTGATTCCTCCTGAGAGACGATAGCGCCAGTACGGATTGTGCTCCCACGTACCGTCACGTATATATTGGGAGACCCCTATAGGCATAAAACCTTTATCCTTAGGAAGCCGTGTCGGCCGCCCTACTGATCGCAATGCACTGAACACAACATTCAGGAAGATCGACCGCCCGTACCCTAAAAAGTATTCTGCGGTTTTGCGAAAAGTTTGGCACACCCTCTACCTAGAACTCCAGAGCAGTTCCTTTTGACCTTTTTCAGACTCTATAACGGAAAAAGTCCATTCGAGCATTTGTCACTTCAGGCTCGTTAAAACATTGAAGGAGACTAGAGTCATCTTTAGCTTTTTCTCGACTCTTTAAAGTTGAAAAAGCAAGTTGTGTCTAAAGCGTCGTTAAAATTTATTTTAAACGGAACAATCACCCCTTCTTCCTGCGTTGATCTTTAGGTTGAGAAAATGGAGCACACCAACCAAGGAATTCCCCTTGGCGGAAATCCTAGTCCCTTCTCCTCTTGGGGAGATGTTGGTGCGCCCCATATGGCCACATTGTCGCTTCCAGGACTGACAATTGGCCTACCGGTCTGGCTCTTTTCAACCAATGTCATTCAGAACACCATTATTCCTGAACAGTCGAGTCAACAGTTAGACCAGACCAGAGTTTCCCACCAGCCTTCTACTTCATCTAATTCTTCCTCTCCTCCTTCCTCTTTGCGTGACGGAACTGGTAAAACAAAAAACCAAGTTCCTAAGGAGAAGAAGGAAAAGAAGAAGAAAGAGAAGAAGAAGAAGGAGCCAAAAGCGATTGGGGGCAAACAAGTGTCGTCTGACAAAAATCCACACACAACAGTGACTAGGCCTAAATCGCCATGTGTCATATGCAAGGGAGACCACTTCCACAGAGATTTTCCCTGCATCCCTCGGATACTAAGGGACTAGTCTCCCCGTTTGCACAATTCGGTAGCGTCAACCTCTGGTAGCCATGTTGACAGCTCACCGTCAACTAGTGAAAGTGAAGTCACAGGATAGAGAGGGAAAGCTAGATTTCCCTACAAACTTTGTGAAGGCGACCATGCCATCCACCGTTGTCCCTTCTTAGATGAGGCTAAAAGAGTTTTGGAAGATCGCCCGGTTTTACCAGTGCGACTTCCTCCTGGATATCAAAAACTCCTGCCAAGTCCTTCACCAGTTGAGAATCTGGCTGGCCCGCTCAGGTGGTCAGCCGAAGCACCTATCATTGAAGATGAACCATCTGAATCCATACCTGACGAAAGTCAAAATGTTGAGGCGGCAGTTGACCCGGTTTTGCCTTCAGAGGCTCTATCTTCGAATGATACCATCACAGAGGAGAATAAAGATGACATCGTCCAAATTCTCTTCATCAACACAGACTCCGACGAACAAGGGGGCAATTTGCCCATTCCTTTATCGCAGGAAGGAACTTCGTCAGAGTCATACCCGACCGTCTATTCCGTCCCACCACCAAGCAACCTGGTTGTGTCCTTCGACTGGAACCAACTAGGCAGACCCCGGTTGCCAACAAGCATACCATTCAGAATTATCGTTCAAACATACAAAATGGTAATGGCTGGCACTATCATTGATGAGGGGGCATCTATGAGTATCCTTTCCTCTATTGCTTGGAAAGCGCTTGGTTCTCCAGCGCTTTTGCCTGAAATGAGAAATCTATCAGGCTTTGATAAAGGAACCAGTTGACCTTTAGGGATCCTCCCCAATGTGCCCATAACATTGAAAGGGAAGACCGTTCAAATGAACGTGATGGTCGTTCAAGGACCCTTGGATTATAACCTACTCCTTGGACGAGACTATATATATTGCATGGGATCCATCGTCTCCTCACTCTTTAGAGTAATGTGTTTTCCGCACGAAGGAAGAGTGGTCAAGCTCGTGGACCAGCTTTCATTTCCCGGATCATGCATCGCAAATAGTAATATACCATCCCTAAATGGTCTCTTCACACAAGAAATGTCTCAACCCACGGTCCGTCTTCCTGATGAGCGCGAGTAATCCGGGAGGATATGACTGGAACCTAGGGGGCATGCGTCCTGGTCTGCTTCGGCAGGAAAACTTTGGGTATAAGGTAGGTTTCCACGGGAGAATATGACTAGTCCGTACCCCGTCCGTGAGTGGAAGAGGGGTTGTTCTAGAATAAGATTCTTTTGTCAAAGTTATGTGAGTTGGCGGGCATCGTCGCTCACCTTTGTCTATTTCGGTAGACATCGCCGAGGAAGTGTTTTATTCATGGCCGCGAATGGAGCAATCTTTGGGTAACCTGAAAGAGGTAGGCCTCTCTCGGTAAAACAATTGTTTTGCCGGACTAAAGTAGGGGTAACCTTGAAACTCTGTTTTATACCTGGGGGCATGCAAACCTTTTGGAGTGCAAGCAAGGGGCGACTATTTATTTTTTAAATTTTTAGGTCCTCCCTTTAAACCTGTAGGTCTAACCCTTTAAACTCGTAGGATTAGTCGTTTCCGAACTTGCATAATGAAAGGATGCAGGGCATAGCTTTGTGAGATGAAGCTCCATAAAAAATAGAATCTTAATGAGACATTCTTATCATATGACTGGGTAATCGAGCAGTTTTAGCACATAGTTCATGCTCGTTAAAAAATAAACGCAAGATCCGAGCAGTTTTAGCACATAGTTCATGCTCGTTAAAAAATAAACATAAGATCGAGCAAATGTTTCCACCCGCGTTTAAGCTCGTTAAAAAATGAACTATCCCGGTAAATAACCACAGTGAATGTAATATCATCAGCCATTAAAGCCTTGGTCGTGTTTGCACCGTCACCTCCACTTTTCCATTGGCCGATTGTTCACCTCCATATGTTTGTTTACCCATTTTGAGGAACAGCTGCGAAGAGTGATTTCACTAGCCATCCTTGTGACACTGCCGTGATTGGAAAATTCCAACCTGTACCTGGAATCAACTGCTAACCTGTTTCATCACTCGTTCCTCAAAAGACGAGTCTTCTTTAAGCTCTTTTCATCTGACTCGTAAAATATGAAAAGATTGCCGAGTCCTTGGCCTTCCAGCTCGTTAAAGGGATAGGAAGTGCTATCCCTCCTCTAGATTTTAATCTTTTTGGACCTGAGGGATTATTGCACAAAACGATCGAGGGCTTGTTTTATTCGGCTCGTTAAAAATATCGAAAACTCATCCCTTCTGTATTGTTTTATACTTTTTCGGACCTAAGGGATTAGGTGATGAAAAAGGACTTTTGGAGTTAACTTTATGTACCTTTTCAGACTCTCTAAAAATGAAAAGGACCGAGTTATCTTTTTCGTTAGACTCGTTAAAATCATTAAATAGCGACAAACTTGTCTTTAGACGAGAACGAGTTTCACTATCGCTAGGCTCGTTAAAACATAGCGATGGGCTTGCCCGAAGGGCAGGTTATAGAACAAGCATATGTTATCCTCCTCAAGCTTGACAAAAATAAAGAGGTACTGGTCAGCAATGACTGGGGAAAAATTGGAAGAAACTCAAGAAAACTTTGATGGTAGCAAGTCGCTCTTGAACATGACACTTTTCCTCCGTACCACAATCGGGTTGGGTTGTTTCATTCACCGGTCACATCACCATGGTCTCGCCATACCATCCATATTTGGGGTAATGCTACCGATCCATCACATCAGTGTTGCCATATGTTCAAGAGAAGTCATTCAGAAAAGTCAACCATGTCCCATCCACTGCCGTACATTATCTTTCATCCTTTCATGACCGCCACCCTAAATCATATGTCACAGATCGTTTTCACCTCCATCAAAATCATTAGCTCCGTTCCGTGTCATTGATGTGGGATTCATTAAGGCCCTCCTTTGGCGGATCGCTTCTTGTCGACATCAGCTCATTATCCAAGAAGTTGATCTAGGAACAACCCCTTCAGTACTTTGAAGCTTGCATGCCTCAATGGCAAGTTTCTCACTTCCGGCGACAGGTATACATCAATGACCTTCGACCGAAAGATTTTGCGTGGTGTTCGACGCCAAGTCCTTTATTCACACCACGTAAATTGTACTGCAGTACCTTGAGGGTCATTATCATTATCGGTGATTCCTCTCGCGCTTGTTAACGGTTTACCTCATTGACTGGTAATCAAGCGATGTCTTTCCATGTTCGACTTCAGAACATTTCTCACATGGATCGACTTGTACTTAGAGTGAAGATCGAACGAGTTTGAAGACCCCGGATCTAGTTTCATCCATCCGGGCTGCGATATATATTCAGGAAAGATAAAGACATTGACATGTACATCATTGCAATAGATAATCATCCTATCCAAAGGATGATAATTTCATCAAAATTATCAGTCTACCATAAGACGATTGTCCGTTCTATGTACAGAAAAATGAATTTATAAAGCTGAGCATGGGAATGCCCGCCTTAGCTAGATCATGAAAGCAGTATGAAAAATAATGTATTGTATTGTATCTTATTACAGGTCTCCTCCCAACATTGGATGAACTTCGGATCCTCCTGATAAAGCATTTCACCCGATAAACAACCTCATAATTTAGGGGGCAAATGTTATAGACATTTTTGTGCCTTACAACATTGAGCATGAAATGTCCGTAATCTAAGGGATCCAAAGTCCCTAAACATGTTGTTCCTACCCCTAGAGGAACAAGGCTAACAAACCACAGCAATTCACAAAAGTTCTCCACCAGAAACTGCTAAAAAACAAGTCAATTCAGGATCAATTCAGTGGCTCCACTAGCTGTCTGCGCTGAATGTCAAAGCCAACACTGGCTACCTGCACTGCAACACAGGTAGAAGCACTACCAGGGTGCGCTGAGCGAGAGTTGACAAATGGCAAGTTCATTCCAAGAGGTGTCAAGACCCAGGAAGCTTCCAGAATCTTCCTCAATGACACTTGCCTCAGTGAATTCGACTGGTGATGAGTAAGAGGTTCCTAATCTCCAAGTGGAAGCAAGAACCTCCAAGTGGAATCAAGAACTGATAGAGGGAGAGGACACTAGTCAGATCTCAAGCTGACTCATCCTCTCTCCAAACATCTATATATGGATCTCTCCTCCATGAGATCTAGAGGCTGGAATTTTGTTATTGCAAAGAATTGCTGTTGGTTTGAAATTGGAATCATTGGGTGCTTAATGCTTTGAAGGGGGTGAAGATAGGAATTCCATTTGCTGGGAAGGAGATGCTGGATTGGAGCCCTCTGGGTTGTATCTCTTCCTGAACCTTGTTATTCATCAATAAAGCTATCTTGTTTTCTCCTATATACTGATGTATCTTTGATGTATGATTGCATTAGTATGTTTAGTTTATTTCTAATCCTGAACTAGTTATGAATGTGAATCCATGTCTTGTATAGTGTTCTCTTCTTGTGATCTTGCAGAAACCTCTTGAAGCTGGGCGAGCGAGAAGGCAAGTAGTTGGGAACCCTCAAAGAGAAGAGAGACCGGATCAAGGGACAAACGGAAGACACCGGTTAGTCCATCTATCTCTCTTCATTCTTAATTCATAAAGGAAGAATACTAGAATAGCTGTCTCTGTTTGTTGCTAAGGCACTGTCACACCTTAGGTGGATAGGATCGTCCTGCATTTTTCCCCACAACACCATAGGTTGATGGTGATGTGTTCCAATCACCCTCTTTCCTTGATGGTTTCAACAATGTCGTGGAAGCTTCTGACATCTTTGAGCACTGTCCTTCAATGCACCCCAACCTTGTGAATCGAGATCCTTGCTCAACCTCCAATGGATGAGTTATGCCTTGGTTGTTAACACCAAGTACTTCTTATTCCTTGTACCTCATCTTGGTAAGGAGTCTCATAATTTCCCTGTAATGGGTACTTCTATAGTTCCAATAGAAATTACATCACACAAAGACAAAACTAAACAAAAATCAACATCTTTTACCTCCATTGTCAATTTGGAAATAACTGATGAGGGCTTCTCATCATCTATTGTTGATGGTTTGCTGGCTTTTTTGGCACATTCCCCAAGCTCCTTCCTGACATATCCAAGTCTTGTCTGCTGGGGTAATTCCTCTACTTGGATGGGGTTAATGATTCCTTGGCCATTAATGTCGATTCCCTTCCCCTGATACCCCATTCTCTGTAACAGTTTGGACCCAAGTTCTGCAGCATGGTTTTAAAAAATAGTGAAATCATCATCAAGAAACATACATGGAGTCGAAGAATTTATTTTTAGCTCACGTGGGTCACATTGCATCTTTTCCAAGGCCTCGTCCTTAGCTTGTAGCTGGCCTAGTAACCTCTGTTTCTCCTCTTTCTATTCTTGTAGAAGCCTCCTTAATTCAGCAAGCTTTGCTGGAAGACTCTGGTCATTGCACTTCAATTCTTCTGAGGCCTCATCTGTGGCTCGCAAATGAAGCTACAATCGTTGCTTCTCCTCTTTCTCTTCTCATAGTAGCCTTCTTAATTCATCATTCTCTTCTTGAAGTCTCTGGTTAATCTCCTTATTCAAGGAAGGCGACGAATAAGATGCATAAGCACCGAAAGATGTGGATGATGCATCGCTCTCCGATCTCTTTGTCTCCTGCTCTCTTATCTTCTCATATGCTTCATACATGATGTCCACCATTTTAGACATTCACAGAAAGGTCTCATGCATTTCTTTATCATTCTCCATGGCTACACACTCGGTCATTCATGCTTGCAGTTCTTAATAGTAACAAGACAACTTCTCTTCCCAACAAGCTTCAACATCTTCCATGTCTCCTCTTTGTGATGCACGTCCTTGAGACTTTTTTCTAGTTAGTTTACTCATGCAATTCGCATCAACTAAGCCCTCCTCTGATACCACTTGATACAAGATTTTTTTTTTTCTTATAGATGGATTAGAATTACATATTACAGAGCACTTAAAAACCATGGAACATAAGCATATAAAATGAAGATAAAAAGAAATAATCATGCATGAGGTCAAGACACAGAGATTTGATTATGGAGTTCATCCAATTTTGACTATGATTCCGGGCCCTGCTCAATAGTGGGGAGGCCTTCATTCATTAAATGACATGAAAATAGAGAAGTACAAGTAGATTTTACATAACACCCTTATACCTCCATTCTGGAATATATATGACAAATGGAGAGCCCAACTCTAGAGAGAGACAACACCACTGACTTCCTGGTGAAAAATCATGCAGAATCACCTATCCGAACACCCAATTAGGATAATCGAGCTTTCTGCACCTTCTCGGAACCTACCTACTGCTCAAGGCGAGTTCTTGGCCTATTGCCAGGTCGGGTTACTGTTGTACATAATAATTCTAAACCTCTATGCCAGTGTCCCCCATTTTTCCATTGCCGGCAGTCCATTATATAAGTTGGTTGCTAACTCCTCAATCCCCGGGCATTTCTTAACAAACGACAAGTTTACTAGGCCATTTCAACCATTGACATATTAGTCTGAAGACAGATCGCAGTTGTTTCCAACAGAGGATCTCGGGCCGTAGGTAACAAACCTGTAAAACATAGAAAAACCTCTTAACTTCTTAACCACACATTAATCCTTAACCCAACATTTTTAACACAGAGAATCAATGCTTTGAATCGGCATATTTACTCCTTAACCTGGCGGACAAACCCCGTGCCTTTACATTAAGCGATGAGCGATAAAAGTAGAACCAAATGGGCTATCAACTGCAACACATAAATCTATCGGATCCGATAGAATAATGCAAATCACAATCAGTTGAAGCAAGGGTGATCCTCCATAATGGGCCACTGTGCGATATGCGATTTTCGAACTGGTGGACCCGACGAGTTTTACAAACCACACCTTATACTGTATTGCATCTGAGAGTATCAGTGAATCACAATCAACAGAACTAGAGGGTCGTAATATTATAGGGACGTTATGTTGTGTGATGTGAAATGTGTGATGTCACAATCGCAACCTGACTCTTCCAGGGCCAATTCCTTAACCTCTTCCCTTTTCGATGTGTGATATCGCAATCACAACCTGACTCTGTTGGGGCCAGTTCTTTAGCTTCAGACTTCTGAATTCTGTGATTAGTGAACTGCGGGGCCAATGGCAGCCTTCCACTTGGTGCTTCCCCATTCGCTAAAGAGTTCTTCCACGTCATCTTCTCCTACCACCTGTCCAAGTCAAACCTGAACTTTGACTTTCTCTAACTTCTTCATATGAGCTCGGATTCGAGTGTCATTCTTGAATCAGGGCGATGAGCACTTTGATCTGATGCTAAGTTTGTCAAGATTCTTCCACTTTGAGTTTCGAGCCTTCTTACCATGCCACTAATACTTTAGAGATCCACCCAGATCAATCCTCTTGGATCCTCCTGGATCAATAACATTCAAGAACTCAGGATTTTGGGAGGGGATCTTGAGAATTTTTGTCACAAGGAGAAATATCTTAGCATTTTTTATTCAACCCCCCAAATAAACATTCAAAATTTAAGTAGGTGAAATAAAAACCTTTGGGGCGTTTTGAGTGCTTCCTTGATCCTTTCACCTCATTCGATAAGTCAATCCCTTATCCTTGGATATCTCCAAGATTTGGTATGGAGAAGGATTTTTACCATACAATTCAGTGACTAGATTCAACTCATTAAGATTATTCACACTATATGAATATGGAAGCGTAATAATTTTTTGACTTTTTTCCATTGATTATATCCAATCCTCCATGGACAAGTGATGTCATTTTCTAACTAAGTTTATTTTCTCACTTGTTCCATCCATTCCACTTTAATAATCCTCCTCACTATGGGACAAGTTGCTTCATCATGAAGTTCATCACAAGGTCTACAAAAAGGAGGTGCTTGATCAACTAGATTTGTAGACTCTAATGGATTAGGTGACCTATGCTCATGGGGAGGGCCTCTCTTTTTCAACTTATCATTTCCTCGATTTTGAAATTTCCCTTATTGAGATCTTTCCATGGTCACCAACCAATTTTTGATGGCATTCGTTTGATTGGTGTGATTCACCTCCATGGTCTTAATGAGTTGAGTCAATTCTTTGATGGGATCACTTTCAACTTCCTTAGCCTCAACTTTTCCCTTCAACTCATGCTATTTTTCATGACCCCTCTTAAAAACTACAATTTTAGATTTCCCAAAAGCTTTCCTATCATTTTCTATCTTGATGGCTTTACTTTGAGCATCCTTTAAGTCATTAGGCTCTTTTTGTCTCAATTCATAAGATGTATCCACACTAAAAGCATCAATATAGTATATAAAGAGAGATTTATCTTGTGGCTTGATGTCATCAGGAAGAAATTTCACTATATCATTGAATCTCTTATTGAACTCTTCCACTGTTTCATTCTCTTGTTTCTTGATATGGCTAATGACATTGAGCATATGTATTTCTTCCCTCTTATCACCAAAATTCTTAGTGAAAGCAATTATCATCTTCCTCAAAGTATCAAATTTCTTGTCAAGTTGCTCGGTAAACCAATCGAGTGCATATTCATCCAAGGAAAGGGAAAATAATCTCATTTTAACATCTTTAAAGTCAACAATGTTGCACCATTTGCTAACACATAAGTTGAAATTCCTCAAGTGAGTCCTGATGCTTATTGCATTGTTGCCTTGAAAAGAAGGAAATTTCTCAAAGTCATTATTTGGAATGTTATGGGGGTAGTTATTGATTTTAGAAAAGTCACAAGGGGAAAACAAGTCATCCATGGCATATTTTTCAATTTGAGCCCCCAAAAAAAGTGGATATCAAAAAGAGCTTCATGCCCAAGATTTGCAAGAAGTTATGAGAAGAGAGTATGTTTAAAATCACTCTATAAACCCTTTCAGGGTTAAGAACAAGGCTAATTAAACCACCAAGATTTCTTCTAGTAGAAATTATTGTAGAAAGTTGATCAAGTGGAGCTGCCACTTAGACATAAATATGTCTCTAAATATTCGAGAAGCTTAAAACCAAAGTTAGTCATATTTTGGGTTTAAGAGGACTTATCCCTAACACGGGTACCAAAAATGTTGGCACCTAAATCCACACTTGGGATTGTCATGGAGAAAGTCTCTACTAGCCTTAGGGTCAAGTTGCAAGTTGAGGTTATCACCCAATTACCAACTCCTATGTCTAGGAGAACTCCTAGAGAAGCCAAGGGGGTTAGTACCTGAAGGATAAAACTAAGGGTTAATTAGTCTAAGCTAAATAAGTTCTAGGAGTTAAATGGAATTACAAAAAATAGTGCACCATTAACAAGATAAATCATATCATGAACTTCAAAGAATGTAGATGATAACCATAACCATTAACCATTAAGCATCATACCCATTCATAAAGCATAGATACAATGATGATAAATAAATGAATAAAATACTTGACAAGTAAAAGATACGGAAAATGACACCAATGCCAAGAGTGTGCCCGATAGATGCTCAAATGGACTACTTGAAAAAATGCAAAGTGTTGAAAAGTAAAGTGCTTGGAAATAAAGTGATTTGAAGATCAAATGTATTTAAAATTGAAATGACAATTTCCCATAAGTTAACAAGATTCGAAATATAAAGTGGAACTAAGATCAATTAAAAAATGTTGGAAATAAAATGTAATAGACTGATTCTTGGTTGATTTTAGAGTTATTAGGTTATATCTTGAGTTAATGTAAATTCAAGAGATTGTACCTAATATAATGTGAAACTACTCCAAAAATTTATCCAAGGTAAGATATGGATGGTTGCAAGGAAACCAAAGTGGAGAATCTTAGCTTCATTAATGAGTATCCACCCGATTTCACAGGTCAACCCACTCGCAAGTAGATCCAACATTGGGCATACCTAACTTGACTTAGTAAGGCGAGTGTTTCCTTTCTCCCAACTTGGAAAAAAGGAATGGATGAAGAGGGGGGCCTATTAAACTATACAACCAATTAAGCTGGAGGTTAAATTCCTCTAAGTGCAAAAGAATTCAAATATAAATAAAAATAGCAAGTTAAGAAACTAAATCATATTGATTGATCAAAGGAAAATAAATGATTTGCAATTGCCCAAACTAGTGATAAGATGCCTTGAACAAGAAAAAGATGATTCTTTGCAAAATAAAGAACAAGAGAAAAATTATAGCAAATAGGAAAATGAAACTATGATATAGCAACCTATAAACTATAAAAAAATGGAATTCTCAAAGTAAATTAAGATAGTTTAGAAGACCCATCCAAGTATTTTGCATGAGAATTTTTAGAGCATATAAATCATAAAATGGAAAGTAAATGGAAAATACAATGTTATGTAACCATACCAAAAGAGATATATATCAACAACTTCAAAATTGGCCACTTTGAGGGGAAACCTCCTTTACATCACATAAACGAACAACTCTTGAATGATTCAATTGACAAGACCTCCTTTCTATATATAAGAGTCTAAGGGGTTACAATATAATTTGAGCCTCAAAGGGCACAACAATAATAATAGTGGGCTTCTATGGGGCACAATAATAACAATATGGGGCGTACATGGGCACAACAAAGGGCTACACTAACAATAATAATAAGGGGCTACACTAGTGTTGACATAAAGAATTTTCGCTATGCCAACAAAGGGGAACCAACCCGATTGCAGACCTTGATTAGATCTGCTTTTGTTTGGAATGGCTAGTTCCAACGGGTTTCAAAGGATCTCGTAAACTGTTGTAGGTGTTGAAAGATTGCTCCCCGGAGGAAGACTTCCATTAAATCAACAAAAGAAACACCTAACCTATATGTATCAAGTCCTATCTGCACTAATTCTACCTACTTATGCTAGTCCTAACTATTCTAATCTATCCTGCAGGAGCATAATAAAAGAGATTAAACATCATATATAGATTCCAAGTCCAAATAAATCAATTACTGAGTTCACCGATGAACAAGGTTGTATTTAAGCTTAATTGCAATCTAATTATTCATACAAGAATACACATTCCTATTTCTACAAATAAAAATTGCAACTGATGTTTAATGTAGCTTCGAATTAGAGACCGCTCATGAGTTAACCATGATAATGAATTATATTCAAATAACCAAGACTAGTCATAAGCTGTCTGTTATCACTATGCACAAAAACAACACTTATCTATCCTCATGCCAGTCACAACACCCTAATTCCAAAAAAAGGAAAATGAATCTGAAAAAAAGCTTCTTCTTGACCCAAACAATCTTCTTTATTAGCAAAATAAATCAAACCTTGTTCTGCACCTCAAAAAACCCCCATCCGTCTCCGGAGGTAATACTTGTACAGAAAGAAACTGACCCTCCATCTTCCTCCTGACTTTTCACCTTCCTATCCTTTTCAATATAACATTTTTTAATATACAGACGTAGAACAACCAGTGAAACTACTGACACGTCGAGGCCACATTTGCTGGAGCGTTTTATTTCCTGGGGGAAATGAATGGACGCCGATGGAAAGGAGAATGACTGCGTTTCATCTCTTCATGATAAACCTCGGGACAACATAACTTTTGGAATACACAGGAAACACATGGAAACTCGACCGTGAATGCCTAAGGCTAGATCTTAAATAGAATACACCTGTATATATAAACTCTTCGGATCTGCTCATGAATCCTTTACCCGCAACCATTCCTGATGCTTACGTGTCTGCTCTTCTATCTTGCTTTTCTTCTTTTGATCATTTCCTGTAGAAATAATTAACATTGTCTATGATTATGAAAATATGAAAGAAATGCCCAAAAAACAAATCTTACCCTCATTAAAACTTTTATAAAGAGATGGACTATGTAACTGGGAGCTATGTGTATAGTATCAAGCATTTTCGTTGTCTATAATATTTAATTTTTATTTAAGAATCACTTGATGGTATAAAAAGAGGTAACAACAAGAGGGAGATATGATAAAGGCATATCGAAATCAAAAAGGAGCAAGTGTGAAAGAAACGGCCCCTGGTTCAGCCAAGGTTGCGATGCGATCAAGTCGTAATCGCACATCGTAGTGGGCAGTCACATGCAAAATCACCCCTGGTTCCACCGATTGCGATTTGTGATGGATTGGGCCTGAAAAATATATGCGTTATGTTTAATAATCCTGGTGGGTCCGCTGTATCACAGAGTGCCTTATGTATAAGCGTTAGGTTCCACCGATTGTGATTTGCGATGGGATTCAGACCTGAAAACATATGTGTTGCATTTAATAATCCCTGCGGGTCCGCCATATCATGGAATGTTGAAGCTTGGGCGATACACTGCTTGAAAGTGCTGATTGCAAGGTCTGATTTGATCAGAGGCCTGATTGCATCGCAATTATTCATGGGAGATAGACCTTAGCCCTTACCTAATGCAAAATGTGATATGCGATGTAACGACGAACCCGATAGGATATGGACGCTGTTGATTGCATTTGAAGTCGAGGAGGTGATCGCATATTGGATGAAAAATAGGAATGTGTAGTGCGACCGTGGAAATTGTGAGATTGCGACAATGATAAAGGCATGCATTGAGAAATGTGTAAAGACCGAGGAAACACAAAAAAGGTAAGTTATGTATGTCTGTAGAGTATTTCTATTATAAAAGCGTTATAATAGAAATAAAGATGCGATAGAAGGTTTTGTGGGTTGAGTCCAAATACAACCATAGTTGAGAGTGGGGGTTGGTTATATGTGTGGGTATAGAGTACCATGAAGGTTTATGAGGATTGAATAAGTCCCGATGAAAGGATATGAATGAAGGGCTAGACTGAGTTATAAATAAATCATTCTGCAGAGATTTATTAAGGGGGCCTTAACCATTTAGCTTTGAAGACATAATCCCATGTGACAAATCCAGTAAGAAACGGAAGATCAAATGTCTAGGGGACCCATTCAAATTTTCCACTAGAGCAGGTTTTAATAGGGTGGTGGTTGTGGCCACAACAAAATGGCGAACCGCTGGGTGAACCAATTATCTCCGTTACCAAATAAACTTTGATCCGTAGAACATTAGGGTGTTAAGTTAAACTTGAAATGAAAATTTATAGATGGACAGGCATGGGTTCCACTTCAACATTAATCTCTTAAGGCAGGATAAATACAAATAACTTCTACTTACTGATAGGGTTTTGACAGGCATTCTCCAATGGTCATATTATGGGATTTATTGACCCTCTACCTATTTTTTGCTTTCAAAATCCTTTCGGGGCCATCACCGTTTTGTCAATACCTGTTTAGGTGTGTACCTTAGCTCTTTATCGTGCATCAAGCTTGATGAATATATGTAGATATGTTCGTCTGCACTTTATGTAAAAAAATTTAGTGCTATATTTCATATGATCAAATGGGGTGAAGTCATGGATCATGCCATCTTTTTAAACCACTTAAGAAAGGTTGGGCTTGCTGTGTCAACCGGTACTCTGAGTCTAGCAACAGTCCCTACTCCAACCAGTGTCCCAAACAACCTATCCTTCTAGATTGGCACAAGGACTCGACAGTTCATTTTTTTTTAAATAAGTCCTTCCAGTTTCGGGCATAAGGACTAGAGCACAATTAAATTTTCCATAGGATATACAACAACGAGTTTAGCCCGTGAAAGGAGGTTTAGTTGTAGATGATAGATATTGGAAATTTTAGTGTGGTGGGTGGAACCAATGGAGAATAACTGCAAACATTATAGGCAAGTATAGGCTAGGTCTGGGTGGGATTTTAAAGATGCAGCATTCCATCATGCCAGTCCAACCGTGGTTACACATTTTTTCGTTTTATAAAGATGTCCCTACATGCTTTTGGTGTCTAGGTTATCAACAGAGCCTACGTAGTTCCCAACAGATGCCAATGAGTGGCTTCGATTCAAATTTTATCGCTGATTTTCTAGTTCTCATAGGATCATCAAAGGTTTGCTTGATTTGCAAGGTAATAATGAATTTGGGATCTACAGACTCACTAGCAGGTTAATGAGGGAAGCAAAAGGCTGAAGGTAGCGAATGAGGACAATCATAAGAGAGTTATAAAAGGTGAAAATGAGACTGAAAGACCGAAATCAATTGACTGAAAAGGATTGAAATTCAAAACAGAAGGAAGATAAACTTTGCACAAGACAAGAACGGACATGATGAAAATATAACTAAGCTAACAACAAAATAAAATGAATCCTAACCTACTCAGGAGGTAACCACCATGTGGTGGCTACTGGAAGTATCTCTTAAGATGTTGGCCATTAACAGGGAGTTTTTCGGTTTCTCCCTATAAAGTTTTCAATCTGTAGGTTCCCTGACCAATTTTTTCCTCAACTTGGAATGGGCCTAGCCATAAGTGTTGGAATTTCGTGTGCTTACCTTTTGGCTCACTCAACTTGTCCCATTTCAGGACAAGCTCACTAACTTGGTAATTTTTATCTCCTTCTAGATGGCGATCAAACCATCTCTTCACAATAATTGGTGATTTCTGAACTTGTTTCTGGCATTATCTCTCAATTCCTCCAACCTCACTAGTTGGTTGATCCTTTTTTGAATTAAGGTTGAAGGGGTCCCTCTTGAGGCTTGGGAGAGCTTTAAAGAGGGAAGGGCAACGTTGGGAGGCAAGATGGATTCCTGTCCATAGACGAGGAAGTATGGGGAGTTTCCAAATGCTACTTTTGGGGTGACCCTATTGGCCCAAAGGGCATTTGTTAGAGCATTGTGCCAATTCCTCTGGTTTTCGGTGACAGATTTACGGATTATGCGGATGAGGTTTTTGTTTGAGGACTTTGCAACTCCATTTCCCTAGGGGTAATTTTGATGCATACCTCTTGTGAATTGATTTATCGATAGCAAATTCAGTCAATTTTAGCGATGAAAAATATTAAGCATTATCAAATATGAGAGCGCCAGGGATGCCAAACCTGTTGAAAATAAATTTCTCAATAAAATACATTACCTCGTCTTCATTAACCTTCCAAAGCGGGATGGTTTCAATCCATCTGGTGAATTAATCGGTTGCCATGAATATACTTATGCTGCTGTGAAGAGATCGAAGTGATCTCACCTATGACATCTAGGCCCCATTGCTGGAACGAGCGATAAATCATAATGGGCCTGAGGGGAACGACTGGCTTTCTTTCTCGCCCTGCGACAGTTTGACACACCTTGCACTTCCGAGCGTAGGCATGCGAGTCTCTGAACACTATAGGCCAATAATACCCAGCTCTTAATATTTTGTGAGCAGTGGTCTCTCCGCCATAGTGACCCCCTGCTGGGCCGTCATGCATTTCTTTCAAGACATGATCAGTGTCATCCTTTTCCAAACACCTTAGCCAAACTCCATCATAATTTTTTCTGTATAATGTGTCATTGGCCAAGTGATACTGATTAGATTTTAATCTGAGTGCTCTCCTTCGTGATGCATCCATGTGCTCAAGACATGATCCCCGTGTTAGATAAAAGCGTATGTCGTAATACCACGACTCAGGGTCCAAAGGGACTTCCAATATTTCACGCTCACACATTAGCATTTTGTTAATCCATCTGGGCTCCTCCCTGAATTCTACTTGTGTGTCCCGCGTGCTCTGCGCTTCTGGTTCTTTCGACATCCCTTCTTTATCTGCCAAAGCTTTTGCCGCAAGCTTACACAATCCCTGCCCTCGAACTATCTTTGTCGACTTAATCTCGAGGTCGTATTCTTGAAGAGTGGTTATCCAATTCCCTCTCTATTCCCCAATTTCCTTTTGCATGAAGAGCGTTCTTACAGCAGCGTGGGGAGCGATTAGTTTAGTCCTGGCCTTTAATAAATAAGGGCGGAAATGTTTCACACCTTTAAAAACTACAAAACCTTGTTTCTCCACGTTTGGGTAGTTTAGTTCTGCTCCTTGAATATTAGAGCTCATATAAGAAATAGGGACTTCGTTGTCATCATCATTTTTTTGGGTGAGGATTGCGGCATATGAAACATCAAAAACGAAAGTGTAAAAAGGAATTCCTTGTCAAAATTGGGGCTAATCAACATAGAAGCTTCTGCGATGGCCTCCTTAATTCAGTGAAATGATTTCTTAGCTTCATTGCTCCACCTAGACACAACGTCTTTCTTCATCATTAGCTGAATGGGATGCACTATTTCTACGAAACCTGAAACAAATTTCCAAATGAAATTAATTTTCCCGAAAAAAATATTGCATTGCCCTTTTATTCGCAGGGGGTTGTATTCTCATGATGGTCTCTACTCTGTCTGGATCAATAATAATCCCTTCTTTAGAGAGGATATGACCCAGTAGTTTCCCTTCTGTAATTGCGAAAACACTCTTCTTGGGATTCAACGATATTCCGTACCTTCGGCATCTTTCGAAGATCTGTTTCAGGTGATAAATATGATCCCTTTTGCGATACAAATACACAATAATGTCATCCATGTAAGCCATTACTGATATGTTAAACAATCCTTGGAAAGGTATGTCCATCGCTCTTTGAAATGTGGCACCCGCATTAATAAGTCCAAACGACATTTTATGATATGCGTAAGTGCCCCATTTAGTGTTGATGGTTGTCTTAAGTTGATCTCCATTTGACACCAACACTTGATTATATCCCAAAAGCCCATCCAATAGGGACAACATTTCAGACCCAGAAACACATTGAAGAATGTGTTCCATAGAAGGGACAGGATAGTTATCTTTCTACGATGTTCTGTGCAGGTTTCTGAAATCGTTACATAATCTGATGTCTCCTTTTTTTTTCTTACTGGCACGAGATTGGCTACCCAATGGGTGTGCCTGACAGGAAAAATGATTTTAGTGTCTAACATTTTATTTAATTCTTTCTTCATGAACGGTTCCAGGCTTGGATGCATTTTACGAAGCTTTTGTTGGTAGAGCTTAACATCCTTTTCCAAAGGAATTACATGCTGCATAATGTCGGTACCAAAGTTTTTTAAGTCGCCATATGTCCATGCAAAGACGTCCTTGTACTCTGTAAACAACTTAGCAAGTGCAGCCTTTTCTTATGGAGAGCATCCCAAGCCCAAATTAACATTTTTTGGGTCTTCTTCGGTTCCAAGGTTGACCGACTCATACTTCATGGACGAGCTATGTGTTTTGTAGTTAGTCGGCTTCTTAAATTTATCATGCAGGTCATAAAAGTGCTCCATCTTGACAACTGATTTGGGAATTATATTGGGCTGATCTTTTTCCTCATCCTTGCTCCCATTCATAAGATCGTCATGCTCCTTTTCATTAATGAATTCATTTTTGAATGTCTTTTCACAATGTAGGAACTCAAGGATTTTCTCATCACCTTTGAACACCTACCAATTTGAGATGTTATCAGGTACGGATGGTCTGAAAATCAATTCAACATAATATTTATTCTTGTTTAATCTAAGATCAGGAAAAAGTTTTGCAGCCATACCAGCCATCAGATCAACATCTTGGTTTTTCCATCAAGGTATGTGTGTGATATTAAAAGAATCAAAACTGTCAATTAAGCTCCATACCTCATGTTGGTATCTTACTAGGTGTGGTGAATTGCAATGTATCCTTTTCCTTACCTGGTTCACAATTATCTGTGAGTCACCAAAAACTTTAAGATTTTTCACCTTCATATCAATGGCTTTCTTCAAGCCCTGTAGTAAGCCTTCATATTCTGTCGTGTTGTTGGTGCACACAAACTCCAACCTGATGGCCATCAAATGTTGGTTCCCTTGCATGTTAATGAGAATGCTCCCAGCACCTACACCTTCTAGGCAGTTAGAGCCATCAAAGTAGAGTGTCCAAAACATAGAATCTGATGTTATATCAAACGAACTTCCTTCTACAAAATTGTCCCTATCATCTACCATATTACAAGGTAGCTCATCATTTGGACTACGGGGGAGAGCTTCCAACTGTGTTTTTATTGCAGTTTCTTCAACTGTCTTCGCATGGAATTCTCCAAAACAAGTTTCCGTGGCACAAACGTCGAAACTATAATTCCCAAGGATAGAATTGGTAAACATTGCAGGTTCATTTGGGTCATTCAGTTCTGTCACTACATACTTCATGTATCTTTCTCGATCAACTCTCAACATATCACATTTTTCCTTCTGAGGCAATAAGAGATGGGACCAATCAGTGAGAAATGCCCATTCAGATTTGCTGACGAGTCCCTACTAAGCAGCATTCCATATGCCTCGGGTATGTTGACTACCACTATGTCAATGAATTGTGTGTACTGTGTTTTGGTAGCCATTCGAATCAACACATCTTTCAATTCTCCAATTACTTTTACATTCATTCTGTCCAGTTGTATAATTCAAGTTTCAGTTTTCTTGGGCATTGCATGAAGTTTTTTAGTAACAACGTAAGGCATAACAGTGGACGAGGCACCAAAATCTACCAGGAAATTGTATATATTCATGTTGAATATTTCAAATCTGATAAGGAAAGGTGGAGTCATGGATTTTTATTTCCTTCCTATCATGGCTACACTGACATCTTGAGGCGTTCGTTTCATTTTTGACAGAGTGGCTTCCATGGCTGATGGTGTTTGGGTTGTACTGGGGGTTCTAACAGGTTCGGACGCCGACTTCTTGGTTTTGATACTTGGATTGGTGAGATATTTGCAATTCTGTTCATTGATAGCTTTCAAAAGTAGATCCCTTTGCTGTGTTAACTTTAAAAAATCAAAGTATGTGATATTAGCTCAAGATCTCTTAAGATCATCTACAATATTGTAATCAATGTTATAAACAGGGTAGGGCAGAGTAAACATACCGGTTTTGCCATTCTTAGGTGGGAGTTTACCATTTTGAGTCACCTTCGTTGCATTTGGAGATGTATTATCTTTCTCTGGATAGTTCACAACTAGAATGCTCTTGGAATCACCACTAGGTTTATTCTTCTCAATAGGAAACTTGGGAGCGGATGCCTTCGAAGGGCGAACATCTTTCTTTGTCTGGTCTACAGGCTTCATCATGCCTGCAAGTGGCCCTTTACTTCATGTGTGGATTTCATTAGTGTGGATTTCTACTATACTATCTCCTTCATCATCATCGTTCCCATTTGTATAGAAATCCCACAGTACATTGATTTGAGATACCTCGTCCAAGGGCTCTTCTACTTGGTACTCTTCCTCATCTTCTAGTTCTGGCTCCAGCTCTACTATAGGTTCTTCTTTGGTAAGAAGCAATCCGATAAGAGCCCACTCTTCCATATTTAAAATCCCTTCATTGGGTGGAGTAGGCAATGCAAATTGACCATGAGCACCTTCTATCTTCTTACGATAGAAAGGTTTGAAGGATTTTCTGTTGTTATAATCTCCTCCATTCCCATTTGTACTCTCTCCAGAATTCCTTTTCATATCGATGACTATGTTCATCAATTTCTTAATGATCCGATGCAAACCTTCCACATCTATGGTGTCCTTTTCTTTGATCTCAGCCACTTTGTTATCACTCCCATTATTCTTCTTGGATGACTGAGATGCTTTCTTTCCTTCAATTGTATGATGACATGTTGTGAGACTAATCATTTCATTCTCGACTTTTACTGCTTCATCGATAGCACCCTGTAAGGTTTGTGCGTTACTCCTTTTAACCCACATCGCGGTAGGGATAGGGAGAGTAGTGATGTATAATTGCATGAGCACCTCATCAGTAGGTGTAGCGTTAGCCGGGATTCTATTGAAAAAAGTGTTGAACCAGATGTTAAAATCTTTGACCTTTTCTTTGGTTTCCATTTTTAAATGAGATAGTTCTAAAACTGAGGCCGTAGGTGTTTTGTCATCGCTAAAATTGTCTAAGAAGGCCTATTGAAAGGCACCCCATGAGGTGATCGATCCTATTCTCAAGCTAAAGTACCATGTGGGAGTTGTACCAATCAGAGTAAAAGGGAACAAGCGACATACCACATCTTCATTGGCTACCCCTAACATGTGCACGACTAACGACGATAAAGAATTATATTCAAATAACCAAGACTAGTCATAAGCCATCTGTTATCACTGTGCACCAAAACAAAACATATTTATCCTCATGCCAGTCACAACACCCTGATTCCAAAAAAAGGAAAATGAATATGAAAAAAGGCTTCTTCTTCTTCTCTGTGTATAGTATCAAGCATTTTTGTTGTCTATAATATTCAATTTTTATTGAAGAATCACTTGATGGTATAAAAAGAGGTAAAAACAAGAGGGAGATACGATAAAGGCATATCGAAATAAAAAAGGAGCAAGTGTGAAAGAAACGACCCCTAGTTCAACCAAGGTTGTGATGCAATCAAGTCGCAATCACACATCGCAGCGGGCAGTCACATGCAACATCACGATTGGTTCTGCCAATTGTGATTTATGATAGGCCAGACTGAAAAATATATGCGTTATGTTTAATAATCCCGGTGGGTCTGCTGTATCGTAGAGAGCCTTATGTATAAGCATTGGGTTCCATCGATTGCGATTTGCGATGGGATTCAAACCTAAAAACATATGTATTGCGTTTAATAATCTCTGTGGGTCTTCCATATCGTGGAATGTTGAAGCTTGGGCCGATACACTGGTTGAAAGTGCCGATTGCGAGGTCTGATGTGATCAGAGGCCTGATCACATCGCAATTATTCATGGGAGATAGACCTTAGCCCTTACCCAATGCAAAATGTGATATGCGATGTAACGACGGACCCGATAGGATATGGACGCGGTTAATTGCATTTGAAGTCTAGGAGGTCATTGCATATCGGATGCAAAAGAGGAATGTGTAGTGCGACCATGGAAATTGTGAGATTGCGACAGCGATAAAGGCATGCATCGAGAAATGTGTAAAGACTGAGGAAACGCGGAAAAGGTAAGTTATGTATGCCTGTAGAGTATTTCTATTATAAAAGCATTATAATAGAAATAAAGACGCGATAGAAGGTTTTGTGGGTTGAGTCCAAATACAACCATAGTAGAGAGTGGGGGTTGGTTATATGTGCGGGTATAGAGTACCATGAAGGTTTATGAGGATTGAATAAGTCCCGATGAAAGGATATGAATGAAGGGCTAGACTGAGTTATAAATAAATCATTCTGCAGAGATTTATAAAGGGGGACTTAACCATTCAGCTTTGAAGACATAATCCCATGTGACAAATCCAGTAAGAAATAGAAGATCAAACGTCTAGGGGACCCATTTCAATTTTCCACCAAAGCAGGTTTTAATAGGGTGGTGGTTATGGCCACAACAACTAGTAGTATAGGGACCTAACATGCCCCTCTCCTTTAGAAAAGTTTTGTCCTCAATACTTTAGTAGTTCTGGATGTTTTTGTATAAAATTTGCATCCTCCCATGTGGAATGTTTAGCAGGTGAGTTCTTCCACTTGATGAGATACTATGAAATTGATCAATTTCGTAGCTATCCGGTTCTTGTTTCCGTGACTGATTTAGGTTCCAATATGATTTTTCCTTCGTTGTCAAGTATTGGAAAGATTGTTTGAGTTGGGAGCTTGTCACCTATAACCTTCTTTAAGCATGAAACATGGAAAACTGGGTGCACTCGGGAAGATGTAGGAAGCTCCAATTTGTATTCCATAGTACCAATGTTTTGCAAAACCTTGTATGGACCATAGTACTTTCGTGATAATTTATCATCCTTCTTAGATTTCTTGAGGGACATTTGTTTGTATGGTTGTAGCCATAAAAATAACTAGTCACCTACCTCAAAACTTCTTTCGCTGCGATGTTGATATGCCTGTTGTTTCATTCGATTCGGCACCAAAGTGAGGTTATCCTTGAAGAGTTGGAGAACTCGTTGTTGATGCTTGATGTGATATTCCACTACTTGAATCTTAGAATTTTCTTTTAAAGATGATGTGATAGATGGTGGATGATATCCATAAAGTGCCATAAATGGGTCATTTTTTTTGAAATATGGAAGGAAGTGTTATACCACCATCCGGCTAGAGGTAACCACTTGACCCATTGTGTTTGTTTATCATATACCGAAAAACAAATATATCCTTCCAAAAATTTGTTCACTATCTCAGTTTTCCCATTATATTGAGGATGATAAGATGAGTTATGAGCTAATTGAGTACCCAGACAAGAAAATAATTCCATCCAAAACTTTTGAGTGAAAATGGGATCTCTTTTGCTTACAATAATCTTTGGGTTTCCATGTAGCTTTTGAATTGTTTCCATAAATGCAGTAGAAACTGTACTGGCTTTAAAAGGACGAAATAATGCACAAAAATGTGCATACTTGGTAAATCTATCAACTACCACCATGATGACACTCTTTCCTTCAGACTTGGGTAAATCTATGATAAAATCCTTTGAAACCTCCTCCCAACGTTGACTTGGGATGGCTAAAGGTTGTAATAGACTCGAGGTCTTAATTGTCTCAACTTTATTTTTTGGAAAACCAAACATTCCACCACAGACATTTGAATATGAGATTTAAGGCCCTCCCAAAAAAATTCCTTCTTGACCCTATGGTAAGTTTTTATAAATCCTAAGTTCCCTCCTAAGGGAGAGGTGTGCAATTCCAAAATAATATTTTGTTTGAGTTGGGAATTCTTACAAAGATATAATCATTCTTTGTACCATAATGAATCATTTTTCCAGCTAAATGTATCATATATATTGGGATCTTCCTGCAACTTTTGAATGTGCGTCCACACTTCTTCATCATTCTTACATTCATCGCTTGCTTCAGTTATCCAATCTAGTTGGATAATAGAAATCACAAATCAATCCTTCCACATCCTCATACTTTCTTGAAAGTGCATTTGCAACAACATTTTTCTTCCCTTTTTTGTAGATGATTTCAAAGTCATAACCCAACATCTTTGTGACCCATTTTTTCTACACTTCAAAATATAATCTTTGTGTTACACTAAAATATCGTCACCATGATTAATTGCAGTCAGTATGGGTCTATCATCACTTGTACTGTCCTACTAAGCAAGTCTAAGACCTCAGCTTTTCAAATCAAGCTTTGGAAGTGGGAGAAAGACATTAAAAATCAATGTAACTCTAGTTCCGCACTTTCTCTCATGGTCACCTGCGGTCCCGCACCTTCTGTGTACAAAAGCTGCGTACCTACCCGCTCTGTCCCTAATGGTGTAGGTGCAGACCCCTGTGAAAGTCAAAAGGCGCAAGTTTTATCTTAAAAAACTCACTTTGGATTAATTATAGAGTTTTCTAGAAGGAATTTTGACATGGATTGTTCGCTCTGAGGTGGTTCATGCATCCCAAAAGAGAAAGAGCTAATCCCTTGACTAAAGGAGCTATCCCTTTGAAGGAGGGCTTTATCCCTTTGAAGGAGGACCTAGTAACTTCCCTCCATTTCACTATAAATACAGGCATTGGGGTGAGGACTAAGGAGGTTAGAAGCTGAACATTTTGAGGGTAAATGCTGGTGAAATTAAGACTCTTTGGTTGAGCTTGAGAGGAGAGATCACATACCTCTTGGTTCCATTGGAGAGTGAGTGAAACTTGTCAAAGTAGAGGAGACATCTTGTTGGACCCTGGGAGGAGCTTGTACAGCGTCAAGGCAAAGGTTGTAAAGTTCTTCTTCTTTTGAATTAATACAATCAAACTCATTTTTCTCAAAAAGTATCTTATGTTATTTGTTTCATGGACTCCTTGACTTTCATGTTAAATATGTTTTATGCAATTGGTTTTTCAGGTGCTATTTAATTTGTTTGCCTTGTTTGTGTTTGCAGATTCGCGAAGAGGAGCTCATTTGGATCAAAAGAGCGAGGGCATCCACAAGCTTGCATTGGACCAAAGGTAGGCCCTAAAAACACTTGTTTGCTATTGTTTATTGAAGCATATTTAGAGAAAGATAGTGTCTGGTTGGTTTGCTTGTCGTTAGGTCTTCTTTAGATTCTAGGAAGGTCTATCTTGTCCGCAAGATCGACTCATTCTGTGCGACAAAATGGTGACTCCGCTGGGGATGTGATTGTTTTCCTTGTCTATACTTTGACCTGAGAAACTGTATTTTCTGTTTCTGTTTTTGACTTGATGATTGTGGGATTGGGTGAATTTAGTTAATTTTGAGTTAGTTTTCATTTTTCATAGTTTTGGGAGAGGCACGCACCCTCTGAGTTAAGCACAGTGCGTACCTGTACGCACTTTTTCTTTGTGCACAGAGCGTGGACGCACCTGTGTAAACAGGTTACCTGCGTACCCTGTCAAAAATTTGAAAAATTTTAAATTTTTCTCTTTTTTATCAGTTTAGAATTTGTTTATAGGTTTTAGCCATTGCCCATACCTGCTTGTTCCCTGTCAAAAACTTTCTTTGGTTTAATTTCAATAGCAATAGGGTTTTAGGTGGAATTCCTAGGAATTTTGCTTGTTGGGTTTGTTTTTCATTTTTGGTTGTGTAGTGGCTCTGAGCTTAGAAGCCGTAGGGACCTCAGATTACCTTGGTGTCTACCAGTCTTCTTATGAGTCTGACCATTTATGAAATCTCCCCTTGTTGAGGAATTCGCTTTGAGTTTTCTCATTTCAAAATTTCGAAAAGCTTGTAGTTGAAAGTTTGGAATTTTCATTTTTAAAAAAAGAAAATGAAAGATTGGTTGTTTTTTGACTAATTGTGATTCTGCATAAATTAGTCCTTAGCTCATGTTTAGCTAAGTAAAACATCCTCAAAAAGACTTTTAGTAGGCTTTAACTTCAAGTAGCTTTTTACAGTTTGTAGCTCTCAAAGTTAGTCATTTTCATTAGTTTTGAGTGTTTTATTTACAAAATATAAAAAACAAAATCTCTTTTGGAAAAGTTTGTCTTTTGTAGTGATTGAGCGCTTTGAAAAGAAAAGGGAAAATTGTGTGAAATAGCTAGTTGTCTCGTTTTGAGTGCTTTGGAAAGGAAAAGCTCTTCTTTTAATTTGTTTAATTGAGAAAGATTTGTGTTTACAAAGTATTTGCATTCTCAAACTCTTTCTTAGTTTAGAAGTTCATCGAAGAGAAAAGATTGTTTAAATCATCTTAGGTGCATCTTTTTAGTGATTTCGAGTCGAGTGTTTACACCACAAGTTTCATCTCCGCCACCTCTTGACTTAAACAACAACCACTAAAATTAATGCTTAAAGTAAAATTCACCTAGTAACATTTTATTTCTAGGGCTCTGATAGACCAACCTAGCTTAGGCTAGTGTCTTGGAGTAGGAGAGTAATTAACTCTCCAAGACAGTAAAAACAAACAAGTAGCTATATCTTGTGGTAGGAAGAAATCCAATTGTTGCATTTATGCTCTGGGAAAGCTCCTCTTAAAGGAGAAGCACGAGATCGTGTCTGAACCAGTGTGGGAATCAATCCTTCCTCATTGGGAACGACGCCAGATATTCACGTATTAAAAATGGTAAACATCGAATTAACCATTGTCGAGGAGCCTGGGGTCACTTGTTGGTAAACCTTGGATTATGTCAAGGAGCCTTCAAGGGGATTGAGCTTGCTACTCTGCCCTTGCATGCGTATCGGATCGTAGACTGTTCCCCCAGGTGTATTTGTCTCAGTTGGTAACCTTAGTGGCCATATTCTTTAGGATTCTTCCTAAGGTGACAGTGGTGGGAAGATCCCACTGTACCTGGAGCAGACGTCGGCTAGACTCACGTGGATTTTCTGGGGGGTTCACTTCACTCGAGACAGTTCAGTGGAGGAACTTGGTCCAGTCTATTCATTAAGCAGGTTGCGGGGTAATTGTTCCAACCGCCATTTCTGTACTGAATTCTGCGACGTTGGATTTCATCACCAACTAGTGTTTTCGGTCCGGAAAGTTACTGTTTGTGTGTGTTTGATCTCTAGATTCTTTAGGCGTGTGATTCAAATTTGTTTGGTTCTTTAGAGGCTTTAGGTGGTTTTCATTGAGACTTTACTTTGTTTGCGTGTGAAGTAGTTAAAAGTTTTTAACTGTGGCTGAATTACCAAGACAGTCCCATAGACTTTGGGGCCAGTCTCCTGAGTTTGTAACGTGGTTGATTTACTGAGGAAGTCCCGTAGACTTCGGGGCCAACCTCCTGAAGAAGTCCCGAGCCATCTTGAAGGCTTGAAAGTCCTCGTAACTCCTAGTGGCAGTAAAGTTGGGTCACCTGAAGAAGGAGAGTCTTCGTTGGTTGTACATCATGATTACCAAACTCTAGTAACATGTTATAATCCTGAATCTATTTCAGTTTCCGAACTTGCTGGTAGCTTTTCATCTACTAGTGATATAGGTGAAGAACCTGAGATATCTGAACCTGTTACTCCAACATCAGGGTTTGTCTCTCTAACTTCTAGTGGTCCTAATTCACCTAGGGTAGAAAGAGTAATCACCGAAAATCTTCCTTCTGGTTTGGTAGCTATTGAAGAACTTGCTCCGGAAGAAGAAGTAGGCATCCCTATCCTTGAAAATCAACCTGTTATTGATCTAAGGGAGCGTGAATCAATTTTTTACAGTCCATCTAGAAGTACTACTTGGTATCTTTCTTTGACTAATTATTGGAAAACCCAGTGTTAAGTTTTTCACCACCTCGTGCTCCTTATCACCCTAGAGGTTTTTATACTCCTGTAAATATGTTAGGTCAGTCGTCCATGTTTACTCAATCGCCTGAATCTTTTTTGTACGGTGGTCCTTCTGTTCCCTATGGGTATCAGTCACTTTCTGGTACTTTTTCGGGAGCATTTCCTCAACCTATTGAACAAGGGTTATTCACTGGAAACAATGGTGCAAAGCCGTTGAGCTTAGAAGACATTCTTATGATGTCAGGTTCTATTCTCAATTCTCAACCTCAAGGTGGCCAGTTACCGCCTGGGGGGCAACCTCAAGGTACATAATTTGCATCTGGGGGGAAACCTCAAGGAAAGTACGTGCCTACGGTACAATACATTCCTCAAGGTCAACCCCAGACTCAATATGTACCCCAAGGTCAACCCCAGTATCAATTTATACCTCAAGGTCAACCCCAGTATCAGTACGTGCCTAAGGGGTATCTACCCCAAGGTCAGTACTCGAACCAAGGTTTCCAACCACCCCAAGGTCAATCTTATGTTCAAGGAACGGGAAATGTACCTTTCAATTATCAATCCTACCCTCAACCCGGTTATGGTCCTCAATATTATCAACCTGTTACGGGTCAGTACCCCGGAATGAACATAGTGTGGGATCCATCGCAAACTCAACAGGTGTTGCAGCCAAGTGTACAGTTGTCATCTCAAACTGGACAACCCTTAGTTTCTGGTTAATTCCAGCAACTAGTCCAGTCTAACATTCAAACTTCTGTACCTTCGGTAGTTTCATAGTCTGGGCCTACTGCGCCTCGTACTCCATCTCAAACGACTGCTGCAACTACCGCAACGTCTGTTCAATCTACCCTACCTACTTCTGGAGTATCGACAGCTCCGGTTTCTACTCTTCCTGTATCTACTCCTCAGACATCTTTAGCACCGTCTGGATCCACGATTCAAACTACGGTTCAGATGCCTGTAGGACAACCTGGTTTAAGTACGATTGTCACAAGTCAACCTCAATTCACCTATCAATCGTACCAGGGACAATACCAATTCGGTCCTGCTGTCCAGCAGCCAGTTTATCAGTATCAACCGTATCCTGGGTACACTTATCAACAACCTCAACAACCCCAGTACGGTCCGGTTAATCCTGGTTTTCCGGGAGGATACAATATCTCGAACGTGATTCCTATTCCTAGTTATCCCAGATATCCTCCTCCTGGGGCTGGTCTCATGAACCAGAGTTTTAGGGATCCTAATCGGTAGTTACCATTTATCGCAACTTTGGACTTACCTGATTTGTCGCGCCTAATGAACGATCCGATTAATTATCTTCTGTTTTGGCCGCTAATGCCGAATATGTTGCCCAGTGACATTCCCAAGTTCGAAGGTAAATCTGGAGAGGACCCGTCGAACCATGTGATGAATTACCACCTCTGGTATGCGTCTAACTCCATCACAGATGATTCGATCCATCTTAGACTTTTCCAGTGCACTCTAACTGGTCTCGCGGCCAAGTGGTACATTGAGTTACCGCGAGGCACTTTTTATAATTTTAGTCAGTTAGCTACCTTGTTTTTAACTCATTTTCAGTTGTCAGTCAGATATGACAATGGCACGAAACTGTTAACTTCGCTAAAACAATCGACATCCATGTACATTTCAGATCATATTCATGAGTGGAGACGTCGACGATGTTTAGTGAAGGTATTTATTACGGATCAAATCTTGGCTGAGTGGTTTGTAAAATCTTTGTTGCCAAGGATCACTGAAGATGTTGCTAAAGCCGTAGTTGTTACTGAGGAGCAAGTGATTGCTCAAGCACAGTACCTTGACTTGGTCTATACTCAGTTAGATACGTTACACGAAAAGATCCCCGATCTTCCCAAGTCAAATCAAATCACTGCAGTTCCTTCGGGATCTCATGCCGCTAACGGTATGATTGGTACGGTTAAAACTAAAAGTAAGAAGAAGTCTTCCAAGAATTCTTCTCCTATCATAACCTTGCCTGATTCCCCAACAGGAGATTCTTCTGCAGAGGTTTCCGCCGATATTCACGTTGTAGAGTCATCTACGGCTGAATCAAAATCCGGTAGGAAGAAGAAAGGAAAGAAGAAGAATAAAATGGAAAAAAGTTCAAAAGAGAAATCTGAAAAGGTGGAATCCAATGATGAAAAGCGCAAACCTCGCTATCCATGTCTCATTTGTGATGAAGAACATTTTACAAGAGACTGCCCTCATCGAGCAGAGGTTGTGAAGATCGTCAAAGGTTCCCAAACTCCTGCTGTTTTGAAGGATCCATTTCCAAGTCAAGATAGCAATATGATAGGTTCTTCCTCGAGTGCCAATGAAGAACCCATATTGATGATGTCCCATGTAAGGATTACGACTCGATCGCAAGATTATGGCAGTAAAAGTCCTATTGATGGTAAAGAAGCAGAATCTTCTCATTCTAATCCATCAACCTCAGTTCCCGGTTCTGATCCACTACAGATCGAGAAACCTAATCCAGACTTAGTAATCAAACCGCCCGCCAAGGGTATACTTCGAAAGTCAGCTTTCAATCCACATGCGAGAGCAGCTCAGAATTATAACATTGTTGAGGATTTAGCTGTTTCACCCTCAGCAATGTCGGCTTTGGAAGTGCTGCAATCATGCCCAGCACAGCGTAAATTACTTTTGTCGGCTATAGGAGCTGTTGATATTCAGGACCCGAACCTAATAATCTTTGATCTAGAAAATAGTACACCACGTTTGCCTCATCAAATGGCTTTCCAGATCCCAGTGATAGTAAAAAATAGGCCTATTCATCGAACTGTAATTGATGAAGGAGCTTCAACGTGTATTATGTCGATACAGTGTTGGAGATCGCTTGGTTCTCCTTCACTAAATCAATCCCCGACAATTCTTAAGGCCTTTGATGGCCGTGGGTTTCATCCTTTTGGCATTCTATAGGATTTTCCTATAGGGGTTGAAGGAAAAACCGTTAGTCTAGATGTGGAGGTGGTTGATGCCCCTCTAGACTACAACCTTCTCTTGGGTCGAAGTTGGTATTACGCTATGACAGCGGTCGTTTCATCAGTCTTTAGAGTCATAAAGTTTCCACATAATGGAAAGATCGTAACAATAGATCAGCTGGCTTACTTTTCATCCGACCCAGCCTCTTCGGAGAGTATTGAGCATGTAGGTAAAACGACTATCCCATATAAGGATGTTGGAGTAGGATTAGTTAAAGATGCCGGTTTACTGGGAACTTTTCCTTTTCCTCCAATCAACACATCATATTCATTTGCAACTATTCATATGATTACATCAGACACTATTTTTTATGACGATCCTTGGATCGTTCCTTCTGAATCTGAAATAGACTCATTTGGTAAGTCCATGCCTTTGAGTCCATATGAAATTGCCTATGAAGCCGTGCAGTCTTTTGCCAACCCGTGTTCAACCGAAAATGACTTAATGAATGTGGTCCGTGAGGAATCACTTTTCACATCAACCTCAGATTTAAATACGTTTTCTAAACTTGTTCACTCTGATGAGAAAATTCGTGAAATCCTATGTGTAGATGATTTACCATGGGAAGATCTCCATCACAGATCTTCGTTTTTACCTGAGGATGATCATTTTGAAAATGATTTCTCATCAATCTTTACTACTGAATATGTCAAGGAACCTCAGAATCCAATGAAACATCCCGATTCAGAGTTAAATTTGGGAAACATCTCTCGAACTATTCCCATTGACATTTCGGTTAAGCCCGGAACTGTTGAGAACATTCATATAGGTGCCTCGTGTACAGATGACGAAATTCAATTATATAAGGCCCTATTTCAAGAATTTCGCGACGTGTTTCCCTGGTCCTATGAGGAAATGCCAGGAATTGATCCCGCGATTGTTGTTCATGAGATCAAGACTTACCCGGATGCTAAACCCGTCCGGAAACGTTTGCGTCAAATTCACCCACGAAAAGCTGCTGCAATTAAAGCAGAAGTTGAAAAACTGTTGAAAGCAGGTTTCATTTATCTGATCCCGCTAACGGATTGGGTATCGAATATTGTTCCGGTTAACAAAAAACAGGGAACAATAAGAATATGCATCAACTATAGGGACATTAATCGAGCCTGTCCAAAGGACAACTACCCAACTCCCTATATCGATCAAATCATTGATGATTGTGCCGGCAGCGAAATATTTTCCTTTATGGACGATTTTTACGGATACAATCAAATCAACATTCTACCTGCCGATAAACCAAAAACGGCTTTCATTTGTCCATGGGGGACATTTTCTTATTGCAAATTAGCTTTTGGGCTTAAGAATGTTGGAGCAACTTTTCAGAGGGCGATGTCTTATGCGTTTCATAACATCAAGCACATTGTGCAACCCTATCTCGATGACTTTCCTGCTCATTCATTACATCGAGCTGATCACCTCGTCCATTTACGAGCAATCTTTATGAGGTGTAGGCATTATCGTATTCGGTTGAACCCACACAAATGTGTCTTCTATATAGAAACGGGTCGATTGCTGGAATTTTTAGTTTCGAAAGCCAGCATTCGTGTTGATCCCTCGAAGGTCGAAGCTATCATCAATTTGCCTCCTCCTTCGAGTCTTCACCAAGTCCAAAGTTTGCAGGGGAAAGCCAACTTTTTACGACGATTCATTCCTAACTACGCCGAGGTTACAAAGGGTTTTACACGGTTGTTGAAACAGAACACTCAATTTTCTTGGGATGAGATAGCTCAAAAATCTTTTGATGCACTCAAACACACGTTGACCCATGCACCGTTGTTGCATCCTCCCAACTACAACCAGGATTACTTCTTGTATCTCGCCGCCTCCCATTCCACCTTTGGAATGGTCTTAGTTCAGGAAGATGAATTTGGAACGGAACATGTGATATATTACCTTAGTCGAACGTTAAATCCCACTGAGCTAAAATACTCACATGTGGAGAAATTGGCATTGGCAGCCGTTCAAGCTGTCCAACGTTTTCGTCACTACATTTTACTACGTAAAACTACGGTAATTTCAGATTGCAACCCTATGATCTACATTTTGACCAAACAATTGCTAGGGGCAAGTACTCTAAAAGGATCGTTATCCTGTAGGAGTTCGACTTGGTGTTTGAGAAATCTAAGTCTAAGAAATCTTTAGTTTTTGCAGAATTAATGTGTGACTTCCCGCGTGCTGACACGGAAACTGTGGTAGAGGAACCCATTGCAGACGAATCTTTGTTTCTAATCAGCACTTTAGATCCGTGGTATGGAGATATCATCACCTATCTCCAGACCCAATCCTTTCGGCCATAAATTTCAAGGTCGGAACGTCGGAAAATTCGATTCCAGTCCCAACAATTCAAAATTATTGGAGATACTCTTTATCGCCATGGGGCGGACTCTATCTTTCGACGTTGCTTAACTCATGAAGAGGCTGAGAAGGTTCTAAATGACTGTCACTCTGGAGCATGTGGCGGTCATATGTCTGGGTATGCCACAGCCCAAAAGATATTGCGCCCTAGCTATTTCTGGCCGTTCTTGTTTAAAGATTGTATTACGGCGGTCCGAAAATGCCACAACTGCCAGATTTTTGATCGTAAGATGCGCGCTCCACCTACTCCTCTCCACCCTATAATTGCCATTGGTCCTTTTGCCAAATGGGGTATCGATTTTATTACATGTAACCCTCACTCGGCCGGGGGGCATGCGTATATCATCCTTGCGGTAGATTATTTTACTAAGTGGGCCAAGGCGATGCCTACATTCGAGGCAGACGACAAGACAGCTGCAATTTTCATGTTCAATCATATAATTGCTAGGTTTGGTGTCCCACAAGCGATAATCATTGATCATGGGCGTCATTTTCGAAACGTTATGATGACCAAACTTACAGGCCAGCTTGGTTTACGTCACGATAGTTCAACTCCTTATTATCCACAAGCAAATGGTCTGGTTGAATCCATCAACAAAGTTTTAGTTATCATGATTCGACGAATCATTCGGATTCATTGGTCGAATTGGCACAACATGCTATTTTTAGCGCTTTGGGCGTACCGAACTTCAGTAAAAACATCAACAGGGTTCACTCCTTTCCAACTAGTCTATGGTTTGGAAGCTGTGTTACCCATTGAGTACAAAATCCCGTCACTGCAAATGGACATCGAGTTACTTCCAGCTACTTCCGAAGAGGAAAAGCGTTTGTTATACTTAGCTCAATTAGATGAGAATCGACGTGATGCTGCATTGGCGATCGAGACTCACGGAAAACGTATGAAAGCTCAGTATGATCGGAATGTGACCCCTCGAAATTTTTCGAAAGGAGACCTAGTGTTATTGTATGATCAAGCTAATGATAAATTAGGCGCTGGGAAATTTGTTCCTATGTGGCATGGTCCCTATATTGTTAAGCGAAAGCTAGCAAAAGGGGCCTATGAATTGGTGGACTTTGATGGGGACTCTTTGGGTAAACCCAGAAATGGCCTTTACTTGAAGAGGTACTATGCTTGAAAGAATGAGGTACGAAGATTTTTAGTTAGGATAGTTTTTCTTTCTAGCTGGTGTGTTTTAGTTTAAAAACAAAAGTGTGCTTAGCTTAGAGAGTGTTTTTCCGTCATTTTTCCTGCTTATCTTGGTTTTACTCTTGATATTGCAGATGTCGATGCCTCTCCAAACATACATTGGGTTTGCTGATGGTGCTTGTCGTAATACATGGACCATCTCTTCCGTAGCTTGGGTTATCTATTCGCCCTCTGACGAGTTAGTTTCTATGCATGGGGTAAGCCTCGGTCAAACAACAAACAACATTGCAGAGTACAGTGCAGTGATTGAGTTATTGTCTGAATCTATTTCATTTGGGATTCAGAGTTTGATAGTGAGGTTAGATTCTGAACTCGTTGTGTTACAGCTTTCTAGAGTGTATGCCATTAGAAATCCAGTGTTATTAAGATTATTTTTGAGAGTGCGTCTCTTGGAACGTGAGTTTGATTATATTGAATATCGGCATATTCCAAGGTCTTTAAATACATTAGCAGATGCAATTGCTTCTCGAATGTTAAATAGACATTTGCAATAATCATACATGTAAATTTAAAACCATTCCATAATATGATTTACAAGATAAGCCGGTAATAGTAATATATATATAGGAGTGTGTCAAAAAATACTTCGTCTTCAATCATAGGTTGAAAAACACCTTATGATCGGAAAAAATGATAAGTAAAAAAACAAAAATGTCCCATGTGCCCACAAAAGGCGATCATCCTATCACTGGTGATGATCTCTATAAGAAACCACTGCCCAGGCCACCTTGCAAAGGAACCTCCTAAAAGGTCCCGGGACTCCAATCACATAGCGCTGAAGTCGACGAGGAATGTCGTCTATAGTGGTATCAGGAATATCCCCTGTCAAGCGCTCAAGATGACTCTCCAACTCGGCCAAAACCTCTACTGATTCGTCCTGTGGGGCTGGCGCGGGTACAGCTGGTTGCCTCCTCTCAAAAGGCTGGAGAGCGGCTAGTTGCTGTGGACCCACATCTGCATTTGAAATTTTTACTATCAGTTTTGAGACGATGGGAAAAATAAAAACAATTTAAATAGGAAAAGTTGAAAAGGATTTTACCTGACTCATCCCACTGCTCTCCTGGTGGAAGAGCCATGTCTGGGTCACCACGGAAATCCATCCCAGCGTAAGGGAAGTCCTGAATGGAAAAAACCTGACTTTCGAACCATTGGAAATACTCAGGTTTGAACCGAGCAACTTCTGTCCTCTCGTCCGGGTGACGGGCCATGACTGCGACCCATCGCATCAATTTGGGCTCTCGAGGAAGCCCAGCTCCAACAGTAAGGTGCTGTGGGATCAGCATAGGAACCCTCTCCAGGCCAAAACTCAAGACCAAAGCCCAATAACCAAAGGTCTTTAGTCGTCCGCTCTTGGCCCTGGTCAGTTGGCCTTTCACATTGGCCAGCACAACATTGCACCAGTTGAAGATGGTGCCTCGAAAGCAATCAACTGCCATACGCATCTGGGATCTGGTGGCAATATGTAATGCGGTAGCTCCGCAAACTCTGGTGACAGTAAACGCAATCACCATGAGCTCAGGATGAGATATGGTCTTCATGTCTATCCCTTTGTCTTTAGCCTGGCTGTTACAGTACTCTAGCCGGAGGCTATCGACAGACTGGCCACCTGGCCTAGTCCCGAATAGAGTCAAGTCTTCGCCTCTCTTAGGCAAACCAATCAAGAAATAAATGTCCTCTGGCTCGATTTCAAGCCGGTGCTCGCCAATGAAAAAACATTGGTCCTGTATGCTCCATCTGTCAACCAGCCATTGTAAGAAATCTACCTGAGCCCTCATGCCAGGAATGGTCCAGAATTTGTACAGTCCGCATGCCCTCAAAGCATCAAGTGAAGGCTGATGATTCGATGCGGTAGTATCCACGTCCTCATGCTCTCTTTCACGCCAATCTAGCATGATATACTCTCTGCATCAAGTATAAAGATTAATTAGATTGCTAGAAAACATTTTGATTGGTCCATTTTTGAGAAATTTTGGGTTCAAAACCCTTGCGGCGGGGTACGCACCCTCCGCGTTAGACACAGTGCGTGGGTCCGCACTTTGTCTACACGGAAGGTGCGGACCCCGAGCTTTTTCCCAATGGAGAAAAATTCGGGGTCCACGGGTCCGCAATGGTAAACCTGCGGACCCCCAAGCACGGGTTTTGCGCCTAAAAACCCTCCCAAAAAATGAAATGAGGGACTAAATAAAAAAACTAAACGGTTGAAAATGAAGAGTAGGATGATGTGGATTACCTGGAGAAGACGACGCTTGATTCCGATGGTTGGATTTTCCACAATATTCACGGGAAGTTTTCTAAGCAAAAGCACTATTTTCTCACCCAAACTCGAACGGTAAAAATGAATTGACAAAGGCCCTTTTTATAAGTTTTTTGAGTAAATAAATCGCAAATTTGTTTATGTTTCAATTTGAAAAGGTATTTTGCAACGCTTTTATCCATTTCAAACAGGTATGAGTAATGTTTGTGTTTTTGTACGAAAAAACAAGTAGAGTCATCTTTAAGCCCTTTTCTGTCTCCTAAAACATGAAAAGATTGCCGAGCGTTTCTTTTACACTCGTTAAAATGGAATTAAAAGACAATCCACTTACAACTCTTTTCCGACCGCAAAAACGTGAAAAGATTGCCGAATTTTTGTCGTTTCAAATTCGATATTGGTTATAAAACGATGTGTCATTGATCACTTTTTTACTTTTTTGGATCAGTGACACTAATAACGAAAAGTACTCCTTGGTCGTAAAAGATCAAGCGGTTATCTCAAGTATTATTTTATACTTTTTCGGGTTTGGGAGACACAAATTTACGAAAAAGGTCAACCCTGGAGTCTTCTTAATTTTTTTCAGACTCTCTAAAATTGAAAAACGCCGAGTTTCTCCTATACTGGACTCGTTAAAATTCCACAGTAAAGGACCTGTTCAATTACAAACAGGAACGAACCACTCCTTCTTAGGGTTCGAATTTAAACTAAGTTGGACTCATCCGAAGGATGAGCTTATAATCAAGCAAGTTTTATCCTCCTCAAGCTTGTCAAAAATAAAGAGGTACTTGCCAGAAATGGTGGGGGAAAAGAGAGGAAAATGAGCCTGTTTGTCATACTTTGTAACCACTCTTGAAAACGACACTTTTATTCACCTGGGTTGGGAAATCCTTTGCCTAATAGTTGATCAAACCACATTGAAAGTCTTCAGCCAGTTTCTGGGTATTAACTTTGGGTCAATTGTCACCAAGCCATCTGTCGTGTCGTTATGTGTTCAAGAGGTCACTGCCAGTAAGCCATTCATATGTAAAAATATCTATCATCCATCTTGACCATCCCTGAGTCAGTCCTTGCAACTAAATTTCTTCAACTTGATCTATGATTTCGTGTGGTGGGCTTGCCTACGACGGATCGCTTTCTATCGACATCAGCTTATTATCTAGAAAGATGATCTAGAAATCATCAGTACCTTGAGATCTGCATGCCTCAATGGCAGGTTTCTCGCCTTTGACGACAATTTACATCATTGACTTTCGATCGAAGGATTCCGTGATATGTTCGACATCAGAACATTTACTCACATCTCATGGATTGTACTGGGTACTTTGAGAGCCATTGACATCACTGGTGGTTTCTCTCACACTTGTTAACAGTTTACATCATTGACTGGTAATCAAGTGGTTTCTACCATGTTCGACATCAACACATTTATTCGCATGGATAGAATCGTACTTTTTCGGGAAGTAGAAATGAAGACCCTGGATCTAGTTCCTACCATCCAGGTTGTGGGGAATTTTGTATTCATTGTATTGTGGACTATTTATAAACAGATGGCTGCATCCATACTGTGTTCACATGAGTCCATACTTGTGATGTTTTACAAGATCATTCCTATATCAGAATAATGGATAGTTTTCAGGTTAGTTTTGATCTGAGTATGGGAATGCCTACCTCAGCGATGATATGATCTCATATATATATCTTGCATTGAATGTTTTTACAGGTTCCGACCAGGCTCTCCACAAGATGATCCTCGAAATGATAAAGTACTTCACTCTTCCTATATGATAAATAAAATCCTCATCTACTACAGACTTCGCACTTTAGGGGGCAATCTGTTACACTAAAATATCGTCACCATGATTAATTTCAGTCAGTATGGGTCTATCATCACTTGTACTGTCCTCCTAAGAAAGTCTAAGACCTCAGCTCTTCAAATCAAGCTTTGGAAGTGGGAGAAAGACATTAAAAATAAATGTAACTCTGGTTCCTGTTATAGACATTTTTGTGTCTTACAGCTCTAAGCATGAAATGTCCATAATCCAAGGGATCCAAAGTCCCTAAAAGTGTTGTTCCTACCCCTAGAGGAACAAGGTCAACCAATTACAGCTTCTCCCGGAAGTTCTCCGCCAGAAACTACTCAGAATCAGTCAAATCACGATCATTTCAACTGCTCCAAAAGCTACTTGCATTGCATAGCACCCAAGTACACTAGCTAGGTGCGTTGCAACGCACCTAAATGCACTACCAGGGTGCGCTAAGCAGGAAATGCCAAATGGCAATGTCATTCCGTGAGGTGGACAGACCATGGAAGCTTCCAGAATCTTCCTCAATGACACTTGCCTCACTGAGTTCGACCAAGGATGAGTAAGAGGCTCGCAGCCTCCAAGTGGAAGCAAGAACTGACAGAGAGAAGCCACAAGTCAAAACATAAGCTGACTCATCCTCTCTGCTTACATCTCTATATGGATCCCTCATCCCAGAGATCCAGAGGCTGGAATTTTGTACTTTGCAGAGAATTGCTATTGGTTTTGAGATTGAGATTAGTGCATTAGGTGATTTATGCTTTGTTGGAGGTGAAGTAGGGATTCCTTTACTGGGAGGTAGATGCTGGATCGGGACTCACTTGGTTGTATCTCCTCCTGGATCTTCTTATTATATCAATAAAACTATTTGAGTTTCTCCTACATGCTTGTGTATCAATGATGTTTTGTTATATTTGCATGTTTAGCTTAAATCTGATCCTAAGCTATTTATGAATGTAAATCTATGTCTTTGTGTAGTTTTCCTCTTTTGTGATCTTGCAGGAACTTGGTGAAGCTGGGCAAGTAAGGGAGCAGGTAGCTGGAAGCTGTCAAAGAGGAGAGCGATTGGATCAACAAACTAGCGCAAGACACAGGTTAGTTCATCCTTCCTCTTCGTTTACATTTCATAAAGAAGAATACGAAAGTAGTTTTCCCTTGTTTGTTGCTAAGGCACTGTCACACCTTAGAGTGGGATAGGGGTGTTCTGAGTAGATACTTTTCCCAACAACAAAATGGTGACGCCACTGGGGAACGTGTCTAGTTAGTTTGTTTGTGTTTCTCTTGTTGTTTGCTTCATAAACACAGAAGTAGCAATCGAACTGCATTTTCCATTATCAAATGCAAAGTAGCTGCTACTTCAATCCACCCACTGGATTTGTTTATGATTGGAACAACTGATCCACAAATGCTCTAATTTCCCTTTGTGATAGCTCTTAGTCCTCCTTTAAATCATCCCTCTAATTGTACCTTACTGATTGCTTTTACTCGGCCAAAATCCATAGATTAAACTGCAAACCATGACCCAGAACCTGGATAGAAGTCTCGTTTCTGCCCCAGCGCAGGCTCTGTGAAGAGGTTCTGCATTTCAACGCAGGTCCCGAGAGGGCTACCTGTGATGCAATTCAGTTTCTCTGTGCAACAGGTGTGCTGATCAGCCTTTGCCCTGTGCAGCTGAGGTTCTTTGCTTCATTTTGTTTAGTTTTATCTCTGATTTTTGCAGCCTGTTATCAGTGTGTGTACCTATCTGAAAACCCCTTTTCTTTGCCTTAATTCTGCCTCCTTTGTACAAAAAGACTGTAGATGTTCTTTGTGTGTTTGTTACATCATTTACAGTTTTCCATTGAAAAGTAAAATAGTCATACTGTCGTCCTTAGATTTAGATCTATTGTAAGTGTCGATTTTGATCTTAGGAGAAAGTTTCTTTGCTGTTGAAAATTGATTATACTTTTTAATTTTACCTTTGGTTTGAATTTGTCACTTTCTAGTGTTGAAACGAGTGTTTATTTCAAAATCATAAAGTGTCATAATCTTCTCTACCTTTTTGATTTCGAAAAGAAGCTTTTTTGTGTTTTTCACTTGAAAGCAAATTCAAATTTGTACATCAACTTTCTTTTTAGGCATCAATATTAAGAAAGTGAAAACAAATACATGCATATGTGCATTTTCATAATGATAGTTTGTATGGTTTGATTTAGGAAAAGTGCATTTACAGTGTGCTCTTTGCTCTTTGAGAAAAGATTGTGTCTTTCTTTTCCCCTTGTAGCTAGGATTTTCATTGGTGAAAAGAGATAAAAGCTTGCTTATCATCTTTAGATTGCATTTAGGAATTACATCTACATCTCGTGGTGATCCAAAAAGGCAAACTTCTAACAAAGATCAACTTAAAATAAATTGAATGAATCTAACAACGCTTTGGAACTTAACGCACAACATAGAGGTCTAGGCTAGAGACGTGTTCCGGCGTCGTAAAGCCTGGTAACTATTGTCCTCACTGATGGTTGGGTGATTCCTCCACTGTGAGACGATAAGTGCCAGTACGGATTGTGCTCCCACATACCGTCGAGTATATATTGGGAGACCCCTATAGGCTTAAAACCTTTTATCCATAGGAAGCCGTGTCGGCTGCCCTACTGATCGCAATGCACCGAACACAACATTCGGGAAGATTAACTGTCGTACCGTAAAATGTATTCTGCAGTTTTGTGATTGGTTTGGCACACCCTCTACCTAGATCTCCAGAGCATTCCCTTTCATTCCTTTTCAGACTCCTTAACAGAAAAGGTCCATCTAAGCACTTGTCACTTCAGGCTCATTAAAAATCGAAGGAGACTAGAGTCATCTTTTGTTTTTTCTCGACTCTTTAAAATTGAAAAAACAAGTTGTGTCCAAGCGTCGTAAAATCTATTTTAAATGGAATATTTATACCCTTTTCCTACGTTGATCTTAGGTTGAGAAAATGGAGTCTACCAACCAAGGAATTCCCCTTGGTGGAAATCCTAGTCCCTTCTCCTCTTGGGGAGATGTTGGTGCACCCCATATGGCCACATTGTCGCTTCCAGGACTGACAATTGGCTTTCCAGTCTGGCTCTTCTCAACCAATTTCGTTCAGAACACCACTATTCCTGAACAATCGAATCAATAGTTAGACCAGTCCAGAGTTACCCACCAACCTTCTACTTCCTCTAATTCTTCCTCTCCTCCTTCCTCTTCGCTTGATGGGGCTGGCAAAGCCAAGAGTCAAGTTCTTAAGGAGAAGAAGGAAAAGAAGAAGAAAGAGAAGAAGAAGAAGGAGCCAAAAGCGAATGGGGGCAAACGAGTGTCGTTTAACGAAAATCCACACACTGCACTGACCAGGCCTAAATCACCATGTGTCATTTGCAAGGGAGACCACTTTCACAGAGATTGTCGTTGCATCCCTCGGATACTAAGGGACTGGTCTTCCCGTTTGCACAATCCGGTGTCGTCAACCTCTGATGGCCATGTTGAAAGCACACCGTCAACTAGCGAAAGTGAAGTCCCAGGACAAAAAGGGAGAGCTAGATCTCCCTGTAAACTGTGCGAAGGAGATCACGCCATCCACCGTTGTCCCTTCTTAGACGAAGCTAAACGAGTTTTGGATGATCATCCGGTTTCACTGTTACGACTTCCTCCTGGGTATAAAAAACTCTTGCCGAGTCCTTCGTTAGTTGAGAATCTAGCTGGCCCGCTCAAGTGGTCAGCTGAAGCGCCTGTCATTGAATATGAACCAGCTGAATCCATACCCGACGAAAGTCAAAAGGTTGAGGCGGAAGTTGACCCGGTCTTGCCTTCAGAGGTTTTATCTTCGAATGACACAGTCACTGGAGAGAACAAGGATGACACCGTCCAAATTCTCTTCATCAACACAGACTCCGACGAACACGGGGGCAACCTACCCATTCCTTTACCGCAGGAAGGAAGTTCGTCAGAGCCGTACCCGGCCGTCTACTTGGTCCCACCTCCAAGCATCCTAGTTGTCTCGTTCGACTGGAATCAACTAGGCAGACCCCGTTTACCAGCAAGCATACCATTCATAATTATCGTCCAAATATATAGAATGGTCATGGCTTGTACCATCATAGATGAGGGGGCTTCTGTGAGTATCCTTTCCTCTGCTGCTTGGAAAGCACTTGGTTCGCCATCGCTTTTGCCTGAGAGGAGAAATCTGACAGGCTTTGATAAAGGAACCAGTCAACCTTTAGGGATCCTTCCCAATGTGCCCATAACATTGAGAGGGAAGACAGTTCAAATGAATGTAATGGTAGTCCAAGGACCCTTAGATTACAATCTACTCCTTGGGCGAGACTATATTTATTGCATGGGAGCCATCGTCTCCTCACTCTTTAGAGTAATGTGTTTTCCGCACGAAGGAAGAGTGGTCAAGCTCATGCACCAGCTTTCATTTCCCGGATCGCACATCGCAAATAGTCATATACCATCCCTAAATGGTCTCTTCACGCAAGAAATGTCTCAACCCACGGTTCATCCTCCCGATGAGCGCGAGTAATTCGGAGGGATACGACTGGAACCCAGGGGGCATGCGTCCTGGTCTGCTTCGGCAGGAAAACTTCGGGTATAGGGTAGGTTTCCGCGGGAGAATATGACTAGTCTGTACCCCGTCCGTTAGTGGAAGAGGGGTTATTCTAGAAAAATATTCTCTTGTCAAAGTTATGTGAGTGGTGCTCGTCTCTGCTCACCTTTGTTTATTTCGGTAGACATCGCCGAGGAAGTGTTTCATTTGTAACGCGAATGAGACAATCTTTGGTAACCTGAAAGAGGTAGGCCTTTCCTGATAGAACAAATGTTTTGTCTGCAAATTGAGGGGTAACCTTGAAATCGTATTTTATACCTGGGGGCATGCAAACCTTTTGGAGTGAAAGCAAGGGGCGGCTATTTATTTTTTAAATTTTTAGGTCCTCCCTTTAAACCCGTAGGCTAACCCTTTAAACTTGTAGGATTAGTCGTTTCCTAACTTGCATAAAGAAAGGATGTGGGGCAAAAATCTAAATTTTTTCGTTTTATATGAGACATTCTTATCATATGACTGGATTATCAAGCAGTTTTAGCACATAGTTCATGCTTGTTAAAAAATAAACATAATACCGAGCAAGTGTTTCAATCCGCATTTAAGCTCGTTAAAAAATGAACTATCCTCTGGTAAATAACCACCGTGAATGTAACATTATCAACCATTAAAGCCTTGGTCGTGTTTGCACCGTCACCTCCACTTTTCCATTGGCTGATCATTCACCTCCATTTGATTGTTTACCCATTTTGAGGAACAGCTGCGAAGAGTGATTTCACTAGCCATCCTTGTGACACTGCCGTGCTTGGAAAATTCCAACCCTTACCTGGAATCAGCTGCTACCCATTTTATCACTCGTTCCTCAAAAGACGAGTCTTCTTTAAGCTCTTTTCATCTGACTCGTAAAACATGAAAAGATTGCCGAGTTTTGGCCTTCCAGCTCGTTAAAGCGACCGAAAGTGCTATCCCTCCTCTAGATTTTAATCTTTTTGGACCTGATGGATTATTGCACAAAAAGATCGAGCGCTTGTTTTGTTCGGCTCGTTAAAACTATCAAAAATTCATCCCTTCTGTATTGTTTTATACTTTTTCGGACTTAAGGGATTAGATGACGAAAAAGGAATTCCGGAGTTAACTTTACATACCTTTTCAGACTCTCTAAAAATGAAAAGGACCGACTTATCTTTGTCGTTAAACTCGTTAAAAACATTAATAGCGAAAAACTTGTCTTTAGACAAGAACGAGTTTCACTATCGCTAGGCTCGTTAAAACATAGCGATGGGTTTTCCCGAAGGGCAAATTATAGAACAAGCATATGTTATCCTCCTCAAGCTTGACAAAAATAAAGAGGTACTGGTCAGCAATGACTGGGGAAAAATTGGGAAGAAACTCAAAGAATCTTTATTGGTAGCAAGTCGCTCTTGAACATGACACTTCCACTCCATGCCTGAGTCGGGTTGGGTTGTTTCATTCACCGGTCACATCACCATGGTATCGCCATACCATCCACATTTGGGGTAAATGCTACCAATCCATCATATAAGTGTCGCCGACATGTTCAAGAGAAGTCATCCAGAGAAGTCACCCGTGTCCCATCCACTACCATACATTATACTTCATTCCTTCATGACCGCCATCCTGAACCATATATCATCAGATCGTTTTCACCTCCATCAAAATCATTAGCTCCGTTCTGTGTCATTGATGTGGGATTCATCAAGGCCCTCCTTTGACGGATCGATTCTTCTCGACATCAGCTCATTATCCAAGAAGTTGATCTAGGGACACCCCATTCAGTACTTTGAAGCTTGCATGCCTCAATGGCAAGTTTCTCACTTCCGGCGACAGGTATACATCAATGACCTTCGACCGAAAGATTTTGCGTGGTGTTCGACGCCAAGTCGTTTATTCACACCACGTGAATTGTACTGCAGTACCTTGAGGGTCATCATCCTTATCGGTGATTCCTTTCGCGCTTGTTAACAGTTTACATCATTGACTGGTAATCAAGCGATGTCTTTCCATGTTCGACTTCAAAACATTTCTCACATGGATCGACTTGTACTTCGAGTGAAGATCGGATGACATTGAAGACCCCGGATCTAGTTTCATCCATCCGGGCTGCGATATATATTCAGGAAAAATAAAAACATTGACATGTACAGCATTGCAACACAGATGATCATCCTACCAAAAGGATGATGACTTCATCAGAATCATCAGTCTACCATCAGACGATTGTCTGTCCTATGTACATAAAAATGAATTTATAAAGCTGAGCATGGGAATGATCGCCTCAGCTAGATCACGAAAACAGTATGAAAATAATGTATTGTATTGTATCTTATTACAGGTCTCCTACCAGCATTGAAAGAACTTCGGATCCTCCTAATAAAGCATTTCACCCGATAAACGACCTCATACTTTAGGGGGAAACTGTTATAGAAATTTTTGTGCCTTACAGCTCTAAGCATGAAATGTCCATAATCCAAGGGATCCAAAGTCCCTAAAAGTGTTGTTCCTACCCCTAGAGGAACAAGGTCAACCAATTACAGCTTCTCCCGGAAGTTCTCTGCCAGAAACTACTCAGAATCAGTCAAATCAGGATCATTTCAGCTGCTCCACTAGCTACCTGCGTTGCATAGCACCCAAGTACACTAGCTAGGTGCGTTGCAACGCACCTAAATGCACTACCAGGGTGCGCTGAGCAGGAAATGCCAAATGGAAATGTCATTCCGTGAGGTGGACAGACCATGGAAGCTTCCAGAATCTTCCTCAATGACACTTGCCTCACTGAGTTCGACCAAGGATGAGTAAGAGGCTCTCAGCCTCCAAGTGGAAGCAAGAACTGACAGAGAGAAGCCACAAGTCAAAACATAAGCTGACTCATCCTCTCTGCTTACATCTATATATGGATCCCTCATCCCAGAGATCCAGAGGCTGGAATTTTGTACTTTGCAGAGAATTGCTGTTGGTTTTGAGATTGAGATTAGTGCATTGGGTGATTTATGCTTTGTTGGAGGTGAAGAAGGGATTCCTTTGCTGGGAGGTAGATGCTGGATCAGGACTCACCTGGTTGTATCTCCTCCTGGATCTTCTTATTATATCAATAAAACTATTTGAGTTTCTCCTACATGCTTGTGTATCAATGATGTTTTGTTATATTTGCATGTTTAGCTTAAATCTGATCCTAAGCTATTTATGAATGTAAATCTATGTCTTTGTGTAGTTTTCCTCTTCTTTGATCTTGCAGGAACTTGGTGAAGCTGGGAAAGTAAGGGAGCAGGTAGCTTGAAGCTGTCAAAGAGGAGAGCGTTTGGATCAACAAACTAGTGCAAGACACAGGTTAGTTCATCCTTCCTCTTCGTTTACATTTCATAAAGAAGAATACGAAAGTAGTTTTCCCTTGTTTGTTGCTAAGGCACTGTCACACCTTAGAGTGGGATAGGGGCGTTCTGAGTAGATAGTTTTCCCAACAACAGTTCCGCACTTTCTCTCATGGTCACCTGCGGTCCTGCACCTTCTGTGTACAAAAGCTGCGTACCTACCCACTCTGTCCCTAACGGTGTAGGTTCGGATCCCTGTAAAAGTCAAAAGGCGCAAGTTTTATCTTAGAAAACTCACTTTGGATTAATTCTAGAGTTTTCTAGAAGGAATTTTGACGTGGATTGTTCACTTTGAGGTGGTTCATACATCCCAAAAGAGAAGGAGCTAATCCCTTGACTAAAGGAGCTATCCCTTTGAAGGAGGGCTTTATCCCTTTGAAGGAGGACCTTGTAACTTGCCTCCATTTCACTATAAATACAGGCATTGGGGTGAGGACTAAGGAGGTTAGAAGTTGAACATTTTGAGGGTAAATGCTGGTGAAATTAAGACTCTTTGGTTGAGCTTGAGAGGAGAGATCACATACCTCTTGGTTCCATTGGAGAGTGAGTGAAACTTGTCAAAGTAGAGGAGACATCTTGTTGGACCCTGGGAGGAGCTTGTACAACATCAAGGCAAAGGTTGTAAAGTTATTCTTCTTTTGAATTAATACAATCAAACTCATTTTTCTCAACAAGTATCTTATGTTATTTGTTTCATGGACTCCTTGACTTTCATGTTAAATATGTTTTATGCAATTGGTTTTTCAGGTGCTATTTAATTTGTTTGCCTTGTTTGTGTTTGCAGATTCGCGAAGAGGATCTCATTTGGATCAAAAGAGCGAGGGCATCCACAAGCTTGCGTTGGACCAAAGGTAGGCCCTAAAACACTTGTTTGCTATTGTTTATTGAAGCATATTTAGAGGAAGATAGTGTCTGGTTGGTTTGCTTGTCATTAGGTCTTCTTTAGATTCTAGGAAGGTCTATCTTGTCCGCAAGATCGACTCATTCCGTGCGACACTTTGTTACAAAAGGTATTTAAGACTATCATGATCTGTTTTTACCTTGAAGTTCCTTCCCATTAGTTAAGGTCGCCATTGCTTCAGTGCATGTAGTATTCCCAACATTTTCTTCCAATAAATAGGTTTTTGTAAATTCTTACCTTTGATTGGACGATTTTCAAAAGAAATGGGTCTTCCTTCTTGCATTAAAATAACACCAGTTCCATTTCCTGAGGCATCACATTATACAATAAAGGTTTTTGTGAAGTCTGGCGTAGCTAAGACCAGTGCTTGGCACATTGCCTCTTTAAGATGTTCGAAGGCCTTAGTTTCTTTTGGAGTCCAAGAAAATTCATCTTTCTTCCATATACTGTTAGAGGTGCTACTATTCTCCCATACTTCTTAACAAATTTGCAATAATACCCTATCAACCCGATAAATCCTCAAAGTTGCTTTATGGTTGTGGGGATTTTCCATTCCTTTATGGCTTTAATTTTGTTAGGGTCTACCTTAACACCCCCATGCGATACAATATGACCCAGATATTCCACTTCTTGTACTCCAAAGAAACATTTGGACATTTTTGCATATAATTGTTTCTCCTCCAATAGTTTGAGCACCCTGTCAACATATTGATCATGATCATTCCAAGACTTATTGTAGATTAGTATATAATCAACAAATACTAACACAAATTTTCTAAGGGTTTGAAAATGGAATTCATCAAAACTTGAAATGTAGAAGGTGCATTGGTAAGGCCAAAAGGCATGACCAAAAATTCATAATGACCCTCATGAGTTCTAAATGTTGTTTTTGGAATGTCTTCAGTATTCATTCTAATTTGATGATATCTCGAAGGAAGATCCAACTTGCTGAAGTAAACGGGAAATTTGTATTTAATAGTGAGCTTGTTGAGCTCCCTATACTCCAAACACATTTGCCATGATCCATCCTTCTTATGGAACAATACTACTAGATTAGATAAAGGACTTTGACTAGGTTGAATTATACTGACCTCTAGAATTCTACAACCATACGTTCAATTTCACTATTTTGGGCATAGGGATATTTGTAAGGCATGATGTTTGGAGGAACACTTCCTAGAATCAAATGAATAGCATGATCATGATCACGAATAGGTTGGAGGCCTTTGGGAGTCTCAAATACCTTGGAATGATTGTCCAAGAATTTTTGGAGATTTGGAAAAATAGAGGATTTCAATGTTTGAATATCTAGTGAGCAGAATTGTGAAATTTCACCCTATTGTTCTTTATTTAGAAGGATCTTATTATCTTTCTTGGTTTCCATGCGATAACCCTTACTTAAACTTCCTCTCCTTCCCAAAAACAATTCATGAAAATTTCTTGAAAATTACAAGTTATCATACCCAAATATTGTAACCATTATAACTCTAGTACAACATCAACACCATCCAATGGAATGGAAAGCATTGGAATATTCAATACATATTCCCACAGGGTTAGCTTGATATTATGGCAGTTTCCAATCCAATTTATAGTTCCTCAATTTGCAACCATCACTTGACATTATGGTGTTGGATATATGAAGCAATTCAATTCCTTGGCTATCTTATAATGAATAAATTATGGGCACTACCTGAATCAATCAACACTATTACTTTTTTCTTCTTAATATGTCCTTCTACCTTGACAGTAAGAGGAGTGGTAATTCCTGCCAATGCAATACAAGATATGGTCAGATTCATTTCTTCTTTCTCTAGGGTTGGTTCCTAGTGTATATCATCTTCTTTTGACATTTCTTGTTCCTTTTCTTCCTCCTCTTCACATTCTATGTAAAATATTTTCTTCTCGGTGAACATATGACCTTTTGTGTATTTTCTATCATGACTATAACAAAGCCCTTTTTCTAATTTTTTTTTCCAATTTTTGTGGTGTAAACCTTGTAGGTTGTAGAAGGATAGGAGAAAAAAAACTTCATATTTATTGTTGTGAGTGGTTGACTTCTTTGTTGCCATAATTTTTCTTTCAACTTTCCTTTCCACCCTGAATGCCTTCTTGAATGAATCAAGTTCCAAAGGTGAACCTCATGTTGGACATTATCCTTTAAATTCCTTATGAAGATATCAATCCTATGTTCCTTTGCAATATCATTTACCCTTATATTAAATTTTTGGAAGTCCTCAATGTGCTCCATCATTGAAACCTTTTGTTCTAGATTTATCAATTGGCTAAAGAAGGTGTTTCTATTTGTATCGTCATAATGTGCCATCATTTCCTCCATAAAAATTGACCAAGTGACAAGTGGTTTACAAGAAAAAAGCCATCTATGCCATACAAATTGATTGGGATCTAAATATAAACTTGCAATGCGTACCTTTTGTGTGTGTTTCAGATTATGGAGATCAAAATATTTCTTCATCTGTAGTATACATGTTACTAAATCATTGCCACAAAACTTCCTCATATGTTGGTTCTTTAATCCAACATTAGATTTTATGAAATCATAATTAACATTTCTTTTGTTCTCATCACGAGTTTCATCTATCATCTTTTCATCATTAGGAAGCATTTCTTGTAGCAACTTTGTCAAACCTTCTTTCAAATCTTCCATGTCTTCTTTTAAACCATCCTTCAAACCTTCCATGTTTTCTTTTAATACACCCTTCAAAACCTTCCATGTCTGATTTTAAACCATTATTCAAACCATCCATCTTAGCTTCCATTTCATTTTTGGTTACTCTTTGCGAGAGCGAAATTTGTTGCACTTGGTCTCGTAATTTTGATAGATCATGTTGCGTTTCTTCCTATTCTTCATCGTCATAGTAGAGATTTTTGCTTGCTTACTAGGTGTTTCCATTTTTTATTTTTGAGTCATTTTGGAATCAAACAATGATATTTATGCTTCACTATTCCCCTCGAATCACTTCAAACTGATTTTTCAAACAAAACTTATGCAAATTTAAAAACAAATACACACCTTTTTCTTGTTTTGTAGGAGCTCAATAGTGAATCTATTTGTATCTCCATAAATTCAGATCTCTAAGGTCTGAAATTTGGTACTGTGGTAGCCATATGATTCTTCTTTCCAATGTCACAATTTAGACCAAATTTGGATTCTTCAACTTAAATTTATGTCCAATCTCCCACAATGGCCTAATTATGGATTGGCTCAGTAGAGCGAACTTGTACAGAGTGCAACATGTCCATGTTTCGACATTCAGCCTTGAAAATGATATGGAAGATACTAAAGTATGTGCACTTTACTCCAACTTTTACTAAATTCAAATCTGTTGCTTGTAGAGGAATATATGACAATTTTCCCTAGGTCACCTATTTGAGACAAAATTCTAGAGCATGCAAAAACCTAAATTCATTGGATCATATCTCTGAAAATATAGCGAACCAAGCTCTAAAAGTTTTACAAGAAGTTCATTCTGATTTCGACTTTGCATTGTAAAGATTTCATAGTTTGAACCTTTGTAGCAAAAATGTTATAACGCAAATTCCATGATGGCCAGTTTGTAGTAGTGAAACCCTAGAATCCAAAGTTGTGATACCAAATTTTATGTAACCAGATAAAAAAAATAGATAGATCAACGAATTCAAAATTGGCCTCTTCGAGGGGGACAAGTCCTTTACATCACATGAATGAAAAATTATTTAATGATTCAAATGACAAGGCCTCTTTTCTATATATAGGAGTCTAAGGGGTCATAATATAATCAGAGCCTACATAACAATAATAATGTAAGGGCCCAACAATAACAATAGTGGGCTTCTATGGGGCACAATAATAACAATATGGGGACTACATGGGTACAACAATAACAATAAGGGGGATACACTAACAATAACAATAAAGGGCTACACTAGTAGTATAGGGACCTAACATACAACTAGTCTAATCTACTTTTGAGTTAAAGTAATGAACAAACAAATCAATCAAATCATGAAGGTCTTCCCAAAATTGGGAAGAGTGGGATGCCAAGGGGAAAAAGTCCCCAAGCTCCCAATCTAAGATTATTATTTTTATAAGAGTAAGGATCCCCTTATATAATTAGGGATGTAGAGGAAGATTTTTTCTCCTTGGGAAAAGTTTCAAAGTGTTTCCCTGAAAGAGGAATGGTATTTTTCCCACATAATTTTATTACAAAAGAGAGAAAGAACCAAATAAAATGGGAAATTACAAATCACCTTTGACTTTGGCCCTTCATGTTCCATAACCCAAAGTAAAAGAAGAAAAGTCTCCCTTGAAATTTGAAGCAAAACTCCCAAGAGTAGTGAGTTACAATGGTATAACTTCAAAGGGTCCCTTTAAAGTGTTGTTGTAGCGACTACAACCACCCTCCAAAATTTTTGCATAGCTTCATTTTGGAGCCTCCCTACCAACCATCCTTAGCAGCATGTCTTGCAGTGTCCAAGTACATATGCTTCAGCTGAGGTTCAGTGACTTACTAGCCTGTGTTGATCAACTTGTTTCCCTACCACCCACAGGTTGACACTTGGGACTTAGTCATTTTATGGTTGTGATGCTCACCTAGGAATGCGCAATTCTAGAGGGGGGCCAGCCTTCCCTTAGAAATTATGTAATCCATATGGGCTGCCTACTGGGCTCTAGAAATGTGCAATCTAGTGGGCAGCCTTCCCTTTGAAAACTGGCAATGTAGCCCAACACTAGGGCTCATCTAAAAAATTGTACAATTCCGACAAAAAACCAGGGCTTCAGTCCAGAAATTGTGTAATGCATGAGGGAAAACCAGACTTTCTTAGCCCAGAAACTGCGCAAATGACATTCCCAGGCTTGCAGGTTGTTGCATGTGCTCCCAGGTTAACCAGTTCCCTCCAGGACTGAGCAATATTGATTTGCATAAATAGGCTTCTTTTTCTCGAAAAAGAAAAAAACAAAAGAAAAGCATCCCTAGATTTTAGGGATTGATTTTAGGCAACTGGAGGTTACATGCAAAAGTCGTTTTAGAAAGCTCTCACCAAGTGTCGCTTTTTCCTAGATTTGTGGCATGCGCTTCATAAGCTTCGCACTTATCAAACTTATTTATTTGATGCTTCAGAGCTCATTCCTCACATCGATCTTGGAGCTCTGACATCCGACATCGCATCTAGGAGCATTCGGCACATTCAACTCAAATTTTCCCTCGTAAGTATGCTTTTCATATCTTCTACTTATTTTCTATCTCTTTTTGTATTTCGGCTTGTGTGAGTGATTTTTGCTTGGTTTTTTTGAACGCTTGCTATCGTTTTGATGCATGTTAGCTTGTAGAAGCATTGATTCAGTTTTTCATTGCATCTCATTGCTATCGAAAGCAAGACATTGTTTCTGCACTAACGGTCGTTGTTGCAGCCACTCGCTTCACACACATGCTTGTGTTCTCATTTTCTGAATCGTGCACTCACTGGTTTCATGCATTATCATTCACTCTTGTTTGCACTCATCTTCACCATGCATTCAGACTTTTCATGTTTTCAGTCACCCTTCGACAGGTCTGGGCTACCTTGGCCTGGACCTTGCCTTGCCCAGCTGGCAATGCACATTTTTGAAAGTGAAGGATCTTCCTCCCTCCAAGAAATTGCACAAATATGTCCCAAAATGGGCCTCCAGGCTATCTCTGCATAATTCTGAGAGGCAGTGCCTTGCTAGCTCCAGAAATTGCACAAATGTAGTTTTCTGGTTTGCAAACCTTGCTGACTGAAACTACACATTGCGCAATTTCAGTCCTGAGAAGGTCACACTGTACTATGCATTGTGAAGTTTCATCATTTAGTCCACCTCTTGATGGACTAGACTATGCCTTGTGCATTTTTGGCTGTCAGTCTCCTAGCCTCCCAGTGAAAATTGTGCAATCTTCACATTCAGTCACCCAGGTATGTTGCATGTTAGTCCTCAAAGTTATTTTGGTTTTCAATTGATAGATTTCTTGCCATGAGTTTTCTATGTCTCCAGGTACCAAAGGTGTTCATACATCTCTCATCAGTACAATTACAATGGCCTCCAAGAGAGCAGGGTCAAAGGACACCGTTGAGAGTGCAATTAGAGATGCAATTCAACAAGTGTTTGTGAGCTTGCCTATCTATGAAGACCCCAAGTTTTTCATAGACAAAAATATCAAGATGAAATGGCAGGACATCAATGACACCTTCTCAGGCACATTTGAGGAAGATCTGGAAGTCTATAGGGTCTATGTCAACATTCACAAGTCTGGCTTGTACCCGATTACATGCAAGTATCCCGCATTTCCATGCGCAGACATGATCCACTGGATTGTCTTGCATACCGATCTAGAGACAATGGCGTTGAGAAGTGTCATTGGAACACAACCTGAGACCTTCAGGGTGAAGTACTTTCAGGAGATGTATCACTTGCCAAAACCAGTGATCACGATGGAAAAACCCTTTAGCAGACCCAACATCAATGTAAATTCAAGAGATATCTTGAAGATCTCGGTGAAAGATCCAGCCAAGTTTAGGACAACACCCAGCCAGGTTTACAAGAAGAAGATACTGTGGAAGGCATACTAGCTCTTGATCATCTTTGCATGCTGCTTGTACGATTAAGAGACATAAAAACCTTCCAATAGATTTGGGTGATTGTGTTGGATCAACTGGTCAGTGAAGGAATACCTTGCAACTGGTCTGACATGTTAGATCTTTGGTTGAAGGAACATGTAACAGAAGCCTAGTATCCACCCAAGTGTCAACAAGCGAAGATATACATGTCTGCTTACATACTGGATGCAATCTGTGCTCGTCGGCATTTCCTAGGCTTGGGTTGGGCATGGACACCTTTGAAAACCTCTGTGCACACTTATTGCAAGTTGTTCTCTGAATGCAAGATTCGTGGAGTTATCATATAGTTATCAGACCACTTTGTTACCCCAGTGTACAAGATGATATTTGAGTAGGATCCACCTTGCATGTAGCAGGCAACGATGGAGGCATTGATCGACATAGTAGATTCGTATGCCTCACCCCTTGGCACCTTCATATGGATGTACAACATGGAGAAGGCTCCACATGTTTATCAGAGTTTTCCATTGACAATCTTGTCATGCAAAAAGTGTCATTTCACATCTCGACATGGTTGTTAGCTAGACTGCACAGGAAGAATAAGGAACCTTCGCCTGCTCTTCCTTTGTAGATGGGGTTTTATGAGATACAGAATCTCAAGCATGTTGAGGCCGAGACGGAGGAATTCAAAAGATTCACCTTTCGCACCAAAAGTTTCAATCCATATCACCTGAATTTCTTTTTGAATTATCACTGTACGAGAGTGAAACATCCTTGGATCCATGGGGCGTGTCACTGGCCTGAGGAGGACCCATAGAGATATTGCTATCACTTCTCTAGGCTCAATGAATGGGTCAACATAGCTGTAGAATGGTTAGAAAAGCAGAAGGAAGCGGCATCTCAGAGTGAAGCATCATCGACAGCAGCAGAGGGTAACCAACTTGTGCCTAACAAAGGAAAGAGAAAGGTTGTTGACAACGCAGAGGTAGAGAAAAGTTGCAAGTTGAAAGCATATCCTTGTGTTGAAAGAATCTTTGGAGATTGAGGCTAAGAGGCGACAACACGATAGAAGGATCGCGCAAAGGCAAAGAGAGAAACAAAGGATGGAGGAAACAAAAAAGGAGTTGCAGGAGTTGAAGCGAAAACTCAGGGAAGAATAGGAGTTGTGCAGAAGAGAGAAGGAAGCACAATAGGAACATGTACAACAAGAGGCACAACATGCACATATTGATGAAACTGCGCCCATACAAGTTATAGACTCATCCGAGCAGCTGGAACAAAGAAAACAGGGTGAGAAGTCGCAGGAGAAGGACTTGGCTCAAGAGATTAAACATATGCTAGAGCAGATGGACACAGATATGGTTCAACCAGAGTTAGATCAAGATATTGACCTTATGCCTAAAAAAAAAGAGGTCACCCCACCGGCTTCACTAGATTCGGAAGCAGAGAAATTCCCAAGTGATTAAGGAGACACATGAATCCTTTGAAGACATTCCGGAGGCGGAGACACACAATGTATATTTCAACGAGTCACAACACAGAGTTGTGAATTCGCGTAGAGTGCCTACTCCAGATATCCATGTATCTCCTGTGCAGTTTGAAGAGCGGGTGATCATGTCCGATGTGAGTAAGCATCCAACAGCATTGGTTGATGCTACCAAAGCATATGCCAAAGCCACCACCTCAAGTGTTCGATTCTTGATAGTGGAGAATGAGTGCATGGTTGAGTTACAAGTGGCCAAGAAGGGAGGAGAACATGTTACAACATCCACCAGAGTAGATTTGAGGAGAGAGATACTGAATGAAGTATCATCTCTCGAGGCAGTCATGCCGACATTGTATTCCAGATTCATCCCCATGCATAAGTCAATTTTCCATATCAACGGTTGGTAGGAGTGTTGTGCCAGGAGAGCACACATCTTGCCAGATCTGCACACTACTATTAATCACATGAAAACATGGAAAATGAGGTACAAGGCAGCCCCATTTCATTTGCCAAATATGATGAAGCCAAAGGTGGTAGAGTTGAAGGCACACATTCAGAGTCAAATATGGAACTACGAGGAATTGCCGTAGTTCATCACCAGTTTGTAGGCTTTGCATGCACCAGTGTTCATGAGCATGGATGTCATTGTGCGCATGCATGTGATCCCATCCATTGGCACACTCACTGAGGTGAAGACCAAGAACCAAGTTTGACTAGAGTTGGACAATTTTATGATTTGATGCATGTAGCCACCAGCGCAGACTTGGATATTAGCGCAGACACTATGCATCAATATGTTGCTGGTTCAGCTGCACTCAAGACTATGATGCTTTTTATCAGACGCGTTGGATAGAGGTTCTAAATCAGTGTACCTAGATGAAACAGAGGCAAGAGTTGACTTTCAGAAGGATGTCACCACAGAGTACACAGACACCATCATGGACTACCAAGCTTGGCATTAGTTTTCCACTACCGATCATCATGAGTATGTCAAAGAGTTAGTTTTCCCATAGATGTCTGAGTCTTAGTGATGTCTTGCATGGCTTACACAAGCATATTTTGTCTCACATGGGTACATGTGTAGATTGTAATGTAATATGTTGTAAAAGTGAAAGACCAAGTGTCGATATTAGAATGTAACAATCATGTACTAGTTGAAGAGTCATGAGGGTAGGCCAACAGCCACAAAGGGGAATGTCAAGGGTCACCTCACCCTTTTCTATTTATAGAACCTCATAACTCATTGTATAGGATTTTGGGAGCCAAGCTTCCTCTAGGTGTAACTTAGAGATAGCTCTGAGCGTATTGTAACGAGCCTTGGCTTCTCCACAATGCAAAGCTAGTACATCTCTTTGGAGGAGTAGGTGGTAGTGACTGTAACGTTCCACTATCAGGAATAGTGGTTGGTCATGGTTGTATGTATAATTGGATCTTTCACTCTTTTAATATAGTAGAGACAACAAGTTTCATGCATATGTTGTTATTGTATTTAAGATATCTCGGTTACTCTAATGATATATGTAGCTGTTATTTATGGATGTATGTATGTACTATTTCGTATATGTTTGTATGAACCTTATCAAAATGTGTTGCTGGTATAACCATCACTTTGGATCGTCGACTATCCTGCTTTCCAGCTTGTGATGCATTTCTACTCCTGTGTTCTCTTTCAAGTTGGGTGATATCACAGGTTTCTAAGGGGTGCACTCATCCCCTCATTCTGTGTGTTAGAGCCTTTCATGCACCTTCCTTGACTTGCTGCAAAGGTCACACCCTTGCTACCAACAAGGAAATCTTACTTACCTCTGCGTGCAACCGCGGTCAAGGCGATACCATGCTACCCCACTGCTAGGACTCCTACACCAACAGGTCTGAGGTCTACTTGGGACTTCTTACTGGGGAGATCCCTTGACATGTTTGCGGGTCTAGCACCATCAACAAGTGTTTTAGAGCCACTAAGTTTGAATAAGGAAAACAACTTCAAATTTTTCCAAGAGAATAAGCTCTCTTTGTCCCAAAAAAAATAGTCAACAAGGGATGGTATAATTTCCTTCATTTCCTATGAAACCAATCAAGGAAAAGTGATTAATTTTATTTTTCAAATCAATCTAAGAAAGAGAGCCTTTTCTCTTCCCAAAATCCCTACAAATATGTGAGATATGGTAGCCAAGTAACCAAGTTAGGAAAGAACATATTTGCATGGAAAGTCTAAATAAAACATGAGTAACCTCAAATCCCAAGCCTTGTTGAACTATTGCTTTTAATGATCTAAGGAAAATAAGTTTTATTTGCTTAAGTGAAGGCAAGTAAATCTTGTTTTTATTGGACAAATGGGACTGATATTAACAATCAGCATTTTAGAAGAGCCTAGAAGCTCTAGATTTTCGATATGAGCATAAATAATTAACCAATTTTTTTTAGATCTTAAGTGATTGAGGGAAGAATAATTAGAGGATTATATAAACTCCCTCTTGATCTTTCTTCTTTGAATTTCTTTGGACAGTATTTGGCTCTTTGAACTAAGATTGATCGAGATGACTAGTCTAGCAAAGGATGTCCCCAACTCCAATGCAATTGGTAACCTATTTCAATACAACCGCAATCTTGCAAAGCCAAATATTAGTGTCAATGGGAACTTGCGATATGATGGAAAAGTTGGATTTTTTGTTCAACCGAGAACATGAAAACACTAACTAGGCCTAGGATATGTCCAAGCTCATGGAGTAATTGTAGCTTCCCCTCCCTAGGCAAGAATTCCCTTAGGCTTTAACACAAAAATTATTGCAACAAAAAGAAGAAATCAATGAGAAAGTACCATGTTACCTCATGCTACAAGGAGAAACAATATAAAACCCAACTTGGTGACCTCCAAAGACTTTAACTTCTTTATTACTTGAATAAAAAAAATAATAGAGTTACAACACGCTTCCTGTGTTAGTTTAACTTCATGCCAAGTGTAGATGAGTAGGATTGGTAGGGGAGAAAACTCCCTTGAATTTTGGAAAGAAATAGACCTATAACAACTTCCCAAAACTTGTGTCTCTTCATTTCCTACATACTTCCCTTAGGATAGTGCATATGAGCTGTTAATTGGTAGAGTTCCTTGTTTTTTGGATGATTCAAGCTAGAGTGGAGGGAGATCTAGGAGTTAAATCCCACAAAATATGTTGTTACCTTCCCAAAAAATCTATGTGTAACCTCATGAAATGGCAAGGTCATGTTTCTGCATTGGAGTTTCCTTTTTTGTGCCTAGAGGTCTCTTAGATGAATATATGTGGAGCATAAAGGAAGAGTGAGGTGGAATCTACACCACTCACTTTTCTTGAAATTTAAACTTTAATAAAATTTTCTCAAATAATTTATCAGCCTCATTAATATTGCCCCACACCTTGGTAATTCGTGGGCCTATAGAACTAAATGTGTTGCCTCCTTGAGGTTGCTTATTTTGAAATTGAATTTTCGGGACCTAATTGGATGTTCAATCACATTCTAATTAATACTTTACTTCACCTTTATTTTCCACCTCATTTCAACTATTTTTTGACTTGTAGAAATATATAATATTTCACCACTTATTTTTTTTGGTTTTTTCACCACTTCATGCGATTTTCATAGGAAGCGTGGGTTTTAAGGGTGTAGATGTTAATTTTTTGACCCCAAAAGTGTGTCCTAGAAGAATGTTGAGGTGGATAGGATGTGTTTTAAGTACTCATATTCCCCCAACATCTTCTGGCATCACTTATTTATAGTTTACATACAACCTTATTAAAAAATCCCATCCTCTAAGAATTATTTTAATTATTAAAAAATCATACCTATACCTAGTCAAATTCCACATGTTACGGGAAAATTTCACCTGAGAAAGAAGATTAATTTTAACCCAATAGATCAAAGGATGATCTACCTAGATGTGAGTGCGTGATCATGAAAAGAGATCAAGAGGTCTAGCCCTTATTCCTTCCTACATAAGCAAACACATTCTAAACTCATACAAGATGTTGCAAAAGAAGGGTTGAAGGATTAGTACCAATCACCCTCGTATTTTGGTGTAGCCTCTTGAGTTAGAAGCAAAGAAAAAACCTCTTCCACTTGAAGATCTTGCTTCATCTTGAAATAATAAAGATCGTGCACACATGCACCACTAATCAAACCCACAATAGGCTTTCGTAGAGGGTTGACTAGTTTAAAAACAATATGCACAAGTATAAAACATGATTCAAATCATATATAGGAAATGAACATAGATATACTAATTAAAATATAGAAATACAAAGTAATTATACCTCCAAACAAGATATCCCCTCTCTTCCAACTTGCAATATGGCTTTCTTCCCTCAATGTAGTAGAGCTCTTGCGCTATAATATGGATACTAGTTCTTCCCCCCTTTCCTCTTGATGAGATTATATAGGTTCATTCTATCCTTTGGGAGAATGTATGTAGACACCTAGGAGCTTGATAAATTAGGAAACTTCTACAATAATATACCCCTACGCAACTCATACACAAGTGGGTCAAATTGATCTCCTTAGGAATGGAAAACTCTAGAAACATTTTTCACAATTACGATCTTTTTCTCAATTATCTCAATTATGAAATAATATTATCTCACAAATATAAAATTGTGACAAAATAGTGATGAGTAATTACTCAATTATGTAATTCCACCCTTATAACATGGAATATGTTGGGTTTGGAGCCGAATTATCTTCTTTATTCAAAGGTATCGTCGATTGGAACCCAGTTCATAATGGGGCGACAACGCCGCTCGTTATTTGTGCTACCAGGGGCATCCAGGGGGTGTGGCATTGTAAAATGTTGTAATTTTGTAGTCATCTGGGTCGTTCATTAGGTAGAAATTTGATGGTATAAGTTATGTTTAATTTAGGGTCTTTTGCCCTAGAAGGAAACTCATCGCTATATGTGAGGGAATTGTATTGCGGCTATGCAGATGTGTATTCTGAGCGATAAAGAGAGAGGAGTTTGTGTGACAGCGAAGAGGGAATTACAACGAATCCGTTGTAGGTTGTATCTCTTCATTTTGTTGGATAATAGAAAAGGAAGGACTAGTTGTTTCTCCGTGGACATAGCTCAAATTGGGTGAACCACGTATATATATGTCTCTCTTGTTTTATGAATTTTTTGTGTTTATATTTCTGCAATATATTCTATGTGTTCCATTGCTCTGTAATATATAATTTTCTAACAGAATAAATCTCACATCAGTGAAATAAAAGGTGAAAGGGGATGCATTTTAGCTAATAACTGAGGTAAGTTGAACTTGAGTTTCTCTCACTGTAATGGACTTGCAAATAGGGTTATAACACTGTGACACTTGAGATACCTAATATCGTAATATACATCCACTTTAAGCACTAGGAAAAACCTAGGGCTCAATCATCAAGCTGCAACTCTAGCTTTGGAGGTAGGCGAGTGAAAAAACTTAACTCATTATTCGTCATTGAAAAACAAGAATAATTAGCTAAGTGAAAAAAACACTCTAGAGTGTACTCACTAAATGATCGAGTCCTAAGTATCCTAAGCCTTTGACAAAAGGCCATTATACTAGTGAAATTTAATACAATTCCCCCCAGGGTTCTGAAATTTGAGAAAGAAGAAAAGTAGAGAGAAGAGAGAGAAAGGGGCTAGAATGTCTTGGTGGCTTCTGGAATTTTGAAAAAAAATTGATAAGTACTCTCTGTCTTGGGACATGGGATCTTCATAATCTGCTATGTGTAACTCATCAAATAAAAATACCCAATAAATATGTACCTTTCATATTTATTATCCAACTTGGTTCTTTTCTCCTTTTGAACATGTATATATACATTGCAACCAAATACCCCAAGATGTGTGAGAGAGGGTTTCATACCAATCCATACCTCATGTTTGTAGGTTTTAAACCTGTATAGAAATTACTTGCATTCGAATTCTAAAACACAGAAAATAAACAATGTGAGAGCATAACACATAAAACACATATACTCAAATATTTTCCCCTAGATCCCAAAACCGGGACTACTAGCTTGATTTTTCATTATGTTTCTTTCAATTTTATAATACATATTTATACATGCCAAAGCATCCAATACCATGGACCAAAAAACCATCGCGTCCAAAACCATGTGCGAAAATCATGCACAAAACCATAGGTAGGTACGCCCAACCTAATAAGGGTCCAAAAAACAAAATTTTTCGGGGCGCTACCCCAGACCCCATAGAGGGGGTTTACTTGCACCCCTCAAACCCCCTGTGACCCCCCCACTATGCAATCAGCACAATGAAGGGGGGGCTCTGCCCCCCCTCTAACCCCCCGGTTAACTACGTGGGCTAGTTGTGGAAAGAATATAACACAACCCAAAATTCTCCCACTTGTTGTTTTCTTTCCATAGGGTGCCACAAGAGAGATTAGTAATTTATCCAACCCTGCAACACCCATTGTTTCTCTACACCAAGAGAACTTCTCATAGCTCATATATTTTGTCAATGCATCTGCAATATTCTTCAAAGTGTCCACCTTTCCAGCAACACCTTTTTGTATTCTATCATATCCCTCACAAAGTGATACTGAACATCAATGTGCTTTTTATTTGAATGATATGCAGGGTTCTTTGCTAAGAAAATTGCACTTTGGTTTTCATTGTCTATCCTTATAGCTCCCTGTACTAACCCCATACTTGAACACAATCTTTGCCACCAAACTACTTCCTTGCTTGCATGAGTGGCTGCCATGTATTCTTCCTCTTTAGTTGATAGTGCCACTACAGATTGTTTCTTACTCATCCAACTGACTGCACCTCCAAATAGGTTAAACACATACCCATTTGTAGATTTTCTCTGATCCAGATCTCTAGCCCAGTCTACATCATCAAAGCCACGAATATCAAACACTCTATCCAATCCCAGTCTTCCTTGATAGCACAAACCATAATCACTAGTGCCACACAAATACCTGAAAACTCGCTTCGCTATTGTCCAATTCCCCTTCCCTGGTTTTGACATAAATTTACTCAATACTTCCACTGCATGTGCAATTTCTAGTCTAGTACAAACCATTGCATACATCAAGCTACTGAATGCACTTGCATATGGAACACGAGACATGTCCTCTTCCTCTTCTTATGTCTTGGGACATTGTTCAGTAGATAACTTCACACCTACAGGAATAGTAACCTTCACCGGTTTACTATCATGCATATTAAACCTCTATAGTATTGTCTCGACATACCAGAGCTTCCTCTTTGCCCAATCTCTTTTAATTTCTATGCCCAAAATATAGTTTGTAGCACCAAGATCTTTCATGTCGAATTTGGATGACAATTGGGTCTTCAAATCCTAGATAATTTCTTTGTCATTTCCAACGAGCAACATATATCCACATACAAGACCAGATAAATAACACGGTCACCAATTAATTTAAAATACACATAGTGATCTACTTTGCTTCTAGTGAAGCCAAGTCCCCGTATAAATGTATCAAATTTCTAATACCACATCCTTGGTGACTGTTTAACCCATGCAAAGACTTCTTTAACTTGCATACCAGTTCTTTCTTGCCCTTCACCACAAAGCCTTCAAGTTGCTTCATGTAGATTTCCTCTTCTAGATCCCCATGAAGAAATGTTGTCTTCACATCCATCTGTTCTACCTCAAAATCAAAAGCAGCACCAACAGATAAAAGTAATCTAATATAAGTTACCTTGGCAACAGGAAAAAAAATATCACCAAAATCAATTCCCGAGACCTGGGAATAAATTTTTGCTACCAGCCGAGCTTTGTGTTTCTCCACCTTTCCTTCTATATGTCTTTTTCTTGAACACCCATTTTCTTCGAATGGGTTTCCTTCCAGCCGACAACTCCATCAGATCCCAAGCCTCATTTTTGTGTAAAGATGCCATTTCATCAACCATGGCCTCTTTCCAGAGTTGCCATCCTCTAAATTTATTGCTTCCTTCACAGTTCTGAAATCATCGTCAGTAATAGATAAAGAAAAATTTGAACAGAAAGCAGATGGACTATACCTTTCTAGCTACCTTCTTTCTCGAACCGATCTTCTCACAACCGGAGTTTGTGGCTCTTCATCTTCTCATTCCTCCTCTATTGTAGAGTCTGATTCTTCCTCCTTAAGCTCAAACTCTATCTTCTCAAGTTCCTTTGGTTGGACTTCATGTTTAATAACACATTTTACTTCTCTGAACACCACATCTTAGTTGTACACAACCTTCCTTGTTACTGGGTTCCAAAGCTTATAACCCTTTAAACCATCCTTATACCCAATAAAGATGCACTTTTCAGATTTACTATCCAACTTGGTTCTTTGTTTCCTTTGGAACATGTACATATGCATCAAATCCAAATACCCTTAGATGTGAAAGAGAGGGTTTCTTACCAGTCCATACCTCTTGTGGAGTCTTATTCTCCAACGCTGATGAAGGTGATCTGTTGACCAGGTACCATGCTGTCTCCACCGCCTCTGCCCAGAATTCCTGTCCTAACCTAGCACCACTGAGCATGCTTCTTGCCATTTCCATCAATGTCTTGTTCATTCTTTCTGCAACTCCATTTTACTCAGGTGTGTATGGAGTAGTCTTCTACCGTGATATACCACACTTCTTATAGAATTCTTCAAATTCCTTACTGCAAAACTCTCCATCGTTATCTGTCCTCAACACCTTTATATTCTTCTCTGTTTGGTTTTCCACCAGAGCCTTAAATTCTTTAAACCTGTCAAAGACTTCAGATTTATTCTTAAGGAAATATATCCATGTATTCCTTGAGAAGTCATCTATGAATGATACATAGTACACAGACTTACCCAGTGATGGAAACTTCACAGGGCCAAACACATCACTATGCACAAGTTCGAATATCCGTTTCGCCCTCTTACCACCAAAGGGGAAACTCACCCGATTCTGCTTTCCATATACACAATTATCACAGAAATAAAAATCCAGAGAGATATTACTCATACCTTCTCCATACCTTTACCATGAAGTATTCGAAGGCACTTCTCTCCAATATGTCCTAGCCTTTGATGACACATCATGGTCTTCTCTCCAGAGAGCACTATATTTTTTGCTCCACTTTCAGGAACCACAGAGCTATTGCACCCATCAACAATAGTGATACCTTGCAGCTTGTACAGAGTTTGAATTCAAACTCCCTGCTTCAATACCAGTGCTCCCCAAACCATCTTGCAGGTATCCTTATCGAACATTGTTTTTACACCAGCATCATCTAGCTTGCGCACAGAAATCAGATTTCTAGCCAATGCAGGAATATGCGCAACACCCGAAAATGTTCTAACCTTTCCACCTTGCAACTTCAACTTTACTTTTCCGTGACCAATGATTCTAGCCTTCTTATCATCCCCTAAGAAGATATCACCACCATCGTATTTCTCATACTCAGTGCAGAACCACTCTCTATGGGTAGTGAAGTGAAAGGATGCACCTCAGTCAATCAACCATGCCTCATGATCTACATGTGTACTTGAAGAAGCCAAGTACACATCCCCACCTTCATCTGAGGTGGTTTTCACCTCTACAGAAGGAGCATCATCAGATCCCTTTCCTTTATCAAGAGCTTTAGATTTATAGTCCCTTTTGTAGTGCCCTTCCTTTCCACATTTCTAGCACACCACCTTTACAGGTTTTCCTGGAGATTTAGATCTCCCACTCGATGACTTATTTTTGTTTCTGTACTAGGAGCATCCTCGTATAGACAAGGCATCACCATTCTGGTTCTCCATATTTTTCCGTCTCATCTCCTCCGTCAGCAAGGATGAGACTATTTCATCAAACTGCAAGGCAATTGTATTGCTACCTATTGCAATAACCAGAGTATCCCATGAATTTGGTAGAGAACAAACCAAACTGATGCACTTATCTTCATCTAAAATTTTAATATCAACAAATAATAATTGACTTACCGCAATATTAAATGTGTTCAAATGCTCTTCACCGAGTCTCCATATTTCATCCTCAGGTTATACATCTTTTTTCGTAGGAACAATTTATTCACCAGAGACTTAGATTGGTACAAAGTCCCTAACTTGTCCCACAAAGCCTTCGTCGTAGCTTCCCCTGATACAGTCAACAATACTAAATATGAGACACATAATCGTATTGTGCTCTTTGCCTTCCGATGCAACTTCTTACATTCTTCATCGGACACTCCCGTTGGTTTAGTATCCGGATCTACCATGATCCACTGATCTTTATCTACCAACAGATCCTCCATCTTGAGTTTCCACAAATGACCATTAAATTTTTGGATCTCTATCTTTCCATTGCTTGCCATCTTCTTTCACCACAAGAATCGATCTCGCAGATCTCCCACTGAACAGGGTCTACCACAGGCCCTAGAGAAACCCCTCAGCAACAAAGGCGTCCCCTTGAAGCCAAAATAACTCTGATACCAAATGTAGGTTTTAACCCCGTACAGAAATTACCTGCATATGAATTCTAAAACACAAAAAATAAACAATGTGAGAGCATAACACATAAAACACATATACATAGAGATTTTCCCCTGAATCCCAAAACCAGGACTACTAGCTTGATTTTTCATTATGTTCCTTTCAATGTTATAATACATATTTATACATGTCGAAGCATCCAATACCATGGATCGAAAAACCATCGCGTCCAAAACCATGTGCAAAAATCATGCACAAAACCATAGGTAAGTCCGCCCAACCTAATATAGGGTCCAAAAAACAAAATATTCCAGGGCACTGCCCCGGAATCCATAGAGGGGGGTTACTTGCACCCCTCAAACCCCCTGTGACCCCCCCGCTATGTAATCGGTGCAACGAAGGGGGGGCTCCATCCCTCGGGTTAACTACGTGGGCTAGTCGTGGAAAGAATATAACACAACCCAACAATGTTGAGTCTGCCAGGCCTTGGAATCATCGTGTTTGATTCACATTTTCACCCTATTCTTACTTATGGTTTTCCTTGTTATTGCTATTATTTTTCACAATTATTGGGCTAGTACCTTAAAATTGGAGCATGATGAGGTAATTGTTCATTATTTGACCTATTTCCTTTATTTCGATATGATTTGCATCAAAATAGTTATTAATGATGGTGCTTGTTTTGTTTTAGGAAGGTGTATGAAATCAAGGTCAAAGATACACATGAATCAACAATTAATTGCACCAAGTTCTATTCCTGCACCAACATTCCTACAATAGCATTCCTACACCAATTTGGGGCTTCAACATCTTGTCATGCTTTCAGGGAAAACCGAAGATGGTTTTTGTCCAAAATTATGTTATAACACCTCCACAATAGTCAAAATGCACCCAGGTCGTATGGATCAATTTAAATAAAATAATTAATAATTCAGCCCTAAATTCATACAGTTTTAAAACTATCAACTTCCTCCTTGATTTCCGTGCAGATGAAAGCGAATCTCAAAATTCAGGGATAAGGATTGCATTCCCAGTATAGGAAATTGACTAAACCTAAAGTGGTTTTCCAAAATTCGTCACGGTTTGGGAGATCTGAAGGGGTCTTTGAGGTAGATTTGTAAAAAATCATGTTAAACCCAGAATTGTAAAAGTATCTAAACAGTCAACTTGGGGCATGATTTACGAGGAAATGGAATTGAATTAGAAAATTAGAAGATAGGTATTTGTTGAAAACATGGAAAATTAGGCCCCCCTTGAACAATTTTATAAAATTTTCCATGTTTAGGAAGACATGCATGGTTCTTTGGGGCCAATTTGTTAAAAATGCATAATTTTCTAGAATTGAAAAATTAGTCTGTTAGAGCCAAAATTCGTCTTTAATAAAAATTCCAACCATGTAATGTGGAAGAGGGGGATGTTATTGTGAATTAAATTGCTAGTCTGGACTTGGATCATATGGCTTGGGATGTAAAAGCCTAATTCAATTTTAATAAAAAAGCTTCTAATGCTAGGTTCCTCTTTTATTTCGTGTGCATTTCATGATCACTATAGCTCTATATCTTAAACAAGGGTGATATATGGATTGGTAGGGCCCAAAAAACCAACTCAACTTTCCTATAGCTCAATAGTTGTTGTTTTATTTGTAGATATCCCTCATTAGGTGTGTTAAATCATAGCAACAGTGTGTTAATTACAAGCTCTTTTTGTTGATTTGATGAATCAGTGAATGCATCTTATGAACTATGTTTTTCTTATGAATGTTTGGTTCCTTTCATGTGTCATTGAATGGGTATCTAGATCTATAAGGATTTAGGCTGAAAGTAAGAGCATCCCTTCAAATATTTCATTTATTCTAATTGTGTGATCAAATATTTATTAGGTTGTAGTGATACCCTATTTTGAATGCAGAAGGGATTTGTTTCTTTAATGATACAAGTTACCCTATGGTGTTGATGCCATCATAAATATGAGTTACTCCGAAGCACGTCTTAGGAAAGTCTTGAAATATTTATTCTAATGTTGGTTTTAGAATAAGGCAAGCATTTTATTCCTCCGCCATTATATGAATGTACCAACTTTGATATCATGTTTGGTTGATGGTGGATGAACATAAAACATAATAAGTATACTTGACTTATCATGACCCAAAGTTGAATTTGCAAATACTTGATGACACTAGGGTGAAAGTATCATCTTATAGATCCTCTGTTTTCCAAATAAAATACTTTAACCTGTGAGCCAGAGGTATCTCATTGCTTGAATTATAATTACGACTTAAAACTACACAATCAAACTTCCAAGAGTATTGGAATCAATTGGTGAGTTTTATTTGAGTTGAGAAGATAATCAACCTTTATCCAAATATGAAGTTTGTAATCAAAAGGAAAAGTAAATCAGAATCATTATTTAAAAGCGAGAGTGTTGTTTGGCCCATGGTTAATTGATATAATAACAAGGTTGAATTGGTTATTTAATTTCTCAACACCTTATCTCTATTCTTCATAAATGACTTGCATACTTGAATATTGACACAAGTGAACCCTATTGAGATTCTACACTCATAGTGCAGAAATAACTATTGAATAATAAGACTGATATTTGTGGATTTGTGTGATAAATATTATTGGTTTTATTTGGGGATATCTTGTTGTTAACATTTCTTATGCATGAATTAAGTTTGGTTTGAAGAGATTGCTCGTTGAAATGTGTTTTAAGGTTCAAGAAAACAATAGTTTGAGTAAGGTGGGTTTTTCTTGTGCACACAATAGCTATTTGATTGATACACTTGATTTGCACACAACAATTGTCTCTTTAGTTGATCTATTTAGTGTTATTTGAAGGCAAATTCTAGTCACATTTTTTGTTTATATTTAGAGTGGAGTGATTTTGATTCTTTTTCTTGCACATATAATTGAGAGGAAAGAAGATTTAGTGCAAAAACTTGGATAAATATTGAATTTTGATTTAAGAGTCTTGATTGGAATTAGTATAGCTTGGATTGCTTTAGGTTTAGACAATCTTTACATTCGCTTGGTTAATGCTCATGTTTCCAATTAATTACTAGTTAGGGTTTTCTTTCTAATTAGGGTTTTTTTCCCAATTGCTAATAATTAGGATTTGCTTCCAAAGTTGGTAGATTGCTAGATTCATGTCTATGGTTTCATTCCTAAAGGTAGTTTTTGGGTGCTAAATTGGAACATGGTATTGACTAGTGCAGGAATGCAAGGTGTGAGTGATTTTTGGGTAAACCAGGGTTTTGTTTTGCGGGTTGCTGAAGTATCTCTCTGGCATTTCTAGTGTCTCATCTCGAAGTCCATAGACCCCAGATTGACTGTATTTTTTTATTTATTACTCCGCGAAGATCTGGATCTATTGTTATACGTTATTTTATGCATGATTAAACCTTTACACAAAGTTCATAACTCTGTTTAACTGAAAATCACTTTTTAAGTTTGGGGATTTCAAGGATAAGTGTTTGCAAAGGTTAGATCAAGATTGAAATTGAAGAAATTCCTAACACCCACATCATATAACCTTATGAATGCAAAAACTTGGTTCTAACATCCCCCAATACTGCCTCGGGTGAGATTGCAGCCTACGCTAAGGAGGTTGTTGTTGAAAGGGTTGGTAGTGTAGGGTTTTGTTGGGTAGCGCAACTAACTCTGAACCTGGGTCCAGGCCCCCTCAAGCCAACAAATGGTTATGTTTCCGGGACCAGGATCTATTTGAGGGATGTGCGATGTGGCGTAAGTGGATATCAACTAAGAAGGAAATTGAGAAGTAGATAGATCAGAAGTTGCATGAGTTTGCAACTTAAGAAAATCAAAATGCGCACTTGTCAAAAGAAAAGTGGTTACAAAGGTATCTCTACACAAAAGTACACAACTATTTATTTTTGACGTTCCCTTATGAATTACATGAGTGGTTGTCCAAATTAGTGGATAGCGAGCCTACCTGGAAGAATGATGATCCTATTGTGTGGAATCCAAAATTAGTCAATCGTCTTGAAAGATATGGTTATAAGATTGCAAGGGTTGTCGATTACTCGATTGATAGTATCTTGGGCAGTTTCATCACTAAATTTTCAATAGATACATCTATGTCTTATAGTGAAGCTGAACACCGATACTTCAAGGGACCAAGAGGTAAGTACTTGAAATCGCTAAAGACCTAGATTAAAATGATGTTGTGTGAAAAAGGGATTATGCCTTTACCTTAATGTTTAAGAGAGGTCAGACTGGATCTACATGAAGTGGAAAGTGATTTAGGGTAGATCTAGACAAATTCGTTGAAAGTGAATACAGTCCTTTATTGGGAGAGTCTGAACGTGAAGAAGAAAGTAGTAGCCCTAGTACGCCCAGAGGTGCGGCTCAATTAGTATATCAGGGTACTTCTGGAATTCCACATCCATCCACTCCACCTCTGCCTTCACCTTCGACTCATACACCTACACCTCCACCTCCACCTCCACTATTCAGTATGATGAACACAATGAAAATTCCTGTATTCAGGGGCTAGGGATAAGAGGATCTTGATCAGTTATGGTTCATTGCAGAAGCTATGTGGAAATCACAATAGGTTAACGATGATGACATGAAGAAAGCGTAATTTATTACGACATTTTAGGACAAAGCGATTACTTGTTACATTAGATATAGTACAACTCATCTGGCTGCTTCATTAGCTAACACGAAAAATGTGCTGAATGTGGAATTTAGGAAGCTGAAGTGACAAGCTCAGTGTGTGACCAAAATCAAGGAAATCGAGAAGAGGGTTAATGATTTTTCGTGGGATATAGGTCAGCGATTGAAGTGCTTACTGAGCTAGGCTAATCTTCAGATTTTAGATGAACAACATAGGGATTGGTACATAGCTTCGTTATTACCTCACTTAAGATTTTCGTTATCTCAATAGAATATTGTGTCTTAGGAAAAAGCGTTGGAAATCACGATGAAGCTAGAAACTTTTCCGATCCAAGACATGAATATAGGAGTTCAAAAGATCCAGTCGTAATCAGCAAGACTGCATATAGAGTTGCAGGATCTCAAGAAGGGAAAGGAGGTTAAGTCCGAGACACATTCTGAAGTTTGGTGCACAAAGTGTAAGGTTAAAGGTCATCATAAAGATCAGTGCCTTGTATTCCGAGATAGTATAGCTGTGGGAGGTCCTCACCCACTGAAGCCAGAATTTTCCGCTGGATCAAGTACGGTTACGAGTACCTGGTGTAGCATCTGCCAAGTATCAGGATAGCATTCAAAAAATAATTGTTCTCTATTACAGAAGTTCATATAATCTCCAAAGCAACTCTTCCGTAATTTTTGTAAATCAGTTGGTCATGATGAAAGGAATTGTCAAAGCTATGAACTAATGATGGACAAGACTCCGTTGTATAGAATGCAGGCTGAAAACCATGCGCAAAACAATCAAGGCTGACCTACAGGTCGTGGAGGATTCCAAGGATGGGAAGAGGAAAAGGAGGGGGAGTTGGAAGAGGTCAGGGCCAGATTATTTGTGACAACTGCGGAGAACCAAGACAGTTTGTGCACAATTGTCAAAATCCAACGTACCCTTCGTGTCAGTACTTCCATCAATTTGATCATGTTATAGAATATATCCCAATCATAATAACACATATCTAGGAGAAGAAGAACCAAAAACTGATGCAGAACATTCAAAAGATGAGATCCAAGTCACGTGAAGATGATCCCAGTATCAACATAGTCATATGAAGCAGTTTAGTCACTGGTGAAGACAAGGTTGAAGGCAAACAACCAGAACCAGATCTATGGTTTTGAAAATCTGGTGAGAATAATTTTGGGTTTGATTAACATGGATAAAATGAGATGTTCATGGAGGTAAGAGAGAGTTTTATGGATGCAGGCACTTCTACGTTGAAGAATTAGATAATGCTAAAGGAGAAACCTGAAGAAGCTACTGCGACGCATGATTCAGATCCCACTGTGTTAAAGTCATTTATGCAGACCTGCATGAAGTTAATATGGAATCAAAAGGTAGTTGAAGGACTGAAAGCGCTGATAGATAACTACACCAGTAAGGATAAGCCATTACCAGAACAATGCGCAGTCAATAAGGTGAACTGAAGTAAGAAGAGAACCGGTAGGGAGATGTGGTTGACTGTGCAGATTGGTGATTTCGAAATGGACCAGGTAATCCTAGACTCAGGCTCTAATGCTAATGTATTTCCAAAGAAAACTTGGGAACATATGGGGAATCCTAAGTTATAGTGGTTGCCAATTTTTCTGTGCATGGTGAATTAGCAAAATATAATTCCAATGGGTCCCCTACATGGAGTCATAGTCGATATTGAAGGCATAAGAGCAGTGGTAGATTTCGAAGTTATAGAGATATTAGATGACAATAATCCATACCCAGCATTGCTCGAGATTGATTGGGCCTTTGATATGAATGAAATCATTAATTTAAAGAAGTAGAGCATGGTATTTGAAAATAACGAGCTTCAAGTGATTGTCCCATTAGATCCAGCTGAAGGTGAGCAATGCATAGAACCAAACTGTGATTATTATGAAGACGAAGACATTGATAAAATATATAACTTAACTGTGTGAAATGAATATTGGATCAATCGTATTGAAAATGGAAGGATTAGTTGGGAGAAGGATAGTTCCTTCCAGTTAGATTCAGATGAAGAATTAGAAAACTAGCAGAATCGGTTTCATGAGGTCTTTAGGCTGCGATGTAATTGACTTACAAAGTCGCTATGATGTATATCTATTGAGGTACATAACTTACCCTATTATGATGGCCTGGATGATGTCAATATATTTCATGACCATTTTGAAAGGGACATACTAGAGGAACATTAGTTCCAGGCCTTGGATCTAGCATTGAGATCTACGCTTGTAAGATGGTGGGGGACGCACAAGGATAATTTTGCCGATTGGAAGGAAAATCATAGAATGATACGATTAATATTTGGCTACACGAACACCCGACCCCCTGAAAAGTACATAGGTAAGGATGATCCGCACGAACATTTGGCTCGATGGACTAAGGTGTGGGGTGAGGTCCCTCAACTAGAGTGGGTGCATATCTTTATTCACACCTTGGATGTTATCCCAAAGAACTGCTATTTAGAGACAGAGCTGTGACACGAGACTACTGACTGGGATGAAATGAAGTAGAGTTTCTTGTAGAGATTTAGTTTCGAAGATGGGTTCAAATGCATTGATGAAGCACTTCAGGAGATTAAATAAGCAATCTTCCGAACACCCATGGAGCCTATCACTTAGGTACAGCCTGATTGGAGTACACAACTACAACATGCTTTAGAATGTTACAATGTTACAATGGAAGAAGGTGATGAGGATCTATGAAATATTAATATCCTTGAATTAGAGGGAAAACATGAAGTTGGTGGACCCAATGGAGAGATCCTTGATATTTCACAATTGGTGTACACAAAATAGGTAAATATTGGCTCAAAAGCAGAACTGAAATTCACGAACATTTGCGACTATTGGGATGAAGACACAGTGGATAAGGTCGCTGAATTATTACATGAATACCAAGATTTATTTCCAAATAAGTTCTCTGACTTGAAAGGGATAGTAGGAGATTTGGGTATGATGAAGATCAATCTAAAACCAGATGTGAAGCCATTCCTGTATCAGTTGAATCCCAAATACACGGAAAAGGTAAGAGAGGAAATCGATAAGATGTTAGCGGCAAGAATAATTGAGCCTGTATAAGAATCTGAATGGGTCAGTCCTATGGTGGTCCAGGAGAAGAAAATGAAGGGTGATATCAGGATCTACATAGATCTGTGGAAGTTAAATGATGCATGCATACATGATCCATTTTCTATTCCATTTACAGATGAAGTTCTAAAAAATGTTGGCGGACATGAAGCGTATTCATTTACAGTTGGATTTTTGGGATATCACCAAATTAAGATTGTGCATGAGGATAGAAGCATGAATACCTTTGCTAAAGAATAGGGATCTTTCCAATATACAATCATGCCTTTTAGACTAAAAAATTCTCCTGCAATGTTTTCAAGGGTAGCAATCACAGTGTTCAAGGAATTCATTCATAAATTTTTGGAAGTATGATTCAATGATTGGACAATGTTTTGGTTGGTCAAGAAACATGTTTCTAGTTTGTGCTTGATGTTGGATACATATAGAAAGTATCAGATCTCCTTGAACTTGAAGAAATGCATTTTTTGTGTATTTGTTGTAGTGGCTACAACCACCCTCCAAAATTTTTCCTTAGCTTCTTTTTCGAGCCTCCCTTCCAACCTTCACAACATCTTTCCTTGCTTCGTCAAGTTCACAAGCCTCAGTGTTTTGCTTGCACAAAGGAAGCCTGTCGATCACAACTCGATGCGTTCCCCTCATAGGCTGATCACCCAGACTTGGTACAGCTATACGCTAAGTAGCTCCACCAAGAAATTGCGCAATTCTAGAGGGAAACCAACCTTCTCTCCAGAAATTGTGCAATCCTGACTGACAACTTGTTGGGCTCTAAAATTGCGCAATTTTTCTAGTCAACCCTCACGGAGAAAATTGTGCAATTTTCCCTAGCAGGTCTACTCAACCCAAAATTTGTGCAAATCTGGGAAACATTCAGCTACTCTACTTAAAAATTTCACAAATATCCTGGGCAGCCAACCCAGATCCCAACCAAAAATGCACATTTTTTCCCAGCAGTTGAACAACCTCTTGCATGTGTAGCTAAGTTGACCAATTCCCCCGGGATCGAGAAAAACATACTTGCATACATGGGATGCTTCTCCCAAGGCAGCATGCAAAGGCATCCCTTGTTTTAGGGATCTATGTTTAGTAGTTGGAGGTTACATGCAAGGATCACTTCAGGAACCTCCCACCAAGTGTTGCTTTCCCTAGATTTGTGGCATGCACGTCATAACCTCGACATTATAAAAAATAATCAACCAGACATTGCAGATCTCATTCCTCACATCAACCTTGTAGCTCTGATATCCCACATCACATCTAGGAGCAGTTGGCCCATTCAACTCAGCTATTTTGGGGCAAGCCTACTTCTCATGCCTTGTGTTGCATTTCTGTCACTTTTTGTGTTTTCTCTTGTATGAGTATTTCTTATTTGATTTATTTGAACGTTTTTTGTCGTTTACAGGTATATTAGCTTATGCTAGCACCATTTTAGTTTTCGTCAATATGTCACTGTTGTCGCATGCATGAAACTGTTTTTCACAAACAGAAATTGATTCGGCGACTTGCCTCACCCACATTCATGTTTTTCCATTTTCTAATTTTGCCATTCACCATTTTCATACATGATCATTCACTTATGCTTACACTAAGTATCAACATGCATTCACATTCACATTCACGTTCAATTGCCCGTCAACGAGTCAGGCCAACCTTGGCCCGGATTTTGCCTCACCAGAAAACATTGCACAATCCTGAGAGGGAAGCCTCTGCCTTCCTCTCTAGAAATATGAATTTCTATGCAACAGTTGTTCCCTAGGCTTGCTTTGTACAATCTTGAGGGACAATGACTTTTGGCCAAGGAAATTGCGCAATGCAGCCACTGAGCCTGCAACCATTTCCAGCTGAGATTGCGCATTACGCAATTCCAGTAGTCAGCAGCCAGACTGGACTATGCATTTTATAGTTCCAGTAGTCAGTCAATCTCCCAGCAACCCAGAATGTGCCTTGTGTAGTCTTGGCAGTCAGTCTCCTAACCTCCCGACCAAAATTGCGCAACCTTCATGATCAGTCACACAGGTATGTTGCAAGTTGGTTCTGAAGTTCATTTTTGTTTTCAACTGACATATTGCTTGCCATGATTGTTTCCATGTCTCCAGGTATTGCAAGTGTTCATCTGCCTCTCAGTAGTGCATGTACAATGGTTTCCAAGAGGGCAGAGTCGAAGACACCATTCAAAGCACACCTGGAGATGCAGTTGATCAAATGTTTATGAACTTGCCTACTCACGAAGATATCAAGTTGTTTGTAGACAATAACATCAAGATATCACAGTGAGCAGAATCATGAATAGTAGTTGAAGGCAGCATATCAAACGTAGCGAATACATCGAATGCAGAAAATGTAGTGAATACAAAAAACGCAGCGAATGTAGTGAATAAAATGAATTCAAGAGGAAGGTTGTTGACAATATAGAGGTGGAACAAAGTTGCAAGATCAAGCAGATCCACCGATAATGAAGGCAACTTTTGAGACTCAGGCTATGAGGTGACGACGCGACATGAAGATCACGTGAAGATAGAGAGTGGAACAGAGAAGAGTTGCATGTGCTGAAACAATAACTTAGGAAGAATATGAACCTACATAGACAGAAAAATGAGTTGCAGTAGGAACATGAATAGAAGTGGGTACAACATGCACTCATGGATGAAACTGCACCCGTACAAGTTAAAGATCCATCCCAGCAGCTGACATGGAGAAGACATGGTGAGCAGTGTTGTTGATTGCATGCAAGGGATCGAACAACATGTATGTCATTGTGTGCACACATGGAATCCAACCCATTCAACACACTCACCTAGGCGAAGACAAGAAGCAAGTCCAACTAGAGCTGAACATGTACTTCGACAAGTTGATGCGCATGACCACCAACACACACTTGAGGATCAGCAAGGGCACTATGCATCAGTGTGTTTCTGCACTATGCATCAGTGTGTTTCTGGTTCAACCACACCTAATAAGACCATGCACATGTTAGCAGACGAGTTGGATGAAGGGGCCGAACCAATGCACTAGTTGCAATCGAGGCAAGAATTCACTTCAGCAAGATGTCACCATGAGGTGCATGCATATCATCATGGATGACCAAGCTTGGCATCTTCTCACCACCTTCACCATCACAAGAATGTCAAAGAGTTGGTCAAACCACAGCAGACTGAGCGTCAGTGATGTCTTGCATGGCTTTCTCAAGCGATGTTTCCTCACATGAGTACATGTGCATTGTAATGTTGAGTCATGTCAAGTGTTAATAGTTGGATGTAATAGTCATAAAGTAGGTGAAGATTCATGAGGGTAATTGAACTATCGCAAAGGGGAATGTCAAGGGTCACCCCACCCTTTGCTATAAATAGTCCCTCATAACTCATTGTAAGGGATTTTGGTCATCCAAACTTCTGATAAGACTATCTTGGAAAGAGATTGGACAAAATTGTAACGTGCCTTGGCTTCTCCACTGTATGGAGCTAGTACATCTCTTTGGAGGAGCAGGTAGATGTGGCCATAACATTCCACTATTGGGGCAAGCTGGTTTACATGGATGTGTTGTATAGTTGGAACTTACACTTCTTTATATAATAAGAGTCGGCACGTTTTCATGCATATGTTGTTATTTTAGTTGGACTGTTCCAGTTTCTGTAGCAATGTATGTTGTTTAACTTATGTAGTTGTGTTTGAACACTTTTGTATGCAATTATATGAATCTTGTTGCAGATGTGTTTTTGGTTTAAACATCACTTTGGATTTCCGGACTGACCTACTTTCCAGCTTGTGATACATCTTCGCTCGTGTGTTCCCTTCCCCGCTGAGTACACTTACATGTTGCCAAGGGGAAAACTCATCTCAACCCACCTATGTTAGAACCTCTCATGCACCTTCCTTTACTCACTGCAACAGTCACACCCTTGCTACTAACATGGTTATATTACTTGCCTCTGTGTGACATCACGGTCAAGGCATCGCTTTATGACCCACTGCTGGGACTCCTACACCAAATGGCCCGAGGTCTAATTGGGACTTCTTACTGGGGAGATCCCCTTACATGTTGTCGGGTCCAACACCGTCAACAGTGCCTTATGGAATATTTTTAGGCCATGTTGTCTGTAAGCAGGGATTGATGGTAACTCTAGTAGACAATTTTAAATTAGTGACTAGGTGACTAAAAAAGTTAGTCACCATAGCTTTTTTGAGTGAAATACTACAAAAAATGAGGAATCTTTAGTGACTGAACTAAAAACGACTAACATAAATCACTAATTTAGTCGCGTTAAAATTTGTGACTAGATAATAAGTAATACAACTAAAAATGACAAACATGAATGAATAATTTAGTCTAAGAACAAAAATACAACTACCTAGAAAGACTATTAAAGATTGGTTGAAAGGTTATCCTTCCTTGAACACTTTTTCATCCTCACATGGTGTATAGGTGAGCCAACTTTGCATTATTTATCTCTAATCATTTGTAATTTTAAAAATATATTTTTTAATTAAAAAAATAATTTTTTGTATTTTTAAAAAATTTATTCATTGAACCTAATTAGATCTAGTTCCAATTTGAAATTAATTTGATGAGCAATTTTATTTTTTGAGACTATAATATCAAATAAAAACTACTTTAATTTCATATTAACTGACCTAGATCCATATTTACCACAAATATACCAAGCGCCGAGAGGGATCCAATCTCTCGAGGTGCAAACCTTTTTTCTAGTGGAAAGCTTGAGGAAATGTTTGCACCTCGAGAGATTGGATCCCTCTTGGAACTTGATAGTTATAGGGTTGATATGGATCCAGGTTGGTTATATAATACTATATAATATCTGTATTTGTATTTGTGTCTCTTTTTTATTCCCTCTCTCTATCTCAGCTCCCAAACATGTACACACTCTCTCTCCCTCTCTTCCCCTTCTCTATCTATCTCTCTCTTCCTCTTCTTTCCCTCTTTATCTATATCCTTCTCTCTATTCCCTCCCACTCTCCTCTCTCCCTCATTCTCTCTCCATGATTCCCTTGTCACCCCCTCTCTCTCTCCACCTTTCTCCCTCTTTTTTTTTTTGCCTCCCTCTCCCGCCCCCTCCAATTCCATCTCTCTCTCCTTATCTCTATCTTCCTTCCTCTCGATCCCTTATCTCCCACCTCCCTCTATCTCTCCCCCTAAATCAATCTCCCCCCCCTCTCTCTCTTCCATCCAACTCTATCACTATCTCCCCCCCAATCCTTCTCCATCTCTATGTCTTCATCTCTCTCCCTTCCCCTTCTCTCCCTATCTTTATCCTTTCCTCTTCTTTCTCTTCCCTCCTCTCCTCTCCCCTCACTCTCTCTCCATCTCTCCATTCTCACTTCTCTCTCTCTCCACCTCAATCTCTCTATGTCTTTGTTATTTCCTCCCTCTCTCTCCCACTCCAACTCCATCTCTCTCTCTCTCTCTCTCTCTCTCTCTCTCTCCTCTCGCTCCCTCTCTCCCACCTCACTTTCTCTCCCCCCCATCACTCTTTCTTTCTCTCTCACTCTGCCCTCCAACTTTTTCACTATCTCCCTCCCTCTCTCCACCCCCTCCCTAACTTTCTCTTAAATTTGATCACATTGTATTGTGTTTAATAAATTATCTAATTTAAAAAACCTAATTGGTTGTAAAATGTTAAACCTATATTTTGGATCAGTCATGTCAAAGAAAATAAAATAAATAAAAACTTTAAAAAATCATGCACTATATTTAATCTATTAGTAGTAGTGAGGATAGAAGGTTTAGATATATCTCAAATTGTAACATTTTCCCTTTTAGATTCAATTCAAAAAATGTTGTAAAATTAAATTAAAATAAAATATTTTTACTATGAAATAATTTATGGTTTTTTGGCATGTGGTATTGATAAGCCATGGTATTGGCCCATGGTATTGTAACAAAGCCGACAAGGTAATATCCATGGTAAATTGAGGGTGAATATCATGGTTAACAACCTTGTCATATTGTTATAAAATAGTTTGATTGTGAAATAATTTATGTTTTTTGGGAATGTGGTATTGATAATCCATGGTATTGTAACAAATGCTATTTTTTACAAGTTAATAATATCTACAGTAATGTGGGGGTGAATATCCACCATTAAGAATCTTGTCATATTGTTATAATATATTTTGTTTGTGAAATAAGTTATGGTTTTTGGACTTGTCGTATTGATAAGCCATGGTATTGGCCCATGGTATTGTAACAAAGCCTATTCACAAGTTAATAACAAAATCAAAATATAACAAACTCAATTTTATTATTTTTGTTAATTTAACTTTTTATTACTATTTGAGGCCATATTTAAATGTTTACACTCATCACAGTATCATTTTTAACTTTTCTTCTTTTTAATTTAGTGTACGCAAAAATAACAAATTCTTATTAAAAATAAATCATTTAACCAAATCGAAAATATATTTTATGTTATATTATAAATATTTATTTTATTGTGTCCATTATAAATATTTCTTTTCTTTTTCATTTCCAGTTTAGTGTTGGGTTCAAATAAAATATTCACACATTACAACATCACATTGTAGAATTGAATTTTCATATGCCTTGTTGATATCTGTGTGGAATTGCCAGAAGAAGGAAGACCATCAACGTGATCTATGGATTTCATGGGATTCTAACCCCAGATGGAGTTTTCATGGGAAGCACCTTAGGGGAGCATTAACGATTAGATGAAGGGTGGGCTAGGTCATTGGGTGTAGATATTTTGTCCATTTGTACATGGGTATGAATTTGGACTCGAGAGTTCTTCCTTTTTACTAAAGATGATTTTTGTTCTTATTGGTAAAATTTTTTGAGGGTTTATATGATCAAAGCATAAATTTCATCTAGAGTTGAGGGTTTAATGATTAATGTAATGGAGATATTGATTGTGGCCAACAATTCATCAAAAGGAAATACAAGAATTTTTCATGTCCTTATTGTACAAAGGGTTTGATCATTATGATAATGCAGACCTTGATTGCAGACAACAATTCTTCAAAATATAATGGACAAGTAAGAATTTTGCATGTACTTATTGTACATATCAGTTCGCTCTTCCCTAACTTTTCTAGGGTAAGAATGCATGAAATTTTATTTTTTCTTTTCACCTTTTTTTAGTGGTTGATTGTTTGTGAAATGCACTCTACCATGCCCAAATTCAAAGGGCTTGAGTGATGCAAGAAAATTTTCTAGTAGGATGAAAATACTAGACCTTCCTCAAACTTTGTTACATGAAATCAAAATTTCTTGTAATCATGAACATAAAATGTTTTCTATTTCATCCTTAGATTCTGTTCTCAATGCCTACAATTTTAAACCATGTTACTATATTTTAAGTAGAATATACTTAGATCCATTAAACCTTACAACTCTCCAAAGCTTAAGTTAATTTCACCTAAAAAGAAGGAACCTGAATTGCTCTTGAAATTTAGACTCAATGCTTGCAATGAATGATTAAAAATGGAAGAACCCAAATGGTATAATAACTTTTACCCACCCATCAATTTCCAAGACCTGTATTATTATTCTGAACCTAAACAGAGAGAGTAGAAGAAGAAGAGGAGCCTAGATGAGTTGGACCCTGACTTGCTTGATACTTTTCAAAAGTTGGGCATGCCCTCGACTAGAATAAGATATTGACAAATGTTGTTGTAGATGTTGTTTTTACAATGTTTTCATTGCTACCATGCATAGGTAGACTCTATAGGCAGTTGAGGTTATCTTATGTTCGTTATAAGAGGTAATTCAGGAGTATCTTGATATAGTTAGGAAGTAGCTTGGCAGGTTTGTTCCTCCTGCTGATAACTATTATGCTGCATTGTATTTTTTTAGTGATAGCTCATTCTATTAAATCCCCAAGCAAATTTTGTCTCCCATGGAAATATCCATTTATTTTAGGATGAATGAGATGGAGACTAGGTAGTTTGAGAGGACTCTTACTGTTGTAAATGATAGGAGTCTTGTGAGGTGAAAGGAGTTGTGTGACATATATTGGAGGATGCACTGCACCATTTTACGAAACCAATCATCTTCATGCCACAATAGTGGATCTCTATTGCACTGAAGGAGCAACGAAAAAGTATTCCACTATAAATAATTAGTATGTCGGGGACGAGGAATCATTCGAGAACTTTTGAGGTCTAAAATGTGCCTCCTAAGAAAAATGTACAACCAAAATAAACTTTATAAGAACCAATAAGATTCAATATGATGATGCCAACCATGGGGGATGATTCACCATTTTTTGGGTAAAAAAGTAAAAAGATTAAAAAAATAAAATAATAAAACTATTTTTTCAACTTATCTCCCCAAGTTTTTACTCAAATTTCGAGCGAGATTACTTGCTGGATGCAAAATTTAATTCCTCATCCAAGGCGTATCCATGTTGTATACTTTCAATGGACCCTACTACACAAAAAATGAGAAATACATGAAAAAACATGATTGCAATCACATTTTTCATGTATTTATCATTTTTCGCATAGCAGGGTTCATCAAAAGTATGCAACATGGGCACTCCTTGGATGAGGAATCAAATTTTGCATCCAACGAGTGTTCCCACTTGAAATTTGAGTAAACCCATAGGGAGATAAGTTGAAAATACGAGTTGAAAAAGTATATTTTTCTTTTTTCCCTCTAAAATTTGATGATGTAATCTAATCTTATTTTATTCTTTCCACTATTATTTTATAATTTTGGTAGGAGGCCCATTTTAGACCTCAAAATTCCCCTAATGGCAGATGTGGGATTTATATTTTTATTATGAAAAGAGGTTTGTGCGATGGACACAAATCAAGGATTTTGTGGACCTGAGTAGAGACTGATTCGACAATCACATGGAAATACTCAAGCATTGTTTTGAAAGGACATGATGCAATTGGAGAGTTCTATTCTGTTTCCTTGAAAAATAACTATCAATAGGGGGAACAAAGATGATCCATATAGGGAAGAATTGCAGTAGTAGGATTGTTTCTAAAATTATATCTATAGTCAAGTCAAGGAACTACTACGGAGGATTAATGCAGGTGCAACCAAATTCTCATAATGCAAGGAATTTTTCATGGTGTGATTCAATGCTCATCGATGACCAAGAAACTGCAAATACTTATCGTTACATTCAAGTAAAATTTGAGTTGCATTCTAAAGTCTATATGTTCATTTATTGATAGTCCTTCTTGTGTCCTTATCTCTCTTAATTTCATTGTGGTAGGATTGGATTGGGTTAAAAAATCAAGCATATCATTGAGTAAAATAGACACCCACATGTCACTACATGTCATTGTGCATACTCTCTATTTTTGATACAATTAGAAGTGAGCAATATGATGTGTGCACAACTAAAAATCCTAGCAGGCATGATGAATCGAGTCTTAACATGGAAATCAAAACCAAGAATCATAAAATATCAATAAATTTGTGACACGGAGTGAAAAACATAATAAAATATTCTATGCCAACATTGTCTATTTAGTGCAAGATACTACTAATATTTCATAATTTCAAATATGGTGGATGTCATGAAGATGCCCTCAAGCAAAAAGTTACTGACTTGAAGATAAGACGGTCAATGCAACTATTTACTTTAAATAGGTTAAATTTAGGTAATTAAAACAAGTTTGAAAATCGCTAGAAACACCACCCCACATCATTTTATTTCCATTTGTACAAGATAATATTGAATAAAATTATGAGCATTTCCATTTAAATTGATTGTACATAAAATAACAAACAAGGTTGATGCTTTTAAAATCTATATCCATCATTAAATATAAGATATGACAAGGATGGATCATAATTTTAAAGGCTATATCCATCACCAACTATAAGATAAGAGTTAATGAGATGAGAAAAAGTTTGTCTTGATATAACATGTAAACGTCATATTACTTATAACTCATGCATATTGTATCTTATTGTGCATATGTTAATTGTATAACTTCAATCTAGGTAACTTTTTACATTTAAATTGTCAAATATGTAGAAGTTACATTACACTAGCTTAAATCCACACACAAATAAAATATTAGAAATATGGCAGGGGAATGAGTAAGCATTTTCACACTGGTTTAAAATTTCCCCTTGGTTGGTGAAGAACCAATTTAATGCTATTTTTGGTGGAGTATTAAGTTATTAACTGAAGATAAAAAAAATGTTAGTCTCTTAAATGACTGAAAAAATGATATTTAGAATGTTATATAGAAGTTACATTTCATGTAGCTATATCTACCCTGATGTAAATATAATATTCCAGCTCCATTTTTTTATATAGAAGTTACATTTCATGTATTTATAGAAGTTACATTTATGTGTTTTAGATAGAAGTTACATTTTACATAGCTATATCTACCGCGACATAACTATAATATTCCAACTCCATTTTTTTCACACTTTCAACATGTTAAAGATTTATCTATTTTAGTGTGATTATGCAATTAAATAGTGAATATTGTTAAGACATCTCCTATTTGCAACATTTTGAATTCTTAAGTGGGATCTTGGGTAGGTTTTTGTTACTACCATATATCATGTTTTAAGTAGATGGTGTTTTATAATTCACCCAAGAGACTTTAGGAGCAACCTTGAATTGCATGCTTGTTTCCATTATACATCTAATATTTGCAACATTTTCCACGTGAAGAACCCAATAGCCCATGTTGAACATGAAGCAAGTACCTCAAAAATTGGGGAATATCAGTTATTCTATTTCCATAGGGGGATAGATCTAGAGAAGGCAACGACAACTATCATAAATGGCTTTTGTCAGGTTGTATTTAATGAAATCCCACTAGAATTTGCTACTAAAGTAAATCAATTGATGAATTTGAAGCTTGAAGGTAATGTTGAATAGGTGAAGGTATCTCTATAACACTATCTATCTAAATGATTCTAATTCCATGAGATGGTGTCTCAATAACACTATTGTCTAGTGACGGGTGCTAGATGTAGATAGCTTTCGTATGTCCTATAGGTAAATCATATCATTATATTTCTATGAAATCTCGGAATGCATTCAAAGTTTGTCTCAGATAAGGAAATATGTGTGTACTCTTAAATTTATTTATGTTGTAATAAGATCAAGAATAAAGTTTTCATTGCAAATAACTGGGATCTACCATGTAAGTTTACTTTACTCCATGAAATTTTTGATTTGTTAGATCCCAACTAGTTAGGGTTGAATTTATTTTTGTTGTAATGAGATTAAGAATAAAGTTGTCATTTTAATCACTGAAATCTACCATGTAATATCTATTAATTACATGAAATTTTTTATTTGTTAGAGCCTAGCTTATTAGGATTACGAAGAGTCCTCTTTCATGACAATATTTATGAATTCTCTATTCTTTCTCAAAGAATTACATATTACAGAAAGGTGGAAAATAAATGAGATGCAGCTGAATGGTTTCTGTTTTAAAATGTGTGGAGGGAGTATAAAATCATTTTCAGTTGCGTTCAAATATTTTGGAGCACCCACTAAAGTGCTTAATTTTCCTCCTAGTTAATTCCATTTCTACTATCCCAATGCTTCTAGAAGTCCTTCTCCAAAGTGATCTCTTAACTATCTTGGAGGGAAATTGATTACTTGATTGGAACCCATGGATTACAATTTGATTAGGAGAAAGGGATGAGAAAGCTTCATATTATTCAATATATTTTGTAAGTTAAAAGCATATCAAATGATTTCCTTTATGTTTAATTGATATGACAATCACTTGAGCATTTGTTAGGATTTTGAGACCTTTTTCAATGATTTTTTTTCCTGAAAGTTATGTTCTCAATTAAAGAAATTAAAGAAAAGGTGAAAATGATGCAATGGAAGGATTTTATGTTTTAGTGCCTAAGAATGCCTTGCTAATGTGAAGGGCTTGGTATTTTCTTGACTCAAGATTAGTCGCATTTGACTTCCTAACATTTCTTTTAATTTCATTTTTGTTGTCTTTATATTGATATCCTTGAAGTTGGTGATCTACTGTGTGTGTAATAGGAAGTATTAAATACTAAGCACTCTCAAAGGTGATATTGATGGAGTGTTCCTTGGCTTGTCATATAATTACTGCATTTTGGCCCCCAATAATATATTTGAGGCTAATTTTTGGTTGTTACCTGTGGATATTCCCTTTGGCTTAGAAAAACATCGAGGATAAATGTCCATTGCATTAGCATTGGACATCATCAAAGAGGAATTCACCAAAATTAGTAGAGGACATGGGAGAAATTGGTATAATGAGTGGATAACCACTAGAGAAACACCAAGGCACCATAATTTCTTGTGTATTTAGATTCAGTCGAAATTAACTACTCACAAAAAGTACCTTTTTTCTTGAATATTCTCATGTATACAAAAATACTAAAAACACAATTTTAGACTAATTATTCAAACTGATAATTATCTGATAGTCATAATCTATAATTAAATAGTATAATATGTTAATATCATATGACACAACTATAGGGTCTAACTGTAGGGGGAATTGTGACAATATATGTACACTTCTCATTGTATTAGACAATCATCTATTAGAGTGTGATATTCATCCAACGAAATGTACTCCCAAAGGCCATTGTGGAATTAAATGTTTTTCTTTCAGTGGACAAGTGGTGATATATTTCCTTAGGCCCTAGTGTTCTACTTCCCTAAGCTTTTGACACAACTCACAGCTAGCACCTTCATTCAATCAAGTGAGGTAATCATCTTGGAAAGTTGAATCATTTTTCTCCACAATCTAATGTAATATTGGATCAATCTCATGATCCTAAAAACATAGGTCATAATAGTGAGGAAATTTTATTGTGGGAAAAAGAATATATAAATTTAAGGAACATGACTCTTTTAGAAAAAGCAATATGGATATTTTTTAAATTGATATTTTTTTTTTTTCCATTTGTTTTCACAAGTCATCTATTGCCTGATATTTTTAACATGTAACTTAGTTGGTATAATTGTGCCTAAGGTTTTTTTGAAGGTTGAATACTAATTCCCTAAGGTGTTATTTTCTATGGTGAAGTTTTATTTGCTTTGTTTATACAGGTCATCTAGCCACACAGTGGCCACTATCAAATGTTGAGGTATATGGCGTATAACTATTTACAATCTACTTTATTTATATTCAAGTATTCACCGTCTTTCATGTCTTATACTCTCCATTGTATCTTATTTCATTTTTAGGAGAGGAAATCAATATTGATGGTAAAAAGCGGCAAATGAAGAAAGAGGAGAACAATAACACTAGAGCGACAAATGCAAAATGAGAGAGATAAGAGAATATGTCTAGTGATACCATTAGAGCCAATATCTTGCATAAGACACACTCATAGAGACTGATGGTCAAGCCTTCAGAGTTGGTGAGTTCATTAGCAATGCTTTGGCAACATAGTGACAATGTTTTGAAATGATGAAACAATATTTCATGTGTAAGTTGTAGTCCAACTGATATTAAGTTGGAAACTTGTATTGTAATACTTGATATTTTATATAATAAAATTTATATGGTTGAAATTATTTTTATTTGCACTTGATATTATTTAGTCTTTTAATTAATATATGTAATTTTGCGTTATCATATTAGATAAACATGCACATTGTATGGAATTTTTTTAAAATTTAGTCGCAAAATCATACTAATTAATTTATGTTGATTAATGATGAACACATAAATCAATCAAAAACCACTAAATTAGGAGTTTATATTAATTAATGATGAACACGAATAAAATGAATATATGACTAAATTAGTCGTGTATAATGATTATGAATGAAATTAAATGAAATGAATATAAACTACTATATCAATCATTTATATAATGAATATGAAAATACCAAAAAAAGATAAATGACTACTGCAAATGATAATTTTTTTATTAAAATGATGACTAAATTTTGCATATATACGACTATTAGTAGCTAATTTACAGTGTCCTATAACATGCATAAAATCTAGTCATATTTCTTTGGTCATTGATTGGTTTCAAATGATGACTAAAATTTGCATATATATGAATATTAATAGCTAATTTATAGTATCTTATAACATGACCAACATTTTGGTCATATTTCTTTGGTCATTAATTGGTTTTCTCGAGGATTCATATAAAAATATATATTTTTGTATATTTGGTCATTAATTGCGACAATTAATGACTAAACCAATGAAAAATTTATGACGAAATTTATGACTAAATATACTACTAGATGGTAAAATTGAAGAAACCAATTACTGACTAAGCTAAGAATGACTAAAAGTTGGTCACGTTATAAGATACTATAAATTAGCTACTTAGTCACCGAATGAAAAATGGTCGTTTATATGCAAATTTTAGTTGTTTATTTGGTAATTAATTAGTCATTTTGTACTAGTGTATACCCCGCTAGGATTGTTGTAATCATCAATTTGGAGCCCCCCAGGAACATAAAGCATCTACGCGTGACTTCGGGTCATACTGGGTACTACAGGAAGTTTATTAAGGCGTACGCGTAGATCACTGCGCCCATGGAGAAGTTGTTAAAGAAGGATGCTACATTTTGCTGGGACGATGACTATCAGAAGAGCTTGGATACTCTAAAGGAAAAGATGGTTATGATAACAATCCTAGTATTCCTGGATTAGAAGAAAGAATTTCATGTGCATGTGGATGTGTCTTGTATAGCATTGGGATCCATCTTAACCCATCCAAAGGTAGGAGATATTGATCACATGATTGCCTTCGATAGTCGAAAAATATCAAAGGTTGAGAAGAAATATTCAACCACAGAGCGTGAAGGATTGGCCATGGTTTATGCACTACAAAAATTCAGGCATTATTTGCTAGGTGCACACTTCAAAATGTACAAAAACCATTTTTCTTTAAAGTACATGGTTAATAAGCCTGTGTTGGGGGAGGGGAATCTATAGATGGTTGCTCCTTTTCTAGGAGTATGATTTTGAAGTGATAGTTAAGCCCGAGAGATTGAATGTTGGACTAGACCACCTCTCTTGGATCGAGAATGGTGAAGATCCCACAAATATTGAGGAAGGATTGCCTGACACATAGCTCTTTGCTATTAGGGTTGCGGGTGAGAATTTTGTAGACATTATTTAGATTCTATCTACTTGCGTAGCTCCTGAAGGTTATACGACATAAAAAACGAAAAAATTAGTTGTTCGGGCTGTAGATTTTTCCGTGATTGCAGGGAAATTATATAAAATGGGGTCAGATGAAGTTCTACACCGATATGTTCCTGACTATGAAAGACAATACTATAGTAGAAGCACATGGTGGTGTCACTGGAGGACACTATGCAGGAAAGAAAATTGCATAGAAGATCTTACGAGTAAGATTATGGTGGCCTACAGTACATAAAAATTCCAAGGAATACTGTAGTGCATGCGATGTGTGTCAAAGAATTGGAAGGCCATCACTAAGGGATGAACTGCCACTAAATCTATAAGTCACACTACAAGCATTTTATAAATGGGTAATTGACTTTGTTGGACCTATTCAACCACTAGGAAAGAAGACGAGAGCACATTATATTATCACTGTGACAGAGTAATTAACCAGAAGGGCCGAGGCATAACCTATCAAGGATTGCATCACAGACACTACTGTGAATTTCATATTCAATTTTATTTAGTCAAGGTTTGGATGCCCGAAGATTCTGATGAGTGATTGAGGTTCACACTTTTTGAACGAGAAAATTGCATCTTTAATAGAGGAATTTCATATGTACCATCAGAAGAGTACACTGTATCATCCCCAGGTGAATGGAACTATCAAGGCTTTCAACAAGATCTTGGAGAATTCCCTCACAAAGTTCTGCAATGTTAATAAGAATGATTGTGATGTGCACATACCAGCGGTTCTATGGGCATATAGGATGACCTGAAAGAAATTGACTAGGAAAACACCATTTTGACTAATTTATGGACAAGAAGCAGTAATGCCAATGGAATACATAGTACCCAGCCTAAGGATCACCACAGTAACTGAGATGGAAGATTGCGATATAATGGAGGAACACTTAGCACACCTACTTGCGTTAGAGGAAGACCTCCTTTTGGATGGCTTTCATCAGCAGGTATAGAAAGATAGAGAAAATGTGTGGCACGATCATCACATTAAGAAGTGCACTTTCAAGAATGGTGATTTGGTCCTGATGTATGATAACAAGTTCACCAAATTTCCAGGGAAATTTCAGATGCATTGTCTAGGACCATTTGTGATTAAGGATATTTTGGATGGTAGCGCAGTTTAGCTCGCAAAGCTGAATGGGGAGGTATTTCTTGGTAGGATTAATCAGAGTAGATTTAAGGTTTATAGAGATGATCCTTCCCTTGTGCAATGACTATATGACCACAGGAAAGTCTTAGTGCTTCTCACAGTTGAAGAAAGTGCAATACTATAAACTACTCTGTCAGAGAAATTTTTTATAGAAGGAGTGTTCCGTGATGTTTTGGAAGATGGTGCAGGTGGAAGCTATGATGAAGTAGCTGTACCATAAGGAAGGGTCTTGTGCAACCTACCCATAAAGTGACTGTTGGAACAACTACAATTGATTTGACAAAGAATTTTTCATTAAAAAGGAGCATGGGAAATGCATTTAAGGTGCAAATCTGGGAAAATATGCCACCAATTTCATATTTATGAGGAATATCTAAGGAGAAATGGACAATTTGAATTTGAATTGGGATATATCACAACCCACTCCACCTTTGGACACTTTGCTTCTTGACAATTTTCTATGTGTTTTTGCGCTTAAAGAGCCAAGTGTGTTGTTGCATGTCTGGTTACCTGAGTTGGGAGGAAGTTGAGAAAGAGTTCTTGAGAAGAGGATTAGGGAATATCATGAATGAAACACTGCTAGTCCATGCTACAACACCCAGGTCAACAAGGCCAAAGCCTACTTCCTCTACGACAGGAGAGAAAAAGTAGAAAAAACCGCAGCAAAGTGCAGTTCGGCAATTGTCGCGAAAAGTTCCAACTGTGTAGAGACAGAAGGGAAAAATGGACAAAAATAAGAAGCTAATGGAGCCACATGAATTGGATGGCCAAGAGCTAAATGAGGGGTTTGAGGATATCAACGTAGAAGGTGTGGAGCCAATTTCTCAGTTGTCACTATATGTAGTATACCTAGGGGGGATAATAAGGGATACAGAGGGAAGTACCCAAGGGAATAATGTGATGTAATAATATAATGGGCCATAGTTAATAAACAAAGTGGTTAAACCATAGTATGCAAGGGCCCACAAGTAGTTAGGAAATAATGTGATAAGCCCATTGTAATGGATGTATGGTATTGATAGACCATGGGTAATTACAATGGGTCTCACAATACCATACATCCATTACAATGGGCTTATCACATTATTTCCTAACTACTTGTGGTCCCTTGCATAATGTGGGTTAACCACTTTATTTATTAACTAGTCCCATGATATTATTACATCACATTATTGCCTTGGGTACCTCCCTCTATATCCCATATTATCCACCCTAGGTATACTACACCATATATGCCACTGTGGAAGCCTACCTCCAAAGTAACTAAGGATCCAGACTCTGTAAAATTCAAGGCATTCACACCGTTGTTGTCGAAGGAAGTATTTATTGAGGGAAAATTGTTGGCCTAAGTACCATACCTGAAGATGGAAGATTAGTATTTGGGTGACCATGAGAAATGTCCACAACTAGAACCTAGCAAGTATCTAGAGGCGGTACTATGAGGAGGCGAGCCTTACAAGACTTGAACCAATGAAATGAGCAGCTGGTATTGAGTGCGCATGATTGCTAAATATGTTGTATGTCCTGCATTTTAGCCGAAGCATCATTAACACTATTTGTGTACACCAGTTGTTGGCGCTGGTCCATGAAGGGTGTATCTGGTTGGGAGAGCCCATCCCAATTGATGAAATGTTGAAACGAAGAAACACAACGCTACCCTATCAAATCTCAAACACCACAAATGATTTTGTTGGGAAGTCACATGAGAAAAAACTCGCAGATCAAATGAAAAGTGACTTCGGTTTGGTCAAGAAGTCTAGGGGATATGCCATCAGTTTCATCTCAGATGAAGCTATGTAGTTTGTTGCACAAATTTTGGTAGGAAAACTCATGAGAAAATGGTGTGCATATGAAGTGTTGGCACTAGTGATCTCCTTGGTTGCACAGTGCGGCAAGGGGCTTCAATTCAATTGGGCGAAATACCTGTGTCAAGAATTCCTAGATAATTTTCGTGAAGCATGGGAGGATAGAAAGGAATTCCACTATTTGTGGCTCTTATTGTTGATGTGCTGATAGCTTGGAGGACACTGAATGATTCACATTCCCCTAAAATAATCCAGAGTTGTGTGAGGCTACCAGATTTGTGTTGTTGTAAGAAACAATGGACCCTTCTTACGTAATAGAAAATAAGATGTTCTAGGTATTATTTGAAATGGATCTGCGAATGATGATTAACTAGAAGACAAGGTTGTCACCAAGACTCTTCACAAAATATCGACGCATCATTGATTTTAAGGGCGATTTCCACCATGTATACATCTACACATGATTTGATGAAGAAATGGGCAGCGTTGCCATTTTTGGTCACCAAAGATGATATCACCCAACTTGTCCTTTAGTGGCTGCCTAAATGGATCCTTCCCATAGATATTGTAAAGGGTATAGCGAGGACTAGTAAAGAGGGCACAACAAGGACTAATAAAGAGGCATAGAAGGAAAAGAAGAAGCTGACCATCGACCTAGAAAAGAATATCACGCAGGAACTTGAGTGTGAGCAAAAAGAAGAGTAGCATACAAAAGAACCTGATCGGGGTAGTGAAGACCCCTATGTAGACTCGGAGGACATTTATTCTCCATTTATTTTCAAACAAAGACAAAAGAAAAGTGCGAGAGGTGCATGTAAGAAACACAAAATTGATAAGTTTGTCGGCCTGGAGGTCATGGTCCTCACTGAGGAGGACCTTAATGAAATTGGAGTGTCAAGTCCACAATGGAAGATATCCAGGGCCACATTTAAGAGCAATACTAGTCCGTATTGATGTAGGTACAAGAGGGCCTCAAAGAATTGCAAGATCAGGTGAGCCAGGTTCAAGTGAGTGTGGTTCAAGCGAGCATGGAATCAATGACATCAGGTAGTGTGCAGTTGGTACTCGCCTCAGAGCTTCGCTTTGTACCCCTTCCTGATGGATCCTTACACTTGAATGATGTCGTAGATGGGGAGAGTGCGTAATTGCCTAAGAACATGAGTATTAACCTCACAACACTCCCCCTACACACATTGCATGAGCTACACCAAGGTGTAGTAGATGAGCTTAAGGTGCAAGAGAAATGGGCTCTCATGGTGATCAAAGATGCGCAGATCACCAATCAAAAAATGTGCGATGAAAAGAAAAAAGCCCTCCAAGATCCCGATGAGGAAGCTGCGAGAAGGGCACAGCTAGAGTAGGCCATTTCTAGAGTATGAAGTTAACTTCCAGAGCTCCAAATTCATTTTGAGGCCGCTTCTAAAGATAAAGTGCAAAAACTAGAAGATGCATTCAAAGAATCAAAGGCACAGGTGGATAAAGTTTGTTTTGATCTGCAGATGAAAATTATTGAGCTTCAATTGAAGCTATAGCCCACCATGCCACTGGAGATCCGAGAGAAGTGTGATGCTACCATCCTAATAGACAGGGGAAAGCTCGACGCTACAGTCAAGGACTATAGCCAACTATTCGAAGAAACGTTGAAACTGTGGGCCTCACTGCAGGAGGACCCACAGGTGAAAAAGATTGAAGTAGCCATCCGAGATAAGAAATTGTAGTATGACGAGATAAAGGAAATGACATGCACCTTAGCACCTGTGTAATGGTTTGCCCGATTGAAAGAAGGGACATCCCTGCAAGCATAGATCAAGGAGTTGCAGAAGAAGATGAAGGTTATCACTACACAGATGTAACCATGGGAAGAAGAGGGAGGGAAACTCTCACAGATTGAGGAAGGCACACTTAATAGTATGCAAAAAACGTAGTGGACAATCGGCCTAGCCATAGAAGGACCGACTACAGAAACGTTGGTCGAAGAAGTTTGACAGGCAACAGTACAATGCACAGACATGCTTCACCCTGTGAAGTCTTTGTTCGGTCCAATTTTGGATAAGATATTGTAAAGTCTTCACATTTTGAGGAGCGGAGTGCAAGTAGCGTAGGTCTCTAGGAGTCAAGGGGCTTTATGAAGGTCAAATCCCCTTAGTTTTTGTATTGTTTTGAGCTCCTCCCATGGTTTGTGGACCATGGTATTGTAATGAGAAAAAGTATATAAAAGGGTGTCTTAGTGAGTCTAAGGCAATCAATCAGTAGAATAGGATTTGATATGTTTTGAGTCTATAAAGGTATGATCTCTATATATTTTTGGCAAAGGGGAAGGTTCCTGCAGCTGAGTGCGCAGGCCATTGCAATTGTGTGCGCAAGATCTCGAAAGTCTTTATATTGAAGATCTGAAGTAATAAAGAGTATTTGAAGCAATTCTATGTCCAATTTATATACTTAAGTGTTTTTTGTATTTACATGCAATTGAATGCCATTTATTTGTATTTTTTTATTTATTACTCCATGAAGATCTGGATCTACAATTATATGCTATTTTATGCATGATTAAACCTTTACTCGAAGTTCATCGCTCTGTTTAACTGAAAATTTATTTTTAAGTTTGGGGATTTCAATGATAAGGGTTCACGAAGGTTAGATCAGGACTGAAACTGAAGAAAAAAATGACCCCCACATCACATAGCCTTCTGGATGCAGAAACTTGGTTCTAGCATCCCCCAATACTTCCTCAGGTGAGAGTGCAACCTACGCTAAGCAGGTTGTTTCCAAAAGGGCCAATAGTGTATGGTTTTTTTGGTTAGCGCAATTAACTCTGAACCTTGGTCCAAGCCCCCTCAAGCCAACACTAGCACACAGGTGAATTGTTCAAGCGAACCACCTATTTATACTTCCTGGAGATATCACCATTGTCGCCATCAACATCACTCAAAAGGCAAAGAAAAGGATCATTTTCCTGAATAATTTAAGAAGGAAAATCCACCTACATTTAATGGGGATACGAAGAAAGCAGAGGATGCAAAAGCATGACTGCTAGGGATGAATATTTTTTCCGAAAACAGGACTATTCTGAGTATATGAAGGCTAGAGTTTCCTCTTACAACTTAAAAAGAAAAGACGACATGTGGTGGGAGGACTTGAAGAATGTTAGATCCATTACTGAAAAAGAATTGACCCATGGGGGAGTTTGAGAAGCTCTTCAAAAGCAATAATTGTTTGAACACTGATATGATAATAAATAAATAAAGTTTTGTGAACTCAAAGTGGATCATTTAACTAGTGATGAGTATGTCACCAAGTTCTTGGAACTGTTGAGGTATGTACCATATCTCAAGGATGAGAAAGCCAAAATTTAGAGGTTCATCAGTAGGTTACCTATGGAATTCAAAGATAAAATCAAATTGCTAGAACCCCAAACCATGAAGGATGTAATTAAGAAATTAGAGCACTGATATGAGCAATAAAATCATAGGATCAATATTAAATGTAACTATCATTTCAAAATAAATGATAAACATAAGAGGAATTGGCCCAAGAAAAAATCAGAAAGGAAAGAGGGGAAACACCCAACTCAGACAAGGAAATTTTAGCAAAGAACGAATATTTTTGTTAGGAAAAATGTGCAGTCGCTGGCGACAATGTAGCTCAATTTTGAAGGTTGAGAACCACTTAAGTTTTGTAGTTGGGGTGGAAACAACAAGAGGAGAGACTGTCCACATCAAAAGGACGTCAGACGAAATATTTACAACACCCAAGAGGCGAGCATGATCGGTGAAGTAGATCAGAGTATGCTAAGAATTTACGTAATAGTGGATAAACACCAAGTATATCGCTAGACATACATCATTGAGATGGAAGGTAAGCTACAAGAGAAATTAATTTCTATTTTAATTGATCTAGGTTCTAATTATATCTATGTCAACCCAAAGCTTGTTGAGAAGTGCAGATTGGGCAAGCAATTTCATCAAGAACCTTAGCTGGTTCAGTTGGCACAGGAACAAGGAGAAGAATCAACCATTGGGTAAAGCTATATGCATTTGAATTCAATTGAATGCCCACAAAAATCCACTTGAATGTGTTAACATTGGGTGGGTATGGAATATTACTGGGCATGGACTAGTTTTGTTTACAAAAGACTAAGGTAGACTGCTATGAAAAACAATAGAATGCTTGGATGAGAATGGAACAAAAAGAGTCTTGCAAGGTAGGAAAAAACCCATATTAGTAAGGTTTATCACTATTATGCAGGACAAATGCAGTAGCCGAAAAGGATGCATGTTGTTTACAGTACATGTTTCCAAGAATGAAAAATTTGATGGAGAAACAAAAGATAAGGAAGTTGAATTGCTTCAAAAGTACCCTATTTTGCAACAATATGTGGATGTTTTTCTAGTGGAGGTTCCTGGATTTCCTCCTCACAAAGAGATATATTTTTCCATCGAGTTCATACCTGGAGAAACACTAGCATCTAAGGCTGCATATAGGATGATCACCCCAGAGTTGGTTGAGATAAAACTGCAATTGAAGGAATTGCTTGACAAGGATTACATAAGGCCAAGTGTGTCCCCTTGGGGAGCACCGATATTATTTGTAAAGAAGAAAGATGGAAACCTTAGATTATGCATTGATTATCGACAACTGAATAAGGTAACCATCAAGAACAAGTACCCACTACCAAGGATTGATGATCTCTTTGACCAATTAAGGGGAGAGACAATTTTCTCGAAAATTGACTTGAGGTCAGGCTACCATCAAGTAAGAATGAAGGAGGAAGACATTCATAACACCACTTTCAAAAAAAGATATGGGAACTATGAATTTGAGTGGTACCTTTTGGGCTTACTAATGCCCCTGCCACGTTCATGTGCCTGATGAATGGAGTGTTATGTCCTTACTTGGACAAGTTTGTCATTGTGTTTGTTGATGACATATTGGTTTATTAAAAAATGGAAGAAGAACATGAAAAACATTTGGCTGTAGTGTTACAATTGTTGAGAGAACATAAGCTCTATGCAAAGATTAGCAAGTGTGACTTCTTCTAGTCACAGATACATTACTTAGGGCACATCGTCTCTAAGGAAGGCATATTAGTTGACCCTAAAAAGATCAAAGCCATAAGGGAGTGGCCAACTCCAAAGAACATGGATGAGATTAGATCATTCATGGGATTGGCAAGATATTACAGGAGATTTATTCATAATTTATCCAAAATAGGCCATCACATTATAGCTTTGTAGAGAAAAGGGAAAGTATTTGAGATGAATACACAATGTGCAAAAGGATTTGAGTAGTTAAAACGATTGCTCACAAGTTCTCTATTGATGAGAATCACAGATCCTGACAAGGATTCTGTGGTGTGTACATATGAATGCAAAGAAGGACTTGATGGTGTCTTAATGCAAGAAGGGCAAGTTGTGTGCTATGAGTCCAGAAATTTAAATAACCACGAGGAAAAATATGTGGCACGTGATTTAGAATTCACTACCACCATTCACGCCTTAAAGATGTGGAGTCACTACCTCCTTGGTAAGAATTTTATGTTCACATCAGAGCATAGTGGGCTCAAGTATTTGTTTGGGAAACTGTTGTGGCCAGCAACAACCCCCTTCTTATTTAGTGTTATTTATAATACTAAATAAGTGGGGGCCCTTAGTTAAAATTTTAAGAAATCAATTAGCGCTTATATTTCCTTTTTCAAGAAAACTTACCATCATAAACTTAGGAAGACCCCCTTGAAAAATCTAAAAATCTAAGTTTTATGATAAGGTAAGACAAAATCTTTCTTTAGGAAATATCGCATTGCAAAAGGATAACAGGATACCTTCTTACAAGCCAGATTCTAACATTGTGAGATCACGATACGCGATGATAAACAAATATCACATTGCATACATCAAAGACAACTTACATTGAAACATCTTAAATTGCCGATATGTGATGACTCATATCGCAAATCGCATTTCGTAGAAAATAGATTAACGAAGATTGTCATGTATTACGTTCCTGCGATATTGCGATTTCGTAATAGAGTGGCAATGCGATATTGTAATATAGCGAGCTATCGACTTTGCAATGTTATGATTCTACAATGTTATGATTCTGCGATGTTGTGATCTACAATATTGCGAAGCAAATCGCAAAATCACTTCATCGCAGATCTTTCGGGCTCGTGATTCAAAAAATTATTTTCCATAGACCAAAACCTGGTTATGCGCTTTAATGCTAATAAATGAGTTAGTTGCCAGTTATTAATGGAATATGGTTTCATGCTTATCAAAAAAACATTTCAGTAAGGTGGTATATTTTATACGTCTTCGGCATTTAAAACTTTCCCATCACCTCCCTTATCATTATTTTCACTTCAATTGTGAATTGCATGAATGGAGAACAGAGAACGATACAAAGCAATATGCAGGATATCATGGGAAAGAAAAGCAAAGCTCCGAGCTCTGAAGAGAAAGAAATGGTGCCCTTGGATACATACACCGCTTGTAATAGAGATGACGGTATTGCTACTTGGGAAGGCATGTATAATCTACTTGAGGAGGAGAATCCCAGAGTAATGGAAGTTACTGCTACTGCGGGATCACATAGTTCTTCTGAGGCATCCATCACAGAGCTAGCTTGTTCATTCTTACATCGGATAACAGCAAGGCCCAGAATTCTTCCGTACACGGACATGGTTAAATGGATACTAAATAGCGTTGATATCAGAAATAGACAGTTTAAGACTCAGCGTCAAGAGCTTACAGAATCATTATTTTTACAAATTTTGAGCTTTATATCCGCTAAAAGGAAAAAGTGCAAAAGGCGAAAAACGCATCAAGAAAGCCCAGATCAAGAAATGGAGGCAGTTTCCGATGCGCACTAGGCGCTTGAGAGAAATTTCTTGAAAAGGAAAGCTTCTAATTACTTAGTCACCTGCAAGCCCCAAAAAATTGCAAGAAAGCAAAGATACAAACAGATTGGAGGCAGAAAGCTCAAGAAAAGGCAGAAGCAATCCAAGGGTTAACCAAGTTGAATTAGGATTATTATTGGGCATACTTGGTAAAGCCACATAGCCAGTGGATGACTCTCAAGTGTATCATCAACTTTGCCGAGAAGATGGTGCCAGCTCTCACCGATTCTGTTTTCTCAGCTCAGCTAAAATCGGAAGTCAGCCAACCGACTCTTCTCAAACAGATGCTGAATGCGTGCGATTTCAAGGAGCAAATACAGAAGTAGTTTTAATTTTAGACTCAATTTTAGTTTTAATTTTGTTTTATTTTGCCTGAAATGAGGACGGTCATTTAAACCATATCCTAAATTTTTGTAATAAGTTATTTTTAGATTTATTTAGTAGTATTTAAACCCTTCTCATGCATTTAGAGAAGGGTCCTGAAATCTGTCAAAAACTTATCCCTAGAACATGCACTTCTGTACCCTCTGAGGAGGTTTTGATGAATGAATGGAACAAGATTTATTGATATTTGCATTTAATATCTACTACTGATGTTGCACTTTTGTACTCTTAGTGGATGTTAGATCAAGAAGAGATAAATCATTATCGCTTGAAGCTCATGAGTAGGACTAGTTATAAATGCTACTTCTATCTCTTAACTATTTCTGCCTTTGTGTTAAAGTGATATTCATGTTCAGTTGTTTATATATTTATGCGTGAATGCCTCAGTTATCATTTGGCACTTTTGTACGGTGATAGATATTTATTTATGCTTAATGTATGAATATCTTATTATGCGATATGTTTTCCACAACTGTTTCGTCTAACTTTTTATACGAAGTGGTTCATCCTTATTGAATTCTTTTCTCATAACAGTGGAATGATCTTTATTACCAGTTGCTATTTGAAATCATTTTAGATCGCATAACGGAAAGATTACAACCCGGGTTAGTGTAGACTTAGATATTTCTGCTTATTAGAATACAATTCCCATATTATTAGATTAGAGTTAGAATAAAAGTATTTCATTTAGAAATTGTTAGAAAGAGAAATATCAATCCGTCACACACGCACACATAAATTGGGAAACTGGTCCCATATCCCTAGTCGGACCCACTATACCAAACGGAAAAGGAGCTGCTAACCAAGGTCTAGACCTGGTGGGTATCCCCCTTGTTGTAGACCCGATTTTCGGGGCTTCAACATATTTGGCGCTAGAAGGAGGGCCCCGAACTATGAATGGCAAAAAAATCTAAATCTAAATACCATTCTGAGAGTAAATCTCCGTCACCATCTCCATCGACTTCTCCATTGCATTTAGAATCTTTAAATCCAGAGTCAGAAGTCGCTGGAAGAACAGTCGCTGCTACAAACCCTGAGATTTTAGAACAATCTATTGTTGAACCTCCTGAAGTTGAATCTTTGATTCACAAACTTCAGCGATTTTCTATATCTCCTCATAAATATGATAAATCTCAAGGCAGTGTGACTTCACAATATAACCCTGCTCATCCTCTTACCAGATTAAAGAGCGAAAAGTTTGTTGTTCAGCCAACCGAGTTACCTCTACCTACAAGGAAGAGAGCAAGGAAGTCTCCTAAAGGGTTCGATAGTGAGACTCTTTCATCATCATCATCCATCTCAACCTCTTCACCGCGAAGTCAACCATCCACTCCTCCACTTCAGATCATTGTCCATCAGCCCACTGGAACTTCCACAACTCCTTCTCAACCATCTGTAGTTGTAATATCGTCATCTTATCAACCGCAGGGATCATCTTCTGCACTTTCCTTTGTTAGTAGTTCAGCGATGGTCCAATCTCCATGGAATAACCCAGGGGTAGTCTTAATGCCTGCACCCTTGAGTCAACTATCGGCCCATCTCGAAAAATGGTTGCCTAAGTTTAATCTTGAGGTAGGCATGCTAGCGAAAGAACATATAAATAAATTTATGCTATCCATAAATCTCAATGGAGTTACCAATGAAGACACTGTTGTTCGACTTTTTCCTTATACTCTGCAAGGAACAGCCAGATCATGGTACTTCTCATTACCATCTGGATATATTACTAGTTGGGACATCTTCCAAGAACAATTCCTGACCAAGTGTGGTGATGACAGGTCTACCACGACACTGATCAACGACTTGTCTAACCTTAGGGCTGAGTTAAGAGAACCTATTAAAGATTTCAATTTATGTTTCAATAAAATCTTAAACAAAATTCCTACTGCTTCTCAGCGTAGCGAAGAAGTGCGAAGTGAATGGTACATCACTGCTTTACCATCAAACATAGCAATCTTTGTTGATAGGGCTAACAAAACAACCTTAGTTGAAAATATGAAAGAAGCAATAGCAGTAGAGAAATGTATTATGGCCCTAGAAAAGAAAAATGCGATAGAAGAACGAAAATCTAAGAAGGTTTCTTTCAAAGAAGATCCCAAGAAAAAACAATCAAAAGATCCATTCGATTTAGAAGGATTACAAAAAGTTTTGAAGACCATGTCTAACGAGATGGTCAACATTAAGAAACAAGTGGCAGAAACTTCTTCTAAAAAGCCATACAGACCTTTTAAAAGAAATCCTTCAATTGATTCCAAACCACCTAACGCTATTACAAATGCTGAGTCAGAAGAAGAAGAAGAGGAGATCGCTACTGAAGAACATACCGATGAAGAAGAAGTTGTAGAATTACAAGGCATGTGGGATTTCATCCTCCCAGATGAAGAGGATCAAGAGGCATTCCCGGTTAGTACTCGCAGCAGAAATCAACTTGATCCTCCTCAACCTACACCTAAGCCAAAGAGCGTAAGATCGATGACTAAGGATAAAGTCGCAGCCAAGAAAACATCACCTAAAGCGACTCAAACCAGCCCAGTCCAAGCAGACACATCAACTCCATCTAAAACGCTAATCATTTCTGATGAAATGGAGTATAATATCATAGAAGACATGAAAAAGACTAGTGCAAATATTACTTTTTTTTATTTGAGCAAGTTAAAACACCAGCAAAAGGTACTTTTGAAAGAATTACATGTTGTACCAGTTGCACCTTTACCAGCCGCTGTAATCTCTCAAGCTTCCCATGACATGGGAAGACCTCCAACTAATGCGATTAATAAAATTGATCCAAACGATATCGCCTTAATTGGAGGAAGATCGAGATCTCATACTCCCCCATTTCTCCTTATGAAATTTTTAATAAAAATGTGCATAATTGCTTAGTGGATTCTGGAGCCTCATCAAATATTCTACCAAGATCAATATGTGCAAAATTGAACGTTCAACCACAGAAATCCGTTGTGCGCATATTTCAGCTAGATCGATCGCAAGTGAAAGTGATTGGCGAATTAAATCAGGTTACCATAAGGCTGTCATCCAACCCAAAGGTATGTCAAGTTATCGACATTTTAGTTGCTGATATTCTGGAATTTTATGGCTTAATTCTTAGTAGAGATTGGTCAGAAAAACTTCATGGATACTTTGCAACTGACTGGTCACACATGTGGCTCCCTTACAATGGTAAACCAAATTAGATAAAAGTTGAGCGGGAAAGACATCAGAAATACATAGTAATAGAGCTAGAGGGAGAAAATGAACCAGTAGCATATAATTCTAACATCATTGGCAACTATTAAGTAGATTCTTTCCTAGGAAATTTTAATGCTCATACTTCTCCTTAATTAGAACATTCTGTTTTATCCTAGGTAGAAAATTTCTCTCAAACAGATAGTTCTAAATGTATTAGTTTTATATATAGTCCTGTAAATAAATCTTTATTTTGGAAATTATTTTTTGATGGTTCTAAGTCTAACGAAGGAGCAAGAGTAGGATGCGTGTTAATAAGTCCAGAGGGAGATAAAACTATGCTAACTTGCAGACTCAAATTTGATTGCACCAACAATACAGCAGAATACGAGGCTTTAGTCCAAGGGTTGTACAAAGCAATCGGATTAGACATCAAATACCTTCAAGTTTTCAGAGATTCTGAAATTGTAATCAGACAGGTACGTAATATTATACACTGTTTATCAGGTCATTTAAAACATTACCAATCTTTAGTTCAAGATCTGACTGAACACTTTATAGAATTTAATATTTCATCAATTCCGAGACTCTATAATGCTAGCACAAACCTCTTAGCCAACGTAGCCTTCAAGCTCATTCCTTCAGAAGATTTTAGCCCTGACCGATTTTCAAGTGAGTTAATTTTTAGACCATCTATTCCTGATAACATTACCAATTGGAGGATTTTCAACAACGACCTTGATATCGTGACTTTCCTCACATCTGAAGGATCCTACACCAATCAAATAATTTACGAAGACCAACATGACCAACAATTGCAACAGGATAGTACTAACAATCCTATACCTAAATCAGTAGTCAAGTTAGAAGACCTTTATGATTTGAAAGATCGAATTCAAAAGATCTACCAATTCAAAACTCCAAAGCTCAAATTTGAATTATGAATTAGTAAATCTAGGAACTGATGCCAAACCGCTGAATATCAACCTAGGCCTTGGCCTAGCCCCTGAAGAAAAATTAGCGTATATTCGTCTCTTGAGACAATACAAAAGTGTCTTTTCTTGGAATTACGATGAACTCAAAACATACGACACCTCGATCATCCAACATACTATTCCAATGATCGATAATGAAAAACCTGTCCAACAAAAGTTGAGAAAGATCCATCCCAATTTAGAAAACCAGATCAAAACTGAACTCAATAAGTTGTTGAAAGCCAAAATAATTTTTCCTGTTAAACATTCTAAATGGGTCTCCAATAAGGTACTTGTTAGAAAGAAAAATGGAGATATTATAATCTGCATTGACTTTTGAAATCTTAACAAGGCCTGCCAAAAGGATAATTTTCCTTTGCCCCCCATGGAACAAATATTGCAGGTAGTTGCGGGCTTAGAATTAATGTCATTCTTGGATGGATTATCGGGATATAATCAAGTGTTGGTACATCCCGATGATCAATTAAAAACTACATTCAAAACTAAATGGGGCACATATGCATATCAAAAGATGCCATTTGGTTTGATTAACGTGGGTTCCACATTTCAGAGAGCCATGGACATCGCATTCAAGGGGTTAGTTAATAAATCAGTGGTAATCTATTTGGATGATATAACTGTGTATTCCAAGAAACGAAACAACCATCTCAGAGATTTAAAACAAATCTTCCAACGTTGTTTAAGGTATGGAATTTCACTTAACCCGAAAAAATCCTTTTTCGCATTAAGTGAAGGAAAACTTCTCGGATTCATAGTGTCAAAATCTGGAATTCACATTGATCTTGACAGAATCAAGGAAATTTCCGCAGTACCCCTACCTCACAACAAGAAAGCCATGCAATCTTTTCTTGGCCAGATTAACTTTGTAAAGAGATTTGTTCCAGACTTTTCAAGAATTGTGTCTCCTTTACAAGCAATGATTAAAAAGAACACAAACTTTAAATGGGGCCAAGACAAACATGAGGAATTCAATCTGATCAAACAAGCAATTATTAATGCTCCATCTTTAGAAACTCCAAAATTTTCCGATCCTTTTATTTTGTATACGTTTGCCTCGGATAGATCATATGCTCCGATACTCACTCAAGCAAATCAAGAAAAGGCAGAATCCCCAATTGTTTTTTCAGTTCCAATTTACAAGGAGCTAAGTTGAATTATTCAGCTGTGGAGAAACAAGCTTATGTTGTTTTCAAAGCAATTAAATATTTCAGACTTTTTTTACTCAAAACACATACCAAAACCATAGTACCATTTTCAATGTAAGAAATCTTCTAGTACAGAAGGATGTGGGTGAGAAAAGGGCCAATTGGGTTACTGCCTTACAGGAATATGACGTAGAAATAAAACCATCAAGTATTGTAAAAGGTTCCAGGATTTTGCAAAATGTTGGCCGGAGCATCGCTAATGTTTGAAAAACCATCTGCAAAGGTACAAGTGTACGAGGTAAGCCTAAACAATGTTGAGTCATTATACGCTGATATTATTTATTATCTAAAGAATGGATATGCTCCTTCAAACCTCGATCATACCAAGAAAAGAGCTCTAAGGTTAAAAGCCAAACAATATCATCTCGTGAATGATGTTCTTTTTAGAATAAATTATGACTCTGTTCTCCTTAGATGTCTTGAGAAATCTGAAGCTAAAAAGGTCTTGCAAGAACTCCACGATGGGCCAGCAGGCGGGCACTATGCTGGAGATGCTACTTCTCATAAAATCTTATGCGTAGGCTATTACTGGCCCACATTATTCAAAGACACACATAACTACGTAAGGAAATGTCAAGTCTTTCAAACCGTTGCTGGGAGACAAAAGAAACCACCCTTGCCACTGCAACCAGTAAAAATTGAATAGCCTTTCGATCAGTGGGGATTGGATGTAATAGGTGAGATCGTTCCTCAATCTTCTAAACAACATAGATACATCCTTACAGCAACAAATTACTTTACTAAATGGGTAGAAGCAGTTCCTCTCAAGAGGGCTAATGATGAAAATATCATTGAGTTCATAGATCAGTTCATAATCACCAAGTTTCGGTTGCCTTCTGCTTTAATGTTTGATAATGCATCATATTTTTCTGGTAATGCAATGATTGAATTTGCACTCAAAAGGGGTTTCAAGCTTAAATACTCTGCCAATTATTACCCACAAGGGAACAGGTTAGCTGAATCTACAAATAAGAATTTAATCAGAATCATTAAGCGAACCATTGACCAAAATCATAAAAATTGGCATAAGTCTTTAATATATGCTTTATGGGCAGATCGAATAACGCAGAAAGCCTCTATCGGTACTTCTCCCTTTAATTTAGTTTATGGGAAAGAAGTGGTTCTTCCAACTCATTTGGAAATTCCCTCTTTATCCTTGGTTCAATATATTGATGAAGCACCAACTTCTTCCTTACAACTAAGGTAGCTGGAATTAATTAAGTTAGAAGAACAACAAGAACAGGCTAAGATAACTCACGCTCATCACCAAGCATTAGTGAAGGCTTCTTTTGATTCAAACATGATATCCAGAAAATATTTTCAGATGGGAGATCTAGTTTTAAAATGGGACAAGGCTCATGAGGAAAAAGGGAAACATACAAAATTTCAAAGAATGTGGCTTGGTCCTTTTCAAATCATAGAAGTCATAGGTCCGTCTACTTTCATGTTACAGGATTTAACATGGAAAAAAGATTCTTTACCTGTTAATGGTCAGATACTCAAAAAATATTTTCCATAGAAGATCATTCTTCTATTTTTGTAGATTAGTTGTTTTTCTTTTTCATAATAAAACCAGTTGTAGATGGTTACATTTGAGATTCACGAAAAAGACACAAATTCTCTTTTAGATTTTGTTTTTTCACTTGTATAAATAGAATTCTTTCTAAAAAATTGATCATTACTATTGAAAGATACAGTTAAAAACTCTAGACCTAGAAATGATACTAGTTTCAACTGTATAAACTTTGACAAAAAATACCTTTAGTTAGAAATTGTTTTATTTCAGTCCAATGAAAGGTATCAATAACAAAAATGAAGATTCTCTGTAGAAAATCTCTTTCCAAAAACTCTATCATTGTCGTCCAGAGCTGTCTTAAGGAAACAATGACTTCCTCCCCGCCTAGGAAACTACGATATTCAAAGAAATGTTCCAAAGATACACTTTAACTTAAAGAGTAAGAGGTCTCATCACGAGCTGATTTATCATGATCATAGATATTATAGCTTGTTGACTTTGCCAATGCTGCATACCACAACAGGGCAATGACTCAAGATTGTTGCAATCAAAAGACAAGGGGTCTCATCACGAGCCAGCTTGTTCAGCAAAGTTAATAAATCAGTGAATGACTATGTCATGAATTGGCTACCAAACCAAGACATTGTTCTTTAAGGATAAAAAGAAAATGAAAGCGAAAAGTGTGGAAATAGATTTTTCTTTGAAGGTTGTAAATTTCTCTAAGTAGGATACAGTATCATTGTTGGGTAACAGGTAACCCTGTCGAAGCTATAAACGCTTGCTGGCAGTAGAGGCTCTACCTACGACAAATGAGCATATTTAAAACTTATTTGCAGGGAAGACTTTGTTTTTATATTTATAAACCAAGTAATGACTGATGTAGATAGAAAGACTAGCTTGAGGGAGTAAACAATCAAAGTTGAGAAAAAAAGAAAAAACAAAAAAGAAGAAACAAAATATCATTGATAGGTAAAAGCATAATGTACTCAGTCTTTCTATAGTAAAGTTTAATTTTCTGGAAAATTTTCTGTTTTGGAAGTTTTGAAAATTCAAAAAAGTAGCAGAGATAACTGGTTCTTCCAAGTTAATCGCCAATTGTTGTGGTCAACAACAATCCCCCTTCTTATTTAGTGTTATTTATAATACTAAATAAGTGGGGACCCTTAGTTAAAATTTTAAAAAATGAATTAGCGCTTATATTTCTTTTTTCAAGAAAACTTACCATCATAAACTTAGGAAGACCCCCTTGAAAAATCTAAAAATCTAAGTTTTATGATAAGGTAAGACAAAATCTTTCTTTAGGAAATATCGCATCGCAACAGGATAACATGATACCTCCTTACAAGCTAGATTGTAACATTGCGAGATCACGATACGTGATGATAAACAAATATCGCATCGCATAAATCAAAGACAACTTACATTGAAACATCTTAAATTGCCGATATGCGATGACTCATATCACAAATTTCATTTCGCAGAAAACAGATTAACAAAGATTGTCATGTATTACGTTCCTGTGATATTGTGATTTCACGATAGAGCAGCAATGCAATAATGCGATATAGCGAGCTATCAACTTTGCGATGTTTTGATTCTACAATGTTGTGATTCTGCGATGTTGTGATCTACGATATTGCGAAGCAAATCGCAAAATCACTTCATCGCAGATCTTTCGGGCTCGTGATTCAAAAAAGTATTCTCCATAGACCGACACCTGGTTATGCGCTTTAATGCTAATAAATGAGTTAGTTGCCAGTTATTAATGGAATATGGTTTCATGCTTATCAAAAAAACATTTCACGTAAGGTGGTATATTTTATACGTCTTCGGCATTTAAAGCTTTCCCATCACCTCCCTTATCATTATTTTCACTTCACTTGTGAATTACAGGAACGGAGAACAGAGAACGATACAAAGAAATACACAGGATATCATGGGAAAGAAAAACAAAGCTCTGAGCTCTGAAGAGAAATAAATGGCGCCCTTGTATACAGACACCGCTTGTAACAGAGATGCCGGTATTGCTACATGGGAAGGCATGTATAATCTACTTGAGGAGGAGAATCCCAGAGTAATGGAAGTTACTGCTACTGCGAGATCACATAGTTCTTCTGAGGCATCCATCACAGAGCTAGCTTGTTCATTCTTACACCGGATAGCAGCAAGGCCCAGAATTCTCCTGTACATGGACATGGTTAAATGGATACTAAATAGTGTTGATATCATAAATAGACAGTTTAAGACTCAGGGTCAAGAGCTTACAGAATCATTATTTTTACAAATTTTGAGCTTTATATCCGCTAAAAGGAAAAAGTGCAAAAGGTGAAAAACGCATCAAGAAAGCCCGGATGAAGAAACATAGGCAGTTTCTGATGCACACTAGGAGCCTGAGAAAAATTTCTCGAAAAGGAAAGCTTCTAATCACTCAGTCACCTGCAAGCCCCAAAAAATTGCAAGAAAGCAACAATACAAACAGATTGGAGGCAGAAAGCTCAAGAAAAGGCAGAAGCAATCCAAGGGTTAACCAAGTTGAACTGGGATTATTACTAGGCATACTTGGTAAAGCCACATAGCTAGTGGATGAGTCTCAAGTATCAACTCTACCGAGAAGATGGTGCCAGCTCTCACCGATTCTGTTTTCTCAGCTCAGCTAAAATCGGAAGTCGGCCAGTCGACTCTTCTCAAACAGATGCTGAATGAGTGCGATTTCAAGGAGAAAATACAGAAGTAGTGTTAATTTTAGACTCAATTTTAGTTTTAGTTTTGTTTTATTTTGCCTGAAATGAGGACGGTCATTTAAACCGTATCCAAAATTTTTGTAATAAGTTATTTTTGGATTTATTTAGTAGTATTTAAACCCTTCTCATGCATTTAGAGAAGGGTCCTGAAATTTTTCAAAAACTTATCCCCAGAACATGCACTTCTGTACCCTCTGAGGAGGTTTTGATGAATGAATGGAACAAGATTTATTGATATTTGCATTTAATATCTGCTACTGATGTTGCACTTTTGTACTCTTAGTGGATGTTAGATCAAGAAGAGATAAATCATTATCGCTTGAAGCTCATGAGTAGGACTAGTTATAAATGGTACTTCTATCCCTTAACTATTTTTGCCTTTGCGTTAAAGTGATATTCATGTTTAGTTGTTTATATATTTATGCGTGAATGCCTGAGTTATCATTTGGAACTTTTGTACGGTGATAGCTATTTATTTATGCTTAATGTATGAATAGCTTATTATGTGATATGTTTTCCACAATTGTTTCGTCTAACTTTTAATACGAAGTGGTTCATCCTTATTGAATTCTTTTCTCATAACAGTTGAATGATCTTTATTACCCGTTGTTATTTGAAATCATTTTAGATTACATAACGAAAGATTACACCCCAGGTTAGTGTAGACTTAGATATTTCTGCTTATTAGAGTACAATTCCCATATTATTAGATTAGAGTTGGAATAAAAGTATTTCATTTAGAAATTGTTAGAAAGAGAAATATCAATCCGTCACACACACACACATAAATTGGGAAACAGGTCCCATATTCCCAGTCGGACCCACTATACCAAACGGAAAAGGAGCTGCTAACCAAGGTCCGGACTGGGTGGGTATCCCCCTTGTTGTAGACCCGATTTTCGGGGCCTCAACAGAAACCAAAGTTGAATTCTAGGCAAGAAAAATGTTGGCCATGCTCAGCGAATTTGAATTTGAAATTAATTACATAAAAGGAAAGGAAATCAAGGTTGTTGATGATTTTAGCAGAAGAATCCAAGTAAATCACTTGGAAACTATAGGTTCATACACAACAAATCTAGAAGAAAGAATTAAAAGTGATAGACAACAAGATGAAAAATACCAACAAATAAAAGAAAGGTTGTGGCAAAGCGGTGAAGATGAAGGATATCACCTCAACAAAGATGGGTTAGTCAAATTCAAAGGAAAAATTTATGTTCCTAACAGTGATGAAATGAAAATACTAATAATGAAAGAGTTCCATGTTAAGCCTTATTTAGGCCACCCAGGGTATCAAAATACCATTATAGCCATTAAAAAGTACTATCACTAGCTAAATATGAAGAAGGAAGTGGAAGATTTCATAGCAAAATTTATATAATGCCAGTAGGTAAAGGTCAAATGCAAACATCCAACAGGATTATTGTAGCCTATCCCTATTCTAGAATGGAAGTGGGAGGTAATTTCTATGGATTTCATTATAGGATTTCCCAAAACATCTAAGCAACATGATGCAATCATGGTAGTGGTGGATAAGCTTAGCAAGGTAGCTCATTTTGTGGCAGTTAAATCCACCAATTTCGCTAGTGACATAGCACAAATATTCATAAAGGAGATTGTTAGGCTACATGGAATCCCAAGAAGATTGTATAAGAAGGAGATGCTAGGTTGACTTCTAGGTTTTGGCAGGAACTATGTTCAGGGTTGGGAATAGAATTAGCATTTAGTACAACCTAACATCCACAAACAGATGGAAAAACAGAGAGGATCAATCAGATCCTTGAGGACATATTAAGGATTTATGTGATGCATCAGGCCAAGAAATGGGAATAATATCTTCCAATTGTGGAATTTTCATACAATAATGGACATAAAGAGTCCATAAAGTTAAGCCCCTTTGAGGCATTGTATGGAAGGAGTTGAAACACTCATATTAGCTAGAGTGATCCAGTTAACAAGGTACATGTAGGACCTTATATGTTTAAGGATATGGAACAACAAGTTCAGATCATAAAGCAAAATTTGAAAGTGGCATAGGATAGACAAAAACTCTATGTAGATAAGCATAGGGTACACAAAGAGTTCCAAGTTGGAGAACATATTTATCTAAGAATTAAACCCAAAAAAAATTCCCTAAGGATGGGGACATGTGCCAAGTTGGCACCATAGTATTGTGAGTTATTTGAAATCTTTGAAAGGATTAGACCATTAGCATATAGGTTGGCTTTAACTCCATCAGTTAGATTTCATGATGTTTTCCATGTTTCTTTACTTAAAATGTATGTACATGATTATAATCATGTGATTGATTGGTCTATGCTATAGGTGGAACTAGAGGGAGAGTTCCAACTAGAGCCAATGTGCCTTCTAGATCGGAGAAGCCTCATGCTACAAAATCGAGCCATAGAGCAATTCAAGGTGTAGTGGAAGCACTTTGGGCCAGAGGAGGCCACGTGGGAAATGGATGATGCCATGAAATTTAATTATCCCTTCTTGTTTGATGGTTAAAGAAAGTGTGTATAATTGTAAATATTGTATAGATTTGTGTGTATAAAGCTCCATGAAATAGTATGTGTTGTATTTTAATTATGGTGTTGAATATGGGTAATCGAACACCAAGGGCGACATTCCCTCAAGGGGGAGGGGACTATGACAACCCCACCCAAGGTCATTGCATAATATGAATTGTAAATATATTGTAAATATTATGCAATATTTGGAATCAAGAAAAGGGCACTGAGTTAAGGGACACCGATTCTAGAGTTGGGGAGGAGGATTGCTTGCCTAGGATGTTATGGTTTCTTGTGCAGAGAAAGAAACCTGAATTGTAGGACAACTGTTAAAGTTTGGATGGTGCATGAATTAATGAATTATTTCTTGAAATTAAATGGGTTGTAAAGAGAGTAATCAAGCCCATGTCACTTGAGAAGAAACCACAAGAAAAGAGGAAAAGGGATTTTAAAGGGACTACAAACTTCCAGGAAATAAGGATGTGATGTTAAATGCAAGCCTAGGCAGAAAGAAAAAAAAATGAAGAGAAGGAACCATTCAGGAGGACGCCAAGGAAAAATTGGATTAGAGAAATCACGCAGGGGGAACCCATTCTAAAATTCTTGCAGTAGGGAAGCTGAGACATTTTTGGAGAAAAAGGGAGAGGCAAGTGGGGAAGAGAGAGAAGGAGGGACTGGAAATACCACGAGAAATTTCAACATGTAGCACTAAAGAGAAGAGAAGAGAAGAGAACAGAGGAGAAGAGAAGGGGATTGATACTATCTTAGTGGAGGTTGTGGGTTGAGATGCTAGTATTTGGAACCCTATAACAACTTGGGATCCCTGGAGCTTGTGGGTTGATATAGGATCCCTAGAGCCATATAACAGCTTGGGTACCTCAAGACTGTGGGTTGAGACATAGGTCTCTAGAGCCCTGTAACAACTAGGGTCGAGGTTATGGGTTGGGATGTAATCTTTGGAGCCCTGTAATAGATTGGGTCCCCTGTAGGCTCTGGGTTGAGATAATAGACTCTAGATCCTTGTAACAACTTGCGAAGTGGAAATCCTAGAGCAGCACCAAAGGAAGACCAGAATGAAGACTTTTGGTTACTATGTTACCATGATAGTGGATTCTGAACTCCCCAGAAGGGGGTGAATCATTGTGTGTGCACCTGGGGGTGAGGTAGAGTGCCTTTGGACTCCCTGTGTGCCAACGCAGTAGTAGTTAGCTGGTCGGAAAGAAGAAGGAGGTCCTTTGGAGTCCCTGTTTCAGTTGGGAGCTGATGTTTTAATCCCTTGAGTCAGCATCCCCCTCAGACTCTAGAATCTAGCTTAGGGGTGGCAACTGCAAGTATGTGTGGTTGCAACTGTCTATGATTTGGGTGGAGAGTCCTTGTCCCAAAGTCACTTGCCCCGTAAGTTAAAATATAAGTATATGTGTATGCTTATTGGTAATGGTTCAGGATTCAAGGATTGCATCTGTGTTTTTAATGCTTGCATATGTAGTGCATCTCTATGGGGATATGCCACTAATATATATTTTTGATTATATATGTATGGTTATTGAATTTGAAAGAAAACTGTTGTGTGATATTTTCTTATGGTAAGCACGGAGCATCTAATGTTTATATGTGCAAATGAACCACATGATAATCATGTCTATGTTATATCATTGAGTTGGAAATTACTTTGAAAAAAATCTTTAACTGTATTGTAAGTAGTAAATAAGTAAGAAACTGAGGAATATAAGGCCCTGATGTAGACACCAAAATCTTAAATAAGAACTTGAAAAAATGGGATCAGTGACCCATTTTATTAATGTGAGGAAATTACACGGAAGACCCTCTCCTTAGCATGGTTTGTATTTTATTACAGTGGTTGTTACCAAGTTAGAAGTTGTTGTGCTGCATGGAAAGCAACACATTAATGTTGAGGGAAGTTTCCTCTGGGGCCACTAAAGCCCATCAAATTTACCTAAATGGCCTTCATCCTTGCATTCTTAGCAAGATGGATATTTGTTTTTGGCATCTTCATGTTGCCAATGAGGCATCAGAAGGCTCTATGTGGCGCCATAGAGCTTCTTACAGGCTCTACATGGATTCAAGTGTTGTTTCCTGTGTGGAAGGAGAGGTGGGAACCTCTCAAGAGCCCACACCAAGCTCGTTGTAGGTAATAGATGCAAGAGTGCCTAAACCACCATACGTATAATTCCATATCGTAGGGAAGGGAAGACCCATAAGTTAAGAACCCATTGGATAATTTACCATCCAAGCTCAGGAGGGGTAGCACCATGGAACACATTAATAAACCTTGGTTATCAGTACGAAACCTTAATGTGGATTTAGAGGTCTACTACACCTACGACATAGAGCCATGGTCGAGAAGGTTGGTTTTAGGAAGCCTGCACAGTGGCAAAGCTTGTCTTTGGGGTGATTGCAAACAACCACGTCTAGGATGTTGCAAGAGGTAGAGCCAAATCCCCTTGATCGGGTCATGGTGGAAAATGATATGGAAGGATTCATTGTGGTGTAGAGGAGCGAAGCCTTGAATTCATAGGAAGGATCAGATACCCTTATCCCTTTGAAGATAAAAACCCTAACTAGGAAAGCTTCAAATTCATGTGGTCAATTTCTCCCTTTCACAATTGGTCGGAAGAATGTAGACGTGGGCTAGAGGTGGGTTAGCTTGGAGAGCTTGAATTCTCGTAATTTAATTTAATTAAACATCAGGAATTTGATGGTAAATTGAGTCAGACTGAGGTTAGTCAAAAAACAGTGACGGTAATTTTCACGTTTCCTGGGACCGTTAAGTTGGATGGTCAGAAGTCTCAGAAGGGTAGGATCTTGTATATTGTTTAGGATCGACACTAGGAAGTCTATCAAGTGTTGGAGTAGGAATCGTCTACTAATAGAATCTCATGATGGATATTGGAGCAGAGGTTGGGAACTCGGAAGCCTTGGAATCTCGTGAGTGATTTAATTAAAATTCTATGGAGCATCAAGGACCAGGGGATTTGTGACCATCAAGAGACGGTGAGGGGAGGAATTTCCATTCCCTGGATCTGTCAACCTAGAAGGAGCTTCCTGAAGGTGGTTTAGCCTGGAAATTCGGGAGAGCCCAGTTGCCGTAAGATATTTAAATTGTGCGTCAAGGTGCCTAGAATGTTAGTTGACAGTGCGTGGTTGATAGAGAAATTATCTGAATACCTGGGACTATTAGCTTGTAGGCTATTTTAATAAAAACTCCAGGGTCACGGGCCATGTAATGGAGTGAGCGCATTGACGAGATAACATCATAAAGGTTATGTGGCCATCCTAGAATGCCATAAGCCTATAACAATTTCGAATTGATTTTTTAAAAGTGTCAGGGGTTCGGGGTAGCGAGGATGATGTCAGGAGGTTGTCTGGTCTGATTCACACTGATGCGACATGTCATTGGATGGAGAGTTGGGCCACAACCACATAGGCCAGGAAGTTATATCCCATAATGGTTTTGTAACTATATCCCTTGTGATCATCTCACTGCAATTCTGAGGTTTCAACTAGGATTTGATCTCGTTTGTTTGGAGGAAGCGCTGAGTTAAAGGTAGTTGAACAAAAAAAAAATTACCCCATTCCTCGAATGACAAAGGAGGGGTTGGGTACATTACAACAAACTAGAATGAATAACAAAGAAAGAAGATATAGGTAAATTCACTACTACATGGAAGAGGGTTTTAAGATAAATTTTGAATAAATTTTCTTAACTTGAGAAAAAAAACTTGCAAATTTTTTGAAATATTGTCTTTAAGTGAGTCTCAAATTATTGTTTTAATTTTTTTTCTCTATAAAGACAATATAGAACACAATGATTATTGTCTCTCAATAGACCATAGCTATAATTAAAGGTATATTGTCTCTATAGAGATAGTTTGTATTTAATTCAGGTTATTGCCTCTATAGAGAATAAAAAATTCTCTTAAAAAACAAAATATAGAATGTGAATCTTTTTGTTTCTTCAGTGATTAAATCATGTTAGGGCATGATGGAATCAAACCACCAACATCCTGCTTGCAAGGCAGGTGCTCTTCCATTGAGATAGAACCCTTTAAAGAAATGTGTTATCTCTATCAGAAAAGATAAACATCAACAAGTCAAAATGTACCATCATATTAGTGAAGAAAAAATATGTTACTTGTTGCTATTTGACAAGTTTCAAACAAAAGGAAAAAATTATACATGGTAGTGACTACAAATAATTTCTTGAACTCCTTTATAGTAAAATTCTTAGGGTGTGTATGAACATACTTTCCAAAAAATTGAAAGAACAAACCGTGGAGTGTGCAGTACCAACTTCCTATTTTTTATCTTTAAAATTTCACAATGAGAAATTGCACATAAAAAAATTTCACACCAAATTGAATTCATAACATATATAGAAAAATTGTCAATGTTTTCTAACATTTTAGGGTTTTAAGTTTGTAGTTTTGTTTACTGGAAACATTATGGAATTTAACAGTGTGGTCAAAAATCTAATAATGGAGCTTAGCAATTGCACATAAAAGAATTTTCACACCAAATTGAATTCATAACATATAAATAGCAAATTTGTCAATGTTTTCTAGCATTTAAGGGTTTTAAGTTTGTAGTTTTGTTTACTGGAAACATTACGGAATTTAACAATGTGGTCAAAAAGCTAATAATGGAGCTTCTAGTCAAACCATTTTTCTTGCTTTCTAGGGTTTTCAGTTTTTGGTTCTATTTATAGGTAGTGTTATGAAATTTAATAGTTTGGTCAAAAAACTAAAAATGGACCTTCGAATCAAGTAAATGATTGAAAATCATTAAATACAACTATTTTTTTTAAATGATTTTAGCACAAGTAACTTTTATTAATTTGTTTTAAAATCATAATAAACAAATAATAACAATTAATCAATTAATGAAAAAATAATAATCTAGGGGACATCTAGGGAATTCCTTGACCATACAAATGAGATAAGTATATTTACTTTGTACATGGGTACATACCCATGTTCCACTTAGACAGGACAATAGGAACTGCAAGGGATGCATCTCCAAACCCCAAGGATGCATTCCCAAAATGCACACATGAACACTAACAATTTATTAATTATCTTGTAATTTTTTTTAGCTAATTCCTCTTGATATAAACGTGATAACAGGTTTCTATATTAACAATTTCATAACCTTTCCCCGCGTTATCCAAATCCTCTCCATAATTATAATTTGATGCCACAATTTTGAAAACTCAACATGATAAAAGGTACTTTATCCTTGAACCATGAAAACAAGTCTTTCATTTCCTAACATTATACTCATTAAACAGAATGATCAACTTACATTTCTTCAAATTCAGAACCAGCATGATAGAAAAAAGGAACCACAACTTCTCCAGCAATTTCCTGCACATGTGTTGTATTAAATTATGAGGCAACACAATATATCGGAAGAAAACAAACAACAATCATTCTATTCATATTCATAATGACAACGATGCTAAATTAATAATTAACATGGTCAAATCACAAGCCAAAACACCAAAAATATAATGCAGATCCAACTTATGATGGTAATATAAAAGATCTATGGTAGATGGAGAAATAAAAGTAATATTCCAACATTAGTGTTTTCTCAAAAATAAGGTAGATATCAAAGAATGGAACTTCAAAAGACATGAAGTTATGACAAAGGGTAAAATATTGGAAATAATTAACTATATAATAATGTGACTGCTACATAACTAATGATTAACTTGCTTAAAGAAGGTTATTTTTCAAAGTTGTTTGTTCATCCTCACATTGACCCCACAATGTTGTCTTTGTATAAGGGTATTATCAGAAAGGCACAATATGCTATTGTTTCTCTATGAAACAATGTAGAATAAAAGATGGTATAAAACATCTTTTCTTGGCAATTTATCTGCTTTTGGTGGCAAGAAACTTCTTGTAGTAACTAAAACCACCCTCTAAAATTTTGCGTTCGCTTCGTTTTGGAGCCTCCATCCTAAAATCTTAGCAACTTGTCTTGCATTGCTCAGGTACTTGTGCTTTCATTTAAATTGATATTTCATTTTAAAACTTGTGTTCACTTAATTTCTTTGCTATCTAAACACAATGATCCCTCATTACTTGGTTGAATCTGGTTCTTGCATTTCCTTCAAAAACTGCGCAGTCCCAGAGGGCACCTGGCCTTGATCTCACGAATTTCACAGAGTAGCCTATCACTGAGCCTTGCTCTCAAGAATTACGCAGATTAGGCCAACCGTGAGCTTCAGCTCTAGAAATGAACAAACCCAATTGACAACTTGTATTTAGCTGGGAAATTGCACATAGCATGAGAGGCATCCAGAGCCACTCAACACAGGAATTGTGCAGAACCATTCCCTCAATTGTTTCCCGATGCTTGTGCTGGCAGGTTGCCCAGTTCCCTCAAGAACTGCGCAATTTATCCATGCATGCATAGCAAACTTTCCTGAGAAAGCCAAAAACCAGAACAAAAATCGCTAAAAAATAGGTATTTATTTTTAGCACCGGGAGTTACACTTGAGTTAATTTTAGAAATTGTCGCCACTTGTCGCATTTTCCTAGATTTTTGGCATGTGCATCATAAACCTTAAATCGATCAAATATATTTAATGGATGTTGCTAAAGCTCATTTACACATTCGATATTGGAGCTTTGGCATTCCCAAGACATCTAGGAACCTTCAGCAAGATCGGCACAACTTTTTCGAGTAAGTTCTGTTTTTCAAGTATTTTGCTCCTTTTTCTGTCGCTTTTGTTTCCTTGTGTGATTTCCGTTTCGAATTTTTTACTAAATGAATGCTATTGTTGTAGTTTTTTCAACTTGTAGAAGTGTTGTTTCAAGTTTTGTGTTGCCTTTCTTAAGTGTTGCATGCGTAACCTTGTTTTTGCATTAACGGTCGTTATTGCGGTGACTCTCCCCTAGAGCTTCGTTGTTCATCTGTTTGACCAATTTCTGCACTTGCTTTGATTTCATACATGATCATTCATACATATTGTCAACATCATTCACTCATGCATTCAGATCTATGTCAGATCTATGTTAGATCATTGTGGCATGGTCGTTCCTTGAAGTACTTTTTGTTTTTAAGCTGACATTTTCTTACTGTGAGTGTTCGCTCTATGTCCGAGTACATTAGTTGTTGATGAGCTACTCAATAGTACATGCAGCATGGATCCCAAGAGAGCTACATCAAAGGATACTGTAGAGAGGACCACTAGAGATGTAGTTGAACAGGTGCCAATGAACTTTCCCATCTATGCAGACACGCAATTGTTCATAGAGAAGGACATGAAGATTACATGGCAAGAAATAAAGGACATATTTGCAGGTAGCTTCAAGGAAGATCTGGAATATCGATAGGTTTATGTCAGCATTAACAAGCCAGGCTTGTACAGGGTTGCATGCAAGTACCCCACCTTCCCGTGCGTGGATATCATTCACTAAATTGTCTCACATACCGATCCCAAGATGATGGCACTAAGAAGTACCAATGGAACATAGCTTGTCACCTTTAGGATGGAAAACTACCATCATATGTATCACTTGCTGCAACTGGTCAACTACATGGATGCATTGTTCTACAATCTCAACAGCAATGTGAACACTATAGATATCATGAAGTGTTGGGTAAAAGAGCCATCGAAGTTTAGAGCGACACCCAACCAGGTCTACAAGATGAAGTCACTCAAGAAGGCTTACCAACTCTTGGTCATCTTTTCATGTCACTTGTATGGTCAAGAGAGCATGAAGACCTTTCGGTAGAGTTGGGTGGTTATGTTGGATCAAGTGGAAAATGAACGAAGGCCATTCAATTGGTCAGACATATTATCTCTTCAGTTGAAATTGAATGTGTCTAATGCCCAGAGTTTGTCTAAGGATGAGCAAGCAAGATTATTTATGTCTACGTACCTACTTGATGCAATTTGTGCCCAACAACAGTTCCCTGGCATGGGTTGGACATGGAAACCATCAGAGGATGTTGCGAACATCTATTACAAGTTTCTCTTTGAGTGCATCTACCGAGGAGTCATGGTGAGGTTGTCTGAACACTTCATCACACTACTGTACAAGATGATATTTGAACAGGATACACCTTGCATGTCCCAAGAAGCTATGTAGGCATTGCTTAACATTGTAGATTGGTATGCCTCACCTGGTGGCACCTTCATCAGGATGTTTAGCACAATGAGGCCTCTGCATGACATATCGAGGTTTCCCATGGACACGATGGTCATGAAAGAGGTTTCATACCACATCTCCATAGGGTTATTAGCAGGATTGCACAAGAGGAACAAGGCACCATGGCCTACTCTTCCTTTGTGTATTGGGTTGTACGAGATCTGTACCTTGAAGCATGCAGATGCTGAGGTCGAGGACTTGAATAATTTTGGTTCAACACCAAGAGTTTCAATCTGTACATCCCCATTGCATATTGAAGAACCATTGTGCGAAGGTGTATTACCCATGGATCTACAGGGTATGTCATTGGCCAGAGGAAGATCCTAGGAGGTATTGCTATAACTCCTATAGGATCGATGAATCCATCAACATAGCTATGGAATGGAAAATAACACTATATGCAGCAGTGCCATGGGAAGCAACACCAACAATAGTAGTTAGTAGAAAACTGATTCAAGACAAAGGCAAGAGAAATATTAGCGAGAGCATAGAGGCTGAGCAAAGATACAAGTTCAGAGAAGAACCTCTTGCTTAGAAAGGAGAGTAGAACAGAGGAAAAGAGAGAAGAAAAGGTTGGAATATGCAGAGAGGAAGTTGTAGGAAACAAAAAAGAAGTTGAAAGCATAGCAAGAGCTTAGGAGGAGAGAAAGTGAAGAAAAGTAGAAAAAAGAACATGAGGAAAGGCAAGGCACACTGATAGAGAAAACTACGCTTATATAGGTTGAGGCAGTAGAGCAGCCAACAGATGAAGAAGAGGGTGAGAAAGTGCAGTTTTAGGAATTTACTTAGCAGGTTGAGTAGATGGTTGAGGCAACGGACATGGAGATGAAATAGGAGCCACAGGACCAAGACACCGCTCTCATGCCGAGAGCATCCAAGGTTGCACCACACTCTCTGCCACCTCCATAATCACAACCAGTCTTGAGTGAGAAAGGAGAGGTTTCTCTCCTTGATGATGATCCAAAGATGGATGTGTACAATCTATCATTCGACAAGTCACAACACAGGATTGTATAGGCATGTAGAAATAATCTCCCTGAATATCACACATCACCTTCGCACATAGAGGAAAGGGTGATTGTATCAAATATTAGAAGACATCCAGTTACCATGGCTGAGGCTTCTAAGGCTTATGCAGAAGCCATGAGTTCGATGATCAAGTTCTTGATAGTATAGAATGAACAGATGATGAAGGACTTGTAGGAGTTCAGGTAGAGAACATAGAAGTCTGTAGGATCCGCTATGGCAGAAATGAAGAAAGCAATACTTACGGAGATGTCAACTTTGGATACCACCATGTGTATGTTGTATAGAAGATTTGTCACAATGCACAAAGTGGTTGTCCATCGATACAGTTTTTAACAGAAGTGCTCAAAGATAACACAATCTCCCAAAGACATCTACGTTGCCATTACGCATGTACAGGAATGGACAAGGAGGTGCAAGGGAGCCCCACTTTACTTGCACAAGATGATGAAGCCATGGTCAGAGTTAGACAAAGTACGAATTCAGATGTTGATCCAGAACTATGAGAAGCTCCCTTCTCTCATCACCAACATTGAGGATTCCTATGAAGGGTTGTATAGGAGTCTGGATGTCATAATGAGGACACACATGATCCATTCCATCAGAACCCTCACTCAAGCCATGATGAAGAACCAAGCCATGCTGGAGGTCGATGTGTACATAGAGAAATTAATGTGTGAAGCCACGAGTGATGACTTACAGTTCAGAGCAAAGAACATGCATAAGTACATTGCCGGTCTAGCCACACTAAGGAAAATGTTGCACATGCTTCAGGATGAGCTGGGCAGAGGTTTCAGAACCATATACCTGGAAGACATGGAGGCTAGAGTCCACTTCGATAAAGACATCACCAAATAGTATGGGGACATGATAGCGTAGTACCAAGCTTGGTATTAGTTTATCACTAAAGACCACCATGAGCAGGTTACCGAGTTGGTATTTCCCAAGACCCTGAGTGATGTTGCTTATGTTGTTAGGCTGACTCAAGCATATTTTGTTTCACATGGTATATGTGGAAATCGTATTATTGTAAATATGGTGTAAGTGAAATTCCATGTGTCACTAGTGGAATGTGAAAAATCACTATGTAATGTGAAGAGTCATGAGAATAGTCCAATATTCAAAGGGGAATGTCAAGGGTCACCCCACCCTTTTCTATATATAGAGCCTCATAACTCATAGTATAGGCTTTTGGGAGCCAAGCTTTTGTCTAGGCATTGCTTAGATAAGGCTTGGAGAGTATTGTGATAAGCCTTGGCTTATCCACAACGTAGAGTGAGTACATCTCTTTAGAGGAGCAGGTAGTGTTGAATGTAATGTTACCCTATTGGGGATAGTGGTTGTCAATGGTGTATGTATGGATGGAACTTTCACTTAATATATATAACATAGCCAACACGTTTTCATGCATATGATGTTATTTTAGTTCGATTTTTTTGGTTACTTTAGAAATGTATGTTATTTAACTCACACATTTGTCTATGAACTATTTTGTATGCAATTGTATAAATCTTGTTGCAGACATGTTGTTGGTTTAACCCGTCACTTTGGTTTGCGGAATATTCTGATTTCCAGCTTGTGACGTCATTCTGCTCATGTGTTCCTTCCAGGCTATGTACTATTACAGGCTTTTAAGGGACACACTTCCTCTTCCCCTCCATCTGTTAGAACCCCCATGCATCTCACATGACTAGCTACAAGGTCACACAATTGCTTCCAATAAAGTTATCATACTTACCTCTGTGTGCTATCGTAGTCAAGGCACTACTGTACTACCCACTGCTGGGACTCCTACTCCAAATGGTTTGAGGTCTAGTTGGGACTTCTTACGAGGGATATCAACTGACATGTTGGCGGGTCTAACATCATCAACATTTTTGTGGCTAGAAAGAGGGCTAGATGACAAGTTGATTCCTCAAAGTCTGTTTTGAATCTATGCACATCATTCATGACTTATATTACAATCTCAACTCCAACATTTTTTTGTCATGCACATGATTTTGAAGTGTTGGAGGACGTCATTGATGACTTGTCACAAATTAAGTATGATAGTGAAGGCGAAGCAACCCTGCTAAGGCATGAAGTTGCATTCGCAGGCTTCTATCATAGGAATGAATTCCCCTTAGATGATATTACCTATGGGATGTTCACTTACACACTCGATGGGCATGCTAACCAATGGTGTCACACATTGGCTGTAGCATCCATTCACTCTTAGGATCACATGATCAATGAGTTAAGCTGTGCTTTCTATCATTATGACCCCAAATCACAACAAAAAAGTTTTGAAATCATGCAAAGCACCTGATGAATCTCTTGCTCAATTTTGGGTGCGCTTCTTGAATCTTTCTTTTCAAATCCATAAAGATGAAATTGATTGGAAATTTATCAAAGAACGATTTCAGTATCTTCTTCACAATATAAAAATCCTCACGATTTAGAATCATTTGAACCCCTCCCAAAATACCTTGGTGTTAGAGCTGCCAAATCTAAGATGAACAAGGTTGTTGTCATAGGTGAATCCTTGTCCGCTTCACATCAAACAGCTCTAGCTCCGTAGGATGAGGTGGGAGAAGTTGTGAACCCATTTATTGAATTGTCACATCCTCCCACCCCACCTGCTCTGGAGATCTGCGCAGGCTTGGATTTCAATCCTGTTGGTTGTCACGTGAACTTGTTTTCTCAACCTATGTCCTCTCATTCTGTCGATCCTCCAAATTTTGGTGCCTTGTGTTTGTCCATTCTGGACGTCACATGTGATGTCCACAAGGATCAAGTTGTGGATGTAGTTGGTGTTGAGAAGCCAACATGTGTTGTCATTTTTTATGAGTATGTGTAGGAGTCTAAAGAAGAACCTGCGGTGAAGGATGGCCTCCTTTCGTCCACACCTCATCTAGGCTTTCCTAGCATATTTTGTGATTCTGCCATTTCTAATTGTCTTGTGAGAATTCATTCCCATATGTTACCACTTCCGATCATCCATTGGACATGCAGGATGCCAGTTTTTCATTTGATTGTGGTGAGGAAAAATATTTATTTCTGAATCCAATCAAACTGTCATCTCTCATTTCCGAAAATTTAGAGGATGAAAAATTATGTTTCTCATCAACCCCTCTGTATGATTCATCAGATCATGAGGATGTCAATGTACATCTCAAATTTTCTAATCATGGATGTCGTAATATATTTACTCCTTCATTTGATCACAATTCAGATTCACTTGTTGTTGATCTTTCTAATCCACTGATCTTTGATCTACTTGTTGACGAAGTGGAAACCCCTCAAGCTGTCGAGGCACTTCAACCCAAGTTGATGGTTATGTCAGGTTCTCATTGTATTGAGGTTAGTTCCACTCTTGATCAAAAATATGTTGAAACACCCTAGGCTCCTCATCACCCTCTCGTTTGCATTGAAAATGAATCTGATCTAGAGATTTCCATTCCTCCACCAGAATCACACAATCCTATCGCTCATGCATTGGAGGATTCATATGTAGCAAGTCATTTTGCGAAGTGAATGTTTTCTTCTTTCTACATGTTTACTCCTTTGTCCAGGTCAAAAGAGTGTACATGCTTATTGTTTGGACATAGTGTGTTGTTACACCATGGTATGTCTACGTAGTGTTTTTCATGTGCTTTCACTTTTTTCTTTTCTGTCGACACATTTAAAGTTCAAGCATGTTGGTTTTCATTGTTCTATATTTCTTGCATGTTGGTTTACCTGAATATCTTTCTTGTTGACCATTCCTTCACTTACATGGGCCACCCAATGCGCTGATGGCTGCATTGGAAATATCACTTCATGTGAGTAGGCTCGTGGACTGTTTAGCTTAAGAGTAGGGGTAGTATTTCCTTTCTTTTTTTCTTTTCTTTCATGTTTTTCTTTTCTTAGTTGTTTTGCTTTCATTTTAATTATGTCCTTTTCTTTGTTTGTTTGTTTTTCACTCGTAGGTTTAGCTTCCCATCAAACCATGTTTGGCTTCTTGAGACAATCAAGGTGAAGTACAAGAGGACTTGTGCAGCTATCAAATTTTAGTTATCTATTATCCCCTCTCTTTATGAAGATCTTTCATTCTTTAGTCGATGATACCCTAATGGAAAATACGTTCCGTTCAGAGTGAGTCTTGGTGAAAACACAACGCTTGCACTTTTAACTAGTACCACCTACTCTAATTGGTTTTTATATATTCGGTTAACCCTTATAAACCCAGTCAAGTAGAATAGGGTGGGGGGAAATCTTAACAAGTATGTTAGAGGTATATATAACATAATTCTCTAAAGGGTCAACCTATTCTGCTCTCAATAAGTAGGGATCCCTCTTCCTCCTCATGAAAATAAATAAGTTCCTATGCACAGTTCTCTGAAAAATGAAAAAAGAAAATGAAAATAAAAATAAAATAAGGAAAAATAAGAGAAAGGATTCCTACAAAGAGAGGTGAAACAAGTAACTCCATTGGGGTACTCACTAGGCTCACTAGCAGTGGATCAATGCTTGTGTTCCTGAACTGAATCCATGGGGTTCTGTCTAGGCCTACTGGTAGCGGAGAAACACCAGAGATGAAACTTAAACTTTGACAGTCTACATTAATTGTGCACCAATATACCCCTCATCCCTAATCGAAACAACTCAGTTGAATTGGCTCGATATCTGTGCTGACCGATGAAGAGAATGGAAGGGAATATATCTTTAACTCAAGTTAGTAAGGAATCCATGACGATCAAAGAATCGAACAATAATTCCGGAGGAGTTAGACTCTCTTTACACGAGGCAAGGTCCATACAGAGAGTTGGAGTTCTACCAGTGTGTCACCAATGTTGTAGCATGTACAACCACCTTCCAAAATTTTGCCTTCACTTCATTTTGGAGCCTCCCTCCTAAAATCTTAGCAACTTGTCTTGCATTACTTAGGTACTTGTGCTTTCATTTGAATTGATCTTTCACTTTACAACTTGTGTTTTCTTACTTTCTTTGTTGTATAACCACAAGATGAGCCCCTGAGACTTGGTTGCATCTGGTTCTTGCATTGCCTTAGAAAACTACGATGTGCTAAAGGGAAACCAAACTTACTCTCAGGAATTATGTAGAGCACTCCAAAAGTGAGCCTTTCTCTTAAAAATTGTGCAGATCAACCCAATAGTGAGCTTCGGTTCCAGAAATGCACGGACCTAACTAACACCTTGCCCTCAACTAGAAAATTGTGTAGAGCATGAGTGGCATCCAGAGCTACTCAACCTAGCAATTGCTTAGAAGCATTCCCTCAGCTGTTGCTCGATGCATGTGCTGGTAGGTTACCCGGTTCCCTCCAGAACTGTGTAATTTCTCCATGCATGCATGGAAGCCTTTCCTAAAAAAGCAAAAAACATGCATAAAAAATAGGAATCTATTTTTAGCACTAGGAGTTACACTTGAGTTAATTTTAGAAACTGCCGCCACTTGTCGCTTTTTCTTGGATTTTTGGCATGCACGTCATAAACCCTAAATCGATCAAATCTATTTAATGGATACTACCAAAGGTCATTTTCAAATTAGATCTTGGGTTTCTGGCATTCCCGAGGCATCTAGGAACGTTCGGCATGATCGACACAACTTTTCCAGGTAAATTTTTCTTTTCAAGTCTTTTGCTCCTTTTTCTGTTGCTTTTGTTTCCTTGGCTTGTGTGAGTGATGTTTTGCATGTTTTATAGAATGACTATTGGACTTTAGTTTGTTTTAACTTGTAGAAGTGTTATTTCAATTTTTGCATTTCCTTTCTTAAGCGTCACATTTCTACACTTTCTTTGATTGCATGTATGACCATTCACTCAAATCTGCACCATCGTTCACTCATGCATTAAGATCTACTAGTTTTCAGGTTGCCCTTGGGTAGATCTGGGCTACCTTGGCTCATATCTATCTCTTCTTGGCATGCACTGTGCATTTATGGAACCCAAGGCTCTGCGTTGGATCTAGGAATTGCGTAGAGGTTGTCTGGCTTCAGTTGTGCTCTACGTAGTTCCAGGAGACAATCCCGAGTCCCAGCCAACATCAAGCTAGAATGAACTATGCATTGCATAGTTCCAGTACACAACAAGCTTATGCAGTTCCAGTCATCAGTACCTATCACCGGTAGCTGGGACTCTACAATGCGCAGATCCAACTGACTGTCCCTCACCTATGAGAGTCACACAATTGTGCAATCTTGCCAAGTAGTTTCCTGGTTTTTTGCATGATCAATCCTTGAAGTGCTTTGTGTTTTAAGCTAAAATTTTACGGCCATGAGTGTCCGCTCTGTCTCCAGCTACATTAGTTGTTGAGCAGCTTCTCAGGTGTACAATAAGTATGGTTTCCAAGAGAGCTGGATAAAAGGATACTATAGAGAGTAGTATTGGAGATGTAGTTGAATAGGTGCCAATGAACTTGCCCGTCTATGCAGACACACCGTTTTTCGTAGAGAAGGACATGAAGATTACATGGTAAGAAATAAAGGACATATTTGCAGGTAGCTTCAAAATTCACAAGTTAGGCTTGTACAAGGTTCCAAGTAGGCACCCTACCTTCCCATGCACGGATATCATTAATTGGGTTGTCTCGCATAGAAATTTCGAGAAGATGACACTTAGAAGTACTAGTGGAACACAAATTGCCACCTTAAGGATGGAAAACTACCATCATATGTATCACTTTACGCAGCCGATGAACTACATGGATGCACTATTCTACACTCTCAACAACAATGTGAACACTAGAGACATCATGAAGCGTTGGGTAAAATAGCCATCGAAGTTCAGAGTGACACCCAACCAGGTCTACAAGAAGAAGTCACTCAAGAAGGCTTACAATCTCTTGGTCATATTTGGATGTTGCTTGTATGGTCAAGACAACATGGATACATTTCCACAGAGTTGGGTGGTTATGTTGGATCAATTTAAAAATGAAGGAAGGCCATTCAACTGCTCAGACATGTTGGCTCTTCAGTTGAAAGTGAATGTGTCTAATGCCCGAAGTATGCCTAAGGATGAACAAGCACTATTCCTTATGTCTGTGTACCTGCTTGATACAATATGAGCCCAAAAGTAGTTCCCTAGCATGGGTTGGACATGGACACCATCAGAGGATTTTGTGAACATCTATTGCAAGTTTCTCTCTGAGTATAGCTACCGAGGAGTCATGGTGAGTTTGTCTGACCACTTCATCACCTCATTGTACAGGATGATATTCGAACAGGATCCACCTTTCATGTCCTAAGAAGCTATGAAGGCATTTCTTAACATTTCATATTGTTATGTGTCACCTCGTGGCACCTTCTTCAGGATGTTTGGCATGGAGAAGCCTCTACATGAGCTACTAAGGTTTTCCATGGACAAGCTAGTTAAGCAAGAGGTTGCATACCACATTTCCACAGGGTTATCAGTAGGATTGCATAGGAGGAAGAAGCCACCATGGCCTACTCTTCCTTTGTGGATTGATTTGTATGAGATCCATACTTTCAAGGATGCAGATCACGAGGCTGAGGACTTGAAGAAGTTTGGGTTCAGCAGTGAGAGTTTCAATCCAGGCGATCCCCACTACATATGCAAGAACCACTATGAAAAATTGTATTACCCATGCATCCACGGGGCATGTTGTTGGCCAGAGGAGGATCCTTGGAGGTATTTCTACAACTCCTCTAGGCTCAATGAATCAGTCAACATAGCAGTGGAATGGAAAGAAACACTACAGGAAATAGCACCATAGGAAGTAACAGCAACAATAGTAGTGAGCAGCAAACCGGTACAAGAGAAAGGCAAGAGGAAGACTATCATGAGCACAAAGGTTGAGAAAAGCTACAAGTTTAGAGAATATCCTATTGTTGGGAAGGTAGATTTGGATATTGAGACAAAGAGGGGACAACGCGAAAGGAGAGTATAACGGAGGAAGAGAGAGAAGCAAAGGTTGGAATATGTAGAGAGGAAGTTGCAAGAAACAAAAAAGAAGCTGAAAGCAGAGCAAGAGCTCAGGAGGAGAGAAAGGGAAGAAAATAAAAAACATGAAAAAGAGGAAAGGAAAGGTGCACTGAAAGAGAAAATAGTGTCTATATAGGTTGAGGCAGCATACAAGCCAATAGATGAAGAAGAGGGTGGGCAGGTGCAGGTTTGAGAATTTTCTCAGCAGTTGAGCAGATGGTTGAGGCAACATATGCAGAGATGAAAGATGAGTTATAGGGCTAAGACACCGATCTTGTGTTGAGAGCATTCAAGGTTGCACCACAATCTCCACCACCTCCAGAATCACAACTAGTCCCGAGCGAGCAAGGAGAAGTTTTTCTCCTTGATGATGATCCAAAGATGGATGTGTACAATGTGTCATTCGACAAGTCACAACACAAGATTGTATAGGGAGGTAGAAAGGATATGATCACACATCAACTGCACACATAGAGGAAAGGGCGATTATATCAGATGTTAGAAGACATGAAACTGCCTTTTCCAAGGCTTCTAAGGCTTATGTAGAAGCCACAAGTTTGACGATCAAGTTCTTGATAGCAGAGAATGATCAGATGGCAAAGGAGTTGTAGGAGGCCAGGCAGAGAACATAGCAGTTCGAAGGATCCACTATGGAAGAAATGAAGAAAGTAATACTTGCAGAGATAACAACTTTGGAGACCACCATGCCCACGTTGTATAGTATATTCGTCACCGTGCACAATGTGGTTGTCCATCTATACGGTTTTCAGCAACAATGAGAAAATACAACCCAACCTATCAAAGACATTCATGTTGCCATTGCGCATGTATAGGAATGGACAATGGGGTGTGTTTTCGCGCAGATTGACACGAAAACGCTCAGACCGGGGGCTGTCACTCTGATCCCCGATCCCTCCGTTTAAGCCTGTCTCCCGTGGCTAAGGGGGGTACACCCTATGATATGACGAAGACCAACTGTCGACCAGCTGGTTGGGAGACACGATATGAAAAGCACTAAAAGGATTTGATTAATTTAGCAGACGAGTGCCTTAAGAGATTGTTGTTAAAATGATTACTTGTTAGATGATATAGAAACATAAACCGAGAACAACAATCATTTGTCATCAAATAATTTAGAACAGCGCAAGATATCAGTTAAACTCACAATGCTCTTAGAATGACCACATCTCCATAACGATATCCAGCAACTGAGAATTTTAAAGAGATGAAAATCATGAATCATTAACTAGATATCGTATTCGTATTTAGACTTGAAAATTTGAATCTCAGCATAAAAGATGATAATTCCCTGAGGAAAACAACTGAATCTGGCAAAAATTTCCACGATTTTTTTTTTTATACTTTTTCAAATAAAATTTTAAAACCTAAAAATCTAAACTAAAACAAAAATTAAAATTTAAAATCTAAATTTAAAACTAAGCCCCTTTTTTATGAATTTTAAATTTTAAATATTAAACAAAACCCAAAAAATGAAAAAAAATCTAAATTAAATTTAACTTATCTAAAACCTAATTCAAAACTTAACAAATATCTCCCCTTTTTTATATATTATATTTTAAAACAAAATAAAAAATTTTTATAAAACAAATCTAATTAAAACAAATCAAAATACCAAATCGAACTCTAACTAAAAACTAACGCTAACCTACGGAAACCCTAAGCGTAACCACATAAACATTAAAGCCAAAAACAAAGATCACAACGCTGATGCTATATCGACCCCGGCAACAAAAATTGAGCATGCAGAAAGGAATTTCGGGAGCAAAGTTGACGACGGAAGGAGGAAAAATAAAAATCGATTTAAGCTTGCAAACATACGATAAGTCAATATACGAATTTATGAATGCTAGAGTCCCAAAATCGTCACGCCGGCTCAGCCATGAATGAAAAAATTTTAACGCATGCAGAGAAAACACAGTCAACGGCAGGAAAAAATATACGAATCGGTTCTGACGTCAAAAATGATGCGTATTTTACCTGATATGCAGTGATATACAGTCGATGGCAGCGGTGAACACTTGAATCGATTCTGAAAACTTACCTGTGCTTTCGATTTTTGACTGAGATCAGGTCTGGCGTTTGCCGAATCAGGGAAACCGGCTCACAGGTATCTCGCTAGCTAGCTTTAAATCAAAGCTAGGTGAATATGGGTGTGCAGGCTGGCCTGTATAGAACGAAAGCGATTTTATAACTGGGGATTTTGCTGGTTTGCTGATCAAATGGGAGCTTGGCGGCAGGATTTTGCATTGACGGTAGAGACAGCAGGTAGCCGTAACGTCTTTCTAATGCTGATGCCCACGCTGAAGACTTTGCTCATCACTGTAAGAGCCTTAAACCCTTTCTTGAGACCAGTAACCAGACATCATAGGAAATGAAACGCGAATCGGTTGTGATTTCAACGCTAACACGCAGATGCGATAGACAGTGACGGTGGCCTTGAATATCTGAATTGGAGTGCAGGCTTGCTAGGTTCCGGAATTCGATCAATCCCTTTATGATTTCGAGAATCTCTTTCTAAAAATTTGATCTTGATGAAAACCCTGTACAAGAAAACAAAACCCTAATGAAAACTGCATAAAGCAAAAATTTGAAACCCTAGATCAGCTTAATTAATTTACAGATTTTGGCCCCTTAACAGCCAGATTCAGCAATAAGCACAGAAATATTTTAAAGAATAAAAACTTCAGGTTTTCACTGTGAAGAACTTCAGAAAATATCTCATGCAAATTAGAAAAACAAACTGAATGATAGACCCAGGATCAAGTCCAACTGGGCTCAACAAAAAATGCTTGTGGGAGTTGGTTGCTTCAGCCGAGAACTTCCCCTAACGCCCGACAATCTTCTTCAGTAAGAGTTTTCTTGCACAACTCACTTCAACCATCAGTAAAGAGGGCAAAAATGCTGCTAGATCTCAAAAAGTAATAGAGATACCTGCCATTACTTCAGAAACCGTAACACCACTCAAACCCTAGCAAGTGAACAAGATACCTGTGCTCACAATACTCTACAATAAGCTATTATAAATGGCTGAAAAATAAAATATGCAGAAAATTAAACAATCTCACAACATTTCCAGAGAGTAACACCAGCTAGATTTGGACCCCAAAGTCTTCTTTTATTAACCAGAAACAATTTACAAGAGAGCTTCTTCAGTACAAGACTCACAGATCCAATGATCTGAAATGACCCCCTAAGACCCTACTTAAAGGAAATGATCCCAACGGCTAGAACGAGTGATCCATGTCGAAATGGTCTCGACCGTCGATGAGGATCAAGACATCTCTTAATCTCATTCGTCAAAATTGCTAACTTATTATTAAAAATAATATTTTGCATGCATTCACTCAAAATATTATTATTTTATTATTTAGGGTTTTTGCTTTATTTTATAATTTTTTATTTATTTCATGTTTTAATTTTTTAATTTTTTTTTAATTTTTAATTTTTTTTATTATTTTATTTATTTTCTTAAATGGATCATCGAACTAAGCCTTTAGAAACATCACCTAGGACCTAGGACTTAGGACTCATGAGGGGATTTAAAACATTTTCCAACCCTCAAGACACATTACATCATGACTTTTACAATTTACATCTTAAGGGGGAAAACCCCTTTATCATAGACCCTCATAAATAACCCAGTTCTGCGACACAACTATAATCTAGCAGATCAACACACTAGGATTCTCCTAAAGTTCTAATGACACAATGCATCCCGGCTTTGGGGTTAGGCTGAAGGAAAACTCTGCCGGTCATAGATCGGTGAGACGAAAAACCTTCCGGGACGTAGATTATCATTAGAAAGTTAGGTCCACCTAGGCAATTTTACATAAACGGCTCATATCTGCTAAGATTATTTACAATTCATACATGCAGACTGGGTTTACAATTAGATTGATCAAGCTACTGATGACTGCAGGATGGCACGGACACGTCGATCAAGTGCTGCACCTTTTTGCAAAGAAAAGGGGGGGTACTGCATAGGTAGTTGACCGGTAGTGGTCAACATCTGGCTCTACTTGGGGACACGTTGCTGCACTGTAGGAATGTGAGAATCCAGAATCTGCATCCACGCAACACACAATAAAATATAAGTAGCGTCCGTCCAAAAATCATCATATAACATTAAGCACAGGAAAGATATAAGCTCTTGATTTATTAACTAATCTAGAAAAGCAAATCTAATCCTAAAACATAAATAAAAATGCAGAAAAACAAGTAGGGTTAGAAATATGACACAAAGGATGCCCCATGGCATCAGATGTGTTCAATATAGTGTATACTGAGCATTTTCCTGCTTTCAGGCAAATCTGTCGGCTGCTTGTTGGATGTGCCATGTCCAATTCTGCATATGGTAGGACTTTTTCCTATCCGAAAATCAAGTTGCTCATGGCCGTCTGATGCATCAAATCTTCTCCTCATTTTCTTTCTCTTGCTTTTTTTCTTTGTGGCAGGTTGTATCACTAATGACATGTAACTTTCTGTTTCAAAGCTATCAGATGAAGTATGTAAGATTTGTGTGACATGCCTTTCTTTATCCTGCATCTGATCTTTATCATTTTTAAGTCTTTTTGGATCACCTTCAATTAACCATCTTTCAATCGAACCAATGACCTCCTCATAATAAGATGGAACTTGTTGCGACAAATGAGAAGGCTCCTGATCTATTGATGTCCCCTGGTTTCTCTCATCCTTTGACCATTGTTGAAACTTTTGAACCTGTATTTTAATGGCATCCATCTGACTAGAGTGTTCAACCTTTATAGCATTGATTTGCGTGGCATGGTTTTCTTCCATATCTTTTATTACTTTATCGTTCTTTTCCTTTATGTTCATCAAGCAATGCTGCATGGAGTTTATTTCTTCTTTGTGACTTGCTTGCATGGTGGCCAACTGATTATTATGATCAAACGTCATGATAGTCATTTCTTCATCCATAATTAATAACTTGTTTTGCATAGAATTAATTTCCCTATCATGATCCGCTTTCATGGTCGCCATATTTTCTTCTAAGCTTGACATTTTACTT